>CM060918.1:456511468-457711468 GCA_030737875.1 Allium sativum
GTACAATGGACTGCAATGTGGACCAAATCTGATAAATTATTTTGTTTTTATCTCAACCTTTACCACACAATATGTTAAGAGCCATTTAACTTAATGAAACCAAAATATGCCCATGGACTGAAAGTAAATATTATGTTTTAAACTTCCATTATATACTGTCAAATGCTGTATTTTTAAACACAATTGAATTGCTTTTTTCACTAAAGATAAATATGAAGTGGAGAGCAATTTTAGTTTTCAGAAGCTAAACCCTACTAACCCTTCCACATTTCAAAAAGCAACATAAAGTGTACTCATTGTATACTTTAAACTTTAAATACTTTATATTTGTGCAGTTTTACAACTAATAAATTTCAGTCCATGATTTGAAACAGTTTCACTCTTCTCTCTGCTTTATTGGCTATTTAAAGACGACTGCACAAATTTGATGTTATGTATATTATGGGTTTCACTATGCTTTTCTTTTCTGAAAACACGACTACACAAAGGTTTTAGTTTTCTGGAAAAAAAGAAAGTGTAGCTTGTAAAGAAAAGAGGGGGAAAAAAATCCTATAGAAGAATAGCAAATAAACAAATAAATAATAAAAAAGCAGACCGAAGCCCGTTTGGAAGAAAAAGGAGAAACTTATCATTTATCCTTTCCTTTCTTCACTTCAATATGAAGCCTTCCTGTAAGTAATGATTCTGTTTTCTGAACAAATCATCAAGAAACTTCTCAGATTCTTTTCGCCTTTCTTTTCCTCTTCCCACCTTATATTCTAACTTCTTCTACTTCTAACCACTTCTCTGCTAACTCATTAAACCTCATGAAAAAACCAATAATGCTACTTCTACTACTTCTTACTCTGACACAAACAGCCTCTTCTTCTTTAATCTCAGATGCAAATGCTCTTTCTTTACTGTCCAGTGCAATGCCTGATTGGTCTATTTCAAACCTGAGTTCAGTTTGTTCGTGGCGTGGCATCAAATGTGACTCAACTCGAACACATGTCATATCCCTTGATATATCCAATTCAAATGTATCTTCTTCTTCTTCAATCCAAATATCAGGGCTTAAATCACTTACAAATTTCTCTGTTGCTGGAAATGGCTTCTCTGGCGAGATAAGTATGTCCAATTTGCCCAAGCTTCGATTTATAAACATTTCTACGAACGAATTCACCGGTGGCCTAGACTGGGACTTCTCCAGCTTGCCAAACTTGGAAGTGTTGGATGCTTACGACAACAATTTCACTGCTTTGTTACCAATTGGCATTGTAAGTCTTGAAAATTTACGGTACATAGACCTTGGTGGTAACTATTTTTATGGCCGCATCCCTCTTGCTTACGGAAATATGCACACATTGGAGTATTTATCATTGGATGGAAATGATCTAAAAGGAAGAATTCCAAGCGAGATAGGAAACTTAACGCAGCTAAAGCAACTTTACTTGGGTCATTTCAACGAATTCGAAGGCGGAATCCCAGCTGAACTATCAAAGTTAACCAACTTACGACTCCTAGATCTTTCTAGTTGCAGCTTATCCGGAGAAATACCGCACCAGTTGGGAGATTTAACCCTGCTCGAAACTCTTTTCTTACACACAAATTTGCTATCAGGCCCTATTCCAACTTCACTTGGTAACTTAACAATGCTACTGTCTCTTGACCTTTCAAACAATGCATTAACCGGAGAAATACCCAGCGAGTTTGTTAGATTGAGAAGACTAGCTCTTCTGAATCTGTTTATGAATAGATTGCATGGGTCGATACCTGATTTTGTCGCTAAGCTTCCAAATTTGGATTCACTAGAGCTGTTCATGAACAATTTTACAGGATTTATTCCTGAAAATCTAGGCGCAAATGGTAAGTTTCGTGTTCTTGATCTTTCTTCCAATATGCTTACTGGTACCATTCCTGAAAATCTTTGCTATTCTAACCAGCTTAAAGTTTTGATTCTGTTTAAGAATTTTTTGTTTGGTCCTGTTCCTGAAAGCTTAGGCAAGTGTTTGAGTTTGGTTAGAGTTAGACTAGGCCAAAACTACTTGAATGGAACCATCCCTTCAAATTTCATTTACCTGCCCGAACTCAACTTACTGGAGTTACAGAACAACTATCTATCCGGGTCTGTCTCTGAAAACTTGAACACTGATCAAACCCCAACTCCGTTAGCTCAACTTAATTTATCAAACAATTTACTTTCAGGTCCTATTCCTAATTCTATTTCAAAACTTTCCAACTTAGAATCCCTTCTTCTTAGTTACAACAATTTCGAAGGTTCAATCCCAAGTTCAATATCTCAACTTCATAAGCTTGTGAAACTTGATTTCAGCAGCAATTTGCTTTCAGGTTCAATTCCAGTCTCACTACAATATTGCACAGAACTTACATACATTGACTTGAGCAAAAATCACTTCTCAGGCCAAATTCCATCAGAAATATCCCAGTTCGGAAATTTAAACTACTTGAATTTATCCAGAAATCATCTGAACAACTCCATCCCCAAATCAATAGGTACAATGAAAACCCTAACTTCTGCAGATTTCAGTTTTAACCAACTTTCGGGTAGACTACCCGACACCGGTCAGTTCATGTACTTCAATGCGTCGTCATTTGCAGGCAACCCTCAACTTTGCGGTTTAATTATCAATAACCGCTGCAATTATTCATCGCTTGATTTAACCGCACCCGACAAAAAGGTTTCAAATACCAACCTCAAACTCATTTTAGCGCTTTGCACGCTCCTCTGTTCTCTGATCTTCGCCTTGGCTGCGATCTCAAAAGCAAGATCATACACCTGGCACTTCAATCAAACCGTCAGGTGGCGGCTAACCGCCTTCCAGAAGGTTGCGTTCAGCGCAACCGACATAACGGAGTGCATAAAAGACTGCAACATAATCGGGCGAGGTGGGGCGGGTGTGGTGTACATGTGCCCGATCCAAACGGGCGAGCCCGTAGCGGTTAAAAGGCTATTGGGCTTCAACGGGTCTAACGGCCATGACCACGGGTTCAAAGCAGAGGTCCGAACCCTAGGAAACATAAGACACAGGAACATCGTACGGCTTCTGGCGTTTTGCACAAACGTGGAAAACAATGTCTTGGTGTACGAATACATGAGTAACGGCAGTTTAGGGCAAATGCTGCACGGAAAAGGCGGCGAGTTTCTGGCGTGGGATCGGAGGTATAGGATAGCCATAGAGGCTGCCAGAGGTCTATGTTACCTGCATCACGACTGCAGCCCTATGATTGTGCACAGGGATGTTAAATCCAATAATATTTTGTTGGACGAGAAATTCGAAGCGCATGTTGCCGATTTTGGTCTGGCGAAGTTTCTGCAGGACGGCGGAGCGTCAGAATGTATGTCAGCCATTGCCGGATCGTACGGATACATTGCTCCAGGTATTGCATTGTTTAATTTCTAAACATTCATGATAATTTGAAAAAGGAAAAAAAATTCGGTGCTAGATTACAAAAAGATACGAGATATTGCAGTGAGGAGTAGTCACTTTCGTTGCATACCCGGGTTTCGTACCGGCACAGACTGCAATGGAAGTCCGAGTCAGCGACATGTCTGACGTTTTAACTTTACCCTGTACAGTAGCTTATGACAAATCTGCTTTTAAGAAAATTAAAGATTAAGTGACTGTGTTTACATGCTTCTTTTGACTAGCTAGCATGTGTTTAACATTTAACTAAAGTTACCGACAAGTAATTTTTTTTTTAATCTTTTTGACTAGGAAATGACAAACTTAGTATACTAAAGCATCTAAGCACTTATTTTGGTAATCTGGTTTTTATTTTTTCCAATGTTTTGGGTTTTGTGCTTTTAGATTTGATAGTAGATATGCTTGCTTTACTTGGGATTTGAAGGGACTCTTCTTTCTTGGTATTTTTACATGTTTACTGCATAAACCATCATACCATGTTACCATGCATTCTTTATGGGTTACAATTTCTAAGTATTGATATATCAAATGATAATTTTATTCATGCAGAATATGCTTACACGCTGAAGGTAGATGAAAAGAGCGACGTGTACAGCTTTGGAGTGGTTCTATTAGAACTGATCACTGGACGACGTCCGGTGGGGGAATTTGGAGATGGAGTCGACATAGTTCAATGGTCAAAAAATATAACAGGAGGATGCAAGTCAAATGTGGATTTGATATTAGACAGCAGGCTAGGAACGGTTCCAATAAAAGAGGCAATGCATGTGTTTTTTGTTGCATTCTTATGCGTTCAAGAAAATAGTGTAGAAAGGCCTACAATGAGAGAGGTGGTGCAAATGTTATCGGAGTTTCCACGACATGCAATGGAGGTTCAGTCTCCGTCTACTTCGAAGTGTAATAGGAAGTTGGGTACCAGTCCTGATGTAGACAGCAGTTGCTATAAGCTCTTCCCTGAAAGGTTAATGAGTGAAAGATGAAGTGTTGCTTATGGTAGTTTCAGAAATATTCAGTCTTATATGCATCATTTAATAATTCAAGGCAAGCAATAAGAGGACCGGTGTTTTTGGAGGAGCAGAAGGGTGATAATTAGTTGACGAAACTCAGGGGTATGGTATCAATTGTTCATTCATGTGCGTGTTTGGAAGGGAGGATTTGTATATATGATTGGAGGAAGCTTACTAAATGTCAAAATTGCAAAATGCATTACTATTAAAATATATATTAGCCAAACTGTAAATCATCCCACATATTTGATAATTCCTGTGTCCGCCCTTATCAATGGGGTTTTGCTTTTGTGTCCCAAAAGCCGGTGATTTTAAAAATACAGCCGTAAGTTATAACAAGACATGGAAATAAAAAACAACACAGAATTAAAAAAACTATGTAATAGAAACAAATTACATGAAAATTGGAAGAAAAAATTACATAAATATTAAATCAAACAACATCATTAGTAACATAAAGGTTGCACCAAATAATAAGAAATGCATGCTAAACCGCAAAACCATTGAAACAAAAAAAATCACAAAAAGATTGAAATGCATAAAATTGCCAAGATTGGAAAGTAATCAAATTTCAATAAATAGCTTAATGAATAGATTTGTTGCTTCCAAGGGGTCCTTTAGATAACTTAGTATAAGTAAATTTTGTCACTATTTAAGTAAAAGACAAAAGTCATCCACTGATGGATGAGAATTATAGCTTTTAAAAGCTACTATTAACTTAATTTGAACGTATAATTTATTTTTCTCACTTTCATAAGCTGGTCTGTTTGTAAAAATATTCAATAAATAATAATAGTTGATCATCATTTGAACAAATTCAAATTTTGCTTTTCAAGCTAATAAAAGATTCAAAATCAAATATAATTTACGAAATTTTAAAGTTTAAATTTTAATTTGGAATCCAATATTTGTACTTCTGTTTCAAAATTTCAAATCGTTTTTCATGTTTTTATTTTCTTCAAATTTTCATCGTTTCTCAAAATTCAAAATCTCAGCTCTGACCTTCGATGATGAAGTCATGAGACCGCTTGTTGTGTTGGAAAAGTTCCACTATAAATCAGGATTAATCAAACTAATAACTATTCAATTAGTGGTGTAACAACAACAACAACTAAGTCATAACTCCGTCTGTGTAGTTTTCTAGGTAGTTTGTCCCAAGCTAGAGTAAAGGAGGGGGTTGTGATAGGTTGACGAGCCAGCGTAAAAACTTAGCTTCTCTTATGGATATGGTGTTGAGTTTCGGCATTCTCTGCGTACCGTACGCGCTTCACCGTGTCTATCGGAGTCAACGGTCGAAGTCTCTCATGCCAGCGTCCCGATTGAACATCTCGTCGTCTCCCATCGAGCATATAATTTGGTATTGGCAAGCACTTATTGTAACAAAAGGAATCCCCATTGTTACATGCCACAAATACCATATATATACCACGATCTTTCTTAATATCTTACGATGTGGGACAATTCTCCCGTTCAATCCACGCACCCACTTCATTCCAATGCGAGCCACACATAACGTATGGAGCTGTTCAATTAGTGCGGCAATGTAAAATTCAAATGAGTTACCTATGTACTGGAAATATAAAAAAAATACACTAAGATAATAATTTTAAGAATCAAACATTAAAGACATTATTGTATTACCTAAATTAAATAAAGTGGTAAAGTAAATGGTTTTGTATGCTAAATAGTAAATACATAAAACATAACTATGATGTTGAGAAAAATTAAATGGATGGTAACTGGATTCGTGTACATTCCACTTTTTTGAAATATCAAATTATAATTTATATTTCAATACGGAGGGGACGAATTTTGAAATTTTTGGCATTCATTTAAAGCTTCAGTTGGGTTTAAACTTTTATTTCAAAGTAGGAAAAACAAAATAAGTAAAGAAAAGGATAATTGGTTGACTGACTAAGGCTAACGGTCAAAACATTGTTGTAACTTACGTAAATCCATTTTATATTGAAGTGAACTTGACTTCCCTTGCTTGTCGCTTTGCAGGTTACTTACTATGGCCTCGGTATTTTCTTATCAGTCCAACTAGGTTGGTGCTCGAAGTTTGAGCATTTTTGTTCTCATATATCAGTACGTGCATGTAATAAATAGTGTAATTCACCAAATAGAAGTAGCAAAATTTAACATGAAGGAAAAAAGAGTGGGAAAGATCATACGTGGATGAAAGAAAAACAGGGAAAGGAAAAGAAGAAGAAGAGGAAGAGGCTCTACACAAAAGGTGCAAACAGATGGTAATGTGCATAGTGGGAGTGAACAGAGTACATACTATTTATGTTGTGTCCTGACTGAGAGAGGACTTGACAATCGTGCGACCTGCCAGTCGGCTACATGTGAGGTACAAAACGAGCAAGCTTATAAAATTCAGTGTGGCTTTCTTTAGAGTCGTACGTATATAAGCAACTCAAAAAGCAGCTAAACCAAGAATGTTGTCAAATTTAAAATTAGTTTAGGTGACGGTTTTCACAACTTATGTAAGTTGTTTTTTGATTTTCGAAAGGCCAAAATAAATTGATATTTTAATTATTTTAAGAGGTCAACAAACAACTTATCGTAGTTGCTTCCGATTAGTCATTAATGATCAAGCGAGTGTCTTGTATTCTTTACATGGGGCTTCTTTTTCCATAAATTTGTATTATAGTTCAACTCAATAATCTAGTTAGGTCACTTATCAAACCAATGATTGAGAGATTTGTTTGTGCATCCACCTTCGAGTCTGGGCACAACTCCATCTATATCATTATAGTTCGATGCGATTGTTATGCCCTTCCACTTCATTTCTAATATCATTAAGTTCGATTTGTCACATATATCGAAATGGTACGAATGTTGAGCTAATACTAAGTATTAGCGACAAGGAATATATGATTGGTTATTAATCAGTTAGTACTTACGAAATGTTTCATCACAACTAGAGCCTAGTTAGAAGTTGAGGGTTTATTATTGTATTCCATAATTCTAGTTTTTAACTTCCTAAATTTCATATATATGAATCGGAAATTAGGCACCGTAAGAATTTGATTTTTCAAACATCAAAGTCGACGCTAATTATAATACATACACAGTATTCACATACCGAACATCCTAATGCAAAAAATAAAATAAAAATCGTATGTCAGGGGTTAATGAAAAGAAAGATAGAACAGATTTCCACAAACGCAACGGATAATATATAATATACAACAAGACTTTACAAAAAAAACTGAATTCTTTTAATATATATGCAACGTCATAGTAATCTACTAATTTTAACTTGGATGGTTATAACAACATGTCCATACAAATCCAGATAACTACAGAAACACTCAAACATCGAAAAATAAAGAATCTCCAGAAGTACGTCTTAGGCTTCAACATCTCTATCTGAGCTCCAAGCCTTTAAGATTAAACTGTCAAACATGCTCAATAATGAATCGCCATTTCAACCCTTGGAAATAAATATCAATACGTTGATGATATTCACATAATGAATAAACAAATGTCAGAAAGATAGTTAAGGAAAAAAGAAAAGGTAGAACATAATCTCACAATAGAACAAATAATATATAATATACAACCATCTTTTTATAAACAAATTTTTTTTTTGTACATATGCATTAATGTACTAATTAAAAAAAAAAATGAACAAGTATGATATCATGTCCCTACAAATGCTAATTTAACACATCTAAATATACACATAGTCGAATAATACAATATACAAGAATACGTCTTGGATCTCCTACTCCTCTTTTGAAGGACTAAAGTAATTCAAACCTAACAAAAACATGTTCGGTCTGACCCGATATTATCGCAAATAACGTCAAGGTCAGTCTAGAAAACGAACGTGAAAAAACTCAAGTAATATGAAACTAATTCCTTTTAAACTAAATTTGATATCTAGTTATTTAACTATCAAACTAACGCAAAATAATCATATAAAATTTCGGAAGGAAACTATTAAGTCTCCTCTTTTATTAATTAAATCACTTTAATTATTATTTTCTCAAAATAATTCATATACTTAATCCTCCAGTATGAATATATTAATAAACACTTAAGAAAAGCTCTCATTCGAAATTGAATTAGATGGGTCAAACAGATATCATTTGAAACATTTAGTAACTATAAACCCAAACCTTGTACCTTGACTATCTAAAGTTCATGATTTTGTTTATGTAATAATATTTAGTTTCCAAAACATCAATTTTTGATATCAAACTAATTCTACCAATAGGATAACAATGCAGTCATTCAAGCTGGAGTATTATTATCTTTCAAACCTTGATTGGACAACATTCTTATCTTCAAGGTAGATACAAGCCTGTTATTTCCTCTAGGTATCAAATAATTGATTTCACAAGTTTTATGTACAATTCCTTTTTAATAAGGTTTTTTTTAACTATTTGATTTATTAAGTCTCCTTCTAATTATAGAACTCTTTTACTTAACTTGAGAAGCTTTTTGATTATTATTCGCTTAAGTTTTATACCCTAACTTGAACGGCTACGTAGTTATCCATGGTTAGTATTAGTTTGAGATCGGAGATTAATATATGGAAATTAAATATTGTTCCATAAAAAAATTTGCAAACCGAAGAGAGAAGTTAGTTGGATTGGTTTCATATTAACAAACAATTTCAAATGACATATATTTTGAAAGAAAAAATGGTTCGATTTGATATCATATAATTGAAATTGCAACCAAATAGATAGGATTTATGCTTTAAAAATTTTAAATCGAAAATTAAATCATACCTTTTGAAGCTTCAGGAGTTTATGAACTCGAATTAGTATAGACCTGCTCCAATTTGGACACCGATGATCAAGGAAGCATTGAATCGTGAGCTCGACATGCGTTGCGCCTCCATAGGTATCCACGAGCGCTTGATCTTAGATTTTATCAAACAAAATCGAGATTAAAGGGAGAATGTGCTAGCCAATATTTGGGTTTTTGGATTTTTCTCCTAATTTTGATTTTTGGTTCAAGGGTTTTCAAGAATGAATGAAAAATGAATGAATTAATTAATGAAAGCGACGACCTTACATTTTATTATGTAGCAACCAAAAAAAAGATCTAAATTAGAACCTTAAAACCCTTATACTAATTCAAAAACCAGAGAATAGTCAACATTTGATCCCCTTTTTGTTGTGAACAGTTCTCATCCTTCTACAAGCGTTCTTATGTGTTACCCTATAGGTTATTACAACGTTGGCAATGATTTTAAATCGTATTTAAAATCATAAACAGTGATTGGCATCTAGCAATACGTCATTGCTACCCAAGCTATAATAATAACAATTCGATAGAACCTTTCTTGTGACCAGTGTATCAATGTAATATAATCCTTTTAACTAGTATATCCATGATTAAACTCGAGGCATAAAACGTATCATCCTTTTATAATTTAATCCGTTTATCTTGATCGATGAGTAGAGTATATAAAACAAATCAACATTTGAGCATGGCTATGCATTCCATATGGGGTTAAATTCCATCTAGATCGTTCATAATTTTCATTTGATTCGAGATGTATCCAATAATCACCATGATCGTATACTCTGTTACAAGTAACTTTAGATGATATAAAAACACAAATATCCTCTACTAAAATTATAATGATTTCAGGTCTAAGGACAATTACATCACTGTCACTATGAGAATAACTTATGATACTGTTAATCATACTCCATGTAGTTTTCTCATGTTAGGTCAGTCCAATACGTCATTCTCCAATACATATTTATGTCTTGACATTAATATCATGTATATTAATGATCAATGAGATGTGATCATCAGTCAATCAACATACTAGTCTCAATGTTTTATTGTTGTCCTATTTAAACAATAAAACTTAACTAGGGACATTTAAGAATCATAATACTTAATATATTATATAATCTCAAGTTCAGGTCACTAACTTGAACTATATAATTCCGTATTATAATTCTAAGGTCTTCTGTTATGTTAATATTTATATTACGCAGTAAATATAACATAAAAGAATATTTTATTCTAAATAAAATAATAACATCAATAGTGTTATCAATCTCATCAAATGAATTGCCTATAGGGCATAAACTCTAACGATCTCCCACTTGAACTAGAATCAATCATTCACGTATCGTATATTCATGAAACTAGTGTGACTGTTAAACTTCTACTACGTCAGAGTTTAATTCAGCAGGTCTACAACATTACAACTTTTGCAACTTTGCAGATATGTTTATTTCTTTTGTGAACAGCTTCACATAAGAATTATATTTCTTAAGTATATGTTTGGATCACTAGTGAGTTTAAGGTTTTAGGCCTGAGCATTAGCCATATTATAATCGCAATGTAAATCATTCGATCAACAATGAATTAAGTTCAATTACGAACTTCTTAATCCAAACATTTTCTTTCTTAGAATCAATATTTATTTCTTGGTTTAAAACTAACATTTTCATAACAATTAATGTACTATTATCAAATAACATTAGAATTATTATGTCACTCCCACTCTATTTCTTGTCTGTACAAGATTTAATGGTGTTTTTTGGTTTTCTAGACATTTCGAATTCTATTTCATTCCCATCGATATCTTAGAGACCGGTTCTCCTTTATAAATGATACCAATTCGAGTAATAAACATTTTATTCTCAGAGAATTTACAGAAATAATACCCATTTATTTCTTATGGATATGCCACAAAATAGTTATATGAGTTGGGTCTGATCTTATCAGAGGAAGGACGTTTAATAAATGTCTTGCATACCAAATCATCGCATTAGACACACTAGGACATTTCCTAGTCCATATCTTATACATCGTCTTCAAAGTCGGTTTAGTAGGATTAAATGCAATTTGTTCTAAATTTAATTTATAGGAAGATCTATATGACCTATCATTAATCATACTATATCTTATAAGGTGTGAATTTTCCTTTTAGACACACCATTTCAATATGGTGTTCTAGATGGAGTGAGTTATGAAACAATTCCAAACTCGTCCGGATAGTCATTAAATAGTTGGCTTGAATATTCTCTTTCAATCGGTTCGAAAAGTATTTATTTTCTATTAAAATTGGTTTCTAACTTCACTTTGAATTCTTTGAACTTTTCAAAGGATTCTGATATGTGTTTCATAAGATACATATATTTGTATCTACTGATATCATCAGTAAATATAATGAAGTAATAAAACCTACCTCTAGCTTATGTATTCATTGTTCTATATACATCATTATGTACGAGAACCAATAATTATCACTCATTCACTATGTCAAGTGAAAGATGATTCAGTTATTTTTCCTAATAAATAAGATTTGCATTCTTCGTATAATTCAAAATCAAATGATCTCAAAATTCCATCATTATGGAGTTTTGATATACTTTCTTGTTTACAAGGGCTAAGTGGCTATGCTAAAGGTATATTGGATTAAAATCACTAAATTTAATCCACTCATTATTTATGTGACGATCCCAAAACCCCGTGACACGGTGTTAAGGATAATCATTGGAATATAACATATTAATCATCATTAGCAGATCACATATAATAGCATAAACATAAAATAGGATAATTTACACACATATGACAGTGGAATCATATAGATATCATCACATCAGAGAGCACAGTGCAGGATACAACTTAGTGCATAATGATACATAATCAGTCACCATCGCCTGAGGCGGAATCATACATAAAGAGTACACAAAATAAATATCAGTCTACATCGCCAATGGCGGAATCATAATATAGATACAATAATGGCGGAGAAAATCAAAGTCAGCACGGTGTAGTCAAGCCTCGCCATGAGCCAAAAGTGCGTCAGAAACTTGTAACTAGGCTGCCCGTGTGAAAATGAGGGCACCCGAGTTTGCAAGGTGAAACAAACTACGAGTCAGTCATGGGACTGGTATGAGAAATCTACTTAACTTATTAACATCAATAATAAGGCAAATCAAAGGACCACGCCACTTTCGCGGAACGGGTTTACTCCAATGAGTGCTAGTGCATGAAATAAAGTAAATGATTAAATCATCGAAATGCTTTTTATAAAATGAAGCCATTATAAGACTCAGGTCCCATCACACAATGCAACGCAGGCCGGAGGATAGAATTTTACCTTATAATGGCCAAAAATGCTTCATACGAATAAAACAAAAGTGTTTGATATTATTACTAGTGCATATATGTTTCAAAAGCAAATTCAATCATAAATATCAATCCTAGGCGGCATATCTACCATCTACTATGTCGCCATACTAGTAATACAATCACGTCTGCATATTTCGTATTGGAAATTGGATTCCTTCATGAGTCGAGGCAGGGGGCAAGCTCCTCTCCGATTCAAGACACTCTAGCAAATGTCCCAGGACCCCACTATGATCCTTGGATCTTCAGGGCCGGTCCTCCCTTACTATTGAGGATTAATTATTCTTGAACACACGTTTCCCGGTCCTTACAGACCTATATCGAGGTGCCTCGCATTCCAAAAACCACACAGGTGAAAAGTATATATAATGTCAGGGCTGGTAGGTCACTGACACCACCTTAGCTAGAAAGAAATGTCGTGCTCTCCCTGCAGTCACTCTCCCGTTTTTGACTCATACCGAGGTGTGAGGCTCGCGAATTCACGTTATACACAAAGCTACGTCACACAGACCATGCTTTGATCATCAACCACAAGACTTTGCTTTGCAACAGAAGCCTTGATCATATGCCACTTAGGCGTGCCACACAGGCAATCCACTCCATGCGACTGATTTCTATCAATACATAACCTCTGAGCTCGTACGTCTCAGAGAAGGGCGTTAAGCAAGAGAATAAATTCTCCGCCGCCAAACAGATATATATTTAACAAAGATCAATCAGCACAGAACAAAATCCAATGTCAGACACACATTCCATTTACAAGTCCGTTCTGGGTCTGAACGAAACCGGAGGCACCAATTCCTCGCATATCCGTACAATCAACAGTATGTTTGGACGGCTACTACTTCAGCTCCTTCATGGTAGCTACTCCAATCACGAGCATCAGTAGCGCCCATCCATCCAATGTGAAGATCGTCGATCTTCAACCGTCTTTGACTCTTCGACTTTTCAACGTCGGTCGATTATTTGAAATGAGATGAACTCGGCCTTTTCAAATAACCCACGTATATTTAGATTTTCAAATCAATTAATCACATGGTTGGACTATTCAACATTCACATTTCAGTTCTTTAGTTAAAATCTTCATGTTAAATACATTCAACCATCACATATCAAGCAAACACAACGAAATTGGTTTATTTCCACTCTAGATCGTCTATAGTATTTTATAACGATATATCGCCATTTTTATTTATTTTAAAACAGCCATATTTAATTAAACGACGTTTCAGGTCGTGCCGATGCACTGACGCTGTTTTTCACTAATTTTATTTTACACATATCTGAAAATCTAACCGTTGGATCTTCACAAATTTTATATATTAGGAAGGTCATTTCAAAACGAATCCAACGGTTTCAGTTTTGGGTAAATCCGACGGTCAGATCTTCCACACTAGCCATTTGAAGTTACGATTTCAATTTACGAACTACAGCGTCGTTATTCGATTTTATTTAATTATATTTATATATATATATATATAAATATAATCGTTTCTGACGCTGTTTTTCTTTAGATTTGAATTAAACATTCCAGACAATCCAACCGTCGGATCTTCACAAAGTTGGTGCCGTTGGGAAGATATTTCCAAGGCGAACCCAACGGTTGCGGTTTCGGGAAAATCCAATGGTTGGATTTCCCGCACTAGTCGTTTGAAATCACGGTTTCAAAACACGAACTGCACGGCCACGTTTCGTTTTAATTTTATTTATATTTATATATTTATATAAATATAATCCATTCAAAAATTCCTATATCGTTTTCACTTCAAATATTTCACTAACGCCTTTAAATTTTGGAAAATTTCGCCATAACCTCCTTTGTACGGGAGGGGCTGGGAAAATTCCCAAATAGCCACACGGGCGTCTCATGTCAAAAAGAAAAAGAAAAAGCCAAGCGGCTAGCCAACAGGCTCATAAAATCATCACCCAAACAAAACAGTAAATGTGTACCTATTTGTTGGGCACAAAATTTTATTCCTCTTCTCTAGCCCCTTTTGCTATAACCTGTTCAATAAATATCCATGTACATATATACAATTTTTATCACTTATCATTTTCCATTCAACTTCATATTTGATTTACATCGGTTTAAAAACACCATTCATTCTAATGTTGCATGCATAGGCTAAAATCATATCATTAGCTAATTAATGTATATTTCAACTCATGCATATTTATTTGAGCAAGTGGCTATTTTTAACACTTCACATTTCAAAGATGATAATTTTGGCGAACTAAAATAAATTTCAACACATGACTATTTTATTTAGTTCCTATGCATGTTAAAAATAATATTTCATTCACAAATATTTATTTCAATGTCCGCATATCTTTAGCATATCACATATATGATAAAAATGATATTTTTATCATTTAAAATATTTATTCGACAATTGAATGTTTCCAACACTTCATAGTTTCAATAAAAATGTAATTTTTATTGTTCGATCTTTTTATTCAACACATGAACACCTCCACACATGGATATTTTATATATGTTGTTCATATAAGAAAGATGAAATTTTTATTGTTGAAACTATTTATATATAAGACGAATATTTTTCATACTTCATATATATTATAAAAATGTGATTTTTATTGTTTAAACACTTCATTCATTCACAAATGAATTTAATTTTCACACATCACTTTTCAACACATGAACATTTCCACACATGGATATAGTTTCAACATATGGCTTTAATTTCAACACATGAAGATAATTTCAACATATGAAAATAATTCTAACACATGAATATTATTCAAAATTTCGGCAGCATAACGGCAGGGTAGTTAAAACCGGCACCGTCCCTAGTACGGCTCCTCGCTCTACCTTAAAACCTCGCGGTTTTTGACAATGGGGATTCATGCATCTAATTCGCACGTAGGTGGCATGTTTTATTTTTATAAATATTTCCAATTCATTTCAATCACCAATGGGTATTTTTCAACCACAACCAAACAATATCAACTACAAACAATTATTCAACCATTCGTATTTTTTTTCATCCAATATTTCACACCAATTCACAACAATAAATATCGTCCATGGTTTGTGGATGAGAGGAGTGTGTGTGTATATATATATATTATTGCTATATTTCACTTTCATTTCAACACATATATCAATTATTCTATGCATGTATAATTCATACTTCGCTTATATAGCTTACACCACGCATGTACATGAGGTATACAACACGTGTATAATTTATATTTCGCTTGTATAATTTATACACGACATTTTCCATTCAAATTCATTTAATTTAAATTTCTCACATTGGTTTGCGGAGTGCTAAAAAACGTAGATGACTTAGAAAAATCCGCGGCTTCTTCTATGTGGTAGAGAGCTTCCTTGCGGTCCCGATGTTTCCTGTTTCATCGAATTTCGTCAACCCACCAAAAAGATATGATTTTTCAAAGTGCAAACATAAAAAAGAACTCACCTTTCTAAGTGGTTCGAAAATAGGGTTGCGGTTTTCGCGAAAATCGAGGCACGAGGGGATGATCGGGGGTGCTGACGTGGAAGAGGAAGGAGAGGCGGTCCTGTCGGTGGCGGTTTGGGGTGGCTCGGTGGTCGATGGCGATCAGGGCGGCGCTGGGAAGTCGGCGACTTCCTGGGCCCGATTCTGGCAGAGGCGGCGACAGTGGAGGCTGAGGTATGGTCGGATTTGAAGAGGAGGAGGAGGCGGTTCGATTCTGGGTGGTGGCGGCGGCGATAGGAGGCTGAGGCGGAGGCGATCGGTCGGGGAAGTTTGGAACGGGTTTCGCCTTTCGTTTCGAAGGAAGCGGTTTTTTTTTTTAATTTATGAAAGAAAAATTCTGATTGGCCGATATATATATTATTCAGAAAATTAGGGTTTTCCCATACGAACCCCAATTCAATCCCAACGACTGTCGTCCCTAGCAAAATACCCCCATCCCGGACACAATGGGAATGTTTCGTTGGCCAATTCGACTGTTACGGTCAGTTATTTTTTAAATTAAGGTATAAAACATTTAATTTTTAACTCTGAACGTACGTTTCAATTTGCCAGGGCCACAAACTGATTCGAAAAATTCCAGAAAAATAAATCTAGCTATGTTTTGACGCTACGGTCCCAACAAAACTAGCTTCGTCGAATTCTGGGATCGTTTGAAAAATGGCCATTTTCTGGTCGATTCAATTTAACAGAAATTGACCAAACACATTTTCTTTTGCCACACTTACATACTAGCTTCAAAAATTATGAAATTTGAAACCTAGCAATAATTTGACATCCCGGACCCAACAAAAGTGTTTTCGTCGAATTCCGAGGTCGTTTGCGAAATATCAATTTTCCAGGGCTATATATTCTATATAGCGACCTTTCTGAAAATTCATTCGGCCATAACTTTTGATTCCCATTATGAAATCTCGATTTTTCAGATTCGTTAGAAAGGTATTGATAAACAGATTTAAATATTTTTGGTTTCACTAAAATCCGTTATATTTTCCACCCTGCACAGTCAGTCAAAGTTTGAATTCAAAATTTTAAACTGACTCACTATTTCTAATTCACTATTTTATTGAAATATTCTATTTCAATTGTTCAAATTCCTTTGAAATCACCAATTTAAAAATTTTAAATTGGCCCGTATTTTTTGGGTTATTAAAATTTAGGTCAAGTGCATTATAGTTAAGGAATTTTAAAGATCATTAACTATTTGTGAAATTCCATATGATATTTCATTTAAATAAAATGAATAACAATTGTTCATTTATTATAAATGAAATTCAAACTTGTCTGAACAAGAGTTAAAATAACATTTATTTTAAATGGAATTTCGTAATAACAATTATTTTATTTATTTAATTAAGCCAGTCTATTGAACAAGAATCAACTTTCTATGGATAATCCAGCAATATTTGCTTTGTTTCCAACAGTAAGTCCACTTTTCTTTAATCATATTTCTAGTTATTTTCCAATTTCTATAAATTTGCAAACATTTATGAGATTTTTATCTAGTATATAATACTAGAAATGTATAAGTAGATTATTATAACATTTATATCTTATTCAGTTGAAGTCACACTTCAACTTTTATTTTAGATCTTCGGTATTTGTGAAACAATTACGTTTAGTTTGTTCGAATCCCCAAATTTCAATGTTAGTTAAAAAATTTGATTTAATTCAGTTTATCCTTCTCAAGGATTAATTTAAATTATCGGAGTTATTTATCATTTAATATATAGAGTAGATAATAAATAATAATTGGCTCTTCAATATTCATTTAATACAAATATTAACAATCAAAATTTAGTTTAACATAAATATATATATATATATATATATATATTTTAAGCTAAAATACGCTCCCACTCAAATTAACATCCCTATATATATACATATATATATATAATGTGTTCCAAGATCCATATCTAGACATGCATTGACCTAGCTTTGGCTAATCCCCAAAACACAACCTTTTAGGTAGGCATCTTATGTCAATTATATTGTGTATATAATTCTTGAATCGCATAATGAACATTTCATTCAGTATTATTCATTTTCTCAAAATATAGAATAATTCATGTTGTTGTCTCTAAGCCATAATCTTATTATACAGCTTAGTTAAGTCAGACCCAATAATACAATTCAATATCACTTTTACTCCATCGCATATAACCAAAATAAAAGGATGCACAATGCTTTGGCATTACCTACATCCAATGAGATTTGACATTGATGAGTGTATTATTAGAAGATCTCACCATGACATAATATAACAAAATTGGCTTTTAAAGGGAATTTTATAATTCGTAGCAAGAAACAATATTAGAATTACTTACATATATCAGAATATACATATTTTATATTCATACTATTAATTGGATTTATATAGAATATATGAAGCATATATGTGTATTTAAATTCAATTTTATATATAGGTAGCATGTTAAAGTTTACAATACATGGTTTTGATGAACTATCACAAAAATTATACTCGTAAAATTTAAGTGATCGAATGGTTTTCAGATTTATACATTATAAATACAACATGCAATGAACTATTTCATTACGACAATGTAACGACCCTCCCTCTCGATCGATCCAAATCGATCGTTAAACTGACTTAAATCAAACCAAAAAGGTGGATACACTAACTTTGGGCGCACAACACATTAGAACAAAAAACAGAAGACTTTATAAACATCATAATAATGTTACATCAGAGTATAGAATATCGGAGTATCGAAAATAATATACAGCGAAAAATAAATTCACAATAAATGTAATACAATGCAGCGGAAACAAATAAACTAACACAGCGGAAGACTATCAATGCTCTGGACACAACTTTAAGCTTTGATCCAGAATCCTGCTAAATGAAATAATCTACAAAACCAAAACTACTGACTGCCCATGTGGAAAATATGGGCACCCAGAGTTTAGGCTAAAACAATAAACTCTGAGTCAGTCACGGGGCTGGTGTAAGAACTCAAAACAGTTATTAAACTTTACTTTAAAATATGGTAAATTATGGAACCACGCCGTATGTCATGGAACGAGTTTATCCCCATGAATACCAGTGCATAAACAACAACCAATAATAGAAATATGGATCTACTATGCATCACACAACATGCAAATTTCCAATCTACCCATTTAGGCATGATCCCAAATTTTGATTTTTCGAAATCCAATTCAATTTACATATATTACTCTTTTGTACTTTATTTCCCGATTTCTTATTTCAAATCATTTGAAATACATAGCTACATTTATATCAAAGTAGATTTCACTTCGGGATCTCAAACTAAAATCTTTGGAAATATGTATTCCAAAACATAACAATGCATACAAACAAGTATGCAACAAAATATCGCGCTCCCCGTCGACAAGGCAAAGGGTACAAACCTTACCAACTCGATATATATATGTGCACCTCCCACGATGAAGCAGGCTACACTGACCACTAACTAATTAAGGCCCTGGGTCTCTCTCACTCATACTTTTAGTCGTTCGGGTTACTCAAATCTTTAGCTACATACCAAATCATTTCATATCGCGAAGTAGGGAAAATCATTTCACAACCTAATAATCGCAAATACTTTCCAAAATATAGTACTTTACATTAGCAATCCACATGTATGATCAGTCACTATTAATCACATAACCTTTGAGCTCGTATGTCTCGAAGAAGGGTGTTAAGTAAGAGAATAAATTATTCAACACCAAACAGATATATCATTAATAGCAACTAATCGGTTATGTGATGAACTACAATGTCAAACACATAATACGTTTCGAAATCATTTCGACAACATCGGGTTTAGCCCTCGAAATCCTTTCTGTTTTATAAAACATTCCCTATCCAAAATCGGGAATACGTTTCTTTTCACTTAAGAAAAATATCATTTCAAAATCATTCATTAAATTGAAATGAACTCAACAACACCGCTAAAAATCTCATAGTCAAATCGTGAAGTGTTTCACAAGATGTTAGCATACAAATATCTCTACCCAACCCAATGCTAAATGTAACAACATATTTTGCTCATAAACTGGTCGAGCACAATCCAAACAATCAATCAATCACAATCATGAATATCAACAGCCAAGTATGTTTGGTTTATACTACATCTCATATTTGGTAAATTTAATCACCATTCTTTCATTCAAATCTAATTAAAGATTTATTAAAACTCTTCTTAGTTTTAATCTTCAAAAATCATTACTTAATGATTATTCAATCTTTTAGGAAATTAATCCTGTCTTTACTTGAATTAAAGAACAAATGTCATTTACAACAAAGGTCACGATAAACCCAAAATCATCTTCCATCAAAATGGAATCTTCACGGAAATCATAACAGTATGTAATCGATATAAATTTCCATATCAAACTAATATTATATGTGGAATGCGGCAAGGCCTTTTAAATTCCATATATAGTTAACAATCTTCCTTTACAGAAGCTCATCGTGATTATTACCAAATCGAATTCCATTCAATTCCAATTTAATATTTTAAATTAGAAAACTTTACTTTGGAAAGTTTCCATTAATCTTATTCAAACGACTATAAATTCCAATTCTTATCTTCGCTGTTAATTAGGTTAAAGTATGACTAATATTTAAAACACTGTTCACGATAAACCCAAAAATCCAATTTCAATTCATTCCAATTAAATATTAATTAATTGGTAAACTTCTCCAAATCTTACTTAAAAGATTTATTCTATTCTCAACTAGGTTTAAGAACAACGTTATTGTAGACACCATTCACTACAAACCCAAAATCCAATTTGATATTAAATACAAGGCTCTAAATAGAAATCATATCGGCTTATATTCAATATCAAATTCTGAAACCAACAAATATCATATTGGGAATAGCGATATATATATATATATATCTTCCAAATTCCTCAACAATATTCATATAATCACGGAATCCAATATTGAAATATTCCGAATATTATTTCCACACAAATCCATTCCAATTTATTCATTGGAAAATTCTGGTTATATCAAAAATCATTTACAAATCCAATTTATTTATTTAAAAACATTGGATTATTATTCTAGTTAATAATTAGTTCATTCCGATAAAAATATATTTTTTATCTTTCCAAACTTGGAAAATTTTCATCCAAAATATTTCCAAATCAGTTATTATGATTTTACATAATTTTCCCATATTTTTAGTAATTTTATTAAGACCCTTACAGTCGGTTTCCAATAACGGCCACCGAACTACATCGATAGCGACCTTTTCTGAAATTGATTTGGACATATTTTAAAATCCAACTGCTCAATTTAATTCTCTTATATTCATTGGAAAGCTCTTTTCGATACGAACCCAATGGTTCCATTTTTAGGAGAATCCGACGGTCACATATCCCATTACATCAATTTGAAGTTAATGGTCGAAATTCACGAACGGTCGCTGCGCGACGCGTTCTATTCAGGCCATTAAATATATATATATATATATATATATATATATATATATATATACACTAACGTCGATTTCCATTTAAAACATATTTTATAAATCGTTTTAAAAATGATTCCAACTTCCATTTCAATTTTTAATCAAAATTGAATATTCCATTACATGACAATTTTATACAGTGCATACATATGTTAAAAATTATATATTTAATAATCCAATAATTATTCCATTACCCGACAATTTTATATATCTCATAGATAAGCTAAAAATAATATTTTTAGCCAACCACTATTTATTTCAATACATGACCATTTTATATATCTCATATATATGTTAAAAATAATATTTTTAACAAATAAATATTTATTCCATTTCATGTCCATTTTATATATCGCATATACATATTTTTTATTCACATCACATATATATATTGAACCTTGGTACGTTTTTATTAACTTGTATAAAACAGTACATAGTCAGATCTAATACAATCATACATAATCCCAAATACATAGAAAAAGAACCAAACTAAAGTAAATAGAACATAAAATGTGCCTCTCCATGCGCGTTAATAACAAGCTAATTGCTCCAACTTGCTGAGAAACTCCATTTATCTGTAATATCTAATAAGATGTGTCATGAAAGTTAACGGAATTATCTTCAAACATTTGGCTTACAGAGCAAATTCAAATTGTTGTTGCTGAGGTTATACATTTGTAGATGGAACCTGGTACTCCAGGTCTAAAACGAATTATATATATATATATATATATATATATATATATATTATTCACAACTTATATATATATTTTGTTCACATCTCATATATTTTTTCCACATCTCATGTATACATTTTATTCACATCATGCATATATATATATATATATATATTATTCACATCGCATATATGTATTTTATTCACATCTCATATATATATTTTATTCACATCGCAAAAATATATTTTATTCAGATCGCAATCACAACACAATACTGTCAATTAAATCGTCCATGGTCTGTGGACGAGAAAGCTGCGCTAACACACAGAGTACAATTTATAACGATTAAAACTGATAAAATCAATACTGATAGTTCATATATGCAGTTATAAAATAAATAACTGTACAAAAATTATAGTGAGAAGTTCTCACATTGGGTTCCACTCCACCAGTCTTTATTTCTGAATCTCAGTACTGTTCGAATTTAAATTTGCCCCAAATTCTAATTTGCTCCTTTTCTGCTCTGGTCAGTTCCATGTTGTAGAGTTCGTCGCCATGATCGCAATGCAACTGAGTTTGCATTTTTCTGACCACGTATGAAAAATTCACGCTATTTTATATATTAATTACCTAATTAATATAATTAATTTTATAACTAAACAAAATTAATTTTCTTAACCCCTTTTTTCCTCTACCGCTCTTCTTCGTTCTTTCTATTATATGCGAAATCCGTTGAATCCATTCCTTTACCACCCAGGGCTTGAAATCGTTCACTATACATTGCGCTGGACAGAGATCGAAACCTCCCATGTCGACGGCATTGGAAGCGCCTCCTACTGCTCCGGTTACTGGCGAACTCGAGCTCACCTCCACCCCCGATTCCCCTTCAAATGCATCGCCTTTCAGGTGATTTTCTGGCCATCTCGAGTCTTAATTTCAGATCACTACCGTTCAATGTCTAGATCTGAAGACCCTCTTCAGTATTGCTTCAGGAAATTTTAAAATTCATTGAACGATTTTGGAGGAAATAGAGTGTAACAACCCGGAAATGCGAGCCAATTTAAATTTTTTATGTGGCAATTTTAGCGAATTTTGAATATTTAAAATAGATTATTTTAAATAAAAATGACAAGAAATTTATTTTGAATAGAATTCGAAAGTATATATTTATATACGTCGTCGTTCGAATATAAATATTTATTTTAAATTATAAAAGGAAATGAAAATGGCGCGGTAGTTTGATAATTCGATTTCAAATTTCAATTAAACATACCGGGTGCAAAATAAACCGGAATTTAGCGAAACCAAAAATAATAGGATCTAATTGAGAATATCTTTCCAACGAATCCGAAAAATCAAAATTTCATAGCGGGAATCAAAAGTTACGTCCAGTTGAAGATTCAGAATAGTCGCTATGGAAATTCTAGCCCTTAAAAATGGAAATTTTGCAAACGACCTCGGTTTTCGAAGAAACCACTTTTGTTGGATCCGTGATGTCAAGTTATTACTAGATTCCAAATTTCGTAATTTTTCGAATCAATATGTGAGCGTGGCAAAGGAAAACGCGTTTGACCTGTTTTAGTTGATTTTAATCGACTGGAAAATGACCATTTTTCAAACGGTCTCGGAATTTGACGACACTAGTTTTGTTAGGACCGTATCGTCAATACGAAGCTAGAAAATATATTTTTGGAATTTGTCTGGTTGGTATGTGGCCTCGGTAAATTGAAATGTGCGTTCAAATTCAATATATAGAGTTATATTTTGATTTTGACGAAACAGATCGGAACGTTCAAATCAGCTTGTGATACATATCCCATTGTGTTCGGAATGGGGGTAATTAGCTATGGACGACAATCGGTGGGCCTCGTTTCGAGATTGAAATAGAAAATTGCTTTAATGAATAAATAAAATAAATAAATAAAATAATAATAAGACCCTCACTCTCTCTACTTACCCTCTCTCTCCTCCTTTTATCAGCCGACCCCCCTTTCGATTTAATTCCAAAAAAAAAAGAAAAAAAAAGCGTTGACCCATCGTGATGCTCCTCGGACCACCGAACCCACGCGCCGCACCTCCCCCGACCTCACCGCCGACTCCCTCTCTCCTCCTCCCTCTCCAGCGCCTCCCCAACGCCTCTTTCTCTGATCCAAAACCCAAGCCCTAAGCAGAAACCCAATAACCCTCGATTCAGCACCCAACCACCACCCTGAAAGCCACATCGCGCGCCCCCCTGTTGTCCTCGCACCACCGTGGGTCGAGTCCCTCATCGCCAGACTCCGCTAAGCCCTCCATCGCGAGCAGGATTAGGTTGAGCTTTCCAATAGGGTTTGCGAGCGTCCAGGAAGGAGAAACTGTAAAGTGAGTTTTCTGTTTGTTTAATTAACTCAGTTTTAAAAATCTAAAAACATTGTAAAAATCAGTTTTGTTTTAAAATAGAAAATTAACATTGTTTTTTTGTTAATTCTTTATATGAAATGTTTAAATTAAAAATAGAGTTTTTATATTTGTAATGGCTAGTTAGATTTGAATTTTATTTAAAGAAAAGATATGAATTTTATTTTGAAAAGATTATATATATATTTTTTTAGTCGTGAAAGGATTATATTCTTAGTCACGAAAAGAAATGATTTTTGATTGGTAAAAGATATGATTTTTCATAGGAAAATGGCCAGGAAAAAGTTCGATTTTTATATACTATAAAGATTCGCTCTTTGAATATATGAATTGATGATGTTCAAAGTATAAAGATTAGATTTTTAACAAAGGAAAGATTCGATTTTTAATTATCTAAAAATATGATTTTTATATTATAGAAAGATTAGAACTATGATTTTTATATAGTGGCGATAACAAAAATATGATTTTTATATTATATAGATAGTAAAAATTTGATCTTTATATATGTTGCAAAATAAAGATCTGGTTTTTATTATATATGTGTTGAGATAAAAATGTGATTTATAATAGCGATGTAAAAATAGAATTTTTATCTGTATAATAGTGATGTAAAAATAAATTTTTTATCTATAAAATAGCGATGTAAAAATAGAATTTTTATCTATATAGTAGTAGTATAAAAATGTGATTTTTATATACATAGTAACAATATAAAAATGTGATTTTTTTTATATGTAGTGGCTATGGACAATGAAAGTGATAAAAGGAGGGCACGATGAAGATTTCTACATAAGAAGAGTCGTGGCGCTGGTTTAGCTAATCGGTGAGAACTTCTCACTTTGAATTTTCTTTTCTAGATAAAAATATATACTAGGATGCAGACAGTGCTTAGTAGCACCCGACACCCGTCGTCCACAGACCATGGACGACTTGTTTGTTTGGTTGTGTAGTTGATTGGATGATTGGTTTGAATTTGGTTGTTTGGTGAAGTGAGATTGATTAGATTGGTATGTGTATGGCGCATGCCATTATTAGACTGGGGATAAGGCTAGGCCTTGTCCCGTTTCTAGTATCGTGCCGTTATGCCGCCGAAATTTTCTAAAATAAGTTAGAAAAATAAAAATATCATTTTATTGAATAAATGAACTGAGTAGAAATCCATGTGTTGAAATAAAGTAATTTATCGTTAAAAATATACTTTTTAATGTGAATGTGAATAAATAAATATTCATTTACAAACCGAACGGTTTTTTTATGTACACCTAATTGAAGGACATTGATTGGGACGATAAATTTTACACATCGCCCAACTGCACAAATAATATTCAGTGTTTGTGGATTGAAACCCCACACAGGTGTTGGGATGATATTTGGCGTACACTAATCCAAAGTATTTAATTGTATGTCGATCGATTGGTCGATTGACTGTGTAAGCATTAATTATTTATATTTAATGCTTATGCAGTTGTGTGGTGCACTTTGGATGATGGTTGATTATTTAACGTTGCTATTATATACATGTGTTGTATGGAATCCATATAATTAACAATATATGGTAATTGATTGGGCCTCATTCCAATTGGGAAAATAAAGAATATTATAAAATATAGATTCATGTGTTGACAGTACTCATTCGTTGAGATTAGTCATGTGTTGAACGAAATATTTTAACAATAAAATTTACATCTTTATCATATATAAAATTAGAAGCTAAGTAGAAAATAGATAAGATGAGTGGTCTCCTGGGTATTGATCTGATGTTGGTTTCGGCCTTCGGGGTTAATGCTTAGCGAATCGTTCTCTTACTAATTTACGGTTGGAGTCTGATTAGAAATTAAATGAAAGAAATCATAATTTTATAAAATATATTGAATAACAAAAATAGTCACATGTGGACAGTACTCATTCGTTGAGATTAGTCATGTGCTGAAACAAAATATAGATTCATGTGTTGAATAGAATAAATATTCATTTGTTGAATAGAATAACGGAGTTATTGAAATATATAAAGCCGTGTCGACTAGAGATGCGCTCTTTTGACGCGAATGGTATTTATATCGATTATATTCGTTTCTATAATGGATATTGAAAAGAGATTTAAGAAATCGAATTGAATTGAATATAAAACGAATTCGAATTAAATTGAATATAAAACGAATTCGAATTGAATTGAATATAAAACGAATTCGAATAAAATTGAATATAAAACAAATTCGAATTGAGTTGAATATAAAACGAGTTCGAATTGAAATGAATTAAAATCGAATTGAATTGAAATCAAATAGAAATGAATGTAAAAAGAATTTACAATGGAAATTTCATTTTTTATTTGAATTTGAAATGAAAGTTGAAGTTGTTTTTGAAACAAATTTGAAACGAGTTGTAAAATTCGTTTTAAAAGGTAATCGATGAAATATATATAATATATATATTATACGCCTGAATAGAACGCGCCACGCAGCGGCAGTTCGTGAATTTCGACCATTGACTTCGAACGGACATTACGGGAGATCCGACCGTCGTATTCTACTAAAACCGAAACTGTTGGGTTCGTATCGAAAAGAGCTTTCCAATGAATATTAGAAATTTGAAATCTAACGGTTGGATTTGGAGATACGTCCGAATCAAATTTGGAAAAGGTCGATGTAAGTGCAGTTATGTAATAACCCGAAAATCTGGGCCAGTTTAAAGTTTTTATTTTGGCAATTATAGCGAATTTTCTATATTTAAAATAGAATTATTTTAAATAATAACGACCAGAAATTTATTTTGAATGGAATTCGAGCGTATATATTATATGCGTCGTCGTTAGAATATAAATAATTATATATAATTAAAAAAGGAATTGAAAATGGCGCGGTAGTTCGATAATTCGATTTCAAACTTCAATTGAATGTACCGGGTGCAAAACAATCCGGATTTTAGCGAAACCAAAAATAATAGGATCTAATTGATAATATCTTTCCAACGAATCAGAAAAATCGAAATTTCATAGCGGGAATCAAAAGTTATGCCCAGTTGAAAATTCAGAATAGTCGCTGTGTAAATTATACATGGCCAAAAAGTCAAATTTTGTATACGGATGATTTTGGACTCGAAACCACTTCCATTGAGTTCAAAATGCTGTTTAGAACTCCGAAAAGTATAAGCTTCGATATATTCCGATATCCGGAATAGTGGCAATTGGCAGGAGCTTTTCGGTTAACAAAACATAGCCCTTAAAAAGTGAAATTTTGCATACGAGCTCAGAATTCGACGAGATAAATTTTTATGGATTCACAATGAAAAATCATTTTTGAGTTCCAAATGGCGCGTCGAACGGAGTTAATATGTGGCCGTACGAGCTGAAACAGTTCAGGGTAAAGCGAGCAGTCATTTTACAAAGGAACATTATTGATACTACCTCAGAATTCGATTTCGTTTTTTTATGGATTCGTATCGTCTAATAATGGTTAAATCCAAAAGGGCTTAATTTTTTGAGTTAGCATGTGAGCATGCGAGAAGAAAAGGTGCGCCAAAATAGCATTTTTAGAGCTTATCTGAGCATTTTCGTGATTTTTTTTGAACGGTCAAACGAACTCGGAATTCGACGAAACTTGTTTCGTTGGACTCGTCTTCACGTCTACTATCTCGTGTCCGAAATCCGCGGCCATCGGAGATCGCTAGCGTTCAGGCGATACGCGAGGAACTAGCATATAAACACTTTTACTTCCTTTTCTTCTTCACTTTCTTCCTCTTCCTCTTTCTTCAAAAAAACTCATTAATGGCCTCCTCCTCCCACCGCCGCTGCCCTCCTCCACCAGCACCAGCACCGGCCTCCGGCGAGCCGCCGCACCCCCTCCTCCTCCTCCCCTCCTCCTCCTCTTCCTCCTCCTCTCTCTCCTCTCTCCATTTGCAAACCCTAAGCCCCAAATCACCACCACCCGCCTCCGTTGTAACGACCTGTATTCTACGCATCATAGGGTTGTAGGATATTTATTTCTTTCACATACGAAGTCGTATGGTCATGTAACTTTAGGACACGACTATTGTGGTCATTTCCCATGTTCATGATTTTTCCCGATTTTTAAATGACCAATTTACCCCTAGTTGGCACTGTTTTGGCCATAACTTTTGACTGGAAAGGAATTTTGACCTGAAACCACTTCCATTGGCTCCGGATGATGGTTTCTCTTTTCGTAGAGTGGTCACAATAGCCAAACGGACTCACCGTTTGGGAGATATGGCTGAAACAATTTTTAGATGGTGAAAAACAGCTTAATTGGGCTTAACCGGGTGATTAGCAGCTAGGCCCAGAGGGGAATTTCGGGTTTAGAGGTATAGGAGGACTGATTAGGGTTAGGAAATCACTTTCCTTTCAGTTTTGAGCAGCCACAAACCTTCTTGAGACCTTAGTAATGGCTCCCATCCTCTAAAACCACTCCAAAACACATTTTTAGTGAAGATTAAGCCTAAACTACATCAAAACAAGGCCAAATAGCAACAGAGCAAGGTTGGAGCTGCTGCTATACATAGGAATTCGACCCAAACAGAGAGTATTTCAGATTTGGTGTTTCATTTGTGGCCAAGGTGAGTGATTTGCATAGTTTTTGCACTAATTACGGTAATTAAGGGCAATTAGTGAGGATTAGCGGATTTATACACTAATAAATTCTGGAAAAATATTTAGAAATTCTTAAATAATATTTCATGCCTCTGGTAGAAATTTGGTTTAATTTGATTGAGTTTTGTTAACCCTATAATTAGATTTACTTAAACATGCTTAAGGGAAAATAAGGGGTTTTGGGCACATTTGATCCATTTTGACATGTAAATCCATTGTTTTAGTGTTTGTGGTTAGTTTGCTATGTTGTTATGACTATTTGACATGATTTGTGATTGATTAGAATAGTTAGATTTGTCAAAAACGTCGTCGAACGGTGTAAACAAGTTGCTGGAAAAAGTTGCAGAAAGTTATGCAGGGCTTCGGATCGGATCGGATGAGGGCTCGGATCGGATATGTGAACTGGGCAAGAAAACCCGACCCGAACTGGAGTTTGGCACATAAGAGACTTGGCAAAAAGGAAGGCCGTTTACTTAGAGTTGGAGTGGACAAGGGGATCGGATCGGAAGAATGATGGAGGCCAGATCGGATCGACCCAAGAATGGAAGGCTACGACTGGAGTAAGGCGAAGGGATCGGATCAGATCAGAGTAGATGGAAAACGAGGGAGCTGATCGGAGAAGGAGCATGAACTGGAAGGAAGACAGCAACCCGACCCGACCCGGAGGAGGACACCGACCCGACCCGAAGTGAAGTACCCGATCCGAACCGAATGAAAAGATGACAAGGAAGGAGGACCGAACCGAACCGACGAGGGTAATGACTACCGAACCGAACCAAATTCTAGGGCTGCTACTTCACGACAACTCTTCTGAAGACCCACTCCAATTCGACCAAACCCGAGATGCAAAGGAAGTCCAAATGAGAAGCTAGAGCTCAAGATCCAGATGGGAATCAACGAGTTCGCTTCATGATTGGGCTTTGCTGCGGGACGCGTGTTAAGGGGTTATCGATGTCTATAGCTTTGGACCACCATCGTAGGAGGTACGAAGGCGGATTCAGGGCCATTATGGCATTGGTAGGACCAAGGGCTACGACCAATGTGGTGGGTCATTGAAATGTTTGGTCATGACTCCATGTGCTTAGCTTGGTCATAGCAGGGTTTCTACAAGTCGGGATTCGTCGTTACCTCAATTTGTCTAGTGTTCCAAAGTGGTAGATATCGTATGCTTATGCAATGAGTGAGAGATGTGAGGATGGTTGCTATGGTTGATTTGTTTGCTATCATTATGACATGCACACCCCACCCTCGTTTTCTTACACTCTTTATTATGGCACCTTAGAGTATTGTACGGTATGTGTTACTGACTCTTTGGTTGCAGGTCCAGGTTCAGGTATGGTTTAGTATACCTGTTATTATTCTGTTTAGATGTTAATCGCTCATACCAGGCTTTATGTCTGACCCAGAGTTTTATGTCTCCTCTTATTACTCTGGGTGCTCACACGAGCAGACTAGAGATAGGTTAGCTGGTGATGCACGGGTAGATGATCCGGAGACGAGCAGGAGGCTTCCACGTAATATATATATATTATTCTCCCTGTGTTGTTGAAGATCACTGCTTGGGCATTGGTGGTGAATCTTCTACTTTAGCTTTCTTTTGTTTAGAGACAGTAAATTTGGAAAGTTGTAATAAGCTGTATTTGGATTTCCGCTGCTCTGATGTTGATGTTGATGTTGATTTTAGTTATCAGCTTATGCACTGTCTCACCTGTTTTATGTCAAGTATGTTATTATTATTATATTTTACTCCATGCGCTGTGAGACATTCCATAGGTTCTTGATTAGTTCGTTTCCTTCTTTCCTTTCTTCTGACGACCGTCCCGTGCTAGTCGGGTATGTGTACAGCGCACTTTCGGAGGAAATGCAGGCTGGTGCAGGGCGGGCCGTCACACTTGGTATCAGAGCTCTAGGTTGCGTAGTTAACCTAGGGAAGTTATCAGGGAGAGATAATATACGTATACGAGAGAGCGTATTTGTGATTACTTTGTTTTTTAAAAGCTATATATATATACTATTACTAGTATAAGGATGAAGTCGTACTGCACTAGCACCACTATGGAGTCGTTAATCGTTTCCTTTTTTAGATTGATGATGAGCCGATATACTAGAGGTGCTGATAGGGGAGCCAATAATGGGAATGCTGCTGACGTGAGGACGATGTTTACTGACCTCATGAGAGAGATGCTTAGAGATGCACAGAGGGCAGCTCCCAATGGTGGAAATGGTGGTGGTCCAATAGTGCAGGCACCAAGAGTCGACTTCGCCAAGCTGAATAAGGATTATACTAGCCTTGGTGGGAAGTCGTTCCACGGAACGGAGTCGGCCACGGATGTTCAAGATTGGTTGGATAGTTGCGAACGTATCTTCGAGGATTTGGGTATCGAGGATGCGATGAAGAGAAAGCTAGCGTCCCGTCAGCTGCAACGGCGGGCAATGAATTGGTGGAATGCTATAAAGGCAGCTACTCCCGAAGATCAGATTACTTGGGAGCAGTTTAAGGCTCGCTTTAGCGAGAAGTTCATTCCAGCTGCTCAGAAGTCAGTGTTGTTTAAGAAATTCTTGGAGCTCAAGCAGAATGGCAGAGCTGTCTCGGAGTATATTGCTGAATTTGACACTTTGTCAAAATATGGGTTATCTCTTATTGATACTGCCGAGGAAAAGAATGAGAAATTCATAACTGGTTTGGATCAGTACTTGGGGGAAAGACTTATTAACCACATCGATGAGACGTTTGAATCGATTGTGGGGAAAGCATTAAGATCAGAAAGTCTCTACCCTAAGCCGAAGACTGAGGTTGCATCCGCAGATGAGCCAAAGCCACAAGCAAGTGGTGGAGGCAAGGGTGGTTCCCAGAATAAGAGAAAGCAGAGTCAGACTAAGGATGGCCAGAAGAAAAAGAATAAGCAAGATGTTGAGTGCTTCAGCTGTGGTAAGAAGGGCCATTATGCTAGTAATTGTCGGGCCAAGCCAGCGGATAGGAAGTGCTTCAACTGTGGCCAAATGGGACATCACAAGGACAAGTGTCCGCAACCCCCTAAAGAAAAGCAAATGGTGAAAGCATATGCTCTCAATGCTATTCCTTCTTCGTCGAATGCCCCAACTGCGGCGGAGAAGGGAAAGAATGTCGTCATTCAAGGTATGCTTTCTGTTTATGATGTTCCTGTTAGAGTTTTGTTTGATACCGGAGCTTCCAGTTCTTTCATATCTAGTGACCTGGTAGATAGGTTGGGATTGGAGCCCGAGATTGTCGATAGACCTTTAGTAGTGACGAACCCGATTGGTGGTTCGACTAGCCTTAGCATGATTTGTCGTAATGTGGTCCTATCGAGTCATGGATGCATGTTTGTTTGTGATTGCTTTGTTTTTGGCTTTACTGGGTTTGGCATTATTTTGGGAGTAGATTGGCTCCAAAGATACGGGGTGGTGGTAGACTGTGAGGGCTTTTTAGTGACAGCTAGAGCGGATGATGGGCAGAGGATAGTGTTTGGTGGTCTACCTAGTAAGGGGGTATTGGCTTGTTTTCTAAACTCCCTCGACATTCCGCATAGTGAGTTGTCAGGTTTGCCCGTGGTTGGCCAGTATCCGGATGTTTTCGAAGAAGTGACCGGACTCCCACCACACCGAGAGATTGAGTTCCGTATTGATTTGGTAAAAGATGCCAGACCTATAGTGATGCCACTTCGTCGTATGGCACCAAGAGAGCAGCGAGAGCTCGAGGTGCAAGTCAGCAATCTTTTGAAGAAGGGATTTATCAGAAGGAGTGTTTCTGAATGGGGAGCACCAGTTGTGTTTGCTACCAAGGCGGATGGTTCCCTTCGTTTGTGTGTAGACTACCGCGAGTTGAATAAAGTGACGAGGAAGAATAAGTATCCTCTATCGCGGATAGATGATTTGTTCGATCAGTTGAGTGGGGCGAGAGTATTTTCTCAGTTGGATCTCGCGACAGGTTTTCATCAGATTAGAGTGGAAGCTGAGAGTATAGCTAAAACAGCATTTCGAACGCCGTCTGGATTTTATGAGTGGTTGGTCATGCCATTCGGGCTGACCAATGCCCCAGCATATTTTGTGGACCTTATGAATAGCGTATTCAGAGATCAGTTGAATAAGTTTGTCCTTGTGTTCGTTGATGATATTTTGGTCTATTCGAGGACAGAGGAAGAACAGAAGGAACATTTAAGAATAGTGATGGAGGTGTTGAGAAAACACCAATTGAAAGCAAAGTTTTCTAAGTGTCACTTCTGGAAGAGGGAAGTGAGGTTCTTGGGCCATGTTGTATCAGAGAATGGTATTGTCGTGGACCCGGCGAAGGTGGATACGGTACAAGATTGGCCTACGCCCAAGAATGCAACAGATGTAAGAAGTTTCTTGGGATTAGCTGGATATTATCGTAAGTTTATCCAAGGTTTCTCCAAGATAGCAGCACCATTGACCCAGTTGACTAAGAAGAATCAAGCTTTTGTCTGGGATGAAAGGTGCGAGAATGCATTCAAGAGTCTAAAGGACAAGTTGACAAGCACACCAGTGTTAGTCATTCCTAAGGGGGATAAAGAGATGACGGTATACACGGATGCCTGTGGTACCGGACTGGGTGCTGTATTGATGCAAGGCGGAAGGGTGGTAGCTTATGCAAGTCGGCAATTAAAACCGCACGAGAAAAGATACCCTACCCATGATTTGGAATTAGCAGCGATCGTGTTCGCGTTAAAGATGTGGAGACATTATCTCTTGGGAGAAAGATTTGAGCTGTTTACAGATCATAAGTCGTTGAAGTATCTCTTCTCCCAGAAGGATCTAAATCTCCGGCAACAAAGGTGGTTAGAATTCTTGGCTTCCTATGATTTTGACATCGCATATACACCGGGAAAGGGCAATGCGGTGGCTGATGCATTGAGTAGAAGACACGCCAGTTTAGGGTCTATGTTTCTAGAATGGAAGCAACTAGAGTATATAGCTGGGTATGATTTCAGACCAAAGTGTGAATTGGATTCAGAAATGTTAGCAAGTTTGACGATCAGACCCACTTTGATTGAGCGGATCGGCTCTAGTCAGAGGGACGATCCTAACCTATTGGAAATCATCTCCAAGTTAAAGACGGATATCGATGAGGAGATGAACAAGTATGGGCTTGATCGAGATGGATGGCTTAGAAAGAATGGAAAGCTTGTTGTACCCAATGTCAATGGATTGAGAGATGAAGTGCTTAGAGAATGTCATCACTCAAAGCTGACTATACACCCCGGTGGTAACAAGATGTATCGAGATATGAAGCGGACTTACTACTGGGAAGGGATGAAAAGAGACGTTGGGAAGTTTATATCCAAGTGCATGAATTGCCAGCTAGTTAAAGCCGAGCAAAAGAAGCCTAGTGGGTTGTTACAGCCCTTAGAAATTCCCGAATGGAAATGGGAGCAAGTCTCGATGGATTTCATTGATGGTTTACAGAGGACTAGATCGGGACATGATAGCATTTGGGTAGTTGTGGATCGACTGACTAAAAGTGCAAGATTTATACCAGTCAAATCGACCAGAATGGCAGCTAAGTTAGCAGAATTGTATATGAAGTGGGTAGTGAGATTTCATGGAGTACCTAAAAGCATTGTGAGCGACCGAGACCCGTTGTTCACTAGTGGGTTTTGGAAGAGCTTACAAGAGGCTCTAGGGTCAGAGTTACATCTCAGTACCGCATATCATCCTCAAACCGACGGTCAGACGGAGAGGGTGAATCGTATTTTGGAAGATCTCTTAAGAGCATGTATATTGGATTTTGGTGGATCATGGGATGACCATTTGCATCTAGTAGAGTTTGCATATAATAATAGCTACCAATCCAGTATCGGTATGGCTCCGTTTGAAGCTTTGTACGGAAGACCGTGCAACTCACCATCATGTTGGATAGAGACTGGCGAGAAGTTTATGCTTGGACCAGATGTGGTGAGGGAAACTTCAGATAAGATCAAGATCATTCAACAACGAATGAAGGCTGCCCAAGATAGGTAGAAGAGTTATGCTGATAAGAGGAGAAGAGACCTAAAATTCTCCGTTGGTGACTTGGTGTTTGTCAAGATTTCTCCGTTGAAGAGCGTAATACGATTTGGCAGGAGAGGCAAGTTGGCACCAAGATTTGTTGGTCCATTCCCTGTTCTTGAACTAATCGGGAATTTGGCATACATAATTGACTTACCGGAGAAGATGGCGGGAGTTCACGACGTATTTCATGTTTCCCAACTAAGGAAGTTCGTTCACGACTCAGATATGACTATTTCACCTGATCAGTTAGAGGACTTCGAAGTAGAACCCGAGGCGGTTGGGAACTACAAGCCGGCCCGTATTGTCGAGCACGACATGAAACAACTTCGAAGGAAGGTGGTGAAGTTGGTCAAGGTTCGGTGGAGCGAGGACGAGAATGATTGTACTTGGGAGACAAAGGAGAACATTAGGAAGACATACCCAGAACTCTTAGCCTGGTAAGATTTTGACTTTGATTTAGTTTTCCGCATGATAGGATAGGCTTGTTTGCTTGTTTTGCATGTTTGATTGTTGTATATGACTGTTAGGCATGCGGGATCTTTTGTACGTTTTGGGTTAAGGAATTTCGGGGACGAAATTTCTTAAGGGGGGGAGAGTGTAACGACCCGTATTCTACGCATCATAGGGTCGTAGGATATTTATTTCTTTCACATACGAAGTCGTATAGTCATGTAACATTGGGAGACGACTATTGTGGTCATTTCCCATGTTCATGATTTTTCCCGATTTTTAAATGACCATTTTACCCCTAGTTGGCACTGTTTTGGCCATAACTTTTGACTGGAAAGGAATTTTGACCTGATACCACTTCCATTGGCTCCGGATGATGGTTTCTCTTTCCGTAAAGTGGTCACATTAGCCAAACGGACTCACCGTTTGGGAGATATGGCTGAAACAAGTTTCAGATGGTGAAAAACAGCTTAATTGGGCTTAACCGGGTGATTGGCAGCTAGGCCCAGAGGGGAATTTCGGGTTTAGAGGTATAAGAGGACTGATTAGGGTTAGGAAATCACTTTCATTTCAGTTTTGAGCAGCCACAAACCTTCTTGAGACCTTAGTAATGGCTTCCATCCTCTAAAGCCACTCCAAAACACATTTTTAGTGAAGATTAAGCCTAAACTACATCAAAACAAGGCCAAATAGCAACAGAGCAAGGTTGGAGCTGCTGCTATACATAGGAATTCGACCCAAATAGAGAGTATTTCAGATTTGGTGTTTCATTTGTGGCCAAGGTGAGTGATTTGCATAGTTTTTGCACTAATTACGGTAATTAAGGGCAATTAGTGAGGATTAGCGGATTTATACACTAATAAATTCTGGAAAAATGTTTAGAAATTCTTAAATAATATTTCATGCCTCTGGTATAAATTTGGTTTAATTTGATTGAGTTTTGTTAACCCTATGATTAGATTTACTTAAACATGCTTAAGGGAAAATAAGGGGTTTTGGGCACATTTGATCCATTTTGTCATGTAAATCCATTGTTTTGGTGTTTGTGGTTAGTTTGCTATGTTGATATGACTATTTGACATGATTTGTGATTGATTAGAATAGTTAGATTTGTCAAAAACGTCGTCGAACGGCGTAAACAAGTTGCTGGAAAAAGTTGCAGAAAGTTATGCGGGGCTTCGGATCGGATCGGATGAGGGCTCGGATCGGATATGTGAACTGGGCAAGAAAACCCGACCCGAACTGGAGTTTGGCACATAAGAGACTTGGCAAAAAGGAAGGCCGTTTACTTAGAGTTGGAGTGGACAAGGGGATCAGATCGGAAGAATGATGGAGGCCAGATCGGATCGACCCAAGAATGGAAGGCTACGACTGGAGTAAGGCGAAGGGATCGGATCGGATCGGATCGGAGTAGATGGAAAACAAGGGAGCTGATCGGAGAAGGAGCATGAACTGGAAGGAAGACAGCAACCCGACCCGACCCGGAGGAGGACACCGACCCGACCCGAAGTGAAGTACCCGATCCGAACCGAATGAAAAGATGACAAGGAAGGAGGACCGAACCGAACCGACGAGGGTAATGACTACCGAACCGAACCGAATTATAGGGCTGCTACTACACGACAACTCTTCTGAAGACCCACTCCAATTCGACCAAACCCGAGATGCAAAGGAAGTCCAAATGAGAAGCTAGAGCTCAAGATCCAGATGGGAATCAACGAGTTCGCTTCATGATTGGGCTTTGCTGCGGGACGCGTGTTAAGGGGTTATCGATGTCTATAGCTTTGGACCACTATGGTAGGAGGTACGAAGGCGGATTCAGGGCCATTATGGCATTGGTAGGACCAAGGGCTACGACCAATGCGGTGGGTCATTGAAATGTTTGGTCATGACTCCATGTGCTTAGCTTGGTCATAACAGGGTTTCTACAAGTCGGGATTCGTCGTTACCTCAATTTGTCTAGTGTTCCAAAGTGGTAGATATCGTATGCTTACACACTGAGTGAGAGATGTGAGGATGGTTGCTATGGTTGAGTTGTTTGCTATCATTATGACATGCACACCCCACCCCCGTATTCTTACACTCTTTATTATGGCACCTTAGAGTATTGTACGGTATGTGGTACTGACTCTTTGGTTGCAGGTCCAGGTTCAGGTATGGTTTAGTATACATGTTATTATTCTGTTTAGATGCTTATCGCTCATACCAGGCTTTATGTCTGTCCCAGAGTTTTATGTCTCCTCTTATTACTCTGGGTGCTCACACGAGCAGACTAGAGACAGGTTAGCTGGTGATGCACGGGTAGATGATCCGGAGACGAGCAGGAGGCTTCCACGTAATATATATATATATATATAGTATTCTCCATGTGTTGTTGAAGATCACTGCTTGGGCATTGGTGGTGCATCTTCTACTTTAGCTTTCTTTTGTTTAGAGACAGTAAATTTGGAAAGTTGTAATAAGCTGTATTTGGATTTCCGCTGCTCTGATGTTGATGTTGATTTTAGTTATCAGCTTATGCACTGTCTCACCTGTTTTATATCAAGTATGTTATTATTATTATTATATTTTACTCCATGCGCTGTGAGACATTCTACAGGTTCTTGATTAGTTCGTTTCCTTCTTTCCTTTCTTCTGACGACCGTCCCGTGCTAGTCGGGCATGTGTACAGCGCACTTTCGGAGGAAATGCAGGCTGGTGCAGGGCGGGCCGTCACATCCGTGGACCCCACCGCCGCACCTCATCCCCTCCCCTACGTCAGTCAGGCCGACGCCCCCCCTCAGCACCACCCAACTCCGGCCGTGGGCCCCGCTACACCCAAAAATCCATTTTCACCAAAAATCCCGTTTTGCAAATAACACTCTGTCACCATTTCGCGAATAACTCTCAAACGGTGCGTTTTTGGTCAAATTCCCTCTATACCAAAGTTGTAGAGCACGAAATTTTCTTCGATTTGGCTATATGGAAGTCATGTTTTGGAGTTCGGAGCTGTTCGGAAAACGCGTTCGAAGTCTGCTGTGCAAAAGCTGAAAAATTCATGTACTTTCGCGAATTGGAGCATTTTCTGCAAAAAGTCTCTTAGACGAAAGTTGTCCGGAATGGCGCGTTTAAGCTAAAAAAAAGATGGTGTGAAGATTGAAGCTCGTTTACAAATTCTGGAACCCGAACAGTGAATCCGGGCGTTAGAAAAAAAGTGAGTTTTCTCCATTTTAAAGCTTCTACAGTTTTTGACATATAAAGTAAATAAAAATATGATCTTTAAATTATAGAGAGGATAAAAATCCGATTTTTAACTTATAGAATATATTAAGATAAGATTTTTATATAACGTAGATAATAAAAATGTGATTTTTATACATGTAGTGGCTACGGGCAACGAAAGTGACAAAAGGCGAGAACGACAAGATTTTATACAAAAGGAGAGTCGAGATGATTGGATTAGCTAGTTGATGAGAATTTCTCACTTTTCAATTTCTTTTTCTAGTTATATATATATACTAGGATGCAGATGGTGTTTAGTAGCACCCGACACCCGTCATCCACAGACCATGGATGGATTGTTTGTTTAATTGTTTGGTTGTGTAGTTGGTTAGATTATTTGGTTTGAATTGAACTGTTTGGTGAAATGGAATAGATTTGATTGATGTGTGAATGGCGTGGGCCTTCACTAGACCGGGGATAAGGCTAGGCCTCGTCCCGTTTCTAGTATCGTGCCGTTAAGCCGCCGAAATTTTCTAAAATATGTTAGAAAAATAAAAATATCATTTTTATTGTGTAAATGAACTGAATAGAAATTCATGTGTTGAAATAAAATATTTTATCGTTAAAAATATAATTTTTAACGTGGAAGTGAATAAAATAAAATATTCATTTACAAACCGGACGGTTTGTTTATGTACACCTATTTGAAGGACATTGATTGGGACGATAAATTTTACACATCGCCCAACTGCACAAATAAAATCTGTGTTTGATTGTTTGAAACCCCACACAGGTGTTGGGGTGAAATTTGAAGTTCACTCATCCTGATTGATTAAATATGTCGATCGATTGATTGACAGGCTGTTATAAGCGTTAGATATCTATATTTGATGCTTATACAGTGTAGTGCACTTTGGTTGATGGTTGATTATTTTTCAATGCTATTACATACGTGTGATGTATGAAAATACATATAATTAATATTATATGGTGATTGATTAGACCTCATTCCAATTTAGAAAATAAAGAATATTATAAAATAAAGGTTCATGGGTTGACCGTACTCATCCGTTGAGATTAGTCATGTGTTGAACGAAATATTTTAATAATAAAATTTACATCTTTATCAATATAAAATAAAGGTTCATGTGTTGACAGTACTCATCCGTTGAGATTAGTCATGTGTTGAACGAAATATTTTAAAAATAGAAATATTTTAAAAATAGAAATATTTGAAATAGAAATATTTGAATAGGAAATATTTGAAAAAGAAATATTTGAAATAGAATATTTGAAAATAGAAATATATGAAGCCGTGTTGATTAGATTGACGCCATTTGGACGTGAACGATGTTTATATCGATTTTATTCATTTTAAAATGAATATAGAAAAGTGATTTCGAAATCGAATATTTTGAAATGAAATTTGAATTAAATTGATTAGAAAATGAATTTGATTTGAATTGAGTAGAAAACGAATTGAATTCAAATTGAATAGAAAATGAATTGAATTCAAATTAAATAGAAAACGAATTGAATTCAAATTGAGTAGAAAACGAATTGAATTCAAATTGAATAGAAAACGAATTTGATTTGAATTGAATATATAACGAATTTGATTTTAATAGAATATATAACGAATTTGATTTCAATTGAATATATAACAAATTTGAATTGAATCGAATAGAAAACCAATTTGAATTGAATTGAATAGAAAACCATTTCGAATTGAATCGAATAGAAAACGATTTCGAATAGAAAACGAATTAAATTGAATATAAAACGAATTCAAATTGAATAGAAAACGAATTGAATTCAAATTGAATAGAAAACGAATTTGATTTCAATTGAATATATAACGAATTTGATTTTAATTGAATATATAACAAATTTGAATTGAATCGAATAGAAAACCAATTTGAATTGAATTGAATAGAAAACCATTTCGAATTGAATCGAATAGAAACCGATTTCGAATTGAATCGAATAGAAAACAAATTGAATTGAATATAAAACGAATTCGAATTGAACTGAAAACGAATTGAAATGAATTCAAATTGAATTGAAATTTGAATTGAATAGAAATGAATTTTAAAAGAATTTATAAGGAAGAATTCAATTTTGATTTGAATTGAAATGGAAGTTGAAATTGTTTTTGAAACGAATTTAAAACGATTTATAAAATTCGTTTTAAATAGAAATCGACGAAATATATATTATATATATATAATATAATGGCCTGAATAGAACGCGCCGCGCCGCGGCAGTTCGTGAATTTCAACCATTTATTTCAAATGGACATTACGGGAGATCCGACCGTCGGATTCTCCTAAAACCGGAACCGTTGGGTTCGTATCGAAAAGAGCTTTCTAACGAGTATTAGAAATTTGAAATCTAACGGTTGGATTTGGAGTTACGTCCAAATCAAATTTGGAAAAGGTCGTTGTAAGTGCAGTTCGATGGCCGTTGATGGAAATCGACTGTACGGGCCTTGATAAAATTATTAAAAATAGTAATAATTTGTGTAAAATCATAAGAAATGATTTGGGAAAAATTGGGATGAAAAACTCCATATTTGAAAAGATAAAAATAGATTTTTATCGAAATGAACTAGTTTTGAACTGAAATTAAACCCCATTTATTTTTAAATAAATAAATTGGATTTGAAATGAGTTTTAAATAGAATTGATTAGTGGGTTTATCGTGAAGGGTGTTTTAAATAACACTTGTTCTTTAACCCGCTAATAAATAGAATGTGATTTGGGTTTATCGTGAACTGTGTTTTAAATGACATTAGTTCTTTAACCCAGTAAAAGGAGTTTTAACGAATCTGCAATTAGATTGAAATGTGAATTGATAATTTAAATTATCAAATATAGAAAGTGAGCGAGAATGGAGTATCACCAGTTTTGCTCCAAAGCGATAGTTAAATCTTTAATTAGATTTGAACGTGGAATGGTAATTAATTTTACCGACAACACTGTGGTGTTAGATATGGAGTATTACCAGTTTTGCTTCATGGGATGAATAGGTTGGGATTGGGAAATAAAATAAATAATTACTTCGGTGTGGTTCGCTAATCTCGACTAGTTTGGAAAACCATAATTTGGTTTGAAACGACATCCAAAGGAAGATTAAAGGATAAATTTTAAAGAATTTATCTTGGATAAAATTAATGGGAAACTTTCCCTAAGAATGTGGAATTTAGAAACTAGCTGTAGGTTGGCTAAGAAGAATGGTTTCCTAGGTATTGATCTGATGTTGGTTTCGGCCTTCGGGGTTAATGTTTGGGAAATTGTTCTCTTGTTGATTTACGGTTAGTGACTAATGAATTGGAATGAGGCATATGTTGTGTTTGTGTAACATTTGTTTTTAATATACGCGGGTTGTTCGGAAATACCGGGTTTATACCCATTCTGAATAACCGATTCGACGATATGTTGAAGATGAAGACGGTGGTCGAAGATCGGAAGTCTTCACATCGTTTGGGTGATTACTGATGATCTTGATTGGGCTGTACACCCAAGATGAGGGAATCAGTTGGTTGTCATTTAGACGTACTTGGAGATGGATGGATATGCGAGGAAAGTGCCTCCGGTTTCGTTCAGACCCAGAACGAACTTGTAAATGGATTGTCTGTCTGACATTGGATTTTATTGTGTGTTGATTGATTTCAGTTAAATATATATCTGTTTGGCGGCGGAGAATTTATTCTCTTGCTTAACGCCCTTCTCTGAGACGTACGAGCTTAGAGGTTATATATCGATAGATATCAATCGCATGGCATGAATTGCCTGTGTGGCACGCTGAGTTGCATGGATCAAGGCTTCTGTTGAAAAGCAAAGTCTTGTGGTTGATGATCAAAGCACGACCCACGTGGCACCTTTGTGTTTAGCGTGAATTCGCGAGCCTCACACCTCGGTATGAGTTAAAAACGGGATACGGACCGTTGGGAGAACACGACGTTTCTTTCTAGCTTTGGTGGTGTCAGTGACTTACCAGCCCTGACATTTATATACTTTTCACCTTTGTGGTTGTTGGAATGAGGCGCCTCGATTATAGGTCTGTAAGGACCGGGAAACGTGTGTTCAGGAATAAATAATCCTCAAACGTAAGAAAGGACCGACCCAACCGATCCAGTGGCTGCCCAGAGTGTGTAGTCCTGAGCATTTTCTAGAATGTCTCGAAGCGGAGAGGAGCTTGCCACTTGCCTCGACTCATGACGGAAATCCAATTCCCAATACGTGTATTTCGGTTTTAATTGTAGAACTAGTATGGCGACATGATATATGGTACCCATGCCGTCTATGATTTATATTTATGATTGAAATTGTTTTGACACTATACACTTATTATAGTATCAAATGATTTGTTTTAAACGTACCAAGCATGTTTGGCTATTATAAGGGAAAACCCTATCCTCCGGCTTGCGTTGCATTGTGTGATGGGACCTGGGTCTTATAACAGCTTCATTTTTTCTTTATTTAGCAATGCACTGTTTGTTCTATGCACTGGTATTCTTGGGAGGAAACCCGTTCCGTGTTATACGGCGTGGTCCCTTGATTTACCTAATTTTAAAACCAATATTAATAACTGTTTTAGTTCTCACACCAGTCACATGACTGACCTGGAGTTTATTGTTTTAACCTAAACTCTGGGTGCCCCTATTTTCGACACGGGCAGCTAGTAGTTTTGTTCTGCAGATTTATATTCACAGGATCATGGTTTACAGCTGGAATGATATCCGGAAAGCACTGTATCCGTATATCACCTTCAGTTGTGCTTTGTATTATTTTCCGCTGCTATGTAATTTATTGTAATCTCTGATATTTATTCGAATGTATAATATTCATTTATACTCTATATATTCTTGTATCTGATGGAATTGTTGTAATAACAATGAAATGTTCTTCCGTCTGCGTTCTATTTTGTCCTGTTCTCAAAACGATAAGGGGTTTCGAACGGTCTAGATCGGTTTAACGACTGATTCGGATCGAGCAAAATTCGAGGCCGTCACATTTAGTATCAGAGCTTTGGTTTACAGAGCTTGAGAACAAGACACATTAGAACCATACGAAAGAATTCATCAGATATTGGATTGGCAATATCCAATTAGAATGACTCGTTAGAGATAGGATCAGTAGTATCCTAGAACGGGTGTGAAGAGTATATTTTTCAAATGAAAACAAATTTTGTTTCGTAATTTAAATCGTTTTAAACGTATTTTATTATTTATTTATTTTGAATATGGACAATCTGATATATAAAGGTTTTGCATATACGCGTCATGAACGTATATTTAAAGTTTTAATATATTAGATAGATATAGAATCACATTCTAGTCGCCCGGAGATGGTACTGATGATAGCACGTGCATCATCAGTATTTATGTTCGTGTTTCGAAGGTGTGATTTTCTATATATTTCCATTAGACTGGTGTGAGAACCAAAACTAATATAGCTAGAACACATTGTTGTGAATTGGCATCAAAAACATGATTTTTGTATATATGTAAAATTTATGAATTTGGAACGTTAAATTCACTAATTGATTGATGTTTGTCTTGTTTGTTTATTTGTTTAATCATTTTGAACCATTATGCCTAATTAAATCAAATATCAAACTATATGGAAAATTAGGCGCATTTGCTTGCATATACATATACTTACATTGAATAGGTCATAACAAGGAGGCTAGAGCAGAGAATAAAATTTGTTTGCCCAACAAATAGGTACATATTTACTATAATTTACTGTTTTGTTTGGGTGATGATGATTTTATGAGCCTATTGGCTAGCCGCTTGGCTTTTTCTTTTTCTTTTTGAGATCAGAAGGCCTATATGGCAATTTCGGGATTTTCCCGTGGCTCCCGGTGCAGGGGAGGTTATGGCGAAATTTTTCGAAAATTTAGGGTGTTAGCCAAATTTTTGAAGAATTTGAAAATTCTCAGAAACTGAAAAGTTGGAGAATGGAAGCCAGGTCGAACGTAGAGTTGATTAATCAAACCACTTTCGACTTTGTTCCTTTTCAGGGACGAAAAGTTTTAAGTGGGGGAGATTGTAATAACCCGAAAATCTGGGCCAGTTTAAAATTTTTATTTTGGCAATTATAGCGAATTTTCTATATTTAAAATAGAATTATTTTAAATAATAACGACCAGAAATTTATTTTGAATGGAATTCGAGGGTATATATTATATGCGTCGTCGTTAGAATATAAATAATTATATATAATTATAAAAGGAATTGAAAATGGCGCGGTAGTTCGATAATTCGATTTCAAACTTCAATTGAATGTACCGGGTGCAAAACAATCCGGATTTTAGCGAAATCAAAAATAATAGGATCTAATTGATAATATCTTTCCAACGAATCAGAAAAATCGAAATTTCATAGCGGGAATCAAAAGTTATGCCCAGTTGAAAATTCAGAATAGTCGCTGTGTAAATTATACATGGCCAAAAAGTCAAATTTTGTAGACGGATGAATTTGGACTCGAAACCACTTCCATTGAGTTCAAAATGTCGTTTAGAACTCCGAAAAGTATAAGCTTCGATATATTCCGATATCCGGAATAGTGGCAATTGGCAGGAGCTTTTCGGTTAACAAAACATAGCCCTTAAAAAGTGAAATTTTGCATACGAGCTCAGAATTCGACGAGATAAATTTTTATCGATTCACAATGACAAATCATTGTTGAGTTCCAAATGGTGCGTCGAACGAAGTTAATATGTGGCCGTGCGAGCTGAAACAGTTCAGGGTAAAGCGAGCAGTCATTTTACAAAGGAACATTATTGATACGACCTCAGAATTCGATTTCGTTTTTTTATGGATTCGTATCATCTAATAATGGTTAAATCCAAAAGGGCTGGATTTTTTGAGTTAGCATGTGAGCGTGCGAGAAGAAAAGGTGCGCCAAAATAGCATTTTTAGAGCTTATCTGAGCATTTTCGTGATTTTTTTGAACGGTCAAACGAACTCGGAATTCGACGAAACTTGTTTCGTTGGACTCGTCTTCACGTCTACTATCTCGTGTCCGAAATCCGCGGCCATCGGAGATCGCTAGCGTTCAGGCGATACGCGAGGAACTAGCATATAAACACTTTTACTTCATTTTCTTCTTCACTTTCTTCCTCTTCCTCTTTCTTCAAAAAAACTCATTAATGGCCTCCTCCTCCCACCGCCGCTGCCCTCCTCCACCAGCGCCACCACCGGCCTCCGGCGAGCCGACGCACCCCCTCCTCCTCCCCTCCTCCTCCTCTTCCTCCTCCTCTCTCTCATCTCTCCATTTGCAAACCCTAAGCCCCAAATCACCATCACCCGCCTCCGTGGACCCCACCGCCGCACCTCAGCCCCTCCCCCACGTCAGTCAGGCCGGCGCCCCCCCTCAGCACAACCCATCTCCGGCCGTGGGCCCCGCTACACCCAAAATTCCATTTTCACCAAAAATCCCGTTTTGCAAATAACACCCTGTTACCATTTCGCGAATAACTCCCAAACAGTGCGTTTTTGGCCAAAGTCCCTCTAGAACAAAGTTGTAGAGCACGAAATTCTCTTCGATTTGGCTATATGGAAGTCATGTTTTGGAGTTCGGAGCTGCTCGGAAAACGCGTTCGAAGTCTGCTGTGCAAAAGCTGAAAAATTCGTGTACTTTTGCGAATTCTGGCGAATTGGTGCATTTTCAGCAAAAAGTCTCTTAGGCAAAAGTTGTCCGGAATGGCGCGTTTAAGCTATAAAAAAGTTGGTGTGAAGATTGAAGCTCGTTTGCAAATTCTGGAACCCGAACAGTGAATCCGGGCATTTGAAAAAAAGTGAGTTTTCTCCATTTTAAAGCTTCTACAGTTTTTGACATATGAAGTAAATAAAAATATGATCTTTATATTATAGAGAGGATAAAAATCCGATTTTTAACTTATAGAAGATATAAAGATAAGATTTTTATATAATGTAGATAATAAAAATGTGATTTTTATACATGTAGTGGCTACGGGCAACGAAAGTGACAAAAGGCGAGAACGACAAAATTTTATACAAAAGAAGAGTCGAGATGATTGGATTAGCTAGTTGGTGAGAATTTCTCACCTTTCAATTTCTTTTTCTAGTTATATATATATACTAGGATGCAGACGGTGTTTAGTAGCACCCGACACCCGTCATCCACAGACCATGGATGGCTTGTTTGTTTAATTGTTTGGTTGTGTAGTTGGTTAGATTATTTGGTTTGAATTGAACTGTTTGGTGAAATGGAATAGATTTGATTGATGTGTGAATGGCGTGGCCCTTCACTAGACCGGGGATAAGGCTAGGCCTCGTCCCGTTTCTAGTATCGTGCCGTTATGCCGCCGAAATTTTCTAAAATATGTTAGAAAAATAAAAATATCATTTTTATTGTGTAAATGAACTGAATAGAAATTCATGTGTTGAAATAAAATATTTTATCGTTAAAAATATAATTTTTAACGTGGAAGTGAATAAAATAAAATATTCATTTACAAACCGGACGGTTTGTTTATGTACACCTATTTGAAGGACATTGATTGGGACGATAAATTTTACACATCGCCCAACTGCACAAATAAAATCTGTGTTTGATTGTTTGAAACCCCACACGGGTGTTGGGATGAAATTTGAAGTTCACTCATCCTGATTGATTAAATATGTCGATCGATTGATTGACAGGCTGTTATAAGCGTTAGATATCTATATTTGATGCTTATACAGTGTAGTGCACTTTGGTTGATGGTTGATTATTTTTCAATGCTATTACATATGTGTGATGTATGAAAATCCATATAATTAATGTTATATGGTGATTGATTGGGCCTCATTCCAATTTAGAAAATAAAGAATATTATAAAATAAAGGTTCATGGGTTGACCGTACTCATCCGTTGAGATTAGTCATGTGTTGAACGAAATATTTTAATAATAAAATTTACATCTTTATCAATATAAAATAAAGGTTCATGTGTTGACAGTACTCATCCGTTGAGATTAGTCATGTGTTGAACGAAATATTTTAAAAATAGAAATATTTGAAATAGAAATATTTGAATAGGAAATATTTGAAAAAGAAATATTTGAAATAGAATATTTTAAAATAGAAATATATGAAGCCGTGTTGATTAGATTGACGACATTTTGACGTGAACGATGTTTATATCGATTTTATTCATTTTAAAATGAATATTGAAAAGTGATTTCGAAATCAAATATTTTGAAATGAAATTTGAATTAAATTGATTAGAAAACAAATTTGATTTGAATTGAATAGAAAACGAATTGAATTCAAATTGAATAGAAAACGAATTGAATTCAAATTAAATAGAAAACGAATTGAATTCAAATTGAATAGAAAACGAATTGAATTCAAATTGAATAGAAAACGAATTGAATTCAAATTGAATAGAAAACGAATTTGATTTGAATTGAATATATAACGAATTTGATTTCAATTGAATATATAACGAATTTAATTTCAATTGAATATATAGCAAATTTGAATTGAATCGAATAGAAAACCAATTTGAATTGAATTGAATAGAAAACCATTTCGAATTGAATCGAATAGAAAACGAATTAAATCGAATATAAAACGAATTCAAATTGAATAGAAAACGAATTGAATTCAAATTGAATTCAAATTGAATAGAAAACCAATTTGATTTCAATTGAATATATAACGAATTTGATTTCAATTGAATATATAACAAATTTGAATTGAATCAAATAGAAAACCAATTTGAATTGAATAGAAAACCATTTCGAATTGAATCGAATAGAAACCGATTTCGAATTGAATCGAATAGAAAACGAATTGAATTGAATATAAAACGAATTCGAATTGAACTGAAAACGAATTGAAAGGAATTCAAATTGAATTGAAATTTGAATTGAATAGAAATGAATTTTAAAACGAATTTATAAGGAAGAATTCAATTTTGATTTGAATTGAAATGGAAGTTGAAATTGTTTTTGAAACGAATTTAAAATGATTTATAAAATTCGTTTTAAATAGAAATCGACGAAATATATATTATATATTATATATATAATATAATGGCCTGAATAGAACGCGCCGCGCCGTGGCAGTTCGTGAATTTCGACCATTTATTTCAAACGGACATTACGGGAGATCCGACCGTCGGATTCTCCTAAAACCGGAATCGTTGGGTTCGTATCGAAAAGAGCTTTCTAACGAGTATTAGAAATTTGAAATCTAATGCTTGGATTTAGAGTTACGTCCAAATCAAATTTGGAAAAGGTCGTTGTAAGTGCAGTTCGATGGCCGTTGATGGAAATCGAATGTACGGGCCTTGATAAAATTATTAAAAATAGTAATAATTTGTGTAAAATCATAAGAAATGATTTGGGAAAAATTGGGATGAAAAACTCCATATTTGAAAAGATAAAAATAGATTTTTATCGAAATGAACTAGTTTTGAACTGAAATTAAACCCCATTTATTTTTAAATAAATAAATTGGATTTGAAATGAGTTTTAAATAGAATTGATTAGTGGGTTTATCGTGAAGGGTGTTTTAAATAACACTTGTTCTTTAACCCGCTAATAAATAGAATGTGATTTGGGTTTATCGTGAACTGTGTTTTAAATGACATTAGTTCTTTAACCCAGTAAAAGGAGTTTTAACGAATCTGCAATTAGATTGAAATGTGAATTGATAATTTAAATTATCAAATATAGAAAGTGAGCGAGAATGGAGTATCACCAGTTTTGCTCCAAAGCGATAGTTAAATCTTTAATTAGATTTGAACGTGGAATGGTAATTAATTTTACCGACAGCACTGTGGTGTTAGATATGGAGTATTACCAGTTTTGCTTCATGGGATGAATAGGTTGGGATTGGGAAATAAAATAAATAATTACTTCGGTGTGGTTCGCTAATCTCGACTAGTTTGGAAAACCATAATTTGGTTTGAAACGACATCCAAAGGAAGATTAAAGGATAAATTTTAAAGAATTTATCTTGGATAAAATTAATGGGAAACTTTCCCTAAGAATGTGGAATTTAGAAACTAGCTGTAGGTTGGCTAAGAAGAATGGTTTCCTGGGTATTGATCTGATGTTGGTTTCGGCCTTCGGGGTTAATGTTTGGGAAATTGTTCTCTTGTTGATTTACGGTTAGTGACTAATGAATTGGAATGAGGCGTATGTTGTGTTTGTGTAACATTTGTTTTTAATATACGCGGGTTGTTCGGAAAGACCGGGTTTATACCCATTCTGAATAACAGATTCTACGATATGTCGAAGATGAAGGCGGTGGTCGAAGACCGGAAGTCTTCACATCATTTGGGTGATTACTGATGATCTTGATTGGGTTGTACACCCAAGATGAGGGAATCAGTTGGTTGTCGTCCAGACGTACTTGGAGATGGATGGATATGCGAGGAAAGTGCCTCCGGTTTCGTTCAGACCCAGAACGAACTTGTAAATGGATTGTGTGTCTAACATTGGATTTTATTCTGTGTTGATTGATTTCTGTTAAATATATATCTGTTTGGCGGCGGAGAATTTATTCTCTTGCTTAACGCCCTTCTCTGAGACGTATGAGCTTAGAGGTTATATATCGATAGATATCAACCGCATGGCATGAATTGCCTATGTGGCACGCTGAGTTGCATGGATCAAGGCTTCTGTTGAAAAGCAAAGTCTTGTGGTTGATGATCAAAGCACGGCCCACGTGGCACCTTTGTGTTTAGCGTGAATTTGCGAGCCTCACACCTCGGTATGAGTTAAAAACGGGATACAGACCGTTGGGAGAACACGACGTTTCTTTCTAGCTTTGGTGGTGTCAGTGACTTACCAGCCCTGACATTTATATACTTTTCACCTTTGTGGTTGTTGGAATGAGGCGCCTCGATTATAGGTCTGTAAGGACCGGGAAACGTGTGTTCAGGAATAAATAATCCTCAAACGTAAGAGAGGACCGGCCCAACCGATCCAGTGGCTGCCCAGAGTGTGTAGTCCTGAGCATTTGCTAGAGTGTCTCGAAGCGGAGAGGAGCTTGCCCCTTGCCTCGACTCATGACGGAAATCCAATTCCCAATACGTGTATTTCGGTTTTAATTGTAGAACTAGTATGGCGACATGATATATGGTACCCATGCCGTCTATGATTTATATTTATGATTGAAATTGTTTTGACACTATACACTTATTATAGTATCAAATGATTTGTTTTAAACGTACCAAGCATGTTTGGCTATTATAAGGGAAAACCCTATCCTCCGGCTTGCGTTGCATTGTGTGATGGGACCTGGGTCTTATAACAGCTTCATTTTTTCTTTATTTAGCATTGCGTTGTTTGTTCTATGCACTGGTATGCTTGGGAGGAAACCCGTTCCGTGTTATACGGCGTGGTCCCTTGATTTACCTAACTTTAAAACCAATATTAATAACTACTTTAGTCCTCACACCAGTCACATGACCGACCTGGAGTTTATTGTTTTAAGCTAACCTCTGGGTGCCCCTATTTTCGACACGGGCAGCTAATAGTTTTGGTTCTGCAGATTTATATTCACAGGATCCTGGTTTACAGCTGGAATGATATCCGGAAAGCTCTGTATCCGTATATCACCTTCAGTTGTGCTTTGTATTATTTTCCGCTGCTATGTAATTTATTGTAATCTCTGATATTTATTCGAATGTATAATATTCATTTATACTCTATATATTCTTGTATCTGATGGAATTGTTGTAATAACAATGAAATGTTCTTCCGTCTGCGTTCTATTTTGTCCTGTTCTCAAAACGATCAGGGGTTTCGAACGATCTAGATCGGTTTAACGACTAATTCGGATCGAGCGAAATTCGAGGCCGTCACAAGTTTGATGGCCGTTGATGGAAATCGACTGTACGGGCCTTGATAAAATTACTAAAAATATTAATTATTTGTGTAAAATCATAATATGTGAATTGGAAAGAACCGGGATGAAAAATTCCGCATTTGAAAGGATAAAAATATTTTTTTATCGGAATGAACTAGTTTTGAACTAGAATTAAAATCAATTTATTTTTGAAATAAATAAATTGAATTTGAAAGCGGTTTTAAAAATAATCAGAATTTCCAATATATGAATTGGAATGGATTTGAATCGAGGTTATCTTTGGAATATTTCAATGTTGGATTTCGTGATTATACAGATATGGTTGTGGAAATTTGAAAGATATATTTTATATTGTTATTTCCAATACGATATTTGTTGGTTTCAGAATTTGATATTGAATATAAACCGGTATATTTTCTATTCAGAGCCTTGTATTTAATATCAAATGAGATTTTGGATTTGTCGTGAATGGTGTCTTAAATAACACTGTCCTTGGACCCAGTGTAGAAAAGATTAAATCTTTCTATTTAGATTTAATGAAGTGTACCAATTAAATAATATCTAATTGGAATTGAATTTGAATGTGATTTGGGTATATCGTGAACCGTGTTTTAGATGACATTGGTTCTTTATCCCAGTTAAAGACAGGATATTGATTTTTGGGAAGATTAAAACTAAATGGAGTTTTAATGAATCCGTAGTTAAATTGAAATGTGAATTGATAATTTAAATTATCAAATTTGGAAAGTGATCGAGAATGGAGTATCACCAGTTTTGCTCCAAAGCGATAATTAAATCTTTAATTAGATTTGAACGTGAAATGGTAATTAATTTTACCGATAACACTGTGGTGTTAGATATGGAGTATTACTAGTTTTGCTTCATGGGATGAATAGGTTGGGATTGAGATATTAAATAAATAATTACTTCAGTGTGGTTCGCTAATCCCGACTAGTTTGAAAAACCATAATTTGGTTTGAAATGACATCCAAAGGAAGATTGAAGAATAAATTTAAAAGAATTTATCTTTGATAAAATTAATGTGAACCTTTCCCTAAGAATGTGAAATTTAGAAACTCACTGTAGGTTAGCTAAGACGAATGGTTTCCTGGGTATTGATCAGATGTTGGTTTCGGCCTTCGGGGTTAATATTTGGGGAATTGTTCTCTTGCTAATTTATGGTTAGTGATTGCTGAATTGGAATGAGGCGTATGTTGTGTTTGTGTAACATTTGTTTATTATATACGCGGGTCATTCAGAAAGGCCGGGTTTATACCCATTCCAATAACCGATTCGACGATATGTCGAAGATGAGGACGGTGATTGAAGACCGGAAGTCTTCACATCGTCTGGGTGATTACTGATGATCTTGATTGGGTTGTACACCCAAGATGAGGGAATCAGTTGGTGAACGTCTAGACGTACTTGGAGGTCGATGGATATGCGAGGAAAGTGCCTCCGGTTTCGCTCAGACCCAGAACGAGCTTGTAAATGGACCATGTGTCTGACATTGGATTTTATTCTGTGTTGATTGATCTCTATTAAATATACATCTGTTTGGTGGCAGAGAATTTATTCTCTTGCTTAACGCCCTTCTCTGAGACGTACGAGCTCAGAGGTTGTATATCGATGGACATTAGTCGCCTAGAGTGAATTGCCTTTGTGGCACGCCTAAGTGGCAAATGATCAAGGCTTCTGTTGAAAAACAAAGTCTAGTGGTTGATGATCAAAGCACGACCTATGTGGCATAGCTTTGTGTATAGCGTTGATTCGCGAGCCTCACACCTCGGTATGAGTCAAAAATGAGATAAAGACCGCTGGGAGAACACGACGTTTCTTTCTAGTTACGGTGGTGTCAGTGCTTAAACTGGCTGATATTTATATTATTTTCACCTTTGTGGTTGTTGGATTGCGAGGCGCCTCGATTTAGGTCTGTAAGGACCGGGAAATGTGTGTTCGGGAATAACTAATCCTCAAACGTAAGGGGAGACCGACCCAGCCGATTCCAGGGGTTACCCAGAGTGTGTAGTCCTGAGGCATTTTCTAAAGTGTCTCGAAGCGGAGAGGAGCTTGCTCCTTGCCTCGACTCATGACCGAAATCCAATTTCCAATACGAGATATTTTGGCTTTATTTGTAGAGCCTAGTATGGAGACATGATATATGGTACCCATGCCGTCTATGATTGATATTTATGATTGAAATTGTTTTGACACTATACACTTATAATAGTATCAAATGATTTGTTTTAAACGTACCAAGCATTTTTGGCTATTATAAGGGAAAACCCTATCCTCCGGCTTGTGTTGCATTGTATGAGGGAACCTGGGTCTTATAATAGCTTCATTTTTTCGAAAAAGCATTGCGTTGTTTATTCTAAGCACTGGTATTCTCGGGAGGAAACCCGTTCCGTGTTATACGGCGTGGTCCCTTGATTTACCTTACTTTTGAAGTAAAGATTTAAATAACTGTTTTAGTTCTCACACCAGTCAGATGACTGACCTGGAGTTTATTGTTTTAACCTAAACTCTGGGTGCCCCTATTTTCGACACGGGCAGATAATAGTTTTGGTTTTGCAGATTTATATTCATAGGATCCTGATTTACAGCTGGAACGATGCTCGGAAAGCTCTATATCCGTGTATTACTTTCAGTTGTGTTTTGTATTGTTTTTCCGCAGCTATGTAATTTGTTGTAATCTCTGATAATTATCGAATGTGTAATATTTATTCATACTCTGTATATTCTTACATTCTGATGGAATTGTTGTAATAAGCAATGAAATGTTCTTCTGTCTACATTCCAATTTGTCCTGTTCTCAAAACGATCAGGGGTTTCGAACGGTCTTAGTCAGTTTAACTGTCGATTCGGATTGAGCGAAATTCCTTACCGTTACAGTTGGTATCAGAGCTCTGGTTTACAGAGCTCGAGAACAAGACATATTAGAACCATACGAAAGAATTCATCAGATATTGGATTAGTAATATCCAATTAGAATGACTCGTTAGCGATAGGATCAGTAGTATCCTAGAACGAGTGTGAAGAGTATATTTTTCAAATGAAAACAATTTTGTTTTGAAATTTAAATCGTTTTATACGTATTTGAATATTCACTTATTCTGAATTTGGACAATCTAGTATATAAAGGTTTTGTATATATGCGTCATGAACGTATATTCGAAGTTTTAATATACTAGATAGATAAAGAATCACACTCTAGTCGCCCGGAGATGATTCTGATGATTGATGCATCGTCATCAGAGTTGATGTTCGAGTGCCGAAGGTGGGATATCTATATATTTCCATTAGACTGGTGTAAGAACCAAAACTATATAGGTTTATTGTTGTGATTTGGCATCAAAAACATGATTTTCTGTATATATATCAAACTATGAATTTGAAATGTTATTTCACTAATTGATTGATGGTTGTGTTGTTTATTTATTTGTTTGATATTTTGAACCATTTAGCTTAATTGAACCGAATAGTGAGTGTGTTGAAAATTAGTCGCATTTGCTTGCATATACATGTACTTACATTGAACAGGTCATAGCAAGGAGGCTATAGCAGAAGAATAAAATTGTTTGCCCGACAAATAGGTACATGTTTACCATAATTTACTGTTTTGTTTGGGTGATGATGATTTTATGAGCCGATTGGCTAGCCGCTTGGCTTTTTCTTTTTCTTTTGGATTGAAGAAGGCCATGGGAGGCTATATGAAATATTCCGAAGTCCCCGGTGCAGGGGAGGTTATGGCGAAATTTTTCGGAAATTTAGGGTGTTAACCGAAATTTTGAATTTTTTTAATAGTTCTTAGAAACTGAAAAGTTAAAGAACTTAAGCCGTACAGAAAATAATGATAGTTGAGTTGGTTTGTAAAGCAACTTTTAGCTTCGTTCCTTTTCGGGGACGAAAATTTTTAAGTGGGGGAGATTGTAACAACCCGGAAATGCGAGCCAATTTAAAATTTTTATTTTGGCAATTTTAGCGAATTTTGAATATTAAAAATAGATTATTTTAAATAAAAACGACGAGAAATTTATTTTGAATAGAATTCGAACGTATATATTTATATACGTCGTCGTTAGAATATACATATTTATTTTAAATTATAAAAGGAATTGAAAATAGCGCGGTAGTTCGATAATTCGATTTCAAATTTCAATTAAACATACCGGGTGCAAAATAAACCGGATTTTAGCGAAACCAAAAATAATAAGATCTAATTGAGAATATCTTTCCCATGAATCTGAAAAATCAAAATTTTATAGCGGGAATCAAAAGTTACGTCCAGTTGAAGATTCAGAATAGTCGCTATGAAAATTCTGGCCCTTAAAAATGGAAATTTTGCAAACGACCTCGGTTTTCGACGAAACCATATTTGTTGGATCTGTGATGTCAAGTTATTGCTAGATTCCAAATTTCATAATTTTTCGAATCAATATGTGAGTGTGGCAAAGGAAAATGCGTTTGACCAGTTTCAGTTGATTTTAATCGACTGGAAAATGGCCATTTTTCAAACGGTCTCGGAATTTGACGAAACTAGTTTTGTTAGGACCGTATCGTCAATACGAAGCTAGAAAATATTTTTCTGGAATTTTTCTGGTTAGTTTGTGGCCTCGGTAAATTGAAATGTGCGTTCAAATTCAATATATAGAGTTATATTTTTATTTTGACGAAAGATGATCGAAACGTTCGAATCAACTTATGATACATATCCCATTGTGTTCGGAATGGGGGTAATTAGCTATGGACGACAGTCGGTGGGCCTCGTTTCGAGTTCAAAATAGAAAATTGCTTTAATGAATAAATAAAATAATAATAAGACCCTCACTCTCTCTACTTACCCTCTCTCTCCTCCTTTTATCAGCCGACCCCCCTTTTTATTTAATTCCAAAAAAAAAAAGAAAAAAAAAAGCGTTGACCCATCGCGATGCACCTCGGACCACCGAACCCACGCGCCGCACCTCCCCCGACCTCACCGCCGACTCCCTCTCTCCTCCTCCCTCTCCAGCGCCTCCCCAACGCCTCTTTCTCCGATCCAAAACCCAAGCCCTAAGAAAAAACCCTAAACCCAATAACCCTCGATTCAACACCCAACCACCACCCTGAAAGCCACGTCGCACGCCCCCCTGTTGTCATCGCACCACCGTGGGTCGAGTCCCCCATTGCCAGACTCCGCAAGCTCTCTCGTGAGTAGGATTAGGTTGAGCTTTACAATAGGGTTTGCGAGCGTCCAGGAAGGAGAAATTGTAAAGTGAGTTTTCTGTTTGTTTAATTAACTCAGTTTTAAAAATCTAAAAACATTGTAAAAATCAGTTTTGTTTTAAAATAGAAAATTAACATTGTTTTTTTTGTCAATTCTTTATATGAAATGTTTAAATTAAAAATAGGGTTTTTATATTTGTAATGGCTAGGTAGATTTGAATTTTATTTAAAGAAAAGATTTGAATTTTATTTTGAAAAGATTATTTTTTTTAGTCGTGAAAGGATTATATTATTGGTCATGAAAAGAAATGATTTTTGATTGGTAAAAGATATGATTTTTCATAGGAAAATGGCCAGTAAAAAATTCGATTTTTATATACCATAAAGATTCGCTCTTTGAATATATGAAGTGGTGATGTTTAAAGTATAAGGATTAGATTTCTAACAAAGGAAAGATTCGATTTTTAATTATCTAAAAATATGATTTTTATATTATAGAAAGATTAAAAATATGATTTTTATATAGTGGCGATAACAAAAATACGATTTTTATATTATATAGATAGTAAAAATTTGATCTTTATATATGTTGCAAAATAAAAATCTGATTTTTATTATATATATGTTGAGTTAAAAATGTGATTTATAATAGCGATGTAAAAATAGAATTTTTATCCATATAGTAGCGATGTAAAAATAGAATTTTTATCTATATAATAGCGATGTAAAAATAGAATTGTTATTTATATAGTAGTAGTATAAAAATGTGATTTTTATATACATAGTAACAATATAAAAATGTGATTTTTTTTTATATGTAGTGGCTACGGACAATGAAAGTGCTAAAAGGTGGGCACGACGAAGATTTCTACATAAGAAGAGTCGTGGCGCTGGTTTAGCTAATCGGTGAGAACTTCTCACTTTGAATTTTCTTTTCTAGTTAAAAATATATACTAGGATGCAAACGGTGCTTAGTAGCACCCGACACCCGTCGTCCACAGACCATGGACGACTTGTTTGTTTGGTTGTGTAGTTGATTGGATGATTGGTTTGAATTTGGTTGTTTGGTGAAATGAGATTGATTAGATTGGTATGTGTATGGCGCAGGCCATTATTAGACCGGGGATAAGGCTAGGCCTTGTCCCGTTTCTAGTATCGTGCCATTATGCCGCCGAAATTTTCTAAAATAAGTTAGAAAAATAAAAAAAATCATTTTATTGAATAAATGAACTGAGTAGAAATTCATGTGTTGAAATAAAGGAATTTATCGTTAAAAATATACTTTTTAACGTGAATGTGAATAAATAAATATTCATTTACAAACCGGATGGTTTGTTTATGTACACTATTTGAAGGACATTGATTGGGACGATAATTTTTACACATCGCCCAACTGCACAAATAATATTCAATGTTTGTGGATTGAAACCCCACACGGGTGTTGGGATGATATTTGGCGTACACTAATCCCAATTATTTAATTGTATGTCGATCGATTGGTCGACATACTGTGTAATCATTATATATTTATATTTAATGCTTATGCAGTTGTGTGGTGCACTTTGGATGATGGTTGATTATTTATCGTTGCTATTATATACATGTGTTGTATGGAATCCATATAATTAACATTATATGGTAATTGATTGGGCCTCATTCCAATTGGGAAAATAAAGAATATTATAAAATATAGATTCATGTGTTGACAGTACTCATTCGTTGAGATTAGTCATGTGTTGAACGAAATATTTTGACAATAAAATTTACATCTTTATCATATATAAAATTAGAAACTAACTGGAAAATAGATAAGATGAGTGGTCTCCTGGGTATTGATCTGATGTTGGTTTCGGCCTTCAGGGTTAATGCTTAGGGAATCGTTCTCTTACTAATTTACGGTTGGAGTCTGATTAGAAATTAGACGATAGAAATCATAATTTTATATAATATATTGAATAACAAAAATAGTCACATGTGGACAGTACTCATTCGTTGAGATTAGTCATGTGTTGAAAAAAATATAGATTCATGTGTTGAATAGAATAAATATTCATTTGTTGAATAGAATAACGGAGTTATAGAAATATATAAAGCCATGTCGATTTAGAGATGCGCTATTTTGACGTGAACGGTACTTATATCGATTTTATTCGTTTCTATAATGGATATTGAAAAGAGATTTAAGAATTCGAATTGAATATAAAACGAATTCGAATTAAATTCAACATAAAACGAATTCGAATTGAATTGAATATAAAACTAATTCGAATTGAATATAAAACGAATTCGAATTAAATTGAATATAAAACGAATTCAAATTGAATTGAATGTAAAACGAATTCGAATTGAATTGAATATAAAACGAATTCGAATTGAATTGAATATAAAATGAATTCAAAGTGAATTCGAATTGAATATAAAGTGAATTCGAATTGAAATAAATTCAAATCGAATTGAAATCGATTCGAATTGAAATCAAATAGAAATGAATGTAAAAAAATTTACAATGGAAATTTCAATTTTTATTTGAATTTGAAATGAAAGTTGAAGTTGTTTTTGAAACAAATTTGAAACGAGTTATAAAATTCATTTTAAAAGGAAATCGACGAAATATATATAATATATATAATGGCCTGAATAACACGCGCCGCGCAGCGGCAGTTCGTGAATTTCGACCATTGACTTCGAACGGACATTATGGGAGATCCGACGGTCGGATTCTCCTAAAACCGGAACCTTGGGTTCGTATCAAAAAGAGCTTTCCAATGAATATTAGAAATTTGAAATCTAACAGTTGGATTTGGAGATATGTCCAAATCAAATTTGGAAAAGGTCGCTGTAAGTGCAGTTTGATGGCCGTTGATGGAAATCGACTGTACGGGCCTTGTTAAATTATTAAAAATATTAATAATTTGTGTAAAATCATAATATGTGAATTGGAAAGAACTGGGATGAAAAATTCCGCATTTGAAAGGATAAAAATATATTTTTATCGAAATGAACTAGTTTTGAACTAGAATTAAAATCAATTTATTTTTGAAATAAATAAACTGAATTTGAAAGTGGTTTTAAAAATAATCAGAATTTCCAATATACGAATTGGAATGGAATTTGAATCGAGATTATCTGCGGAATATTTCGATGTTGGATTTCGTGATTATGCAGATATGGTTGTGGAAATTTGAAAGATATATTTTATATCGTTATTTCCAATACGATATTTGTTGGTTTCAGAATTTGATATTGAATATAAGCCGGTATATTTTCTATTCAGGGCCTTGTATTTAATATCAAATGGGATTTTGGATTTGTCGTGAATGGTGTCTTAAATAACATGTCCTTGGACCCAGTGTAGAAAAGATTAAATCTTTCTATTTAGATTTAATGAAGTGTACCAATTAAATAATATCTAATTGGAATTGAATTTGAATGTGATTTGGGTTTCTCGTGAACCGTGTTTTAGATGACATTGGTTCTTTAACCCAGTTAAAGACAGGATATTGATTTTTGGGAAGATTAAAACTAAGTGGAGTTTTAATGAATCCGTAGTTAAATTGAAATGTGAATTGATAATTTAAATTAACAAATTTGGAAAGTGATCGAGAATGGAGTATCACCAGTTTTGCTCCAAAGCGATAGCTAAATCCTTAATTAGATTTGAATGTGAAATGGTAATTAATTTTACCGATAACACCGTGGTGTTAGATATGGAGTATTACTAGTTTTGCTTCATGGGATGAATAGGTTGGGATTGGGATATAAAATAAATAATTACTTCGGTGTGGTTCGCTAATCCCGACTAGTTTGAAAAAACATAATTTGGTTTGAAATGACATCCAAAGGAAGATTGAAGAATAAATTTAAAAGAATTTATCTTTGATAAAATTAATGGGAACCTTTCCTTAAGAATGTGAAATTTAGAAACTCACTGTAGGTTAGCTAAGACGAATGGTTTCCTGGGTATTGATCTGATGTTGGTTTCGGCCTTCGGGGTTAATATTTGGGGAATTGTTCTCTTGCTAATTTATGGTTAGTGATTGCTGAATTGGAATGAGGCGTATGTTGTGTTTGTGTAACATTTGTTTATTATATACGCGGGTCATTCAGAAAGGCCGGGTTTATAACCATTATGAATAACCGATTCGACGATATGTCGAAGATGAGGATGGTGATTGAAGACCGGAAGTCTTCACATCGTCTGGGTGATTACTGATGATCTTGATTGGGCTGTACACCCAAGATGAGGGAATCAGTTGGTGATCATCCAGACGTGCTTGAAGGTCGATGGATATGCGAGGAAAGTGCCTCCTGTTTCGTTCAGACCCATAACGAGCTTGTAAATGGACTGTGTGTCTGACATTGGATTTTATTCTGTGCGGATTGATCTCTATTAAATATACATTTGTTTGGCGGCAGAGAATTTATCCTCTTGCTTAACGCCCTTCTCTGAGACGTACGAGCTTAGAGGTTGTATATCGATGGATATCAGTCGCCTGGAGTGAATTGCCTGTGTGGCACGCCTAAGTGGCAAATGATCAAGGCTTCTGTTGAAAAGCAAAGTCTTGTGGTTAATGATCAAAGCACGACATATGTGGCATAGCTTTGTGTATAGCGTGGATTCGCGAGCCTCACACCTCGGTATGAGTCAAAAACGGGATAAAGACCACTGGGAGAACACGACGTTTCTTTCTAGTTACGGTGGTGTCAGTGCTTAAACTGGCTGACATTTATATTATTTTCACCTTTGTGGTTGTTGGATTGCGAGGTGCCTCGATTTTAGGTCTATAAGGACCGGGAAACGTGTCTTCAGGAATAACTAATCCTCAAACGTAAGGGAGGACCGGCCCAGCCGATTCCAGGGGTTACCCAGAGTGTGTAGTCCCGAGGCATTTGCTAGAGTGTCTCGAAGAAGAGAGGAGCTTGCCCCTTGCCTCGACTCATGATGGAAATCCAATTTCCAATACGAGATATTTCTTCTTTATTTGTAGAGCCTAGTATGGCGACATGATATATGGTACCCATGCCGTCTATGATTGATATTTATGATTGAAATTGTTTTGTCACTATACACTTATAATAGTATCAAATGATTTGTTTTAAACGTACCAAGCATGTTTGGCTATTATAAGGGAAATCCCTATCCTCCGGCTTGCGTTGCATTGTGTGATGGGACCTGGGTCATATAATAGCTTCATTTTTTCGAAAAAGCATTGCGTTGTTTATTCTAAGCACTGGTGTTCTCGGGAGGAAACCCATTCCGTGTTATACGGCGTGGTCCCTTGATTTACCTTACTTTTGAAGTAAAATTTAAATAACTGTTTTAGTTCTCACACCAGTCACATGACTGACCTGGAGTTTATTGTTTTAACCTAAACTCTGGGTGCCCCTATTTTCGACACGGGCAGCTAGTAGTTTTGGTTTTGCAGATTTATATTCACAGGATCCTGATTTACAGCTGGAACGATGCTCGTAAAGCTCTGTATCTGTGTATTACTTTCAGTTGTGTTATGTATTGTTTTTCCGCTGCTATGTAATTTGTTGTAATCTCTGATAATTATCGAATGTGTAATATTTATTCATACTCTGTATATTCTTGCATTCTGATGGAATTGTTGTAATAAGTAATGAAATGTTCTTCTGTCTGCGTTCCAATTTGTCCTGTTCTCAAAACGATCAGGGGTTTCGAACGGTCTTAGTCGGTTTAACGGTCGATTCGGATCGAGCGAAATTCCTTACCGTTACATAGAGGAGGAAGAATCGAAAACAACGACCCTTCTTTTCTTCACGGGAAGATAGATAAGTTTGACCGTGAATTGTTTTTTGACCGAGGGTTTTAAGAGAATAATTTATATTTATACCTTATTTTATTTATTATTTAATTCACGATTTTGTTGTTTATCGATTCGAACTCCAAATCAAACCCGACGACTGTCGCCCTACCTAAATACCCCGATTCCGGACACAATAGGATATGCTTCGTAAGCCAATTCAATCGTTCCGATCAGTTTTTGTCAAAATTAAAATATAAATCAATATATATTGAATTTAAACGTACATTTTAATTTACCGGGGCCACATGTTGACTCCAAAAGTTCCAAAAAATAAATCAGGATATGTTTTGATGATACAGTCCTAACAAAACTAATTTCGTCAAATTTGGAGACCGTTTGAAAGATGGCCTTTTTACTGGTCGATCCAATTCAATAAAAATTACCAAACGCATTTTAATTTACCATACTCACATATCAATTCCAAAAATTATGGAAATTTAAACTTAGCAATAATTTGGCATTCTGGGTCCAACGAAAATGGTTTCGTCAAAAATGGAGGTCATTTGCAAAATGGCTATTTTAAGGGTTATATTTTAATTTGAAAATCGAATTTTTAATTTTTGACATAATTTCTGATAAAATTTCCTTAAAATAATTTTTAAATTGGTTCTGAATTTCAGGGTTGTTACATTCTCCCCTACTTAAAATCTTTTTGTCCTCGAAAAGGAACAGAGCTGAAAGTTGTTTAACCAACCAACTCAACTTTCGTTCTGGCTTTCATCCCTCCACTTTTCAGTTTCTAAGAATTTTCTAATTTCATAAAAATTTGGCTAACACACCAAATTTTCCAAAAATTTCGCCATAACCTCCATTGTACAGCCCTATCGGTAAAACCACAACTTGCTTCACAGGGCCCTCATCAATCCAAAAGAAAAAAAAAGCCAAGCGACTTGCTATCTGCTCATAAATTCATCAAAATCCAATAAATACAGTAAATATGTACCTATTTGTTGGGCATACAATTTTATTCCTCTTCTTAGCTTCCGTGCTATGACCTGTTCATTATATATACATGTATATGTATCCAATTGCAATAAATTTTCAACTTAATTCAATATTTGATTCGGTTTAACTAAATTTTTCCTTTCATTCTCATATCGGCTTGATTATTCCAATATTTTAATTAATCAAATAAGAATCACACATCACAATCAACAATCAATTAGTTGATTAGCTTTTCAAATATATAGCTTTTTATGTACTCAAAAATCATATTTTCAGAGATCAGATTATATATATAATCACAAATACGTTAATTATAAACTTGTCACCCTCAACTCGTTCTAGGGCATTTCTAACCCCAGCTCTAACGAGTTTCTCGTTATGGATACTACTGATCCTATCTCTAATGAGTTTTCTTTCATAGGATATTACTAATCCAATCTCTGATGAGTCTTTTATTCTGTTCTATTGAGTTGCACCCCAAAGATTTGAGTTAACCAAGGCTCTGATACCATATGTAGCTACTCTCCCTCTCATTCGATCCAAATCGATCGTTAAACCGGCTTAAATCGAACCAAAAAGGCAGATACGCTAAATTTGGGCGCACAACACATCAGAACAAACAACACAAGAATTTTATAAATATCATAATAATGTTACATCAGAGTATAGAATATCAGAGTATCGAAAATAATATACAACAGAAATTAAATTTACAATGAATGTAATACAATGCAGCGGAAATAAATAATCTAACACAGCGGAAGACTATCAATGCACTGGACACAGCTTTAAGCTTCGATCCATAATCCTCTAAGTGAAATAATCTGCAAAACCAAAACTACTGACTTCCTGTGTGGAAAATATGGGCATCTAGAGTTTAGGCTAAAACAATAAACTCTGAGTCAGTCATGGGACTGCTGCGAGAACTCAAAACAGTTATTAAATTTTACTTTAAAATATGGTAAATCACGGAACCACGCCGTATGTCACAGAATGGTTTATCCCCATGAATACCAGTGCATAAACAATAACCAATAATAGAAATACGGATCTACTATACATCACACAACATGCAATTTTCCAATCAACCCATTTAGGCTTAATCCCAAATTTAGATTTTTTGAAATCCAATTCAATTTACAGAAATTATTCCTTTGGACTTTATTTCCCGATTTCTTGTTTCAAATCATTCGAAATATATATCTAGCTTTATATCAAAGTAGATTTCACTTCGGGATCTCAAACCAAAATATTTGGAAATATGTATTCCAAAATATAACAATGCATACAAACAAGTATGCAACCAAATATCGTGCTCCCCGTCGACAAGGCAAAGGGTTTGTACCTTACCAACTCGATATATGTTTGTGCACCTCCCACGATGGAGCAGGCTACACTGACCACTCACCAATTAAGGCCCTGGGTCTCTCTCTCACCCATACTTTTAGTCGTCCGAGTTACTAGAATCTTTAGCCACATACCAAATCATTTCATATCGCCAAGTAAGAAAAATCATTTCACAACATAATAATCGCAAGTACTTTCCAACATATAGTACTTTACATTAGCAATCCAGACATATGATCAGTCACTATTAATCACATAACCTTTGAGGTCGTACGTCTCAAAGAAGGGTGTTAAGCAAGAGAATAAATTCTTCGCCACCAAACAGATATATCATTAATAGCAACTAATCGGTTATGTGATGAACTACAATGTCATACACGTAATACATTTCGATTATTTTGACAACATCGGGTTTAGCCCTCGAAATCCTTTCTATTTTATAAAACATTCCCTATAAAAAATCAGGAATACTTTTCTTTTCACTTAAGAAAAATATCATTTCAAAAACATTCATTAAATTTGAAATGAACTCAACAACATCGCTAAACATCTCATAGTCAAAACGTGAAGTGTTTCACAAGATGTTAGCATACAAATATCTCTACCCAACCCAATGCTAAATGTAACAGCATATTTTGCTCGTAAACTGGACGAGCGCAATCCAAACAAACAATCAATCACAATCATGAATATCAACAACCAAGTATATTTGGTTTATACCACATCTCATGTTTTGGTAAATTTAATCACCATTCATTCATTCATTCAAATCTAATTAAAGATTTATTAAAACTCTTCTTAGTTTTAATCTTTAAAAATAATAACTTAATGATTATTCAATCTTTTAGGAAATTAATCCTGTCTTTACTTGAATTAAAGAACAAATGTCATTTACAACTAAGTTCACGATAAACGCAAAATCATCTTCCATCAAAATGGAATCTTCATGGAAATCATAACAGTATATAATCGGTATAAATTTCCGTATCAAACTAATACTATAAGTGGAATAGCGGCAAGGTGTTTTAAATTTCATAGTAACGGTCTTCCTTTTGCAGAAGCTCATCTCGATTATTTCCAAATCGGATTCCATTCAATTCCAATTTAATATTTTAAATTAGAAAACTTTACTTTGGAAAATTTCTATTAATCTTATTCAAACGATTATAAATTCCAAATCTTATCTTCACTGTTAATTGGGTTAAAGAACGATTATTACTTAAAACACTATTCATGATAAACCCAAAAATCCAATTTCAGTTCATTCCAATTAAATATTAATTAATTGGTAAACTTCTCCAAATCTTACTTAAAAGATTTATTCTATTCTCAACTAGGTTTAAGAACAACGTTATTGTAGACACCATTCACTACAAACCCAAAATCCAATTTTATATTAAATACAAGGCTCTAAATAGAAATCATATCGGCTTATATTCAATATCAAATTCTGAAACCAACAAATATCATATTGGGAATAACGATATATATATATATATATCTTCCAAATTCCTCAACAATAAGGGCCATTATGCTAGTAATTGTCGGGCCAAGCCAGCGGATAGGAAGTGCTTCAACTGTGGCCAAATGGGACATCACAAGGACAAGTGTCCGCAACCCCCTAAAGAAAAGAAAATGGTGAAAGCATATGCTCTCAATGCTAATCCTTCTTCGTCGAATGCCCCAACTGCGGCGGAGAAGGGAAAGAATGTCGTCATTCAAGGTATGCTTTCTGTTTATGATGTTCCTGTTATAGTTTTGTTTGATACCGGAGCTTCCAGTTCTTTCATATCTAGTGACCTGGTAGATAGGTTGGGATTGGAGCCCGAGATTGTCGATAGACCTTTAGTAGTGACGAACCCGATTGGTGGTTCGACTAGCCTTAGCATGATTTGTCGTAATGTGGTCCTATCGAGTCATGGATGCATGTTTGTTTGTGATTGCTTTTTTTGGGCTTTACTGGGTTTGGCATTATTTTGGGAGTAGATTGGCTCCAAAGATACGGGGTGGTGGTAGACTGTGAGGGCTTTTTAGTGACAGCTAGAGCGGATGATGGGCGGAGGATAGTGTTTGGTGGTCTACCTAGTAAGGGGGTATTGGCTAGTTTTCTAAACTCCCTCGACATTCCGCATAGTGAGTTGTCAGGTTTGCCCGTGGTTGGCCAGTATCCGGATGTTTTCGAAGAAGTGACTGGACTCCCACCACACCGAGAGATTGAGTTCCGTATTGATTTGGTAAAAGATGCCGGACCTATAGTGATGCCACTTCGTCGTATGGCACCAAGAGAGCAGCGAGAGCTCGAGGTGCAAGTCAGCGATCTTTTGAAGAAGGGATTTATCAGAAGGAGTGTTTCTGAATGGGGAGCACCAGTTGTGTTTGCTACCAAGGCGGATGGTTCCCTTCGTTTGTGTGTAGACTACCGCGAGTTGAATAAAGTGACGAGGAAGAATAAGTATCCTCTACCGCGGATAGATGATTTGTTCGTTCAGTTGAGTGGGGCGAGAGTATTTTCTCAGTTGGATCTCGCGACAGGTTTTCATCAGCTTAGAGTGGAAGCTGAGAGTATAGCTAAAACAGCATTTCGAACGCCGTCTGGATTTTATGAGTGGTTGGTCATGCCATTCGGGCTGACCAATGCCCCAGCATATTTTGTGGACCTTATGAATAGTGTATTCAGAGATCAGTTGAATAAGTTTGTCCTTGTGTTCGTTGAAGATATTTTGGTCTATTCGAGGACAGAGGAAGAACACAAGGAACATTTAAGAATAGTGATGGAGGTGTTGAGAAAACACCAATTGAAAGCAAAGTTTTCTAAGTGTCACTTCTGGAAGAGGGAAGTGAGGTTCTTGGACCATGTTGTATCAGAGAATGGTATTGTCGTGGACCCGGCGAAGGTGGCTACGGTACAAGATTGGCCTACGCCCAAGAATGCAACAGATGTAAGAAGTTTCTTGGGATTAGCTGGATATTATCGTAAGTTTATCCAAGGTTTCTCCAAGATAGCAGCACCATTGACCCAGTTGACTAAGAAGAATCAAGCTTTTATCTGGGATGAAAGGTGCGAGAATGCATTCAAGAGTCTAAAGGACAAGTTGACAAGCGCACCAGTGTTAGTCATTCCTAAGGGGGATAAAGAGATGACGGTATACACGGATGCCTATGGTACCAGACTGGGTGCTGTTTTGATGCAAGGCGGAAGGGTGGTAGCTTATGCAAGTCGGCAATTGAAACCGCACGAGAAAAGATACCCTACCCATGATTTGGAATTGGCAGCGATCGTGTTCGCGTTAAAGATGTGGAGACATTATCTCTTGGGAGAAAGATTTGAGCTGTTTACAGATCATAAGTCGTTGAAGTATCTCTTCTCCCAGAAGGATCTAAATCTCCGGCAACAAAGGTGGTTAGAATTCTTGCCTTCCTATGATTTTGACATCGCATATACACCGGGAAAGGGCAATGCGGTGGCTGATGCATTGAGTAGAAGACACGCCAGTTTAGGGGCTACGTTTCTAGAATGGAAGCAACTGGAGTATATCGCTGGGTATAATTTCAGATCAAAGTGTGAATTGGATTCAGAAATGTTAGCAAGCTTGACGATCAGACCCACTTTGATTGAGCGGGTCAGCTCTAGTCAGAGGGACGATCCTAACCTATTGGAAATCATCTCCAAGTTAAAGATGGATATCGATGAGGAGATGAACAAGTATGGGCTTGATCGAGATGGATGGCTTAGAAAGAATGGAAAGCTTGTTGTACCCAATGTCAATGGATTGAGAGATGAAGTGCTTAGAGAATGTCATCACTCAAAGCTGACTATACACCCCGGTGGTAACAAGATGTATCGAGATATGAAGCAGACTTACTACTGGGAAGGGATGAAAAGAGACGTTGGGAAGTTTATATCCAAGTGCATGAATTTCCAGCTAGTTAAAGCCGAGCAAAAGAAGCCTAGTGGGTTGTTACAGCCCTTAGAAATTCCCGAATGGAAATGGGAGCAAGTCTCGATGGATTTCATTGATGGTTTACCAAGGACTAGATCGGGACATGATAGCATTTGGGTAGTTGTGGATCGACTGACTAAAAGTCCAAGATTTATACCAGTCAAATCGACCAGAACGGCAGCTAAGTTAGCAGAATTGTATATGAAGTGGGTAGTGAGATTTCATGGAGTACCTAAAAGCATTGTGAGCGACCGAGACCCGTTGTTCACTAGTGGGTTTTGGAAGAGCTTACAAGAGGCTCTAGGGTCAGAGTTACCTCTCAGTACCGCATATCATCCTCAGACCGACGGTCAGACGAAGAGGGTGAATCGTATTTTGGAAGATCTCTTGAGAGCATGTATATTGGATTTTGGTGGATCATGGGATGACCATATACATCTAGTAGAGTTTGCATATAATAATAGCTACCAATCCAGTATCGGTATGGCTCCGTTTGAAGCTTTGTACGGAAAACCGTGCAACTCACCATCATGTTGGATAGAGACTGACGAGAAGTTTATGCTTGGACCAGATGTGGTGAGGGAAACTTCAGATAAGATCAAGATCATTCAACAACGAATGAAGGCTGCCCAAGATAGGCAGAAGAGTTATGCTGATAAGAGGAGAAGAGACCTAAAATTCTCCGTTGGTGACTTGGTGTTTGTCAAGATTTCTCCGTTGAAGAGCATAATACGATTTGGCAGGAGAGGCAAGTTGGCACCAAGATTTGTTGGTCCATTCCGTGTTCTTGTACTAGTCGGGAATTTGGCATGCAGAATTGACTTACCGGAGAAGATGGCGGGAGTTCACGACATATTTCATGTTTCCCAACTAAGGAAGTTCGTTCACGACTCAGATATGACTATTTCACCTGATCAGGTAGAGGACTTCGAAGTAGAACCCGAGGCGGTTGGGAACTGCAAGCCGGCCCGTATTGTCGAGCACGACATGAAACAACTTCGAAGGAAGGCGGTGAAGTTGGTCAAGGTTCGGTGGAGCGAGGACGAGAATGATTGTACTTGGGAGACAGAGGAGAACATTAGGAAGACATACCCAGAACTCTTAGCCTGGTAAGATTTTGACTTCGATTTAGTTTTCCGCATGATAGGATAGGCTTGTTTGCTTGTTTTGCATGTTTGATTGTTGTATATGGCTGTTAGGCATGCGGGATCTTTTGTACGTTTTGGGTTAAAGAATTTCGGGGACGAAATTTCTTAAGGGGGGGAGAGTGTAACGACCCGTATTCTACGCATCATAGGGTCGTAGGATATTTATTTCTTTCACATACGAAGTCGTATGGTCATGTAACTTTGGGAGACGACTATTGTGGTCATTTCCCATGTTCATGATTTTTCTCGATTTTTAAATGACCATTTTACCCCTAGTTGGCACTGTTTTGGCCATAACTTTTAACTGGACAGGAATTTTGACCTAAAACCACATTTATTGGCTCCGGATGATGGTTTCTCTTTCCGTAGAGTGGTCACATTAGCCAAACGGACTCACCGTTTGGGAGATATGGCTGAAACAAATCTCAGATGGTGAAAAACAGCTTAATTGGGCTTAACCGGGTGATTAGCAGCTAGGCCCAGAGGAGAATTTCGGGTTTAGAGGTATAGGAGGACTGATTAGGGTTAGGAAATCACTTTCATTTCAGTTTTGAGCCGCCACAAACCTTCTTGAGACCTTAGTAATGGCTTCCATCCTCTAAAACCCCTCCAAAACACATTTTTAGTGAAGATTAAACCTAAACTGCATCAAAGCAAGGCCAAATAGCAACAGAGCAAGGTTGAAGCTGCTGCTATACATAGGAATTCGACCCAAACAGAGAGTATTTTAGATTTGGTGTTTCATTTGTGGCCAAGGTGAGTGATTTGCATAGTTTTTGCACTAATTACGGTAATTAAGGGCAATTAGTGAGGATTAGCGGATTTATACACTAATAAATTCTGGAAAAATGTTTAGAAATTCTTAAATAATATTTCATGCCTCTGGTAGAAATTTGGTTTAATTTGATTGAGTTTTGTTAACCCTATGATTAGATTTACTTAAACATGCTTAAGGGAAAATAAGGGGTTTTGGGCACATTTGATCCATTTTGACATGTAAATCCATTGTTTTGGTGTTTGTGGTTAGTTTGCTATGTTGATATGACTATTTGACATGATTTGTGATTGATTAGAATAGTTAGATTTGTCAAAAACGTCGTCGAATGGCGTAAACAAGTTGCTGGAAAAAGTTGCAGAAAGTTATGCAGGGCTTCGGATCCTATCGGATGAGGGCTCGGATCGGATATGTGAACTGAGCAAGAAAACCCGACCCGAACTGGAGTTTGGCACATAAGAGACTTGGCAAAAAGGAAGGCCGTTTACTTAGAGTTGGAGTGGACAAGGGGATCGGATCGGAAGAATGATGGAGGCCAGATCGGATCGACCCAAGAATGGAAGGCTACAACTAGAGTAAGGCGAAGGGATCGGATCAGATCGGAGTAGATGGAAAACGAGGGAGCTGATTGGAGAAGGAGCATGAACTGGAAGGAAGACAGCAACCCAACCCGACCCGGAGGAGGACACCGACCCGAAGTGAAGTACCCGATCCGAACCGAATGAAAAGATGACAAGGAAGGAGGACCGAACCGAACCGACGAGGGTAATGATTACCGAACCGAATTCTTGGGCTGCTACTGCACGACAACTCTTCTGAAGACCCACTCCAATTCGACCAAACCCGAGATGCAAAGAAAGTCCAAATGAGAAGCTAGAGCTCAAGATCCAGATGGGAATCAACGAGTTCGCTTCATGATTGGGCTTTGCTGCGGGACGCGTGTTAAGGGGTTATCGATGTCTATAGCTTTGGACCACTATGGTAGGAGGTACGAAGGCGGATTCAGGGCCATTATGGCATTGGTAGGACCAAGGGCTACGACCAAGGTGGTGGGTCATTGAAATGTTTGGTCATGACTCCATGTGCTTAGCTTGGTCATAGCAGGGTTTCTACAAGTCGGGATTCGTCGTTACCTCAATTTGTCTAGTGTTCCAAAGTGGTAGATATCGTACGCTTACGCACTGAGTGAGAGATGTGAGGATTGTTGCTATGGTTGATTTGTTTGCTATCATTATGACATGCACACCCCACCCCCGTATTCTTACACTCTTTATTATGGCACCTTAGAGTATTGTACGGTATGTGGTACTGACTCTTTGGTTGCAAGTCCAGGTTCAGGTATGGTTTAGTATACATGTTTTTATTCTGTTTAGATGCTTATCGCACATACCAGGCTTTATGTCTGACCCAGAGTTTTATGTCTCCTCTTATTACTCTGGGTGCTCACACGAGCAGACTAGAGACAGGTAAGCTGGTGATGCACGGGTAGATGATCCAGAGACGAGCAGGAGGCTTCCACGTAATATATATATAGTATTCTCCCTGTGTTGTTGAAGATCACTGCTTGGGCATTGGTGGTGCATCTTCTACTTTAGCTTTCTTTTGTTTAGAGACAGTAAATTTGGAAAGTTGTAATAAGCTGTATTTGGATTTCCGCTGCTCTGATGTTGATGTTGATTTTAGTAATCAGCTTATGCACTGTCTCATCTGTTTTATGTCAAGTATGTTATTATTATTATATTTTACTCCATGCGGTGTGAGACATTCTACAGGTTCTTGATTAGTTCGTTTCCTTCTTTCCTTTCTTCTGACGACCGTCCCGTGCTAGTCGGGCATGTGTACAGCGCACTTTCGGAGGAAATGCAGGCTGGTGCAGGGCGGGCCGTCACATCCGTGGACTCCACCGCCGCACCTCAGCCCTTCCCCGACGTCAGTCAGCCCCCCCCCCCCTCAGCACCACCCAACTCCGGCCGTGGGCCCCGCTACACCCAAAAATCCATTTTCACCAAAAATCCCGTTTTGCAAATAACACTCTGTCACCATTTCGCGAATAACTCCCAAACGGTGCGTTTTTGGTCAAAGTCCCTCTAGACCAAAGTTGTAGAGCACGAAATTCTCTTCGATTTGGTTATATGGAAGTCATGTTTTGGAGTTCGGAGCTGTTCGGAAAACGCGTTCGAAGTCTGCTGTGCAAAAGCTGAAATATTCGTGTACTTTCGCGAATTGGAGCATTTTCTGCAAAAAGTCTCTTAGGCGAAAGTTGTCCGGAATGGCGCGTTTAAGCTAGATAAAAGATGGTGTGAAGATTGAAGCTCGTTTGCAAATTCTGGAACCCGAACAGTGAAGCCGGGCGTTAGAAAAAAAGTGAGTTTTCTCCATTTCAAAGCTTCTACAGTTTTTGACATATAAAGTAAATAAAAATATGATCTTTATATTATAGAGAGGATAAAAATCCGATTTTTATCTTATAGAATATATAAAGATAAGATTTTTATATAACGTAGATAATAAAAATGTGATTTTTATACATGTAGTGGCTACGGGCAACGAAAGTGACAAAAGGCGAGAACGACAAGATTTTATACAAAAGAAGAGTCGAGATGATTTGATTAGCTAGTTGGTGAGAATTTCTCACTTTTCAATTTCGTTTTCTAGTTATATATATATATATATATATACTAGGATGCAGACGGTGTTTAGTAGCACCCGACACCCGTCATCCACAGACCATGGATGACTTGTTTGTTTAATTGTTTGGTTGTGTAGTTGGTTAGATTATTTGGTTTGAATTGAACTGTTTGGTGAAATGGAATAGATTTGATTGATGTGTGAATGGCGTGGGCCTTCACTAGACCGGGGATAAGGCTAGGCCTCGTCCCGTTTCTAGTATCGTGCCGTTATGCCGCCGAAATTTTCTACAATATGTTAGAAAAATAAAAATATCATTTTTATTGTGTAAATGAACTGAATAGAAATTCATGTGCTGAAATAAAATATTTTATCGTTAAAAATATAATTTTTAATGTGGAAGTGAATAAAATAAAATATTCATTTACAAACCGGACGGTTTGTTTATGTACACGTATTTGAAGGACATTGATTGGGACGATAAATTTTACACATCGCCCAACTGCACAAATAAAATCTGTGTTTGATTGTTTGAAACCCCACACAGGTGTTGAGATGAAATTTGAAGTTCACTCATCCTGATTGATTAAATATGTCGATCGATTGATTGACAGGCTGTTATAAGCGTTAGATATCTATATTTGATGCTTATACAGTGTAGTGCACTTTGGTTGATGGTTGATTATTTTTCAATGCTATTACATACGCGTGATGTATGAAAATCCATATAATTAATATTATATGGTGATTGATTGGACCTCATTCCAATTTAGAAAATAAAGAATATTATAAAATAAAGGTTCATGGGTTGACCGTACTCATCCGTTGAGATTAGTCATGTGTTGAACGAAATATTTTAATAATAAAATTTACATCTTTATCAATATAAAATAAAGGTTCATGTGTTGACAGTACTCATCCGTTGAGATTAGTCATGTGTTGAACGAAATATTTTAAAAATAGAAATATTTTAGAAATAGAAATATTTGAAATAGAAATATTTGAATAGGAAATATTTGAAAAAGAAATATTTGAAATAGAATATTTGAAAATAGAAATATATATAGCCGTGTTGATTAGATTGACGCCATTTGGACGTGAACGATGTTTATATCGATTTTATTCATTTTAAAATGAATATTGAAAAGTGATTTCGAAATCGAATATTTTGAAATGAAATTTGAATTAAATTGATTAGAAAACGAATTTGATTTGAATTGAATAGAAAACGAATTGAATTCAAAACGAGTTGAATTCAAATTAAATAGAAAACGTATTGAATTCAAATTGAATAGAAAACGAATTGAATTCAAATTGAATAGAAAACGAATTTGATTTGAATTGAATATATAACGAATTTGATTTCAATTGAATATATAACGAATTTGAATCGAATAGAAAACCAATTTGAATTGAATTGAATAGAAAACCATTTCGAATTGAATCGAATAGAAAACGATTTCGAATTGAATCGAATAGAAAACGAATTAAATTGAATATAAAACGAATTCAAATTGAATAGAAAACGAATTGAATTCAAATTGAATAGAAAACGAATTTGATTTCAATTGAATATATAACGAATTTGATTTCAATTGAATATATATAACAAATTTGAATTGAATCGAATAGAAAACCAATTTGAATTGAATTGAATAGAAAACCATTTCGAATTGAATCGAATAGAAACCGATTTCGAATTGAATCGAATAGAAAACAAATTGAATTGAATATAAAACGAATTCGAATGGAACTGAAAACGAATTGAAATGAATTCAAATTGAATTGAAATTTGAATTGAATAGAAATGAATTTTAAAACGAATTTATAAGGAAGAATTCAATTTTGATTTGAATTGAAATGGAAGTTGAAATTGTTTTTGAAACGAATTTAAAACGATTTATAAAATTCGTTTTAAATAGAAATCGACGAAATATATATTATATATATATAATATAATGGCCTGAATAGAACGCACCGCGCCGTGGCAGTTCGTGAATTTCGACCATTTATTTCAAACGGACATTACGGGAGATCCGACCGTCGGATTCTCCTAAAACCGGAACCGTTGGGTTCGTATCGAAAAGAGCTTTCTAACGAGTATTAGAAATTTGAAATCTAACGGTTGGATTTGGAGTTACGTCCAAATCAAATTTGGAAAACGTCGCTGTAAGTGCAGTTCGATGGCCGTTGATGGAAATCGACTGTACGGGCCTTGATAAAATTATTAAAAATAGTAATAATTTGTGTGAAATCATAAGAAATGATTTGGGAAAAATTGGGATGAAAAACTCCATATTTGAAAAGATAAAAATAGATTTTTATCGAAATGAACTAGTTTTGAACTGAAATTAAACCCCATTTATTTTTAAATAAATAAATTGGATTTGAAATGAGTTTTAAATAGAATTGATTAGTGGGTTTATCGTGAAGGGTGTTTTAAATAACACTTGTTCTTTAACCCGCTAATAAATAGAATGTGATTTGGGTTTATCGTGAACTGTGTTTTAAATGACATTAGTTCTTTAACCCAGTAAAAGGAGTTTTAACGAATCTGCAATTAGATTGAAATGTGAATTGATAATTTAAATTATCAAATATAGAAAGTGAGCGAGAATGGAGTATCACCAGTTTTGCTCCAAAGCGATAGTTAAATCTTTAATTAGATTTGAACGTGGAATGGTAATTAATTTTACCGACAACAGTGTGGTGTTAGATATGGAGTATTACCAGTTTTGCTTCATGGGATGAATAGGTTGGGATTGGGAAATAAAATAAATAATTACTTCGGTGTGGTTCGCTAATCTCGACTAGTTTGGAAAACCATAATTTGGTTTGAAACGACATCCAAAGGAAGATTAAAGGATAAATTTTAAAGAATTTATCTTGGATAAAATTAATGGGAAACTTTCCCTAAGAATGTGGAATTTAGAAACTAGCTGTAGGTTGGCTAAGAAGAATGGTTTCCTGGGTATTGATCTGATGTTGGTTTCGGCCTTCGGGGTTAATGTTTGGGAAATTGTTCTCTTGTTGATTTACGGTTAGTGACTAATGAATTGGAATGAGGCGTATGTTGTGTTTGTGTAACATTTGTTTTTAATATACGCGGGTTGTTCGGAAATACCGGGTTTATACCCATTCTGAATAACCGATTCGACGATATGTCGAAGATGAAGACGGTGGTCGAAGACCGGAAGTCTTCACATCGTTTGGGTGATTACTGATGATCTTGATTGGGCTGTACACCCAAGATGAGGGAATCAGTTGGTTGTCGTCCATACGTACTTGGAGATGGACGGATATGCGAGGAAAGTGCCTCCGCTTTCGTTCAGACCCAGAACGAACTTGTAAATGGATTGTGTGTCTGACATTGGATTTTATTCTGTGTTGATTGATTTCTGTTAAATATATATCTGTTTGGCGGCGTAGAATTTATTCTCTTGCTTAACGCCCTTCTCTGAGACGTACGAGCTTAGAGGTTATATATCGATAGATATCAATCGCATGGCATGAATTTCCTGTGTGGCACGCTGAGTTGCATGGATCAAGGCTTCTGTTGAAAAGCAAAGTCTTGTGGTTGATGATCAAAGCACGGCCCACGTGGCACCTTTGTGTTTATCGTGAATTCACGAGCCTCACACCTCGGTATGAGTTAAAAAGGGATACGGACCGTTGGGAGAACACGACGTTTCTTTCTAGCTTTGGTGGTGTCAGTGACTTACCAGCCCTGACATTTATATACTTTTCACCTTTGTGGTTGTTGGAATGAGGCACCTCGATTATAGGTCTGTAAGGACCGGGAAACGTGTGTTCAGGAATAAATAATCCTCAAACGTAAGAGAGGACCGGCCCAACCGATCCAGTGGCTGCCCAGAGTGTGTAGTCCTGAGCATTTGCTAGAGTGTCTCGAAGCGGAGAGGAGCTTGCCCCTTGCCTCGACTCATGACGGAAATCCAATTCCCAATACGTGTATTTCGGTTTTAATTGTAGAACTAGTATGGCGACATGATATATGGTACCCATGCCGTCTATGATTTATATTTATGATTGAAATTGTTTTGACACTATACACTTATTATAGTATCAAATGATTTGTTTTAAACGTACCAAGCATGTTTGGCTATTATAAGGGAAAACCCTATCCTCCGGCTTGCGTTGCATTGTGTGATGGGACCTGGGTCTTATAACAGCTTCGTTTTTTCTTTATTTAGCATTGCGCTGTTTGTTCTATGCACTGGTATTCTTGGGAGGAAACCCGTTCCGTGTTATACGGCGTGGTCCCTTGATTTACCTAACTTTAAAACCAATATTAATAACTGTTTTAGTTCTCACACCAGTCACATGACTGACCTGGAGTTTATTGTTTTAACCTAAACTCTGGGTGCCCCTATTTTCAACACGGGCAGCTAGTAGTTTTGGTTCTGCAGATTTATATTCACCGGATCCTGGTTTACAGCTGGAATGATATCCGGAAAGCTCTGTATCCTTATATCACCTTCAGTTGTGCTTTGTATTATTTTCCGCTGCTATGTAATTTATTGTAATCTCTGATATTTATTCGAATGTATAATATTCATTTATACTCTATATATTCTTGTATCTGATGGAATTGTTGTAATAACAATGAAATGTTCTTCCGTCTGCGTTCTATTTTGTCCTGTTCTCAAAACGATCAGGGGTTTCGAACGATCTAGATCGGTTTAACGACTAATTCGGATCGAGCGAAATTCGAGGCCGTCACATTTGGTATCAGAGCTTTGGTTTACAGAGCTCGAGAACAAGACACATTAGAACCATACGAAATAATTCATCAGATATTGGATTAGCAATATCCAATTAGAATGACTCGTTAGAGATAGGATCAGTAGTATCCTAGAACGGGTGTGAAGAGTATATTTTTCAAATGAAAACAAATTTTGTTTCGTTATTTAAATCGTTTTAAACGTATTTTATTATTTATTTATTTTGAATATGGACAATCTGATATATAAAGGTTTTGCATATACGCGTCATGAACGTATATTCGAAGTTTTAATATATTAGATAGATATAGAATCACATTCTAGTCGCCCGGAGATGGTACTGATGATAGCACGTGCACCATCAGTATTTATGTTCGTGTTTCGAATGTGTGATTTTCTATATATTTCCATTAGACTGGTGTGAGAACCAAAACTAATATAGCTAGAACACATCGTTGTGAATTGGCATCAAAAACATGATTTTTGTATATATGTAAAATTTATGAATTTGGAACGTTAAATTCACTAATTGATTGATGTTTGTGTTGTTTGTTTATTTGTTTAATCATTTTGAACCATTATGCCAAATTAAATCAAATATCGAACTATATGGAAAATTAGGCGCATTTGCTTGCATATACATATACTTACATTGAACAGGTCATAACAAGGAGGCTAGAGCAGAGAATAAAATTTGTTTGCCCGACAAATAGGTACATATTTACTATAATTTACTGTTTTGTTTGGGTGATGATGATTTTATGAGCCTATTGGCTAGCCGCTTGGCTTTTTCTTTTTCTTTTTGAGATCAGAAGGCCTATATGGCAATTTCGGGATTTTCCCGTGGCTCCCGGTGCAGGGGAGGTTATGGAGAAATTTTTCTAAAATTTAGGGTGTTAGCCAAATTTTTGAAGAATTTGAAAATTCTCAGAAACTGAAAAGTTGGAGAATGGAAGCCAGGTCGAACGTAGAGTTGATTAATCAAACCACTTTCGACTTTGTTCCTTTTCGGGGACGAAAAGTTTTAAGTGGAGGAGATTGTAATAACCCGAAAATCTGGGCCAGTTTAAAATTTTTATTTTGGCAATTATAGCGGATTTTCTATATTTAAAATAGAATTATTTTAAATAATAACGACCAGAAATTTATTTTGAATGGAATTCAAGGGTATATATTATATGCGTCGTCGTTAGAATATAAATAATTATATATAATTATAAAAGGAATTGAAAATGGCGCGGTAGTTGGATAATTCGATTTCAAACTTCAATTGAATGTACCGGGTGCAAAACAATCCGGATTTTAGCGAAATAAAAAATAATAGGATCTAATTGATAATATCTTTCCAACGAATCAGAAAAATCGGAATTTCATAGCGGGAATCAAAAGTTATGCCCAGTTGAAAATTCAGAATAGTCGCTGTGTAAATTATACATGGCCAAAAAGTCAAATTTTGTATACGGATGAATTTGGACTCGAAACCACTTCCATTGAGTTCAAAATGCCGTTTAGAACTCCGAAAAGTATAAGCTTCGATATATTCCGATATCCGGAATAGTGGCAATTGGCAGGAGCTTTTCGGTTAACAAAACATAGCCCTTAAAAAGTGAAATTTTGCATACGAGCTCAGAATTCGACGAGATAAATTTTTATGGATTCACAATGACAAATCATTGTTGAGTTCCAAATGGCGCGTCGAACGAAGTTAATATGTGGCCGTGTGAGCTGAAACAGTTCAGGGTAAAGCGAGCAGTCATTTTACAAAGGAACATTATTGATACGACCTCAGAATTCGATTTCGTTTTTTTATGGATTCGTATCGTCTAATAATGGTTAAATCCAAAAGGGTTGGATTTTTTGAGTTAGCATGTGAGCGTGCGAGAAGAAAAGGTGTACCAAAATAGCCTTTTTAGAGCTTATCTGAGCATTTTCGTGATTTTTTTTGAACGGTCAAACGAACTCGGAATTCGACGAAACTTGTTTCGTTGGACTCGTCTTCACGTCTACTATCTCGTGTCCGAAATCCGCGGCCATCGGAGATCGCTAGCGTTCAGGCGATACGCGAGGAACTAGCATATAAACACTTTTACTTCCTTTTGTTCTTCACTTTCTTCCTCTTCCTCCTTCTTCAAAAAAACTCATTAATGGCCTCCTCCTCCCACCGCCGCTGCCTTTCTCCACCAGCGCCACCACCGGCCTCCGGCGAGCCGCCGCACCCCCTCCTCCTCCTCCCCTCCTCCTCCTCTTCCTCCTCTCTCTCCTCTCTCCATTTGCAAACTCTAAGCCCCAAATCACCATCACCCGCCTCCGTGGACCCCACCGCCGCACCTCAGCCCCTCCCCCACGTCAGTCAGGCCGGCGCCCCCCCTCACCACCACCCAACTCCGGCCGTGGGCCCCGCTACACCCAAAAATCCATTTTCACCAAAAATCCTGTTTTGCAAATAACACCCTGTCACCATTTCGCAAATAACTCCCAAACAGTGCGTTTTTGGCCAAAGTCCCTCTAGAACAAAGTTGTAGAGAACGAAATTCTCTTCGATTTGGCTATATGGAAGTAATGTTTTGGAGTTCGGAGCTGCTCGGAAAACGCGTTCGAAGTCTGCTGTGCAAAAGCTGAAAAATTCGTGTACTTTCGCGAATTCTGGCGAATTGGAGCATTTTCGGCAAAAAGTCTCTTAGGCGAAAGTTGTCCGGAATGGCGCGTTTAAGCTAGCAAAAAGATGGTGTGAAGATTGAAGCTCGTTTGCAAATTCTGGAACCCGAACAGTGAATCCGGGCATTTGAAAAAAAGTGAGTTTTCTCCATTTTAAAGCTTCTACAGTTTTTGACATATGAAGTAAATAAAAATATGATCTTTATATTATAGAGAGGATAAAAATCCGATTTTTAACTTATAGAAGATATAAAGATAAGATTTTTATATAATGTAGATAATAAAAATGTGATTTTTATACATGTAGTGACTACGAGCAACGAAAGTGACAAAAGGCGAGAACGACAAGATTTTATACAAAAGAAGAGTCGAGATGATTGGATTAGCTAGTTGATGAGAATTTCTCACCTTTCAATTTCTTTTTCTAGTTATATATATATACTAGGATGCAGACGGTGTTTAGTAGCACCCGACACCCGTCATCCACAGACCATGGATGGCTTGTTTGTTTAATTGTTTGGTTGTGTAGTTGGTTAGATTATTTGGTTTGAATTGAACTGTTTGGTGAAATGGAATAGATTTGATTGATGTGTGAATGGCGTGGGCCTTCACTAGACCGGGGATAAGGCTAGGCCTCGTCCCGTTTCTAGTATCGTGCCGTTATGCCGCCGAAATTTTCTAAAATATGTTAGAAAAATAAAAATATCATTTTTATTGTGTAAATGAACTGAATAGAAATTCAGGTATTGAAATAAAATATTTTATCGTTAAAAATATAATTTTTAACGTGGAAGTGAATAAAATAAAATATTCATTTACAAACCGGACGGTTTGTTTATGTACACCTATTTGAAGGACATTGATTGGGACGATAAATTTTACACATCGCCCAACTGCACAAATAAAATCTGTGTTTGATTGTTTGAAACCCCACACGCGTGTTGGGATGAAATTTGAAGTTCACTCATCCTGATTGATTAAATATGTCGATCGATTGATTGACAGGCTGTTATAAGCGTTAGATATCTATATTTGATGCTTATACAGTGTAGTGCACTTTGGTTGATGGTTGATTATTTTTCAATGCTATTACATACGTGTGATGTATGAAAGTCCATATAATTAATATTATATGGTGATTGATTGGGCCTCATTCCAATTTAGAAAATAAAGAATATTATAAAATAAAGGTTCATGGGTTGACCGTACTTATCCGTTGAGATTAGTCATGTGTTGAACGAAATATTTTAATAATAAAATTTACATCTTTATCAATATAAAATAAAGGTTCATGTGTTGACAGTACTCATCCGTTGAGATTAGTCATGTGTTGAACGAAATATTTTAAAAATAGAAATATTTGAAATAGAAATATTTGAATAGGAAATATTTGAAAAAGAAATATTTGAAATAGAATATTTGAAAATAGAAATATATGAAGCCGTGTTGATTAGATTGACACCATTTTGACGTGAACGATGTTTATATCGATTTTATTCATTTTAAAATGAATATTGAAAAGTGATTTCGAAATCGAATATTTTGAAATGAAATTTGAATTAAATTGATTAGAAAACGAATTTGAATTGAATTGAATAGAAAACGAATTGAATTCAAATTGAATAGAAAACGAATTGAATTCAAATTAAATAGAAAACGAATTGAATTCAAATTGAATAGAAAATGAATTGAATTCAAATTGAATAGAAAACGAATTTGATTTGAATTGAATATATAACGAATTTGATTTCAATTGAATATATAACGAATTTGATTTCAATTGAATATATAGCAAATTTGAATTGGATCGAATAGAAAACCAATTTGAATTGAATTGAATAGAAAACCATTTCGAATTGAATCGAATTGAAAACGAATTAAATCGAATATAAAACAAATTCAAATTGAATAGAAAACGAATTGAATTCAAATTGAATAGAAAACCAATTTGATTTCAATTGAATATATAACGAATTTGATTTCAATTGAATATATAACAAATTTGAATTGAATCAAATAGAAAACCAATTTGAGTTGAATAGAAAACCATTTCGAATTGAATCGAATAGAAACCGATTTCGAATTGAATCGAATAGAAAACGAATTGAATTGAATATAAAACGAATTCGAATTGAACTGAAAACGAATTGAAATGAATTCAAATTGAATTGAAATTTGAATTGAATAGAAATGAATTTTAAAACGAATTTATAAGGAAGAATTCAATTTTGATTTGAATTGAAATGGAAGTTGAAATTGTTTTCGAAATGAATTTAAAATGATTTATAAAATTCGTTTTAAATAGAAATCGACGAAATATATATTATATATATTATATATATAATATAATGGCCTGAATAGAACGCACCGCGCCGTGGCAGTTCGTGAATTTCGACCATTTATTTCAAACGGACATTACGGGAGATCCGACCGTCGGATTCCCCTAAAACCGGAACCGTTGGGTTCGTATCGAAAAGAGCTTTCTAACGAGTATTAGAAATTTGAAATATAACGGTTGGATTTGGAGTTACGTCCAAATCAAATTTGGAAAACGTCGCTGTAAGTACAGTTCGATGGCCGTTGATGGAAATCGACTGTACGGGCCTTGATAAAATTATTAAAAATAGTAATAATTTGTGTGAAATCATAAGAAATGATTTGGGAAAAATTGGGACGAAAAACTCCATATTTGAAAAGATAAAAATAGATTTTTATCGAAATGAACTAGTTTTGAACTGAAATTAAACCCCATTTATTTTTAAATAAATAAATTGTATTTGAAATGAGTTTTAAATAGAATTGATTAGTGGGTTTATTATGAAGGGTGTTTTAAATAACACTTGTTCTTTAACCCGCTAATAAATAGAATGTGATTTGGGTTTATCGTGAACTGTGTTTTAAATGACATCAGTTCTTTAACCCAGTAAAAGAAGTTTTAACGAATCTGCAATTAGATTGAAATGTGAATTGATAATTTAAATTATCAAATATAGAAAGTGAGCGAGAATGGAGTATCACCAGTTTTGCTCCAAAGCGATAGTTAAATCTTTAATTAGATTTGAACGTGGAATGGTAATTAATTTTACCGACAACACTGTGGTGTTAGATATGGAGTATTACCAGTTTTGCTTCATGGGATGAATAGGTTGGGATTGGGAAATAAAATAAATAATTACTTCGGTGTGGTTCGCTAATCTCGACTAGTTTGGAAAACCATAATTTGGTTTGAAACGACATCCAAAGGAAGATTAAAGGATAAATTTTAAAGAATTTATCTTGGATAAAATTAATGGGAAACTTTCCCTAAGAATGTGGAATTTAGAAACTAGCTGTAGGTTGGCTAAGAAGAATGGTTTCCTGGGTATTGATCTGATGTTGGTTTCGGCCTTCGGGGTTAATGTTTGGGAAACTGTTCTCTTGTTGATTTACGGTTAGTGACTAATGAATTGGAATGAGGCGTATGTTGTGTTTGTGTAACATTTGTTTTTAATATACGCGGGTTGTTCGGAAAGACCGGGTTTATACCCATTCTGAATAACAGATTCGACGATATGTCGAAGATGAAGACGGTGGTCGAAGACCGGAAGTCTTCTCATCGTTTGGGTGATTACTGATGATCTTGATTGGGTTGTACACCCAAGATGAGGGAATCAGTTGGTTGTCGTCCAGACGTACTTGGAGATGGATGGATATGCGAGGAAAGTGCCTCCGGTTTCGTTCAGACCCAGAACGAACTTGTAAATGGATTGTGTGTCTAACATTAGATTTTATTCTGTGTTGATTGATTTCTGTTAAATATATATCTGTTTGGCGGCGGAGAATTTATTCTCTTGCTTAACGTCCTTCTCTGAGACGTACGAGCTTAGAGGTTATATATCGATAGATATCAATCGCATGGCATGAATTGCCTGTGTGGCACGCTGAGTTGCATGGATCAAGGCTTCTGTTGTAAAGCAAAGTCTTGTGGTTGATGATCAAAGCACGGCCCACGTGGCACCTTTGTGTTTAGCGTGAATTCGCGAGCCTCACACCTCGGTATGAGTTAAAAACTGGATACGGACCGTTGGGAGAACACGACGTTTCTTTCTAGCTTTGGTGGTGTCAGTGACTTACCAGCCCTGACATTTATATACTTTTCACCTTTGTGGTTGTTGGAATGAGGCGCCTCGATTATAGGTCTGTAAGGACCGGGAAACGTGTGTTCAGGAATAAATAATCCTCAAACGTAAGAGAGGACCGACCCAACCGATCCAGTGGCTGCCCAGAGTGTGTAGTCCTGAGCATTTGCTAGAGTGTCTCGAAGCGGAGAGGAGCTTGCCCCTTGCCTCGACTCATGACGGAAATCCAATTCCCAATACGTGTATTTCGGTTTTAATTGTAGAACTAGTATGGCGACATGATATATGGTACCCATGCCGTCTATGATTTATATTTATGATTGAAATTGTTTTGACACTATACACTTATTATAGTATCAAATGATTTGTTTTAAACGTACCAAGCATGTTTGGCTATTATAAGGGAAAACCCTATCCTCCGGCTTGCGTTGCATTGTGTGATGGGACCTGGGTCTTATAACAGCTTCATTTTTTCTTTATTTAGCATTGCGCTGTTTGTTCTATGCACTGGTATTCTTGGGAGGAAACCCGTTCCGTGTTATACGGCGTGGTCCCTTGATTTACCTAACTTTAAAACCAATATTAATAACTGTTTTAGTTCTCACACCGGTCACATGACTGACCTGGAGTTTATTGTTTTAACCTAAACTCTGGGTGCCCCTATTTTCGACACGGGCAGCTTATAGTTTTGGTTCTGCAGATTTATATTCACAGGATCCTGGTTTACAGCTGGAATGATATCCGGAAAGCTCTGTATCCGTATATCACCTTCAGTTGTGCTTTGTATTATTTTCCGCTGCTATGTAATTTATTGTAATCTCTGATATTTATTCGAATGTATAATATTCATTTATACTCTGTATATTCTTGTATCTGATGGAATTGTTGTAATAACAATGAAATGTTCTTCCGTCTGCGTTCTATTTTGTCCTGTTCTCAAAACGATCAGGGGTTTCGAATGGTCTAGATCGGTTTATTGACTGATTCGGATCGAGCGAAATTCGAGGCCGTCACAAGTTTGATGGCCGTTGATGGAAATCGACTGTACGGGCCATGATAAAATTATTAAAAATATTAATTATTTGTGTAAAATCATAATATGTGAATTGGAAAGAACTGGGATGAAAAATTCCGCATTTGAAAGGATAAAAATATATTTTTATCGGAATGAACTAGTTTTGAACTAGAATTAAAATCAATTTATTTTTGAAATAAACAAATTGAATTTGAAAGCGGTTTTAAAAATAATCAGAATTTCCAATATATGAATTGGAATGGATTTGAATCGAGGTTATCTTTGGAATATTTCAATGTTGGATTTCGTGATTATACAGATATGGTTGTGGAAATTTGAAAGATATATTTTATATCGTTATTTCCAATACGATATTTGTTGGTTTCAAAATTTGATATTGAATATAAACCGGTATATTTTCTATTCAGAGCCTTGTATTTAATATCAAATGGGATTTTGGATTTGTCGTGAATGGTGTCTTAAATAACACTGTCCTTGGACCCAGTGTAGAAAAGATTAAATCTTTCTATTTAGATTTAATGAAGTGTACCAATTAAATAATATCTAATTGGAATTGAATTTGAATGTGATTTGGGTTTATCGTGAACTGTGTTTTAGATGACATTGTTTCTTTATCCCAGTTAAAGACATGATATTGATTTTTGTGAAGATTAAAACTAAGTGGAGTTTTAATGAATCCGTAGTTAAATTGAAATGTGAATTGATAATTTAAATTATCAAATTTGGAAAGTGATCGAGAATGGAGTATCACCAATTTTGCTCCAAAGCGATAATTATATCTTTAATTAGATTTGAACGTGAAATGGTAATTAATTTTACCGATAACACCGTGGTGTTAGATATGGAGTATTACTAGTTTTGCTTCGTGGGATGAATAGGTTGGGACTGAGATATAAAATAAATAATTACTTCAGTGTGGTTCGCTAATCCCGACTAGTTTGAAAAACCATAATTTGGTTTGAAATGACATCCAAAGGAAGATTGAAGAATAAATTTAAAAGAATTTATCTTTGATAAAATTAATGTGAACCTTTCCCTAAGAATGTGAAATTTAGAAACTCACTGTAGGTTAGCTAAGACGAATGGTTTCCTGGGTATTGATCAGATGTTGGTTTCGGCCTTCGGGGTTAATATTTGGGGAATTGTTCTCTTTCTAATTTATGGTTAGTGATTGCTGAATTGGAATGAGGCGTATGTTGTGTTTGTGTAACATTTGTTTATTATATACGCGGGTCATTCAGAAAGGCCGGGTTTATACCCATTCCAATAACCGATTCGACGGTATGTTGAAGATGAGGACGGTGATTGAAGACCGGAAGTCTTTACATCGTTTGGGTGATTACTGATGATCTTGATTGGGTTGTACATCCAAGATGAGGGAATCAGTTGGTGAACGTCTAGACGTACTTGGAGGTCGATGGATATGCGAGGAAAGTGCCTCCGGTTTCGCTCAGACCCAGAACGAGCTTGTAAATGGACCATTTGTCTGACATTGGATTTTATTCTGTGTTGATTGATCTCTATTAAATATACATCTGTTTGGTGGCAGAGAATTTATTCTCTTGCTTAACGCCCTTCTTTGAGACGTACGAGCTCAGAGGTTGTATATCGATGGACATTAGTCGCCTAGAGTGAATTGCCTTTGTGGCACGCCTAAGTGGCAAATGATCAAGGCTTCTGTTGAAAAACAAAGTCTAGTGGTTGATGATCAAAACACGACCTATGTGGCATAGCTTTGTGTATAGCGTTGATTCGCGAGCCTCACACCTCGGTATAAGTCAAAAATGGGATAAAGACCGCTGGGAGAACACGACGTTTCTTTCTAGTTACGGTGGTGTCAGTGCTTAAACTGGCTGATATTTATATTATTTTCACCTTTGTGGTTGTTGGATTGCGAGGCGCCTCGATTTAGGTCTGTAAGGACCGGGAAATGTGTGTTCGGGAATAACTAATCCTCAAACGTAAGGGGAGACCGACCCAGCCGATTCCCGGGGTTACCCAGAGTGTGTAGTCCCGAGGCATTTTCTAAAGTGTCTCGAAGCGGAGGGGAGCTTGCTCCTTGCCTCGACTCATGACCGAAATCCAATTTCCAATACGAGATACTTCGGCTTTATTTGTAGAGCCTAGTTTGGAGACATGATATATGGTACCCATGCCGTCTATGATTGATATTTATGATTGAAATTGTTTTGACACTATACACTTATAATAGTATCAAATGATTTGTTTTAAACGTACCAAGCATGTTTGGCTATTATAAGGGAAAACCCTATCCTCCGGCTTGTGTTGCATTGTATGATGGGACCTGGGTCTTATAATAGCTTCATTTTTTCGAAAAAGCATTGCGTTGTTTATTCTAAGCACTGGTATTCTCGGGAGGAAACCCGTTCCGTGTTATACGGCGTGGTCCCTTGATTTACCTTACTTTTGAAGTAAAGATTTAAATAACTGTTTTAGTTCTCACACCAGTCAGATGACTGACCTGGAGTTTATTGTTTTAACCTAAACTCTGGGTGCCCCTATTTTCGACACAGGCAGCTAATAGTTTTGGTTTTGCAGATTTATATTCACAGGATCCTGATTTACAACTGGAACGATGCTCGGAAAGCTCTGTATCCGTGTATTACTTTCAGTTGTGTTTTGTATTGTTTTTCCGCTGCTATGTAGTTTGTTGTAATCTCTGATAATTATCGAATGTGTAATATTTATTCATACTCTGTATATTCTTACATTCTGATGGAATTGTTGTAATAAGCAATGAAATGTTCTTCTGTCTGCATTCCAATTTGTCCTGTTCTCAAAACGATCAGGGGTTTCGAACGGTCTTAGTCAGTTTAACTGTCGATTCAGATCGAGCGAAATTCCTTACCGTTACAGTTGGTATCAGAGCTCTGGTTTCAGAGCTCGAGAACAAGACACATTAGAACCATACGAAAGAATTCATCAGATATTGGATTAGTAATATCCAATTAGAATGACTCGTTAGTGATAGGATCAGTAGTATCCTAGAACGAGTGTGAAGAGTATATTTTTCAAATGAAAACAATTTTGTTTTGAAATTTAAATCGTTTTATACGTATTTGAATATTCACTTATTCTGAATTTGGACAATCTAGTATATAAAGGTTTTGTATATACGCGTCATGAACGTATATTCGAAGTTTTAATATACTAGATAGATAAAGAATCACACTCTAGTCGCCCGGAGATGATTCTGATGATTGATGCTTCGTCATCAGAGTTGATGTTCGAATGCCGAAGGTGGGATATCTATATATTTCCATTAGACTGGTGTAAGAACCAAAACTATATAGGTTTATTGTTGTGATTTGGCATCAAAAACATGATTTTCTGTATATATATCAAACTATGAATTTGAAATGTTATTTCACTAATTGATTGATGGTTGTGTTGTTTATTTATTTGTTTGATATTTTGAACCATTAAGCTTAATTGAACCGAATAGTGAGTGTGTTGAAAATTAGTCGCATTTGCTTGCATATACATTTACTTACATTGAACAGGTCATAGCAAGGAGGCTATAACAGAAGAATAAAATTGTTTGCCCGACAAATAGGTACATGTTTACCATAATTTACTGTTTTGTTTGGGTGATGATGATTTTATGAGCCGATTGGCTAGCCGCTTGGCTTTTTCTTTTTCTTTTGGATTGAAGAAGGCCACGGGAGGCTATATGAAATATTCCGAAGTCCCCGGTGCAGGGGAGGTTATGGCGAAATTTTTCGGAAATTTAGGGTGTTAGCCAAAATTTTGAATTTTTTTAATAGTTCTTAGAAACTGAAAAGTTAAAGAACTTAAGCCGTACAGAAAATAATGAAAGTTGAGTTGGTTTGTAAAGCAACTTTTAGCTTCGTTCCTTTTCAGGGACGAAAATTTTTAAGTGGAGGAGATTGTAACAACCCGGAAATGCGAGCCAATTTAAAATTTTTATTTTGGCAATTTTAGCGAATTTTGAATATTTAAAATAGATTATTTTAAATAAAAACGACGAGAAATTTATTTTGAATAGAATTCGAACGTATATATTTATATACGTCGTCGTTAGAATATAAATATTTATTTTAAATTATAAAAGGAATTGAAAATAGCGCGGTAGTTCGATAATTTGATTTCAAATTTCAATTAAACATACCGGGTGCAAAATAAACCGGATTTTAGCGAAACCAAAAATAATAAGATCTAATTGAGAATATCTTTCCCATGAATCTGAAAAATCAAAATTTTATAGCGGGAATCAAAAGTTACGTCCAGTTGAAGATTCAGAATAGTCGCTATGAAAATTCTGGCCCTTAAAAATGGAAATTTTGCAAACGACCTTGGTTTTCGACGAAACCATTTTTGTTGGATCCGTGATGTCAAGTTATTGCTAGATTCCAAATTTCATAATTTTTCGAATCAATATGTGAGTGTGGCAAAGGAAAATGCGTTTGACCAGTTTCAGTTGATTTTAATCGACTGGAAAATGGCCATTTTTCAAACGGTCTCGGAATTTGACGAAACTAGTTTTGTTAGGACCGTATCGTCAATACGAAGCTAGAAAATATTTTTCTGGAATTTTTCTGGTTAGTTTGTGGCCTTGGTAAATTGAAATGTGCGTTCAAATTCAATATATAGAGTTATAATTTTATTTTGACGAAAGCAGATCGAAACGTTCGAATCAGCTTATGATACATATCCCATTGTGTTCGGAATGGGGGTAATTAGCTATGGACGACAGTCGGTGGGCCTCGTTTCGAGTTCAAAATAGAAAATTGCTTTAATGAATAAATAAAATAATAATAAGACCCTCACTCTCTCTACTTACCCTCTCTCTCCTCCTTTTATCAGCCGAACCCCCCCTTTCGATTTAATTCCAAAAAAAAAAGAAAAAAAAAGCATTGACCCATCGCAATGCTCCTCGGACCACCGAACCCACGCGCCGCACCTCCCCCGACCTCACCGCCGACTCCCTCTCTCCTCCTCCCTCTCCAGCGCCTCCCCAGCGCCTCTTTCTCCGATCCAAAACCCAAGCCCTAAGAAAAAACCCTAAACCCAATAACCCTCGATTCAACACCCAACCACCACCCTGAAAGGCACGTCGCGCGCCCCCCTGTTGTCATCGCACCACCGTGGGTCGAGTCCCCCATTGCCAGACTCCGCAAGCTCTCTCGTGAGCAGGATTAGGTTGAGCTTTACAATAGGGTTTGCGAGCATCCAGGAAGGAGAAACTGTAAAGTGAGTTTTCTGTTTGTTTAATTAACTCAGTTTTAAAAATCTAAAAACATTGTAAAAATCAGTTTTGTTTTAAAATAGAAAATTAATATTGTTTTTTTTGTTAATTCTTTATATGAAATGTTTAAATTAAAAATAGGGTTTTTATATTTGTAATGGCTAGGTAGATTTGAATTTTATTTAAAGAAAAGATTTGAATTTTATTTTGAAAAGATTATTATTTTTAGTCGTGAAAGGATTATATTATTGGTCATGAAAAGAAATGATTTTTGATTGGTAAAAGATATGATTTTTCATAGGAAAATGGCCAGTAAAAAATTCGATTTTTATATACCATAAAGATTCGCTCTTTGAATATATGAAGTGGTGATGTTTAAAGTATAAAGATTAGATTTCTAACAAAGGAAAGATTCGATTTTTAATTATCTAAAAATATGATTTTTATATTATAGAAAGATTAAAAATATGATTTTTATATAGTGGCGATAACAAAAATACGATTTTTATATTATATAGATAGTAAAAATTTGATCTTTATATATGTTGCAAAATAAAAATCTGATTTTTATTATATATATGTTGAGATAAAAATGTGATTTATAATAGCGATGTAAAAATAGAATTTTTATCCATATAGTAGCGATGTAAAAATAGAATTTTTATCTATATAATAGCGATGTAAAAATAGAATTGTTATCTATATAGTAGTAGTATAAAAATGTGATTTTTATATATACATAGTAACAATATAAAAATGTGATTTTTTTTATATGTAGTGGCTACGGACAATGAAAGTGATAAAAGGTGGGCACGACGAAGATTTCTACATAAGAAGAGTCGTGGCGTTGGTTTAGCTAATCGGTGAGAACTTCTCACTTTGAATTTTCTTTTCTAGTTAAAAATATATACTAGGATGCAAACGGTGCTTAGTAGCACCCGACACCCGTCGTCCACAGACCATGGACGACTTGTTTGTTTGGTTGTGTAGTTGATTGGATGATTGGTTTGAATTTGGTTGTTTGGTGAAATGAGATTGATTAGATTGGTATGTGTATGGCGCATGCCATTATTAGACCGGGGATAAGGCTAGGTCTTGTCCCGTTTCTAGTATCGTGCCATTATGCCGCCGAAATTTTCTAAAATAAGTTAGAAAAATAAAAAAAAATCATTTTATTGAATAAATGAACTGAGTAGAAATTCATGTGTTGAAATAAAGGAATTTATCGTTAAAAATATACTTTTTAACGTGAATGTGAATAAATAAATATTCATTTACAAACCGGATGGTTTGTTTATGTACACTATTTGAAGGACATTGATTGGGACGATAAATTTTACACATCGCCCAACTGCACAAATAATATTCAATGTTTGTGGATTGAAACCCCACACGGGTGTTGGGATGATATTTGGCGTACACTAATCCCAATTATTTAATTGTATGTCGATCGATTGGTCGACAGACTGTGTAATCATTATATATTTATATTTAATTCTTATGCAGTTGTGTGGTGCACTTTGGATGATGGTTGATTATTTATCATTGCTATTATATACATGTGTTGTATGGAATCCATATAATTAACATTATATGTTAATTGATTGGGCCTCATTCCAATTGGGAAAATAAAGAATATTATAAAATATAGATTCATGTGTTGACAGTACTCATTCGTTGAGATTAGTCATGTGTTGAACGAAATAATTTGACAATAAAATTTACATCTTTATCATATATAAAATTAGAAACTAACTGGAAAATAGATAAGATGAGTGGTCTCCTGGGTATTGATCTGATGTTGGTTTTGGCCTTCGGGGTTAATGCTTAGGGAATCGTTCTCTTACTAATTTACGGTTGGAGTCTGATTAGAAATTAGACGATAGAAATCATAATTTTATAAAATATATTGAATAACAAAAATAGTCACATGTGGACAGTACTCATTCGTTGAGATTAGTCATGTGTTGAAAAAAATATATAGATTCATGTGTTGAATAGAATAAATATTCATTTGTTGAATAGAATAACGGAGTTATAGAAATATATAAAGCCGTGTCGATTTAGAGATGCGCTATTTTGATGTGAACGGTACTTATATCGATTATATTCGTTTCTATAATGGATATTGAAAAGAGATTTAAGAATTCGAATTGAATTGAATATAAAACGAATTCGAATTAAATTGAATATAAAACGAATTCGAATTGAATTGAATATAAAACTAATTCGAATTGAATATAAAACGAATTCGAATTAAATTGAATATAAAACGAATTCAAATTGAATTGAATATAAAACGAATTCGAATTGAATTGAATATAAAACGAATTCGAATTGAATTGAATATAAAATGAATTCAAATTGAATTGAATATAAAGTGAATTCGAATTGAAATGAATTCAAATCGAATTGAAATCAAATAGAAATGAATGTAAAAAAATTTACAATGGAAATTTCAATTTTTATTTGAATTTGAAATGAAAGTTGAAGTTGTTTTTGAAACAAATTTGAAACGAGTTATAAAATTCGTTTTAAAAGGAAATCGACGAAATATATATAATATATATATAATGGCCTGAATAAAACGTGCCGCGCAGCGGCAGTTCGTGAATTTCGACCATTGACTTCGAACGGACATTATGGGAGATCCGACGGTCGGATTCTCCTAAAACCGGAACCTTGGGTTCGTATCGAAAAGAGCTTTCCAATGAATATTAGAAATTTGAAATCTAACAGTTGGATTTGGAGATATGTCCAAATCAAATTTGGAAAAGGTCGCTGTAAGTGCAGTTTGATGGCCGTTGATGGAAATCGACTGTACGGGCCTTGTTAAATTATTAAAAATATTAATAATTTGTGTAAAATCATAATATGTGAATTGGAAAGAACTGGGATGAAAAATTCCGCATTTGAAAGGATAAAAATATATTTTTATCGAAATGAACTAGTTTTGAACAAGAATTAAAATCAATTTATTTTTGAAATAAATAAATTGAATTTGAAAGTGGTTTTAAAAATAATCAGAATTTCCAATATACGAATTGGAATGGAATTTGAATCGAGATTATCTTCAGAATATTTCGATGTTGGATTTCATGATTATACAGATATGGTTGTGGAAATTTGAAAGATATATTTTATATCGTTATTTCCAATACGATATTTGTTGGTTTCAGAATTTGATATTGAATATAAGCCGGTATATTTTCTATTCAAGGCCTTGTATTTAATATCAAATGGGATTTTGGATTTGTCGTGAATGGTGTCTTAAATAACACTGTCCTTGGACCCAGTGTAGAAAAGATTAAATCTTTCTATTTAGATTTAATGAAGTGTACCAATTAAATAATATCTAATTGGAATTGAATTTGAATGTGATTTGGGTTTCTCGTGAATCGTGTTTTAGATGACATTGGTTCTTTAACCCAGTTAAAGACAGGATATTAATTTTTGGGAAGATAAAAAATAAGTGGAGTTTTAATGAATCCATAGTTAAATTTAAATGTGAATTGATAATTAAAATTAACAAATTTGGAAAGTGATCGAGAATGGAGTATCACCAGTTTTGCTCCAAAGCGATAGTTAAATCTTTAATTAGATTTGAATGTGAAATGGTAATTAATTTTACTGATAACACCGTGGTGTTAGATATGGAGTATTACTAGTTTTGCTTCATGGGATGAATAGGTTGGGATTGGGATATAAAATAAATAATTACTTCGGTGTGGTTCGCTAATCCCGACTAGTTTGAAAAAACATAATTTGGTTTGAAATGACATCCAAAGGAAGATTGAAGAATAAATTTAAAAGAATTTATCTTTCATAAAATTAATGGGAACCTTTCCTTAAGAATGTGAAATTTAGAAACTCACTGTAGGTTAGCTAAGACGAATGGTTTCCTGGGTATTGATCTGATGTTGGTTTCGGCCTTCGGGGTTAATATTTGGGGAATTGTTCTCTTGCTAACTTATGGTTAGTGATTGCTGAATTGGAATGAGGCGGATGTTGTGTTTGTGTAACATTTGTTTATTATATACGCGGGTCATTCAGAAAGGCCGGGTTTATAACCATTCTGAATAACCGATTCGACGATATGTCAAAGATGAGGATGGTGATTGAAGACCGGAAGTCTTCACATCGTCTGGGTGATTACTGATGATCTTGATTGGGCTGTACACCCAAGATGAGGGAATCAGTTGGTGATCATCCAGACGTGCTTGAAGGTCGATGGATATGCGAGGAAAGTGCCTCCGGTTTCGTTCAGACCCATAACGAGCTTGTAAATGGACTGTGTGTCTGACATTGGATTTTATTCTGTGCGGATTGATCTCTATTAAATATACATTTGTTTGGCGGCAGAGAATTTATCCTCTTGCTTAACGCCCTTCTCTGAGACGTACGAGCTTAGAGGTTGTATATCGATGGATATCAGTCGCCTGGAGTGAATTGCCTGTGTGGCACGCCTAAGTGGCAAATGATCAAGGCTTCTGTTGAAAAGCAAAGTCTTGTGGTTAATGATCAAAGCACGGCATATGTGGCATAGCTTTGTGTATAGCGTAGATTCGCGAGCCTCACACCTTGGCATGAGTCAAAAACGGGATAAAGACCGCTGGGAGAACACGATGTTTCTTTCTAGTTACGGTGGTGTCAGTGCTTAAACTGGCTGACATTTATATTATTTTCACCTTTGTGGTTGTTGGATTGCGAGGTGCCTCGATTTTAGTTCTATAAGGACCGGGAAACGTGTCTTCAGGAATAACTAATCCTCAAACGTAAGGGAGGACCGACCCAGCCGATTCCAGGGGTTACCCAGAGTGTGTAGTCCCGAGGCATTTGCTAGAGTGTCTCGAAGAAGAGAGGAGCTTGCCCCTTGCCTCGACTCATGATGGAAATCCAATTTCCAATACGAGATATTTCTTCTTTATTTGTAGAGCCTAGTATGGCGACATGATATATGGTACCCATGCCGTCTATGATTGATATTTATGATTGAAATTGTTTTGACACTATACACTTATAATAGTATCAAATGATTTGTTTTAAACGTACCAAGCATGTTTGGCTATAATAAGGGAAAACCCTATCCTCCGGCTTGCGTTGCATTGTGTGATGGGACCTGGGTCTTATAATAGCTTCATTTTTTCGAAAAAGCATTGCGTTGTTTATTCTAAGCACTGGTGTTCTCGGGAGGAAACCCATTCCGTGTTATACGGCGTGGTCCCTTGATTTACCTTACTTTTGAAGTAAAGATTTAAATAACTGTTTTAGTTCTCACACCAGTCACATGACTGACCTGGAGTTTATTGTTTTAACCTAAACTCTGGGTGCCCCTATTTTCGACACGGGCAGCTAGTAGTTTTGGTTTTGCAGATTTATATTCATAGGATCCTGATTTACAGCTGGAGCGATGCTCGGAAAGCTCTGTATCTGTGTATTACTTTCAGTTGTGTTTTGTATTGTTTTTCCGCTGCTATGTAATTTGTTGTAATCTCTGATAATTATCGAATGTGTAATATTTATTCATACTCTGTATATTCTTGCATTCTGATGGAATTGTTGTAATAAGCAATGAAATGTTCTTCTGTCTGCGTTCCAATTTGTCCTGTTCCCAAAACGATCAGTGGTTTCGAACGGTCTTAGTCGGTTTAACGGTCGATTCAGATCGAGCGAAATTCCTTACCGTTACATAGAGGAGGAAGAATCGAAAACAACGACCCTTGTTTTCTTCACTGGAAGATAGACAAGTTTGACCGTGAATTGTTTTTTGACCGAGGGTTTTAAGAGAATAATTTATATTTATACCCTATTTTATTTATTATTTAATTCACGATTTTGTTGTTTATCGATTCGAACTCCAAATCAAACCCGACGACTGTCGCCCTACCTAAATACCCCGATTCCAGACACAATGGGATATGCTTCGTAAGCCAATTCAATCGTTCCGATCAGTTTTTGTCAAAAATAAAATATAAATCAATATATATTGAATTTAAACGTACATTTTAATTTACCGGGGCCACATGTTGACTCCAAAAGTTCCAAAAAATAAATCAGGATATGTTATTATGATACAGTCCTAACAAAACTAATTTCGTCAAATTTGGAGACCGTTTGAAAGATGGCCTTTTTACTGGTTGATCCAATTCAATAAAAATTACCAAACGCATTTTAATTTACCATACTCACATATCAATTCCAAAAATTATGGAAATTTAAACTTAGCAATAATTTGGCATTCCGGGTCCAACGAAAATGGTTTCGTCAAAAATGGAGGTCGTTTGCAAAATGGCTATTTTAAGGGTTATATTTTAATTTGAAAATCGAATTTTTAATTTTTGACATAATTTCTGATAAAATTTCCTTAAAATAATTTTTAAATTGGTTCTGAATTTCAGGGTTGTTACATTCTCCCCTACTTAAAATCTTTTTGTCCTCGAAAAGGAACAGAGCTGAAAGTTGTTTAACCAACCAACTCAACTTTCGTTCTGGCTTTCATTCCTCCACTTTTCAGTTTCTAAGAATTTTCTAATTTCATAAAAATTTGGCTAACACACCAAATTTTCCAAAAATTTCGCCATAACCTCCATTGTACAGCCCTATCGGTAAAACCACAACTTGCTTCACAGGGCCCTCATCAATCCAAAAGAAAAAAAAAGCCAAGCGACTTGCTATCTGCTCATAAATTCATCAAAATCCAATAAATACAGTAAATATGTACCTATTTGTTGGGCATACAATTTTATTCCTCTTCTTAGCTTCCGTGCTATGACCTGTTCATTATATATACATGTATATGTATCCAATTGCAATAAATTTTCAACTTAATTCAATATTTGATTCGGTTTGACTAAATTTTTCCTTTCATTCTCATATCAGCTTGATTATTCCAATATTTTAATTAATCAAATAAGAATCACACATCACAATCAACAATCAATTAGTTGATTAGCTTTTCAAATATATAGCTTTTTATGTACTCAAAAATCATATTTTCAGAGATCAGATTATATATATAATCACAAATACGTTAATTATAAACTTGTCACCCTCAACTCGTTCTAGGGCATTTCTAACCCCAACTCTAACGAGTTTCTCTTTATGGATACTACTGATCCTATCTCTAATGAGTTTTCTTTCATAGGATATTACTAATCCAATCTCTGATGAGTCTTTTATTCTGTTCTATTGAGTTGCACCCCAAAGATTTGAGTTAACCAAGGCTCTGATACCATATGTAGCTACTCTCCCTCTCATTCGATCCAAATCGATCGTTAAACCGGCTTAAATCGAACCAAAAAGGCAGATACGCTAAATTTGGGCGCACAACACATCAGAACAAACAACAAAAGAATTTTATAAATATCATAATAATGTTACATCAGGGTATAGAATATCAGAGTATCGAAAATAATATACAGCAGAAATTAAATTTACAATGAATGTAATACAATGCAGCGGAAATAAATAAACTAACACAGCGGAAGACTATCAATGCACTGGACACAACTTTAAGCTTCGATCCATAATCCTCTAAGTGAAATAATCTGCAAAACCAAAACTACTGACTTCCTGTGTGGAAAATATGGGCATCTAGAGTTTAGGCTAAAACAATAAACTCTGAGTCAGTCATGGGACTGCTGCGAGAACTCAAACAGTTATTAAATTTTACATTAAAATATGGTAAATCACGGAACCACGCCGTATGTCACAGAATGGTTTATCCCCATGAATACCAGTGCATAAACAATAACCAATAATAGAAATACGGATCTAATATACATCACACAACATGCAATTTTCCAATCAACCCATTTAGGCTTAATCCCAAATTTAGATTTTTTGAAATCCAATTCAATTTACAGAAATTATTCCTTTGGACTTTATTTCCCGATTTCTTGTTTCAAATCATTCGAAATATATATCTAGCTTTATATCAAAGTAGATTTCACTTCGGGATCTCAAAATAAAATCTTTGGAAATATGTATTCCAAAATATAACAATGCATACAAACAAGTATGCAACCAAATATCGTGCTCCCCATCGACAAGGCAAAGGGTTTGTACCTTACCAACTCGATATATGTTTGTGCACCTCCCACGATGGAGCAGGCTACACTGACCACTCACCAATTAAGGCCCTGGGTCTATCTCTCACCCATACTTTTAGTCGTCCGGGTTACTCGAATCTTTAGCCACATACCAAATCATTTCATATCGCCAAGTAAGAAAAATCATTTCACAACATAATAATCGCAAGTACTTTCCAACATATAGTACTTTACATTAGCAATCCACACATATGATCAGTCACTATTAATCACATAACCTTTGAGGTCGTACGTCTCAAAGAAGGGTGTTAAGCAAGACAATAAATTTTTCGCCACCAAGCAGATATATCATTAATAGCAACTAATCGGTTATGTGATGAACAACAATGTCAAACACATAATACATTTCGATTATTTTGACAACATCGGGTTTAGCCCTTGAAATCCTTTCTGTTTTATAAAACATTCCCTATAAAAAATCAGGAATACTTTTCTTTTCACTTAAGAAAAATATCATTTCAAAAACATTCATTAAATTTGAAATGAACTCAACAACATCGCTAAACATCTCATAGTCAAAACGTGAAGTGTTTCACAAGATGTTAGCATACAAATATCTCTACCCAACCCAATGCTAAATGTAACAACATATTTTGCTCGTAAACTGGACGAGCGCAATCCAAACAAACAATCAATCACAATCATGAATATCAACAACCAAGTATATTTGGTTTATACCACATCTCATGTTTTGGTAAATTTAATCACCATTCATTCATTCATTCAAATCTAATTAAAGATTTATTAAAACTCTTCTTAGTTTTAATCTTTAAAAATAATAACTTAATGATTATTCAATCTTTTAGGAAATTAATCCTGTCTTTACTTGAATTAAAGAACTAATGTCATTTACAACTAAGTTCACGATAAACCCAAAATCATCTTCCATCAAAATGGAATCTTCACGGAAATCATAACAGTATATAATCGATATAAATTTCCGTATCAAACTAATACTATAAGTGGAATAGCGGCAAGGTGTTTTAAATTTCATAGTAACGGTCTTCCTTTACAGAAGCTCATCTCGATTATTACCAAATCGGATTCCATTCAATTCCAATTTAATATTTTAAATTAGAAAACTTTACTTTGGAAAATTTCTATTAATCTTATTCAAACGATTATAAATTCCAAATCTTATCTTCACTGTTAATTGGGTTAAAGAACGATTATTATTTAAAACACTATTCACGATAAACCAAAAAATCCAATTTCAGTTCATTCCAATTAAATATTAATTAATTGGTAAACTTCTCCAAATCTTACTTAAAAGATTTATTCTATTCTCAACTGGGTTTAAGAACAGTGTTATTGTAGACACCATTCATGACAAACCCAAAATCCAATTTGATATTAAATACAAGGCTCTAAATAGAAATAATATCGGTTTATATTCAATATCAAATTCTGAAACCAACAAATAACATATTGGGAATAACAATATATATGTCTTCGAAATTCCCCAACAAAATCCGTATAACCACGGAATCCAATATCAAAATATTCCGAAGATTATTTCCACTCAAATCCACTAAAATTCATTTAGTGGAAAATTCTGGTTGTATCAAAACCCATTTACAAATCCAATTTATTTAATTAAAAACATTGGATTATTATTCTAGTTAATAACTAGTTCATTCCGATAAAAATTTATTTTTATCTTTCCAAACTTGGAATTTTTCATCCAAAATCTTTCCAAATCGGTTATTATGATTTTACATAATTTTCCCATATTTTTAGTAATTTTATTAAGGCCCTTACAGTCGATTTCCAAAAACGGCCACCAAACTTCATCGATAGCGACCTTTTCTGAAATTGATTTGGACATATTTTAAAATCCAACCATTCAAATTTAAATCTCTTATATTCATTGGAAAGCTCTTTTCGATACGAAGCCAACGGTTCCGGTTTTAGGATAATCTCCCATTACATCAATTTGAAGTTAATGGTCGAAATTCGCGAACGGTTGCTGCGCGTTCTATTCAGGCCATTATATATATATATATATATATATAATAATATACGTCGATTTCCATTTAAAATGTATTTTATAAATCTTCTTAAATTTCGTTAAAAAATGATTCTAACTTCCATTTCAATTTTTAATCAAAATTGAATATTCCATTACATGACAATTTTATACAGTGCATATATATGTTAAAAATTATATTTTTAACAATCCAATAATTATTCCGTTACCCGACAATTTTATATATCTCATATATAAGCTAAATATAATATTTTTAGCTAATCACTATTTATTTCAATACTTGACCATTTTATATATCTCATATATATGTTAAAAATAATATTTTTAACAAACAAATATTTATTCTGTTTCATGTCTATTTTATATATCGCATATATATATATTATTCACATCGCATATATATATATATATATATATATATATATATATATTTTATTCATATCGCATAAATATGTTTTATTCAGATCGCAATCACAACACAATACAATCAATTAAATCGTTCATGGTCTGTGGACGAAGGAAGTGAGCTAACAGGCACCGTATACAATTTAAAATGATTATAACTGATAAAAGTCAATACTAAGAGTCCATATATGCAATTATAAAATAAATAACTGTAAAAAATTATAGTGATAAGTTCTCACATTGGGTTCCACTCTACCAGTCTTTATTTCTGAATCTCAGTACTGTTCGAATTTAAATTTTCCCCAGATTCTAACTTGATCCTTTTCTACTTTGGTCAGTTCCAAGTTGTAGAGTTCGTCGACATGGTCGCAATGCAACTGAGTTTGCATTTTTCTGACCATATATGAAAATGTTACTGTAACACCCCACCTCCGCTGATGCCACTCTTGCAAGGACATTAGCTTTGGAGGGGCGTTAAACAAGGTAAACATGCATGCAAATATCACAAGACAGAACATATAAGTAAAACAGAGTAGTAAAGCAGCGGATAAAACCAGCATTTCAAAACCATAGTTAAGTTACACAAAGCACTTGGTCATTATTTTCCAACAAACAAAGTCTAGAGAAAAGCATAAACTGAAAAACTGAAATACATAAAGTACTATCCCCAAAGTGAAGTGATAAACCATAGCTAGCTCAATGTCCAAAACCGTACATGAGCAAATCTAGTAAGCAAGCTATAAAGATCCAAGCTAAGCTCCAATGTTCCCACCCTGAGGACCTGAGGGGGGGGGGGGGAAACGGAAGAAAAGAGGCGAAAGAAAATAGGTCAGTCAAAAAGACTGGTAAGCCCTAACTACTATCAGTTCAGGAACTAGTAAAGTTAACTGGCATGAGAAGCTGAGATGAACATAAGGATAACAACATACTGGCATGGTGATTAACTAACAAGATAGATAAAGGTGTCATCGCATAATCAAGGTTAAGTTTTGCACCACGGGTGTACTAGCATTCTAACATGTCAAGTAAAAACAAGAATTGATTCCTTGGCCCAAGCTTGGCCCAATATCATGAGGTGACCTAAATCAAGGTCCAACTACACGGTCTAGTTAATCGGCTCCCGATAAGCCTAACTCGTCAAGTGTCGGTGTCATACGGCCCAAACATGAAATGTAGTTAAACTGCGCTAGGTCCACCCTAGGGTGTATCAAGTCCTAGGGTGTCAAACTCGGACACCAATCAAGTATGCACAGTCTAGATCTACTGGTACCCGTGCCTGATTTTCCAACTCCGGACTATGTGCACGACCATAGTCCGCCTGGACCAACACCGGCGTACCTACTCAGCCGTCGTTTTGGTCGCTTACATGTCAGCCCAGTAATCGTGCCCCACCCTAGCCTAGTCCCTAGGGTCTTATGATACTATCAAGAGGGTTACTGCTGAAAAGGACCACGGCACTAGGGTTTCTTAAAGGGTTTAATGTGGTTAACCCAATCCAAACGTGGATTAAATTCGTTAATTGTACCCAAGGTTCATGACTTAACCCCGATTAACCCATCAAGCCCAAATTGGTTAAGTATTAAGTGGACCATGACTTAACCCTAATCAGGAGGCATTAATTAACTTAATGTGCTTTAACCTCTCACATTAGACCTTGTTGTGGTTACTAGTTAAGCCGGGCTGGTCCGGGTAGCTTTACACCACAACTTGGTCTAACCTCGGGTTCGAGCACAACATGACCAACTTCTCACATTGGGTCCTATTGTTTGTAGCCACTAGTTAAGCCGGGCGGGTCCGGGTAGATTTATGCTACAAACTCAACCCAACCTCGAGTTGGCCACACTCATATTTTCTAAGTGTCATGTCCATTATGTTTCCAAAACATAATTACAAGCTAACATATCACGTCATGTTATAAAAACCATGTTTATGTCATAATGTTACCCAACCCCAACGTAATCCCATCGTTTACATAATCGCAACAACGCATAAAGGATAAAATAGGGAACTTGGCATAATCATGACAAAAAGGTGTTGGTGCCACAAGTTTAACATGGTGGTATATGAAATGTACATATGTTCATATACTTGCATATTGCATTATTAGGCTTCAAAAGTATGCATAAAACCAAACTTATATAAGTGATACATGGTAATAAATGACATGTAGAAGTTGCTAGAAGTTCGCATTTAGCCTCACATGCAAGTTATCATAAGGGATATGATAACTTCCATGTTGCCAAAATGCAACCTTTAATATAAAGCTTGAAGCTTTAAGCTCACAAACTCAAGTTTAACTTGCATAACATGATAACATGTGTATAATGATCAACCCAAACTTGCATAACATAGCAACATGTGTCATACATAATGATTAAACCAACTTGCATAACATAATGATCAACCAAACTTGCTTATCACAATGATCAACCCAAACTTGCATCATTCATTTAACTTTAGAGTTCAAAAAAAAAAAAAGTAGAAAAGGGCTTACAATGCTATGAAGACACAAATGAATATTTATTATAAAGATTGAGACGAAGCCCTTATGCAATCACCCAAATATGCAAGCTCCAAATGAAAAACCTTTGAGCCAAATCAATAAAAACCCTTGCTTTGAAATAGAAATGTTGCAACTTGACTTGAATGCAAAATAAGAACACTCATACAAGCTTGAAAACACTTGTATGAACTCAAAATCTCTCATATAAATAAACTTAGAAATTTTAGCATGAGAGTGGAGGCCATGAGAGGAACAAATTTGGCATAGTTTAGTTGTAGAGTTGAATAATGATGATTTAGGCTAGGCTTAGAGGTCCTTTTATAGAAAATTAGGATAGTATTAGCCATAGGATTAACCCTAGATCCAATCCGAGCCATCAAATCACGTCACAAGCCTCCAAAACAGGTCCAAACAGCACAATTAACTGCACCAGGCTGACCTGGCCGACCAGGGAGGTCGACCCCCAGGTCGACTCTAGTGTCGACCTGGTTGGGGGGAGGTCGACCCTATTGTCGACCCCCCTGTCGACCTGTTTGGGCGGGAGTTTTCCCGCCCTGTCTGTTTTGGCTGAATTTGAATTCTAAATTCAAATTTGAACTGTTTTTGAACTTGTAATTTTCTGAAATCTTTGACGGGCCATAACTTGGTCATACGGACTCCGATTTTCGAAAACTCGGACTCTATTTCGCGTATTTTTCCGAGACGAACGCAATGGCACAGCCCGTTTCCCTTGATTCATATTTTACAGTTTAATTCTGCCTTGATTTATGTTATAACATGTTATTCAAAAATACGGGTTGTTACATTCTCCCCTCCTTAAAGGATTTCGTCCCCGAAATCTCCAAGTTAGGAAGAACGTATCCTACCATCCATCATCCATCTACTCAAAACATCATCCACATGCAGTCATTGTCCTTAAAGGATTCTAAATGCTGTATGATCTTATGCAAAGGTGTGTGTATATGTACTTATCTAATGCAAAAATCAGGCGGTTACTGATACAGTAAACCTCCTTAATGCAAAGTATGTTAGTGAAATGAGTCCATATGTATGCAAATTCCTAACATAACTCATAGTCTCTACATGAGTGCACATAACATTCATCCATATGCAACATCCACGTGATAGCATAACAAGTTTCATCCATGAATAAGTATAAGCACTCATGCATATGCAACATGAAAGTGTGTGAGCCGATCTTAGTGCCTAATGTGTATCATGCATCCACGAGTATCCACGTGCAAACACTTGCAACCACTTGCAACCATCAAGCATAACATGTTTCAAATACATGTTTCATCCAAAGGGTTTCTACCTAAGGTTATCATGACAAGTTTAACGAGATAATAAGATAAACAGGATAAACACGGATAAAAAGAAAGACATGCTAATTAGGAAAGAGGTCGAGAATGTACCCTCAAAAAGGAATGGATAAAGCCCATGCATCTTCTCCTCGGTTTCCCAAGTTGCGTCTTCATCGACTTCACTCCACTGAACTTTCACCAACTTGACTTCTCGATTTCTTAACTTCTTGATCTCTGTTCCCAAAATACGAATCGGAGCTCTTCTCAGGGTTGCCTCTTTTTCTACCTCAACGTCTTCAAGAATGCTTGGTTCAACCACCTCAGCGGACTCATGTAGGCACTTTCGGAGATGCGAGACATGAAAGACATTATGCACTCCGGCTAGTTTTTCGGGCAATTCCACCTTATAGGCCATCTTTCCAATTCTCTCTATGATAGGGAAGGGTCCTACGAACCTTGGTGCCAGCTTCCCAACTGCTCCAAAACGTACCACATTACGCAAAGGAGAAACCTTCACGAAAACCATGTCTCCCACCTCGAATTCCAAATCAGTCCTTCGCTTGTCTGCATAGGATTTCTGTCTGTCTTGGGCCGCCTTCCTCCGTCTTCGAATCAACTCTACCCTCTCGGATGTATCCCTAATCATATCGGGCCCAAGTATAAGCTCATCTGTCGTCTCCCACCAACAAGTTGGCGACCTGCACGGCCTTCCATACAAAGCTTCAAATGGTGCCATCCCTATGCTGGCTTGATAGCTATTATTATAAACAAACTCTACAAGAGGAAGGTGGTCTTCCCAAGTACCACCAAAGTCAAGAACACAGAGCCTCAAAAAATCTTCTAGCACTATATTCACCCTTTCGGTTTGGCCATCCGTCTGGGGGTGATAGGCTGTACTCAGATTCAATCGCGTACCCATCGCTTCTTGCAAACTATTCCAGAACTGGCTAGTGAAAATTGGGTCACGATCGCTAACTATGCTGGAAGGAACTCCATGCAACCGCACTATCTCTCAGAGATAAAGAGATGCCAGCCATGATGCGGTCCTCTTGCTTTTTACTGGAATGAAGTGAGCACTCTTCGTAAGTCTGTCAACTATGACCCATATGCTAGTGTTCCCTCTCCTTGACCTAGGCAATCCATCCACAAAATCCATAGAAATACTCTCCCACTTCCATTGCGGGACCTCCAATGGATGTAATAGCCCACCTAGTTTCTTTGATTCGGCTTTCACTCTTTGGCACACCATGCACTTTGAAACATACTCTGCCACATCTTTCTTCATTCCGGCCCATAAGAAAATGCGCTTCATATCTCTATACATCTTATCTCCTCCCGGATGTATAGTCATCTTCGAGTGATGTGCTTCTTCAAGAACTTTATGCACCAAGTCTCCTACTTGTGGAACGCATAGCCTTCCATCACGCCTCAGCCAACCTTTATCATCAATTGTATATCTTGCAAGGTGACTAGACGTCTCACCACGAATCAACTTATCCATGACCTCGACTATCTGCGGATCTTCCTTCTGCGAAGCCCCAACTTGATCAAGAAGTGTGGGTCTAAGCTCAAGGGATGCTAATGAACCCGTCATCGACTCAACAGCCGTTGTGAAATCAAAGGTTGCCAAGAATTCTAAGTTCTTCATCTCAATGAACAAAAGGCTCAAAGACAACCTCCTTCTGCTTAGTGCATCTGCCACAACATTACCCTTGCCTGGGGTATAAGCTATCTCGAAGTCATAAGATGCCAAGAATTCCATCCACCTTTGCTGCCTTAGATTCAGATCTTTTTGCGAGAAGAGGTACTTGAGTGACTTGTGATCAGTATACAACTCAAACCTTTCGCCTAGAAGATAGTGGTGCCAGGATTTGAGTGCAAAGACGATCGCCGCTAACTCCAAATCATGAGTGGGATAGTTCTTCTCATGAACTTTGAGTTGCCTACCCCCGTAACATATCACTCTTCCCTCTTGCATCAGAACAGCACCTAACCCCGTGCCACATGCATCTGTGTACACGGTAAACATCTTACCGCTATCGGGTAATGCCAAAACTGGAGCTGAGGTAAGGGCTCTTTTGAGCTTTTGAAAAGCAAGCTCACACTCCAAGTCCCATGCAAAGACTAAGTTCTTCTTCGTCAACATATTAAGAGGGGCCGAAATCTTAGCGAAGTCCCTGATGAACTTCCTATAGTAGCCCGCAAGACCGAGAAAGCTTCTTACTTCGGTTGCATTCCTAGGAGTCTTCCAGTCTTGAACTGCAACTACTTTCGCGGGATCCACTGCTATGCCTTGCTTAGAGACTATATGTCCAAGAAACCGAACTTCCCTTCTCCAGAAATGACATTTGGAGAACTTGGCTTTCAACTGATGCGCTCTAAGCGTATCCATCACTTCCTTGAGATGCCTAGCATGCTCTTCCTCATCCTTTGAAAAGATCAGAATATCATCCACGAAGACAACAACAAACTTGTTAAGGAACTCCCTGAACACCCTACTCATCAAGTCTACGAAGTAGGCGGGTGCATTAGTCAATCCGAATGGCATAACAAGCCATTCAAATAATCCGTCTTGAGTCCTAAACGCAGTCTTATCAATACTATCCTCGGCCACTCTAAGCTGATGGAATCCAGTGGCTAGATCAAGCTGAGAGAAAACAGAAGCAACAACAAGCTGGTCAAAGAGATCATCAATCCTCGGTAACGGGTGTCTATTCTTCTTTGTCAGCTTGTTCAACTCTCAGTAATCAACACATAGGCGAAGCGAACCATCCGCCTTAGTAGCGAATACTACCGGAGCACCCCATTCAGAAATGCTTCGCCTAATAAAATTCTTTTCAAGCAGCTCCTTGATTTGCTTACTGAGCTCCCTTCTTTCTCGCGGGGCCATGTGCCTAACGGGCAATTATACTGGCTTGGCATTATCGACTAGATAAATGCGGAAATCTATCTCTCGTTTAGGGAGTAACCCCTTAACTTCTTCAAAGACATCGGGATAGTCTCGGACCACCCTTACAGATTGCAGATCATTGATGGACGAGTCGAGAGATTCAAGATAACATAACATGACGGGACCTCTAGGGTTACAAGAAATTTCTAGGGTATTACCGAGGCGAGTCATGAGCCTCACCACCCTATGTTCACAATCGAGAATGGTTCCATAACTGGACAACCAATCCATGCCCAAGATCAACCCGTATCCCGTGAACCCGAGAACATAAGAATTACACATGAATTCTACGGTCAAGATAGAAATCTTCAAATCCACACAAATCATAGATAGATGGGCGGAACCCCCAATTGGATTTGAAACACAAACGGGATCTTCAACTAGACTAGTACTTAGGTGCAAACTTTCTACAAGATCAGAAATAAAACTATGCGATGCGCCAGAATCAAATAAGGTATGAACAGGGAAATCAGAAATGTTAACATGACTTTTTTTTTCAGAAACACTACCTCGATCAAGAGTGAGGAGAGCCTGCAACCGCCCTCTAGAGGGTCCTGCTTGCTGAGTTTTCCTTTTTCCCTTGTCCTCGCTTTTTCGGGCAAATCTTGCTATAGTGTCCATACTCTCCACAATGAAAGCATTCTCCCAGCTTCCTCTTCTTCTTCCTACAATCTTTGGCTATGTGCCCAACGATCCCACATAACTTGCACTTCCTTGTTTTTCTTGCCTTGTTGTTATAGCGATTGTTGTTGCCCTTGTTCCCCTTCTTGTTGTTCTTGTCTTGGGACTCATTTGCCTTGACCTCCTTCTTGCCACTCTTATCTTCCTCTTGAAGTAGGGCCATATTCACCAAACTCTCGAAGGTCGCCCCAGGGGTATATGAGACATGGCCAAACCGCACAATGACTCATTCAATCCTAGAGCAAAGTGTAGGGCCTTCTTCCGAGCTGTGTTAACCAATTCTAGACCGAACTGAGCAAGTTGATTAAACATATCCACGTATTCCCTAACTGTCATGTCCCCTTGCTTTAGAGATAGGAACCTCTCCATCCGAAGGTTCTCTTCCGTTGATGGTAGAAATCTCAATCTGAACCTTCTCCTAAAGTCATCCCAAGTCTGAATTGGCCTAGTAGTGGTGGTGACCACCCACCAATATGCAGCTTCCCCTTTCAGCAGCCATACCGCTAACAGAACTTTCCTACGGTTTTCTATATCAAAGATAGCAAAGAGGTCTTCAATTTCCTTTAACCAGTTTCTTGCCTCAACAAAAGTCTCCGTCCCGACAAAATTCTTGCCACCCATCGCCTTAAAGTCCTTGCAAACTTTTGCGAAATCCTCTTGCGGATGCTGAGGAGGAGGAGGAACCTCAGCTACGGGAGGAGGAGAGATGTTAGCGACGGGGGAAGGAGGAGGAAAGTTCGCGGGGCCGGCTTCATTCGCCCTTGCCTCCATAAATCTCCGGAACCAGACGGGTACTTGTACGCCTTCCGAGATGTTAAAGCGATCGGCCATACTAAAACGAAGAAAAAGATAGATTCAGAACGAAGAAACGAAGGATAGTGCTAAAGGCTTTTGGGGAATAGCCTTTTAAAATAAACTAGACTTTTCTTGGAAAATACTTAATTGGTTTTGAAAATAGTTTTTCAAAAGGTAAGTGTTAAAAAACACTTTTGCTCAAATCTTGTAAACCTTATGCTCTGATACCAAATGTAACACCCCACCTCCGCTGATGCCACTCTTGCAAGGACATTAGCTTTGGAGGGGCGTTAAACAAGGTAAACATGCATGCAAATATCACAAGACAGAACATATAAGTAAAACAGAGTAGTAAAGCAGCGGATAAAACCAACATTTCAAAACCATAGTTAAGTTACACAAAGTACTTGGTCATTATTTTCCAACAAACAAAGTCTAGAGAAAATCATAAACTGAAAAACTGAAATACATAAAGTACTATCCCCAAAGTGAAGTGATAAACCATAGCTAGCTCAATGTCCAAAACCGTACATGAGAAAATCCAGTAAGCAAGCTATAAAGATCCAAGCTAAGCTCCAATGTTCACACCCTGAGGACCTGAGGGGGGGGTGGGGGGGAACGGAAGAAAAGAGGCGAAAGAAAACAGGTCAGTCAAAAAGACTGGTAAGCCCTAACTACTATCAGTTCAGGAACTAGTAAAGTTAACTGGCATGAGAAGCTGAGATGAACATAAGGATAACAACATACTGGCATGGTGATTAACTAACAAGATAGATAAAGGTGTCATCGCATAATCAAGGTTAAGTTTTGCACCACGGGTGTACTAGCATTCTAACATGTCAAGTAAAAACAAGAATTGATCCCTTGGCCCAAGCTTGGCCCAATATCATGAGGTGACCTAAATCAAGGTCCAACTACACGGTCTAGTTGATCGGCTCCCTATAAGCCTAACTCGTCAAGTGTCGGTGTCATACGGCCCAAACATGAAATGTAGTTAAACTGCGCTAGGTCCACCCTAGGGTGTATCAAGTCCTAGGGTGTCAACCTCGGACACCAATCAAGTATGCACAGTCTAGATCTACTGGTACCCGTGCCTGATTTTCCAACTCCGGACTATGTGCACGACCATTGTCCGCCTGGACCTACACCGGCGTACCTACTCAGCCGTCGTTTTGGTCGTTTACATGTCAGCCCAGTAATTGTGCCCCACCCTAGCCTAGTCCCTAGGGTCTTATGATACTATAAAGAGGGTTACTGCTAAAAAGGACCACGCCACTAGGGTTTCTTAACGGGTTAAATGTGGTTAACCCGATCCAAACGTGGATTAAATTGGTTAAGTGTACCCAAGGTTCATGACTTAACCCCGATTAACCCATCAAGCCCAAATTGGTTAAGTATTAAGTGGACCATGACTTAACCCTAATCAGGAGGCATTAATTAACTTAATGTGCTTTAACCTCTCACATTAGACCTTGTTGTGGTTACTCGTTAAGCCGGGCGGGTCCGGGTAGCTTTATACCACAACTTGGTCTAACCTCGGGTTCGAGCACAACATGACCAACTTCTCACATTGGGTCCTATTGTTTGTAGCCACTAGTTAAGCCGGGCGGGGCCGGGTAGATTTATGCTACAAACCCAACCCAACCTCGAGTTGGCCACACTCATATTTTCTAAGTGTCATGTCCATTATGTTTCCAAAACATAATTACAAGCTAACATATCACGTCATGTTATAAAAACCATGTTTATGTCATAATGTTACCCAACCCCAACGTAATCCCATCGTTTACATAATCGCAACAACGCATAAAGGATAAAATAGGGAACTTGGCATAATCATGACAAAAAGGTGTTGGAGCGACAAGTTTAACATGGTGGCATATGAAATGTACATATGTTCATATACTTGCATATTGCATTATTAGGCTTCAAAAGTATACATAAAACCAAACTTAGCATATAAGTGATACATGGTGATAAATGACATGTAGAAGTTGCTAGAAGTTCGCATTTAGCCTCACATTCAAGTTATCATAAGGGATATGATAACTTCCATGTTGCCAAAATGCAACCTTTAATTTAAAGCTTGAAGCTTTAAGCTCACAAACTCAAGTTTAACTTGCATAACATGATAACATGTGTATAATGATCAACCCAAACTTGCATAACATAGCAACATGTGTCACACATAATGATTAAACCAACTTGCATAACATAATGATCAACCAAACTTGCATATCACAATGATCAACCCAAACTTGCATCATTCATTTAACTTTAGAGTTCAAAAAAAAAAGAAGTAGAAAAGGGCTTACAATGCTATGAAGACACAAATGAATATTTATTATAAAGATTGAGACGAAGCCCTTATGCAATCACCCAAATATGCAAGCTCCAAATGAAAAACCTTTGAGCCAAATCAATAAAAACCCTTGCCTTGAAATAGAAATGTTGCAACTTGACTTGGATGCAAACTAAGAACACTCATACAAGCTTGACAACACTTGTATGAACTCAAAATCTCTCATATAAATAAACTTAGAAATTTTAGCATGAGAGTGGAGGCCATGAGAGGAACAAATTTGGCACAGTTTAGTTGTAGAGTTGAATAATGATGATTTAGGCTAGGCTTAGGGGTCCTTTTATAGAAAATTAGGATAGTATTAGCCATAGGATTAACCCTAGATCCAATCCGAGCCATCAAATCACGTCACAAGCCTCCAAAACAGGTCCAAACAGCACAATTAAGTGCACAAGGCCGACCTGGCTGACCAGGGAGGTCGACCCCCAGGTCGACTCTAGTGTCGACCTGGTTGGGGGGAGGTCGACCCTAGTGTCGACCCCCCTGTCGACCTGTCTGGGCGGGAGTTTTCCCGCCCAGTCTGTTTTGGCTGAATTTGAATTCTAAATTCATATTTGAACTGTTTTTGAACTTGTAATTTTCTGAAAAATTTGACGGGCCATAACTTGGTCATACGGACTCCGATTTTCGAAAACTCGGACTCTATTTCGCGTATTTTTCCGAGACGAACGCAACGGCACAGCCCGTTTCCCTTGTTTCAGATTTTACAGTTTAATTCTGCCTTGATTTATGTTATAACATGTTATTCAAAAATACGGGTTGTTACAGTTACGCTATTTTGTATATTAATTACCTAATTAATATAATTAATTTTATAATTAAACAAAATTAATTTTCTTAACCCCTTATTTCCTTGGCCCCTCTTCTTCGTTCTTTCTGTTATATGCGAAACCCGTTGAACCCATTCCTTCAACGCCTAGGGCTTAAAATCATTCACTATACATTGCGCCGGATTGAGATCGAAACCTCCCATGTCGACGGCACTGGAAGCGCCTCGTACCGCTCTGGTTACTGGCAAACTCGAGCTCACCTCCCACCCCCGATTTTCCTTCAAATGCGTTGCCTTTCAGGTGATTTCTAGCCATTTCGAGTCTCAATTTCAGATCACTACCGTTTAATGTCTATATCTCAAGACCCTTTGCAGTATTGCTTCAGGAAATTTTAAAATTCATTGAACGATTTTGGAGAAAATAGAGAAGGAAGAATCGAATACAACGACCCTTCTTTTCTTCACTGGCGGCTAGACAAATTTTGTAACAAACCGGAAAATCTGAACCAGTTTGAAAATTTTAATTTGGCTATTTTAGTGAATTTAAAATATTTAAAATAAATATTTTAAATAATAACGACGAAAAGTAAGTTTGAATCGATGTTTGAAAATAAATATAATTAATTCTAATTATAAACAAGGCCTGAAATGGCGCGGTAGTTTCAAAATTTGAATTCAAATTTTGCCTGACTGTACCGGGTGCAAAACAAAACGGATTTGAGTGAAACCAAAAATATTTAAATCTGTTAGTGAATACCATTCTAATGAATCTGAAAAATCAAAGTTTTATGGCCAAACGAATTTTCAGAAAGGTCGCTATAGAGTTTATATAGCTCGTGAAAATGGCCATTTTGCAAACGACCTCAGAATTCGACGAAACCACTTTTGTTGGATCCGGGATGTCAAATTATTGCTAGATTTCAAATTTCATAATTTTTGAAGCTAGTATGTGAGCGTGGCAAGGGAAAATGTGTTTGGTCGATTTCTATTAAATTGGATCGACCAGAAAAGGGCCATTTTTCAGACGGTCTCAGAATTCGACGAAACTAGTTTGGTTGGGACCGTATCGTTAAAACATAGCTAGATTTATTTTTCGAGAATTTTTAGAATCAGTATGTGGCCCAGGCAAATTGAAATGTACGTTCAAATTAAATATTGAATGTTTTATATTTTAATTTGAAGGAAAACTGAATGAAACAGTCGAATGGGCCTACGAAACATATCGCATTGTGTTCGGAATGGAGGTATTTAGCTAGGGACGATAGTCGTTGGGTTTGGATTGGAGTTAGTATGAGGTAAGGGAAATTTTTGGATTTTTAAAAATTTATAAATATAAAAAAATTCATTGGTCCACCTCAGATTTCTCTCTGCCCATGAATTCTCTCTTCCCCCCATGATAAACGACGGATGCCGCTTCTTTCCTTCTCCCCTCAAATCCGATCAAACCACTCATTAAAATCAAGAGCTCTTGTTGGAGTTTTTGTAGAGCATCACAAGAGCTTCAAATCCATATAAGGATTGGATTTTTTCGTTCAGCAATCAAGGAGAATCGAGCTCGGGAAGTTCAGTCATTCAAGTAGCCGCCGCCGCCGCTAGAAGCCACTGAACTCCACCCAACCACTGGCGCACGTGCGCCTCTCCAAGCCCTTCCACGTGGCAGTGGTTGATCGTCGTATCGAGCAATGGATTTCACGAAAAATCAAAACCTAGTTTTGAACAGATTTTGAAAGGTACGGCTGATTTTTAATTAAACTATTCTATAGCACTTTAAAGCGCTACGGTTTTTTATTTCACTATAAAATCATATCTTTTTCGTTTCTTGTCGAAATTCAGTGAAACAAGAGATAGTGGACTCGTGTGGACGTCTTCTACATTCTATAAGAGACCTGATATTTTTCTGAGCCTTCTGCTATTTTTGGTGGAGTGGAACCCAATATGAGATTCTTGAATTAAAAACGATATGGAAAACGACGATGTATAAATTATATAGTCGATGTATGAGTTATATAAGCATTGTACACCTCATTTATAAGCATTGTATAAGTTGTACGTTCGATGTATAGGTTATATATGCGTTATAGAAATTATATATGTGTTAAAAGTGAAGTGAAATATACTTATATATATGTGCCCCTCGTCCACAAACCATGGACGATATCTATTGGTTGTGATTGGTGTGAAATTTGGTTGATAGCAAATGGTTGATTAGAATTGTTTGTGGTTGCAACTGATTGATTGTGGTTGAAAAATACCCGTTTGTGGTTGAGAATTATTTGGTTGAAACCACATAGGATTAGTTTGTGGAAATGAAAAAAATATACATGCCGCCTGCGTGCGAACTAGATGCATGAAATCCCCATTGTCAAAAGCTGCGAGGCTTTAAGGTAGAGCGAGGAGCCGTACTAGGGACGGCCCCGGTTTTAACTACCCTGCCGTTATGCTGTTGAAATTTTGAATAATATTCATGTGTTAGAATTATTTTCATGTGTGGAAACTATATTCGTGTGTTGAATAGAAAACATTCATGTGTTGAATAGAAATTCATGTGTTGAATGGTATTCGTGTTTTAAATAAATTGTTTTAACTATAAAAATCACATTTTTATTTTATATATACGAACTATAGAAAACATTCATGTGTTGAATAGAAATTCATTTGTTGAATAGAAATTCATGTGTTGAATGGCATTCGTCTTTTAAATAAACTGTTTTAACAATAAAAATCACATTTTTATTTTATATATACGAACTATAGAAAACATTCATGTGTTAAATAGAAATTCATTTGTTGAATAGAAATTCATGTGTTGAATGGTATTCATGTATGAAATAAATTGTTTTATAATAAAAATCATATTTTTATCATCTATATGAACTATATAAAATAGTCGTGTTTTGAAATAAATTGTTTTATAATAAAAATCAAATTTTTATCATCTATATGAACTATATAAAATAGTCATGTTTTGAAATAAATTGTTTTGCAATAAAAATCACATTTTTATTATATACATGAATTGTTAAAAATAGTGAAGTGTCGAAATAAATGTCAGTTGGATAAAAATATCATTTTTATCAAATGTCTGAAAAGAAAATAGTTTTGAAATCGAAGAATCGATTATATTTATATATATATAAATATAATTGAAATATATCGAATAACGAAGTGGCAGTTCGTGTTTTGAAACCGTGATTTCAAACGATTAGTGTGGGAGATCCGACCATCGGATTTTCCCAAAATCGAAACCATTGGGTTCGCCTTGGAAATATCTTTCCAACGACACCAACTTTGTAAAGATCCAACGGTTGGATTGTCTGGAATGTATAATTCAAATCTAAAGAAAAATAGCGCCAGAATCGATTATATATATATATATATATATATATATATATAATTGAATTAAATCGAATAACGACGCTGTAGTTCGTATTTTGAAATCGAAACTTCAAACGAGTGTACCGGGAGATCCGGCCGTCAGATTTTCCCAAAACTGGAATTGTAGGATTCGTTTTGAAAAGATCTTTCTAATGATATAAAATTTGTAAAGATCCAACGGTTAGATTTTCAGATATGTGTAAATCAAATCTGGAGAAAAATAACGCCACGACCGCGTTATGGCCTGAAGCGTCGTTTGAATAAATTGGCTATTTTTATATAAATAGAAATAGCGATAAATCGTTATAAAATATTTTAAACGATATGGAATGTGAAATTTGGAAACTTACTGAAGGTTAGCTAAGTCGAATGGTTTCCTGGGTTTTGATCTTATGTTGGTTTCGGCCTTCGGGGTTAATATTTGGGAAATCGTTCTCTTACTGATTTACGGTTATTGACTAATGAATTGGAATAAGGCGTATGTCGTGTTTGCGTAGCACTTGTTTATTATATATGCGAGTTGCTCAGAAAGACCTGGTTTATCCCATTCTGAATAACTGAATCGACGATAAGAAATCGATGATGAAGACGGTGGTTGAAGACCAGAGATCTTCACCTCGGTTGGATGGTAACTGATGTCATGATTGGGAGGCATCCCGAAATATGGATAATGAGTGGCGATCGTCCAGACGTACGTGGAGATCGATGGGTATGCGAGGTATATAGTGCCTCCGGCTTCGTTCAGACCCAGAACGGACTTGTAAATGGACTATGTGTCTGACATTGGAATTCATTCTGTGTGATTGATGGCGTTAGTTGCATGGTGTGAATTGTCTGTGTGGCATGCTAGGATGCAGTGATCATGGCTTCTGTTGAAAAGAAAAGTCTTGTGGTTGATAATCAAAGCAACGCCTGTGTGGCATAACTTTGTGTATAACGTGAATTCGCGAGTCTCACACACCCCGGTATGAACCAGAAACGGGAGAGGACCTCAGGGAGGGCATGCGTTTCCTTCTAGCTAGAGGTGGTGCCAGTGCTTAAAACCGGCTGGCATTTATACTATTTTTCACCTATGTGGTTGTTGCTGTTGCGAGGCGCCTCGGATATATCGGTGACTATGTGAAGCCGATGGAGCCATTCGTTGGCTCATTTACACCCCAAAGGGCGGGGAGACGTAGTGTTCAGGCATTTTAATCCACATCGGTTGACCGGCCCTGACGATCCAAGGGTCACTCGAGCTCTGATCCTGAGACATGGGCTAGATTGTCTCGAAGTCGGTAAGGACTATCTACTGCCTTGGTTTATGACGGAAATCCAATTTCCAAATACGACACTGTGCGGTTTTGAATCTATACCTATATATGGCGACGTAGTGGTATGGGGCATTAATGCCATCTATGATTGATACTTATGATTTGAAATAGTTTTTGAAATATATAAACACTAGTAATAATATCAAATTCTTTTGTTTTATTCGTATCAAGCATATTTTGGCCATTATAAGGTAAAAACTCTATCCTCCGGTTTGCGTTGCATTGTGTGATGGGAACTGAGTCTTATAATGGCTTCATTTTTATAAAAAGCATTGCGATGTTTAAAAGATTTACCTGTTGTAAAGCACTGACAATCCAATGGAGTAAACCCGTTCCACGAAAGTGGCGTGGTCCTGTGATTAACCAAATTATAAAATGTGTTAAGTTGATTTCTCATACCAGTCCCATGACTGACTCGTAGTTTGTTTCACTTGCAAACTCGGGTGCCCCATTTTCTACACGGGCAGCCTTGTATTCAGGTTTTAGCAAGCTCTTTCTGGATAGCTGGAGGTGAAGATGGATTCTATCATTTATCTCTTTTTATGCTGTTCAGCTCCTATTATACATATTATGTTTGTTTTCCGCTGTAGACATTTATGTATAGCTGAACTATATTTGTACTAAGTATGATCCTGTATACTGCGTAACTCTGATGATTATGTTTATCCAGTGTATTATTTGTACATTATATGATGTATTTATTTAATTCTGTTTTGCTATTATCTGTTTATGTGTTATATTCCAAAGATTACCCTTGCCACCGTCAGTACGGGGTTTGGGGTCGTCACAACGTGGTATCAGAGCTTTGGTTAAGCTTAGTTCTAGAATATAACATATTAACAAACTCGTCAGAAATAGAACCAGGAGTGTTCTAGGACGGGTAACTCATTACAGATAGGATCAGTAATATCCTAGTATGAGTAAAGCAGAATGAAATACACCCCGACAGACACATTTACATTCAAGTATATGTTTCTATGTTTTAAAATACCTTTTCTGTTGACCTGACACTTGATCTGCTATTTGCAGAAGTACAAGAAAATGAGTGTCAGAAACAGAAGGAATGCAGAACCAGATCTAAAGGCTCTATTTAAGAGATATCGAAATCTGGGTGGAGCACAATTCTCGGGCAATGAATCGATTAATCAAAATCAAGCTTGGATGAGTTCTGCTGAAAGAATTTTTGAGTGTTTCCAGCTGAGAGATGATCAGAAAAGATTAGTAGCATCTTGGGCACTCAAAGAAGAAGCGCTAATCTGGTGGGAAACAATCATCAAGGATAATCCAGAAGGTGATATCACCTGGGATAGATTCAAAGAAATTTTCCTAGAAAAATTTACTCCTCCTGAAGCAACTGAGCGATTATGTGATGAATTCTCTTATCTGATACAAGGAGATATGACCATTCCAGAATATCATAAGAAATTCAACGAACTTTCTCACTTTGCCCCACATCTGATTCAAGATCCAAAGAGGAAGAATCTGAGGTTTATTAATGGCCTGCAAAGAAGATACCAGAATAGTGTTACAGGGCATGTGAAACTTCCTTTTTCAGAAATGATATACATGGCTTACCAGTATGAGGAACTCGACAAGAAAGGTATGTTGCGCATCGAAGAGGAAGTCAGTTCTAGTAACAAGAAGGAGTCTGAAACTGATAGTCCCAAGGCCAGTACGATGTCTGAGGTCAGTAAGAAGCCCAAAGTCAATCGGAAAAGGGCCAGATCTGAGAAAGAACCAGTAACGACTGCCATATGCAATAACTGCCATAAGCAAGGGAATTTGCAGGGGAATTGCAAACCCTCGAAGAAACGAATAAAGAGTGGATCTAAATCCAAGAAGAAGTTTCAAGAGAATAGAAAATGTGGTGGATGTCATCAGACTGGTCATCTTTTAAAGGCCTGCCCGCTATTCAGAAAACCCGAAGTAGTACATGTAAATGAAGTGGCAGAAGTGCCTACATCTTCGTCTGCTCAGGAAAGGCCAGATGTTTTAGAAGGCACGCTAACTGTCAAAGATATTCCAGTTAAAGTACTGTTTGATACCGGCGCGTCGCGAAGCTTTGTTGCAAAGAATGCAGTTAAGAAACTGGATATGAATTTGAAGAAGCTCAAAGAACCAATGACTGTCCATAATCCGGTTGGGGGTTCCCTCGATCTCAGTTGGGTTTGTGGGGTGCCGGTTTATTTTTCTCGTTATCGGTTCCCTACCATCGTGGTCGTCATGAATTTTATAGAATTTGATCTTATCTTGGGGTTAGACTGGTTGACCAAATATGAGTCGTTAAGGCAAAGATTAAATCAGGTGATTATATAACTATTCCCTGCGAAGTTCAGATTTCTAATAGAAAGGACTTCTGGGCAGCTTTGGATGTTTCTCCTGCTCAAATAGAAAATATCCATGTAGTCACAGAGAATATATAGGACCTCATAAAAGATATTCCTGTCATTAAGAATTATGCGGATATGTTCGAAGAAGTTGTTAGCTTACCTCCACAAAGAGAAATTGATTTCAAGATCGATTTAATTCCGAACGCAAGGCAAGTAGTGCACGCTATTCGGAGAATGACTCTAAAGGAGAAAGAAGAACTAGACAATCAAACTCGACAACTTGTATGGAAGGGTCTGATCAGGCCTAGTTTCTCTGATTGGGGAGTAGCAGTGGTGTTTGTCCCAAAGTCTTACGGTACTCTGCGACTATGTGTGGATTATCGTGACATGAATAAGCAAGCAATAAAGAATAAATATCCATTGCCGCGAATCGATGATTTATTGGATCGTCTGAATGGAGCACAAGTATTTTCAAGGATGGACCTAGCTACGGGTTTCCATCAGCTTCGTGTTGCCGAAGAGTGTGTTCCTATGACAACATTCAGAGGTCCAGACTTATTCTATGAGTGGTTAGTAATGTCGTTCGGCTTAGGTAACGCTCCTGCCTATTTGGTCGATCTGATGAATAAAGTGTTCAGAGGAGTTTTGAATAAGTTTGTTATGGTCTTTATTGACGATATTCTAATCTTCTCTAAGTCAAAGGCCGAACATGAAAAACATTTGGAACAAGTTCTATAAATTCTGAGAAGGAATGTATTGAAAGCCAAACTGTCCAAATGTATATTCTGGCAAGATGAAGTAAAGTTTCTTGGCCACGTCGTATCAAAAGAGGGAATTTCTGTGGATCCATGTAAAATCACCGCTATTCAAAATTCGAAACAGCCTAGTACTCCCATAGAAGTCCGAAGTTTTCTTGGATTGGCTAGTTATTACCGGAAGTTCGTTAAAGATTTTTCGAAGATATCTAGTCACTTAACAAAGCTTACAAAGAAGCACTCAAAATTCAAGTAGACTCCAGAATGTGAGGAGGCTTTTGAGGAGCTAAAGTTAAGATTAACAATGGCTCCGGTGTTAACGATTATCAACGGCAATCAGGACTTGAAAGTCTGGAAAGATGCCTCTAGAGAAGGCCTTGGTGCGGTATTAATGCAAAGAGGCCAAGTTATTGCTTATGCTAGCCGTCAGTTGAAGCCACATGAAAAGAATTACGTTACTCATGATCTTGAGTTGTTGGCTATCGTATTCGCTTTGAAAATCTAGAGACATCATCTTTTGGATGAGAAATTTGAACTGTTTACAGATCATCAGTCGCTAAAGTATCTATTCACCCAGAAAGACTTGAATCTGAGGCAGCAACGTTGGCTAGAATTTCTTGCAGCATACGATTTTGAGGTTCTATACACTCCAGGGAAAGCCAATGTCATGGCCGATGCGTTAAGTAGAAAGAATGAAATGATTGCCAGTTTTATTATCGCGACTTCTTTGATTGACAAGATATCTGCTCTCCAAAAAGAAGACAAATTTATCAAAGGAATAAGCCAGCGGATTCGTGAAGGCAATGCTTCAGATTTCCAGCTCGATAGCGAAGGGATTCTGAGGTTACAAGGACGAATTTGTGTTCCAGAAATTCCTAAACTCAGAAGAGATGTGCTTGATGAATGCCACAAATCTAAGCTCATTATCCATCCGGGTGTGAGTAAAATGTATAACGATATCAAGCGAACATTCTGGTGGAAATCATTGAAAAGAGACATCTCTATATATGTTAGAAGGTGCCCTACTTGCCAACTAGTCAAAAGCGACCAACAAAAACTGGCTGGATTGTTGCAACCGCTGGACATTCCAGGTTGGAAGTGGGAACATATTTCCATGGACTTCATAGATGGTTTTCCCAGAACTAGGAAAGGAAATGACAGTATTTGGATGATCGTAGATCGCTTCACGAAGACCGCCCATTTCATACCTGTCAGATCGAACAGAACTGCTCAGAGTCTGGCGCAGATATATTTCAAGGAAATTGTTAGGCTACATGGAGTGCCGCTCAGTATAGTTAGTGATAGAGATCCAATATTTACTAGCAAATTCTGGGAGGCATTTCAAGTAGAACTGGGAACGAAGCTGAACTTGAGCACCGCTTATCATCCTCAGACTGATGGTCAAACTAAGAGGGTGAATCGTATACTAGAAGATCTATTGCGGGCTTGTGTACTTGATTTCGGTGGATCATGGGAAGACCATTTACATTTGGCCGTGTTCTCATATAACAACAACTACCAAGAGAGCCTGACAATATCACCATTCGAAGCATTGTAAGATAGACCGTGCCGATCTCCAGCTTGTTGGGTCAAATCATGTAATAGACTTGTATTGGGACCTGATATGATCCGCGAAGCAGCCGACAAAGTCGATTTCGTTAAGAAACGATTACTCGCTGCTCAAAGCCGACAGAAGAGCTATGCTGATTCGAGAAGAAGAGATTTGGCTTTTTCTGTTGGTGATTATGTGTATCTAAGGGTTTCTCCGATGAGAGGAGTGATTCCATTTGGCAAAACTAGGAAGTTGGCGCCCAGATTTATTGGTCCATTCCCTATACTTGAACGGATTGGAACCCTCGCTTATAGAATTCAATTGCCTGATTGGTTGCCTGGAGTGCATGATGTATTTCACATATCTCAACTTCGAAAGCACGTTCATGATCCAGACTTGATCATGGAAGAGGCCGCACAACTGGATATTGAAATTACTCCGGAATTGGCTGTGAGAAGAGAGCCGCTAAAGATTATCGGCAAAGAAACCAAAAAACTGAGGAACAAGAAGGTTCACTTAGTCAAAGTGCAATGGAGTGGAGATCCGCGAGATTGTACTTGGGAAACAGAGGAAAGCATTAAGAAAGCCTATCCTAAGTGCAGAGTGGATATCTCTGATTGACTCTGGTGCAAGGTACATCTACCATATATTGCATTTCCATTCTGTTCTTTACCTTGCTGTTGTTTTCTTTGCATTGATGTAAACTTTTTAATTGAATATTCTGAATGTTTTCAAAAGAGTGTTTGAATTAATTTGTATGATTTTGAAAAGTTAAAAATAAAATTGATTGTTGTTTGTGTTATGTGATAGTGGGTTTGATTAATTAAATTATTGTAACGGTAGTTAATTTAATCAATAAGAGAATGAAGGGTAGAATTTATTCGATTAAATCACACATTGAACTGATTTAAAAATAGAAAGAAATATATACATGTGCATTATATATATTTGAACAGGTAAAGGGATTAGCTGTTGAGTAAAGAATTTATTTGCGTGCCCGACAAATAGGTAAACCTTAATGAGTTGGATTATTATATCAACTCCTGCGAATGCCATTGGATGCGGAGTGCTGGTTGTTCTGTGTGTAATAATAAACGTCGCCGTAGGATAGTGACAATTAATTTTGAACTACACTACATGGCATACTTCTTGAAGATAGGCATACTTCATCATATACCACATAAGCATTTGGAGCTTGTGTGACGAGGTTGAAGATTTACCATACGAGCGAGAGGCTTGTATGGCGATGACTATATATTGCAGGTTGAACTGATGACTGATATGGACCATATAAAATGTAAAGGTAAATTGCCAGATTATTAAAAAAAACCCATACGGGTCTAGAGATGACAATAAACACGTCTCTCTGGTCATTAAGGCACAAAAACCATTTATAGGGTGATGAGAATCTATTCTCTGGAGTTAGGATCTATACACACTCCCCTGTGGACATCGGAATATATCACTATAAATATGTGCATGCTTATCAGGATTTATTGGGTACCTAATATGGCGTAATAAATTTCCAAACCACTTCTCGTACAAAGGAGGTTATGGCGAAATTTTTCAAAAATTTAGGGGTTAGCCAAATTTGTGAAGAATTTCAAAATTCTTAGAAACTGAAAAGTTGAAGAATGGAAGCCAGATTGAAAGTAAAGTTGATTAATCAAACCACTTTCGACTTTGTTCCTTTTCGGGGACGAAAAGTTTTAAGTGGGGGAGATTGTAACGACCCGGAAAATCTGAACCAGTTTGAAAATTTTAATTTGGCTATTTTAGTGAATTTAAAATATTTAAAATAAATATTTTAAATAATAACGATGAAAAGTAAGTTTGAATCGACGTTTGAAAATAAATATTATTAATTCTAATTATAAACAAGGCCTGAAATGGCGCGGTAGTTTCAAAATTTGAATTCAAACTTTGCCTGACTGTAACGGGTGCAAAACAAAACGAATTTGACTGAAACTAAAAATATTTAAATCTGTTAGTGAATACCATTCTAACGAATCTGAAAAATCGAAGTTTCGTAGCGGGAAGCAAAAGTTATGGCCAAACGAATTTTCAGAAAGGTCGCTATAGAGTTTATGTAGCCCGTGAAAATGGCCATTTTGCAAACGACCTCAGAATTCGACGAAACCACTTTTGGTGGATCCGGGATGTCAAATTATTGCTAGGTTTCAAATTTCATAATTTTTGAAGCAAGTATGTGAGCGTGGCAAGGGAAAATGTGTTTGGTCGATTTCTATTAAATTGGATCGATAAGAAAAGGGCCATTTTTCAAACGGTCTCAGAATTCGACGAAACTAGTTTTGTTGGGGCCGTATCGTGAAAACATAGCTAGATATATTTTTTGGGAATTTTCCGAATCAGTATGTGGCCCCGGCAAATTGAAATGTACGTTCTAAATAAATATTGAATGTTTTATATTTAATTTGAAGAGAAATTGACTGAAACAGTCGAATGGGCCTACAAAACATATCCCATTGTGTTCGAAATGGGGGTATTTAGCTAGGGACGATAGTCGTTGGGTTTGGATTGGAGTTAGTATGAGGTAAGGGGTATTTTTGGATTTTTAAAAATTTATAAATATAAAAAAAATTCTTTGGTCCACCTCAGATTTCTCTCTCCCGTGAATTCTCTCTTCCCCCCACGATAAACAACGGACGCCGCTTCTTTCCTTCTCCCCTCAAATCCGATCAAACTACTCATTAAAATCAAGAGCTCCTGTTGCGGTTTTTGTAGAGCATCACATGAGCTTCAAATCCATATAGGGATTGGATTTTTTCGTTCAGCATTCAAGGAGAATCGAGCTCCGGTAGTTTCGTCGTTCAAGTAGCCGCCGCTGCTAGGAACCACCAAACTCCACCCCACCACTGGCGCACGTGTGCCTCTCCGAGCCCTTCCACGTGGCAGTGGCCGATCGTCGTATCGAGCAACGGATTTCACGAAAAATCAAAACCTAGTTTTGAACAGATTTTGAAAGGTACGGCTGATTTTAAATTAAACTGTTCTATAGCACTTTAAAGTGCTACGGTTATTGATTTCACTATAAAAATCATATCTTTTTCGTTTCTTGACGAAATTAAGTGAAACGAGAGAGAGTGGACTCGTGTGGACGTCTTCTACATTCTAGAAGAGACCGGATATTTTTCTGAGCCTTCTGCTAATTTTGTGGAGTGGAAGCCAATGTGAGATTTCTGAATTATAAACGATATGGAAAACGACGATGTATAAATTATATAGTTGATGTATGAGTTATATAAGCGTTGTACACCTCATGTATAAGTGTTGTATAAGTTGTACGTTCGATGTATAAGTTATATATGTGTTGTAAAAATTATATATGTGTTGAAAGTGAAGTGAAATATACTTATATATATATATACGCCCCTCGTCCACAAACCATGGACGATATTTATTGGTTGTGATTGGTGTGAAATTTGGTTGATAGCGAATGGTTGATTAGAATTGTTTGTGGTTGAAATTGATTGATTGTGGTTGAAAAATACCCGTTTGTGGCCGAGAATTATTTGGTTGAAACCACATAGGGTTAGTTTGTGGAAATGAAAAAAATATACATGCCGCCTGCATGCGAACTAGATGCATGAAATCCCCATTGTCAAAAGCTGCGAGGCTTTAAGGTAGAGCGAGGAGCCGTACTAGGGACGGCCCCAGTTTTAACTACCCTACCGTTATGCTGCCGAAATTTTGAATAATATTCATGTGTTAGAATTATTTTCATGTGTTGAAATTATATTCATGTGTTGAATAGAAAACATTCATGTTTTGAATAGAAATTCATTCGTTGAATAGAAATTCATGTGTTGAATGGTACTCGTGTGTGACGGCAAGGAATTTCGCTCGGTCCGAACCAGTCGCTAAACCGACCCAGACCGTTCGAAACGCCCTATCGTTTGAGAACACGACAAAATAGAACGCATATAAAAGAACATTTCATTGTTTATTACAGCAATGCATCAGATTACAAGAATATACAGAGTATAAATGAATAAATATTACACAGAAATATCAGAGATTTAAATTACATTTAAATACATAGCAGCGGAAAATAATACAATACACAACTAGAATGAGATATACGGATACAAAGCTTTCCGGATATCGTTCCAGCTGTAAACCAGGATCCTGTGAATATAAATCTGCAAAACCGAAATTACTAGCTGCCCGTGTCAAAATAAGGGCACCCAGAGTTTAGGTTAAAACAATAAACTCCAGGTCAGTCATGTGACTGGTGTGAGAACTAAAACAGTTATTAATATTTATTTTAAATCATTAGGTAAATCAAGGGACCACGCCGTATAACACGGAACGGGCTTCCTCCCAAGAATACCAGTGCATAAAACAAACAGCGCAATGCTAAATAAAGAAAAATGAAGCTGTTATAAGACCCAGGTCCCATCACACAATGCAACGCAGCCGAGGATAGGGTTTTCCCTTATAACAGCCAAAGAATGCTTGATACGGTTAAAACAAATCGTTTGATACTTTTATAAGTGCATAGTGTATAAAACAACTTCAAATCATAAGTATCAATCATAGGCGGCATGAGCGCCCCATCCCACTATGTCGCCATATATAGGTTATAAAATCAAAATCGCAAAGTCACGTATTTGGAAATTGGATTTCCATCTATGAACCGAGGCCAGGGATCGTCCTCTACCGATTCGAGACAATCTAGCCTACCATGTCTCAGGAACAGCCGCAACTGCCCGCTGGATCGTCAGGGCCGGTCCACCGATGTGGATTATTATGCCTGAACAATACGTCTCCCCGCCCTTTGGGGCGCAAACAAGCCATCAAATGACTCCATCGGTTCGAGAACGACCGATCAATCCGAGGCGCCTCGCAACAGCAACAACCACATAAGTCAAACTCGTCAGGGCGTGTAAAACCACTGACGCCACTTCTAGCTAGAAAGAAACGCAAGTCCTCCCTGATGTCCTCTCCCGTTTTTGGTTCATACCGGGTGTGAAACTCGCGAAGTAAACGTTACACAAAGCTACGCCACGGAGGCCGTGCTTCGATCATCAACCACAAGACTTTGCTTTTCAACAGAAGCCTTGATCATTTGCCCCTTAGGCATGCCACACAGGCAATTCACTCCATGCGTTTGATATCCATCAATATATAACCCCTGGGCTCATACGTCTCAGAGAAGGGCGTTAAGCAAGAGAATAAATTCTCCGCCGCCAAACAGATATATATTTAATAGAGATCAATCACACGGACTAAAATCCAATGTCAGACACACAGTCCATTTACAAGTCCGTTCTAGGTCTGAACGAAACCGGAGGCACCTAGTACCCCGCATATCCATCGATCTCCAAGTACGTCTGGACGATCACCAACTGTTTCCATCTTCTTGGGTGTACCGCCCAATCAAGATCATCAGTAATCCCCCAAACAACGTGAAGACCTCCGGTCTTCGACCATCGTCTTCATCTTCGAATTATCGTCGTATCAGTTATTCAGAATGGGATAAACCCGGTCTTTCCGAATAACTCGCGTATATATTTTAAATAAGTGTTACACAAACACAACATACGCCTCATTCCAATTCATTAGTCACTAACCGTAAATTAATCAAGAGAATAATTTCCCAAATATTAACCCCGAAGGCCGAAACCAACATCAGATCAATATCCAGAAAACCATTCTGCTTGGCTAACCGACAGTTAGTTTCTAAATTTCACGTTCATAGGGAAAGGTTCCCATTAATTTTATCCAAGATAAATTCCTTGAATTTATTCTTTATTCTATTTTTGAATCTCAATTCAAACTAGTCGGGATTAGCGAACCTTACCGAAGTAATCATTTGTTTTAATTTCCCCATCCCAACCTATTCATCCCATGAAGTAAAACCGGTAATACTTCATATCTAACACCACAGTGTTATCGGTAAATTCAGTTACCATTTCACGTTCAAATCTAATTAAAGATTTAACTATCGCCTGGAGCAAAACTGGTGATACTCCATTTTCGATCATTTCAATCTAATTAAATATTCATTAAAACTCCACTTAGTTTTAATCTTCGACTGGGTTAAAGAATCAGTGTCATTTAAAACACGGTTCACGATAAACCCAAAATCACATTCCATTAATTATCGGGTTAAAGAACAAGTGTTATTTAAAACACTGTTCACGATAAACCCAAAAATCAATACCAATTCAATTCCAATTAAATATCATTTAATTGGTACACTTCATTAAATCTAAATAAAAAGATTTAATCTTTTCTCAACTGGGTTCAAGAACAGTGTTAGTGAAGACACCATTCACGACAAACCCAAATCACATTTGATATTCAATACAAGGCTCTGAATAGAAAATATATCGGCTTATATTCAATATCAAATTCTACGACTAACAAATGTCGTATTGGAAATAACGATATAAATATATATCTTTCAAATTTCCATAACAACATCTGTATAATCACGAATTCCAACATCGAAGTATTCCGAAGACAATTTCGATTCAAATCCACTCCAATGCAATCATTGGAAATTCTGGTTATTTTTAAAACCCTTTCGAATTCAATTTATTTATTTAAAAATAAATAGAATTATAATTCTAGTTCAAAACTAGTTTACTTCGATAAAAATCTATTTTTCTCTTTTCAAATATGGGGTTTTTCATCCCAATTCTTCTCTAATCATTTCTTATGATTTTACACAAATTATTACTATTTTTAATAATTTTATCAAGGTCCATACAGTCGATTTCCAACAACGGCCATCGAACTGCACTTACAGCGACCTTTTTCGAATTTGATTTGGACATAATCCCAAATCCAACCGTTAGATTTCAAATTTCAAATATCCATTAGAAAGCTCTTTTCGATACGAACCCAACGGTTCCGGTTTTAGGAGAATCCGACGGTCGGATCTCCCGTAATGTCCGTTTGAAATAAATGGTCGAAATTCACGAACTGCCGCGGCGCGGCGCGTTCTATTCAGGCCATTATATTATATATATAATATATATAATATATACTTCGTCGATTTCTATTTAAAACGAATTATATAAATAGTTTTAAAATCGTTTCAAAAGCAATTTCAACTTTCTTTTCAATTCAATTCAAAATTGAATTCTCATTTATAAATTCGTTTTAAAATTCATTTCTATTCAATTCAAATTTCAATTCAATTTGAATTCATTTCAATTCGCTTTCAATTCAATTTGAATTCGTTTTCAATTCAATTCATTTCGAAATCGTTTTCAATTCAATTCATTTTGAAATCGTTTTCAATTCAATTCATTTCGAAATCGTTCTCAATTCAATTCATTTCGAAATCGTTCTCAATTCAATTCATTTCGAAATCGTTTTCAATTCAATTCATTTCGAAATCGTTTTCAATTCAATTCATTTCGAAATCGTTTTCAATTCAATTCATTTCGAAATCGTTTTCAATTCAATTCATTTCGAAATCGTTTTCAATTCAATTCATTTCGAAATGAATAAAATCGATATAAATATCGTTTACGTCAAAATGGCGTCAATCTAATCAACACGGCTTCATGAATTTCTATTTTCAAATATTCTATTTCAAATATTTCTTTTTCAAAATAGTTGTTATTATCAAAATATTTCGTTCAACACATGACCAATCTCAATGGATGAGTACTGTCAACACATGAACTTTTATTTTATAATATTCTTTATTTTTCAAATTGGAATGAGGCCCAATCAATTACCATATAAAGTTAATTATATGGATTTTCATACATTACACACATATAATAGCATTGAAAAATAATCAACCATCAACCAAAGTGCACTACACTGTATAAGCATCAAATATAGATATCTAACGCTTATAACAACCTGTCAATCAATCGATCGACATATTCAATCAATCAGGATGAGTGAACTTCAAATTTCATCCCAACACCCGTGTGGGGTTTTCAAACAATCAAACACAGATTTTATTTGTGCAGTTGGGCGATGTGTAAAATTTATCGTCCCGATCAATGTCATTCAAATAGGTGTACATACACAAACCGTCCGGTTTGTAAATGAATATTTTATTTTATTCACTTCACGTTAAAAATTATATTTTTAACGATAAAACATTTTATTTTAACATATGAATTTCTATTTAGTTCATTCTTTAAATAAAATGATATTTTTATTTTTCTAAATTATTTTAGAAAATTTCGGCGGCATAACGGCACGATACTAGAAACGGGATGAGGCCTAGCCTTATCCCCGGTCTAGTGAAGGACCACGTCATTCACACATCAATCAAATTCACCAAACAACCAAATTCAAATCAAATATCCAACTAATCTATGCAACCAAACAAACAAGTCCATGGTCTGTGGACGATTGTGTCGGGTGCTACTAAGCACCGTCTGCATCCTAGTATATATATATATAACTAGAAAATGAAATTGAAGAGTGAGAAATTCTCACCGAATTGCTATCCTAACCCCACGGCACTTCTAATGCAGGAAATCTTCACTGTTCTCGTCTCTTATCACTTTCTTCGCCCGTAGCCACTACATATGTAAAAATCTCATTTTTACTTCGCTATTCAGTATATAAAAATCGAATTTTTACTATGCTATTCAATATATAAAAATCGAATTTTTACTATGCTATTCAATATATAAAAATTATATTTTTATTTCGAAGTTCAATATATAAAAATCACATTTTTAATTCGAAGTTCAATATATAAAAATCATATTTTTACTTTGATGTTATATGGATAAAAATTCTATTTTATCACTCCATTCTCTATATAAAGTTTCCGCCTTTTTTTAAAAAAATAAAGATTTCGCCTTTCTAAAAATATAGATTTCGCCTTATATAAAAATAAAGATTTCGCCTTTATAAAAATAAAGATTTTGCCTTTATAAAAATAAGCACTTTATTTCGACGTATATAAAATAAAAATCATATTTTTATTTTGCTACATACACAAAGATGATATTTTTAATTCTCTACATATACAAAAATCCTATTTCTACTACTTCTACTTAATAAAGATTATATTTTTAATACTTTAAAAATATAAAAATCATATTTTTATTACTTTAAAAATATAAAGATCATATTTTTATCTTTCTTCAATATAAAAGATTATATTTTTAATACTTTAAAAATATAAAAATCATATTTTTATTATCTTTACATCATAAAAATTACATCTTTCACCTATATAAATTCAGTTTTTAAGCATAAACTTTTCAGTTTTTTTTTAACAAACTTAGTTTTTAATTTAACAAAGAAAACATTTTAAATAAACAAAGAAAACAATTTAAAGACTCACCGAAAATCAGGCATTGGTGGCTGCTCGCGGGTGCTGGTCGAGGAGGAAGGGTAGGTGAGGCGGAGGGGGTTGGCTCGACTGGGTCAGGTGGGGTCTCGGAGGGATTGGCGGTGGTAGTTGCGTGGGTGGGGAGGGAGGACGACGGAGACGCGAGAGGAGGAGGGAGCCGGGGGGGGGGGGGTGCGGCGGTCTACGGCGCCTCTGGCGCGGCGCGTTGGCTTTGGGAAAGGGGGGGCGAAGAGATTCGATCGTCGGGTTTTTTTTTCCTTTTAATCTGCTGAAACGAAATGAAAGAGGGGGGGGGGGGGGCAGCGGTTTATAAGGGGAGAAGGGAGAGAAAGTTTACTTTTTAATTTATTTAATTATTTTATTGTGCAAAGTGTTGACTTTTACATACTACCTCGAAACGAGGCCCACCGCCTGTCGTCCATAGCGTTTCACCCCCATTCTGAACACAATGGGATATGCATCGTAGGTTGGTTCGACTGTTTGAATCAGTTTCCGTTAAATTTACATTTAAATTAGGATATTGAATTTTAAACGTACATTTCAAATTACCGGAGTCACATACTAACTAGAAAAATTCCAGAAAAATATTTTCTAGCTTCGTATTGACGGTACGGTCCTAACAAAACTAGTTTCGTCGAATTCTGAGACCGTTGGAAAAATGGCCAATTTCCAGTCGATTAAAATCAACTGAAACTGGTCAAACGCGTTTTCCTTTGCCACGCTCACATATTGATTCTAAAAATTATGAAATTCGAAATCTAGCAATAACTTTACATCACGGATCCCAACAAAAGTGGTTTCGTCGAAATCCGAGGTCGTTTGCAAAATGTCCATTTTTAAGGGCCTGAATTCCATAGCGACTATTCAGAATTTTCAACTGGACATAACTTTTGATTCCCGCTATGAAACCTTGATTTTTTTGATTCGTTGGAAAGATATTATCAATTAGATCCTATCATTTTTGGTTTCACTAAAATCCGGATTGTTTTGCACCCGGTACATTCATTTGAAGTTTGAAATCGAATTATCGAACTACCGCGCCATTTTCAATTCTATTTATAATTATATATAAATATTTATATTCTAACGACGACGCGTATAATATATACGTTCGAATTATATTCAAAATAAATTTCTCGTCGATATTATTTAAAATAATTCATTTCAAATAATCAAAATTCGCTAAAATTGCCAAAATAAAAATTTTAAACTGGCCCAGATTTTCCGGGTTATTACATCGTGTTTTAAATAAATTGTTTTAACAATAAAAACCACAATTTTATTTTATATATAAGAACTATAGAAAATATTCATGTGTTGAATAGAAATTCATTCGTTGAATAGAAATTCATGTGTTGAATGGTATTCGTGTTTTAAACAAACTGTTTTAACAATAAAAATCACATTTTTATTTTATATATACGAACTATAGAAAACATTCATGTGTTGAATAGAAATTCATGTGTTGAATGGTATTCGTGTCTAAAATAAATTGTTTTATAATAAAAATCATATTTTTATCATCTATATGAACTATATAAAATAGTCATGTTTTGAAATAAATTGTTTTGCAATAAAAATCACATTTTTATTATATACATGAATTGTTAAAAATAGTGAAGTGTCGAAATAAATGTCAGTTGGATAAAAATATCATTTTTATCAAATGTATGAAAAGAAAATAGTTTTGAAATCGAAGAATCGATTATATATATATAAATATAATTGAAATATATCGAATAATGAAGCTGCAGTTCGTGCTTTAAAATCGTGATTTCAAACGATTAGTGCGGGAGATCCGACCATCGGATTTTTCCGAAACCGAAACCGTTGGGTTCATCTTGGAAATATCTTTCAAACGACACCAACTTTGTAAAGATCCAACGGTTGGATTGTAGTGACCCGCATTGGCAGAGGTATTATAATTAAATTATTTAATTATTTAAAAGGTGATTAAAAGGATTTAATGGTCATGGAATTAAATAATGATGAATATTTAATTAAAATAATAAATTAAATAATATATTTAATTATGAAATAATCAAAATTGGCTGAAATGACGATATGTTGTGAACCGGATCATTTGTGATATTTAATTCAGTTTAGAATTGAATTTGAATAACGAATATATTATTTGAACGACAGTTTGAACGTATAATTATAATATAATTAAAATAGAGCTCGAAATGGCGCGGTAGTTCGCTATTCGGCGATTTGAACTTCAACTGAATGTACAGGATTCGTTTTAAGCCGCATTCCTGTGAAACAAGAAACGTGTGGAGCTGGTGGAGTATATCTTTCTAGTGGAAGAGAAAAATCGGAATTTCGACGTGTAGATTTTGATTTACGTCCAATTTAAATTTTAGAAAAGTCGATATGGAATTATTGATAATTTAATTCGATTTAAAAGGGGTTTTAACCATAACTTGAGATGACGATCGAATTAAGCCAAGAAACTAGTTCCGTTGAGTTCATATCGTCGTTTAGAGTCAGAAAACATATATAGTTTGTTATTTTTGAACATTGGAAAATTTGGTGTCTAAAGGAGCACTTAGGGTGCGTAGAAAATAGCGTACCGGGAAACAGTCTCGGAATGCGACGAAGTGTGTGCCATTGGGTTCGTATTAATTTATCGTTATAAGAAAGTCAAGTTTCGCGGCAAATAAATGATGTATGTGACTTTGGTGGCTAAAAACGCCTGATGTTGAGTTAACCATTTATACGTTTTAAACAGGGGTAACTTTATTTTAATGGTTAACTGGTCAAACGAACTCCGAATTCAACGAAACAAGTTTCATACGAAACCTTAGGAAGAGGCCTAGTGAAACGTCAAGGCCTCATATTTTAGGATTTTTTCTGTAATTTTAAGGAATTAATGCTCGGTGTTTTTATCAATATTTTCTAAGGGATTTTTACAAACGATGTCAGAATTCGACGAAACCTGTCCCATTGGATCCGGATTTTTTTTCTATGCCAGGAACAGCTTAGTTTGTCAAAAACAGAGATCGTATAGATTTGTTTTAAGACGATACTTCATGTGTAAGGAATTTGATAATAAAAAAAATATATTTTTCCAATCCGTTCATCTATAAATACACCACCAATTCTCTTCTAAATCTAAATTTGAGGTCAACGACATTTGTGAGCCGCCGGTTGCCTCAGCAAATCCAAATACAGTGAGCGCAAATAAAATCAAAGTAAATTCAAGAGGAAATCAATAAATCACAAACTAGTTATATTTGTGATCCTCAAGACCAGCTCTTCACATCGATGATCCTCAGAACAAAAGCCATACCTCACAATATTTTCCCAGAAATTGTATAAAATTACAAACGAGATGAAATCGGTATTTTCTGGAGCTCGAAAATCTCCTGCAACCGAAACAAGACAGCAAAATCTAGGGCTTCCAACGGCGAGCCGGCGGGACCGAAGTGGATCGAACTGAGGACGGAGGCGAGTTCAGGAGGTGCTCCGATGATCTCTGGACAACGGCGATTCCATAGCAGCGTCCCTTTTGCTGCAAATCGAAAGGATTTAGTTGATTTCGAGTTGGTATTGGAGGAGACATTCAGGTAGGATTTTGTTGGGCGAGTTCAGCAGGGTGGTCTCATGAGATTTGCGTTGAGTAACGATGAAGATTTTGGGATGAAAAACTTCGGTAGTTCCTGTATGCTGTGTGTGCGACGCAAAGGGGTTTCCAGGATCTCGAGTTGGAGATTTTGTGTATAGGAAGTTGGAGATTTGAATGGAGGTTCTGATGGTGGTATTTGTGTGTGGATTTAAGTGGATGAGTGGTTGTGTAGGAAGTTTGTTCGTTAATGATGAAATGGGATTGAAAGAGGAGTAGGTTGCTTGTTGTCTGAGGAGGACTAATTCGGGAAGAAGCAATGCGTGAAGATCGGCCAATTTGGTTAATGGGCCGGGGATTTTTTTGAAAAGTTAAGGCCAAATTTCTTTAAATAGAATTCAAGTTTTATGTAATTTAAATTGAATTAACTTGTTTATATCATAACTTGACATACGATATCAGATTGACGAACCGTAAGTTGCGTTGAGACCGTATGGACGAGAGCTTCACAATGGAACTGACTGGAAGTCTCGTCACAATTTATAGCAAAATAAATTGTCCTGATCTAATTCAAATGAACGACAATTATTGTTATTTAAAGATGATAGTCCAATGTGAGTAAAAACTCACCAACTCTGAATAGTTCTATTTTTACAGTGTATTCTTAGAACTGTTAAATATTGTCTGTTTGACTGTGTGTTGATTGTTTGATGGAACTGCTAGTCAGTTAGTGAATATTTTATATATATACATATAAATATATATATATATAAATAGTTAAATAGTTATATATTGATTCTGTTAACAAAATATTTCATATTTAACTGGAAGTGATGTTGATTTTACTGTGTAACATCTGTGATGCAGGGAAACAGGTTGGAGGAATCCAACTGGATTCCTCAACAGTTATTTTACAGTGATTTATATATTGTGATATATAATGTGATATATAATCTGGTGTTGATTATGTGTGGTTGGACGATATTTATTGGTGTTATATGGTATGTTAAATACCATAAGAAATACCAGAATGTGGAAAAGGGATTTTCAAAGTATATTTTGAAAATAATGTATTTAAATAAAATCAATGGATTTTATATTATAAAAGAAAAAGGATTGTGAATAAAAGAATTATATTTGTAAATCAAATATAAAAGAATTATATTTGTAAATCAAATATAAAGGAATTTATATTTATTAATCAAATATAAAGGGATTTTATTTGTTAAACAAATATAGAGGAGATATATTTGTGAAATCAGATATAAAGGAAAATATTTGTAAAACAATATATATAAAGGAAAATATTGTCAAGACAAATAGAAAGAGGGATATTTGTAAACCATTTACAAATAGATAAAAATGATTTATTTATTTAGGAAATAAATAAAGGTAAAAGAATTTATTATTTAGGGTATAAATAAAGCTAAATGATTTATTTATTTAGGGAATAAATAAAATAAAGGAATATTTATTTGTTAGAATAAATAGAATAAAGGAGATATTTATTTGTTATATAAATAGGTTTATAAGTAAATATTTATTTAGGAAATAAATAGATTACAAAAGAAAATCTTTAAAAAGGAATAAACGTTATTAGCGAGTAAGTTAATCAAATTGAGTTATCAGGTCAGTTAATCAAAGTAAATTGATTAGTTAATCAAAGTGAATTAGTTAAGTTAAACTAAGTGAAGTGGTTAAGTTAATCAAAGTAAATTGGTTAAGGTAATCAAAGTGAATTAGTCGAGTTAATCAAAGTGATTAGTTCAGTTAATCGAGATAAGAAAAATCAAGCTAGGTTAATCAAGTTGAATTAGTCAGTCGAGTTAATCAATTGAGTTAGTCAAACCAAGTAAAACTAGTTAGAGTTTACCAGTAGAGTTAATTAGTTAGGGTTGACCAGGCAGAGTTAATCAGTTGGAGTTAATCGATTTGAGTTAAGATTTTTGAGTTGATAATCGAGTTAAGTTATCGAATACCACTTATTCGAAGTAGAAGTTATCAAATATAGTTATTTAAGATATAGTTAGTCAAATAGAGTTATTCAGGATAAGTTGCCATCTCGTACGACTGCTAGCGTAATTCGCAGGGCTGTAAATAGCCAACGGCGGTCGGATGTTTCCTGAGGGAGTCAGGCGTAACCATTGTGATCGCTGCGATCTAGAGTCAAGCAAATGGAGTTTAATCGAATATTAGATATTTGATAGGAGTTAATCGAGTTGAGAAATAAGTTAAGTTAAATAAGTTGAGTTGATCGGGTGGGTCGACCAAGTTAGTCGAGCCTAGTTAATCGAATCAAATTGGTCGAACCAAGTAAGTCGAGTTAATTTAGTCAAGTTAATCGAGTTAAGTTAGTCAAGTTAATCGAGTTAAGTTAGTCAAGTTAATCGAGTTAAGTTCGTCAAGTTAAAGTTATCGATGTTAGTTTCATCGAAAGGAGTTATCGATGTTAGTTTCATCGAAAGGAGTTAATCGATGTTAGTTTCATCGAAAGGAGTTATCAATGTTAGTTTCATCGAAAGGAGTTATCGATTATAGTTTAATCGAAGAGAGATTATCGAATATCGTTTATTCAAAAAGGAGCAATCGAATACAATGTATTCGAAAAGAAGGAGTTAATCGAATATAGGTTTTTCGAAGAAGAGTAATCAAATAGAGATTACTCGAAAGAGAGTTATACGTCGAACTCGGTTATATCGAATTCGGGAAAGTATCCTTTACTTTCTAGTCTTTAAATCAAGATTTATTTATTTATAAATAAATCAATTGTTAAGTAAATTATTCGAATTTAAAGAATGTAAGTTAGATGTTAAGTTAGATAATTCGAAGGTAGGGATTATAACGTTATCGCTGAAATAAATGTTTTAATAAAGAAGTAGATACGTAAATAGAATACGAGGGTTATGTAAAGAAGTTGTTAAAAGATTTAAAAGATAAACTTGACCATTTCGAAGTTATAACGTTGTTTAGTTAAGGTCTGAGAGGTAATTATACCCCAACTTGATTGGTTTCCTTCTTAACTAAGAAATGGTAAGGTTTGAACGAAAAGGAGTTTTGGAAATGTTTTCCAAGTAAGAATCAGAAATGTTTTCTGATAATTTAAAATACGAATCTAGAATATATAGAAACAGAAGATAAGTAAATCAATGAACTAAAGAGATAAATGTTAAATGATGATTGATCGATATAATTTCCATTTGGAAATAATATCGTTGTTTGCACACTTGTTTTTCTTTGATAGTTAACTCATCGACTATCGAAGTTTTTGACCATTTTAACGTTGTTAATATGGAGAGACCGGTTGGATTATTATCCAAAGAACCACTCTGTATTGGCATAAGTGTTGCGAATCATATACGCCAAAGATAATTGAAGACGGAGTAAAGTGCAAGGGCTGTTGTATAAGTCTTAGATAACAGTGACTAAGATGGATATACTGAATAGTGCCTTCGGTTTGTCCAGTCCCAGGACAACTTGTATGGATGAAGGTCTGACAGAGTATATCCAATGGATCGCGTAAGTTGATCCTTCAAACATATATACGTTGGTGGCGGAGGAATTCGTTTCTCTTAGCTGTATACCCGTTGTATTTTTGAGGAAATCAATTTATGATTTGGCGGGTATGACGATGTGACATTCTAAGTGAATGAAGATGGATGTCTGACAGAGTATTTCCAGACAAGCACGTACATTGATTTCTCCAACCGTACCAAGAGTGGAAGCGGAGAAGGAAACTTCTTTTAGCTAACACATAATGTATTGTTGAGGACATCAATCGGTGATTGGATGGATTTGATGATGTGGCATTTAAAGTGAATCTGATGTGAAGATAAGCGTAGCTTCTAGCCTCACATCCGGTAAATGACAGAAATCGGGCAGGTAGCATGGCTATGTAGGTCGCACCTATTAGGGTGTATAATCACCTGATCTAGAGTTTTCATTTACTTCTAAAAATCTATTATTGATGCTGTCCCATTCGGGAAACGGTTGCTGATCCCAACCATTGGTGATATACATTCGATACACTCAAGCGAAATGAGTGGTCGGTCATGTGTGGCCGGGTTGCAAGATGTTCTTGTTGAACCCAGTGTATTCCTCTCTAGAGGTACACTATCGAAAGGTGGTTCCATACTTTGTCATATTTGGAAATCCATTATCCAATACGTGCTTGCGATTTTGATTGTATACCATATATGTAGAACGTGAGATGAAAGCGTTTCTGCTAGATTGATATCTATTTGTACTTAGACATTATTATAATATCAGAATGATATTGCTTGTCAAAGATGTTGGATTCTCATAAGGGAAAAACCCGTTCCGTATTCACGGCGTGGTCTTATGAGATATCATATACCTGTTTAACTGTTTAGACTGTTTTACTCACACCAGTCCCATGACTGACCCGGAGTTTACTTTGTTGTTTTCCCTAAACTCTTGGGTGCCTAAATTTGTATGGGCAGTCAAGTAGTCGGGATTTACAGATATACTTAGAGATCTTGGAGCAGGAGGTTTCAAGATTTTATAGCTATTGTTTTTTTCCGCTGTGTTGTAAGTGCTGTATTCTGATAAAGTGCTATTGTATACATAACTGTTATATTTCAAAGTTATGTTATATATTATATGTTATTAGTTCCGCTGTGAGGTTCGTGTTACTCTGATGTTGTGTTCTTCTTCTTCTTCTATTCCAAGTTTCTATCTTATCTATCCTCACCCTCTAATTTCTTTCAATAATTACCAGGATTTTTCGATGTTTTGGTTATCGACATCGAGTTTATGTCGATAACCAAAGTCGCCAAAAATCCAGGTCGTTACATGTATTGTCTGGAATATATAATTCAAATCTGAAGAAAAACACCGCCAAAATCGATTATATTTTTATATATATATATATAAATATATATATAATTAAATCGAATAACGACGCTGTAGTTCGTATTTTGAAATCGAAACTTCAAATGAGTGTACCGGGAGATCCGACCGTCGGATTTTCCCAAAAATGGAACCGTTGGATTCATTTTGAAAAGATCATTCTAATGATATAAAATTTGTAAAGATCCAACGGTTAGATTATCAGATGTGTAAATCAAATCTGAAGAAAAACAGCACCACAGCCGCGTTTTGGCCTGAAGCGTCGTTTGAATAAATTGGCTATTTTTAAATAAATAAAAATAGCGATAAAACGTTATAAAATATTATAAACGATATGGAATGTGAAATTTGGAAACTAACTAAAGGTTAGATAAGTCGAATGGTTTCCTGGGTTTTGATCTGATGTTGGTTTCGGCTTTGGGGTTAATATTTGGGAAATCGTTCTCTTACTGATTTACGGTTAGTGACTAATGAATTGGAATAAGGCGTATGTCGTGTTTGCGTAGCACTTGTTTATTATATACACGAGTTGCTTAGAAAGACTCGGTTTATCCCATTCTGAATAACTCAATTGACGATAAGAAATCGATGATGAAGATGGTGGTTGAAGACCGGAGATCTTCACCTCGGTTGGATGGTAACTGATGTCCTGATTGGGATGCATCCCGAAATATTGATAATGAGTGGTGATCGTCCAGACGTACGTGGAGATTGATGGGTATGTAAGGTATATAGTGCCTCCGGCTTCGTTCAGACCCAGAACGGACTTGTAAATGGACTGTGTGTTTGACATTGGAATTCATTCTGTGTGATTGATGGCCATCAGTTGCATGGTGTGAATTGCCTATTTGGCATGTTAAGATGCAGTGATCAAGGCTTCTGTTGAAAAGCAAAGTCTTGTGGTTGATGATCAAAGCACCGCCTGTGTGGCATAGCTTTGTATATAACGTGAATTCGCGAGCCTCACACCCCAGTGTGAACCGGAAACGGGAGAGGACCTCAGGGTGGGCATGTGTTTCCTTCTAGCTAGAGTCGATGTCAGTGCTTAAAACCGGCTGGCATTTATACTATTTTTCACCTATGTGGTTTTGCTATTGCGAGACGCCTCAGATATATCAATGACTATGTGAAGCCAATGGAGCCATTAGTTGGCTCATTTACACCCCAAAGGGCGGGGAGATGTAGTGTTCAGGCATTTTAATCCACATCGGTGGACCGGCCCTAACGATCCAAGGGTCACTCGAGCTCTAATCCTGAGACATGGGCTAGATTGTCTCGAAGTCGGTAAGGACTATCTTTTGCCTTGGTTCATGATGGAAATCCAATTTCGAAATACGACACTGTGCGGTTTTGATTGTATACCTATGTATGGCGACATAGTGGTATGGGGCATTAATGCCGTCTATGATTGATACTTATGATTTGAGATTGTTTTTGAAATATATAAACACTAGTAATAATATCAAATTCTTTTGTTTTATTCGTATCAAGCATATTTTGGCCATTATAAGGTAAAAACTCTATCCTCCGGTTTGCGTTGCATTGTGTGATGGGAATTGAGTCTTATAATGGCTTCATTTTTATAAAAAGCATTGCGATGTTTAAAAGATTTACCTGTTGTAAAGCACCGGCAATCCAATGGAGTAAACCCGTTCCATGAAAGTGGCGTGGTCCTGTGATTAGCCAAATTATAAAATGTGTTAAGTTGATTTCTCATACCAGTCCCATAACTGACTCATAGTTTGTTTCACTTGCAAACTCGGGTGCCACTTTTTCTACACGGGCAGCCTTGGATTCAGGTTTTAGCAGGCTCTTTTTGGATAGCTGGAGCTGAAGATGGATTCTATCATTTATCTCTTTTTATGCTGTTCAGCTCCTTTTGTCCATATTATGTTTGTTTTCCGCTGTAGACATTTATGTATAGCTAAACTGTATTTGTACTAAGTATGATCCTGTATACTGCGTAACTCTGATGATTATGTTTATCCAGCGTATTATTTGTACATTATCTGGTGTATTTATTTAATTATGTTCTGCTATTATATGTTTATGTGTTATATTCCAAAGATTACCCTTGCCACCGTTAGGACGTGGTTTGGGGTCCTCACAAGTTTGACCGTGAATTATGTTTTGACTGAGGGTTTTAGGAGAATAATTTATATTTATTCCCTATTTTATTTATTATTTAATTCGCGAGTTAGATGTTTATCGATTCGAACTCCAAATCAAACCCAACGACTACCGCCCCTAACTAAATACCCACATTCCGGACACAATGGGTTATGTTTCGTAAGCCAGTTCGATTGTTTCGATCAGTTTTCATCAAAATTAAAATATAAATCAATATATATTGAATTTAAACGTACATTTTAATTTACCGGGACCACATACTGACTCCTGAAATTCCAGAAAAATAAATCTAGATAAGTTTTGACGATACAGTCCTAATAAAACTAATTTCGTCAAATTTGGAGACCATTTACAAAATGGCCTTTTTACCAGTCGATCCAGTTCAGTGGAAATTACCAAACGCGTTTTAATTTTACCACGCTCACATATCAATTCCAAAAATTACGGAAATTTAAACCTAGCAATAATTTGACATTCCGAATCCAACAAAAGTGGTTTTGTAGAAAACGGAGGTCGTTTGCAAAATGTCTATTTTTAAGGGTTATATTTTAATTTAAAAATCGATTTTTTAAATTCTGATAAAATTTCTTTAAATAAATTTTTAAATTGGTTATAAATTTCAGGATTGTTACAGATAATCCATAAAATTATATACACTGGGAGGGGGAGGGAGGGGGAGGGGGAGGGAGGGAGGGGGAGAGAGAGGGGGAGTGGAAGGGGGAGAGGGAGAGGCTAAACTGGTAACTCATGAACCTATTATTACTGGCGTATACACGATAAATTTGTGAATTATAACGCAAGCTGCATCATCAATCTAAGCTGATCATATAATTACACAGTTTTACACATAGACATTGAATACATAAAATTATATAGATCTAAGCTATGAGTATTTGTACATTCATACTGAGATAATTGTTAATTCACTGCAGTATATCCATATACCGCTGTAGTTCCTTTTGCTGCAAAATCTCCATGGCTATTATACATTATAATCCATTCGTAGAATGGGGATCTGAAATCACAAGTCAAATTTGCTTTCATCAATCTATATACGTTTGAACCAGTCATACTGATCCCTGCAACAATAAAATACAAATCAGTCCAATTTTTGCTTCTAGAATGATACATATATATATATCTATACTAAACCAGTATTTCTCGATTCCATGTTGAACTATAATATTTTAATAACTTAAATTGGAAATGATTATTTAGTACTTACGCAACCTGGAAGACTAAATTATATGATGCAGCATTCTGATCTTACATACATAAATATTCCATGAAAATACCATCTAATGGTTGTGTTTATACCAATATAAATATATTTGTGAATAAGCAGAATGAGATACCATCTGATGGAATATTTATATGCAATCATATGAACATTTCAAATGTTACATAATTAATTATGTCATATGTTTAACAAATTAAACATATCTAACACTGTTTCTAGTTTTCAATGTATAAATTTATTAGTAAAATTCTACAAATGATTTTGCTTCCTATTTCACTATGCATGACAATCATACAATTATCTGGAATTCACTTAATGATTAGCAAGAACAAGCCAGTGATGTTCACAAAACATTTGAGGTCTACATCACTTATTCACACACATATATATATTACTAAGTTTAAACATTTTATTTAGTTCATCAACATTATCTTTCTACATATATAACTACCAATTGCAAATCAAATTAATAATGGTGATTTTTAAATTGATCAGATATATCAAAATGTACAAATACATATCAAACATATGTACAAAATAATATTAACCAAGTTTTATAACATGCAAGAAGTAATACATATATAGTGTGTATATATATATATATATATATATATCTGTATATACCTTGTAACAAGTATGATAAATATATATGTAATCATCATATATATATATATTATATTCACACAGGACTAAAATGTCCAGGTTTCATATTACATAATCTTAAAATTAACCCCACTGCCTAAATAATATACATGTTAAATTCAGGTGATAACTTAGAATAGCTTCATTAAACCTACCATCTTGGATTCCAAAAGAAATCACCTGCAACTTTTAATATAAAACTAAATTTAACATATCATAAGGCCAAACTAGAAATTTTAAATGCGGCAGCAAATGTATAATAATATTTGTCAAATAAGAGTGGGATTTGAAAGCACTAATCGAATTTGTACTATTCATAGTCTTTACAAAGTATGCAACATCAAGCAATCAACAAAATTTATATAAGTATAAATATATGTCAATACATATATATGGCTTGTTGTGTTCAGGTTGGCCAAATAAATTATACAAAATTAAATGTAGTGCTAAGATATACAATTGAAACATTAAATATATATAACATTTCAATTAATAAATTATATTTTCATATGCATACCAAGTCACAACTACTTGTGAAAGATAGTATTAATATAAAATTTGGACATGCAAATCATATTTGCAGTGTCCTCATTTAAATTCATACATGTGGTCTGTAATGTAAAATGGATCATTTTAACACTTAAGATACTAGGCTGTTAGCATATGATCATTATAATGACAATGTGTGATATATATATATATATATATATATATATATATATATATATATATATATGTGTGTGTGTGTGTGTGTGTGTGTGTGTATATATGTGTGTGTGTGTGTATATATATATGTTTATATATATCCATATAGCAAGACTTAAAATTAATGACAAATCATTGTAATGTTTTTAGTTCTTAAAATTACATGTAGAAAACATGTTATAAATCATTAATTTATATATATGTACTTTAACTATCAAATCACATTTGAATCAGTCATTTACAATGTATATTAAATAGTTTACGTCAAAAGGATTTTCATATATGTTTCTAAATCATATTTATGTGTATATATATTGATAATATAAAACTGCAAATCATATTTGCAAATAACATTTATCAATATACTTTCAAAAGAATGATCCAAATGTTTTAACTAGACATATGTATTTATGCATCATGTTTTGAATTTATTTCAGAAAAAATTCAAAACAAGTAATCTAACACACACGCATATGTGTATATATATATATATATATATATATATATATATATATATATATATATTAGACCAAAATCTGGGCCTAACACCCAAATGCAGAACACAAATCACAGAATGTAGAAAATGATAAATAAGAAGAGACACACTAAGTTTTTATAGTGGTTCGGCTGTAGATGTAGCCTACGTCCACTTTATAATCTTATTGTTATACTGACATATTACAAGAATCGGTTACATGCAGACACACAATCCGTGTGTTAATTGAGATTACAAGAGGAGAATTTATGTGTAGAAAGGTTCAAAGTCCTTGCAATCGGCAATGGCAGGGGCTGTCTAGATGTAGGAGAATGTATCAGCCAAAAAGACAGAGAGAATCCCCTTAAAATTCCATGTAGATGTGTATTTATAGCTGTGGAGAGCTTCTGGGAAGACCGGTTCGTGATGGGGTACGTGGCACCCGATCCGGAAAAGTAGGAGCAAGATATGGCATGAGAACAGGTCAAAACAGTGCGTGTATCAGCAGGTGCAGGTGTGACGATCCCAAAATCCCGTGACACGGTGTTAAGGATAATCATTAGAATATAACACATCAATCATCATTAGCAGATCACAGATAATAGCATAAACGAGAAATAGAATAATTTACACACATATGACAGCGGAATCATATAGATATCACCACATCAGAGAGCACAGTGCAGGATACAACTTAGTGCATAATAATACATAATCAGTCACCATCGCCTGAGGCGGAATCATGCATAAAGAGTACACAAAATAAATATTAGTCTACATTGCCAATGGCGGAATCATAACACGTATACTATAATGGCGGAGAGATTCAAAGTCAGCACGGTGTAGTCAAGCCTCGCCATGAGCCAAAAGTGCACCAGATACCTGTAACTAGGTTGCCCGTGTGAAAATGAGGGCACCCGAGTTTGCAAGGTGAAACAAACTACGAGTCAGTCATGGGACTGGTATGAGAAATCTACTTAACTTATTAACAACAATAATAAGGCAAATCAAAGGACCACGCCAATTCCGCGGAACGGGTTTACTCCAATGAGTGCTAGTGCATGAAATAAAGTAAATGATTAAATCATCACAATGCTTTTTATAAAATGAAGCCATTATAAGACTCAGGTCCCATCACACAATGCAACGAAAGCCGTAGGATAGAGTTTTACCTTATAATGGCCAAAAAATGCTTCATACGAATAAAACAAAAGTGTTTGATATTATTACTAGTGCATATATGTTTCAAAAGCGAATTCAATCATAAATATTAATCCTAGGCGGCATAGCTACCATCAACTATGTCGCCATACTAGTAATACAATCACGTCCGCATATTTCGTATTGGAAATTGTATTCCTTCATGAGTCGAGGCAAGGGGCAAGCTCCTCTCCGTTCGAGACACTCTAGCAAATGCCTCGGGACTGCACACAGCAATCCCTGGATCCTCCAAGGCTGGTCCTCTCTTACTTTTGAGGATTGGCAATTCCTGAACACAGGTTTCCCGGTCCTTACAGACCTATAATCGAGGCGCCTCGTATTCCAACAACCACACAGGTGTAAAGTAGATATAAATGTCAGGGCTGGGAGGTCACTGACACCATCATAGCTAGAAAGAAACATTGTGCACTCCCTGGGTCCTTCTCCCGTTTTTGACTCATACCGGGGTGTGAGGCTCGCGAATTCACGTTATACACAAAGCTACGTCACACAGACCATGCTTTGATCATCAACCACAAGACTTTGCTTTGCAACAGAAGCTTTGATCATATTCCATTTAGGCGTGCCACACAGGCAATCCACTCCATGCGACTGATTTCTATCAATACATAACCTCTGAGCTCGTACGTCTCAGAGAAGGGCGTTAAGAAAGAGAATAAATTCTCCGCCGCCAAACAGATATATATTTAACAGAGATCAATCAGCACAGAACAAAATCCAATGTCAGACACACAGTCCATTTACAAGTCCGTTCTGGGTTTGAACGAAACCGGAGGCACCAATTCCTCGCATATTCGTACAATCAACAGTATGTCTGGACGGCTTCTACTTCAGCTCCTTCACGGTAGCTACTCCAATCACGAGCATCAGTAGTGCCCATCCATCCAGTGTGAAGATCGTCGGTCTTCAATCGTCTTCGACTCTTCGACTTCTCAACGTCGATCGATTATTTGAAATAAGATGAACTCGGCCTTTTCAAATAACCCACGTATATTTAGATTTTCAAATCAATTTATCGCACGGTTGGACTATTCAACATTCACATTTCAGTTTTTTAGTTATAATTTTCATGTTAAATACATTCAACCATCACATATCAAGCAAACACAACAAAATTGGTTTTTTTCCACTCTATATCGTCTATAGTATTTTATAACGATATATCGCCATTTTTATTTATAAAACGACCATATTTAATTAAACGACGATTCAGGTCATGCCGATGCACTAGCGCTGTTTTTCACTAAATTTGTTTTACACATATCTGAAAATCTGACCGTTGGATCTTCTCAAATTTTATGTCATTAGAAAGATCATTTCAAAACGAATCCAACGGTTTCAGTTTTGGGAAAATCCGACGGTCGGATCTTCCACACTAGCCATTTGAAGTTACGATTTCAATTTATGAACTGCAGCGTCGTTATTCGATTTAATTTAATTATATTTATAGATATATATATAAATATAATCGTTTCTGGCGCTGTTTTTCTTCAGATTTGAATTAAACATTCCAGACAATCCAACCGTCGGATCTCTACAAAGTTGGTGCCGTTGGAAAGATATTTCCAAGGCGAACCCAACGGTTGCGGTTTCGGGAAAATCCAATGGTCGGATTTCCCGCACTAGTCGTTTGAAATCACGGTTTCAAAACACGAACTGCACGGCCACGTTTCATTTTAATTTTATTTATATTTATATATTTATATAAATATAGTTCATTCAAAAATTCCTATATCGTTTTCACTTCAAATATTTCACTAATGCCTTTAAATTTTGGAAAATTTCGCCATAACCTCCTTTGTACGAGAGGGGCTGGGAAAATTCCCAAATAGCCACACGGGCATCTCATGTCAAAAAGAAAAAGAAAAAGCCAAGCGGCTAGCCAATAGGCTCATAAAATCATCACCCAAACAAAACAGTAAACGTGTACCTATTTGTAGGGCACAAAATTTTATTCCTCTTCTCCAACCTCTTTGCTATAACCTGTTCAATAAATATGCATGTACATATATGCAATTCTTATCACTTATCATTTTCCATTCAACTTCATATTTGATTCACTTTGGTTTAAAAACACCATTCATTCTAATGTTGCATGCATAGGAAAAAATCATATCATTAGCTAATTAATGAATATTTCAACTCATGCATATTTATTTGAACAAGTGGCTATTTTTAACACTTCACATTTCAAAATGATAATTTTGGCGAACTAAAATATACTTCAACACATGACTATTTTATTTAGTTCCTATGCATGTTAAAAATAATATTCCTTTCACAAATATTTATTTCAACGCTCGCATATCTTTAGCACATCACGTATATGATAAAAATGATATTTTTATCATTTACATTATTTATTCGACAAATGAATGATTTCAACACTTTATAATTTCAATAAAAATGTAATTTTTATTGTTCGTTCTTTTCATTCAACACATGAACTTTTCCAATACACACATTTCTCAACACATGAGCACCTCCACACATGGATATTTTATATAAATGTTGTTCATATAAGAAAGATGAAATTTTTATTGTTGAAACTATTTATATATAAGGCGAATATTTTACATACTTCATATATATTATAAAAATGTGATTTTTATTGTTTAAACACTTCATTCTTTCACACATGAATTTAATTTTCACACATCACTTCTCAACACATGAACATTTCCACACATGGACATAGTTTCAACACATGATTTTACTTTCAATGCATGAAGATAATTTCAACATATGAAAATAATTCTAACACATGAATATTATTCAAAATTTCATTAGCATAACGGCAGGGTAGTTAAAACCGGCACCGTTCCTAGTACGGCTCCTCGCTCTACCTTAAAACCTCGCGGTTTTTGACAATGGGGATTCATGCATCTAATTCGCACGAAGGCGGCATGTTTTATTTTTATTTCCACAATTATTTCCAATTCATTTCAATCACCAATGGGTATTTTTCAACCACAACCAATCAATATCAACCACAAACAATTATTCAACCATTCGCATTTTTCATCCAATATTTCACACCAATACACAACAATAAATATCGTCCATGGTTTGTGGACAAGGGGAGTGTATATATATATTATTTCTATATTTCACTTGCATTTCAACACATATATCAATTATACTATGCATGTATAATTCATACTTCGCTTATATAGCTTACACATCGCATGTACATGAGGTATACAACACGTGTGTAATTTATATTTTGCTTATATAATTTATACACGACATTTTCCATTCAAATTCATTTAATTTAGATTTCTCACATTGGTTTTCGGAGTGCTAAAAATCGTAGATGACTCAGAAAATTCCGCGGTCTCTTCTATGTGGTAGAGAGCTTCCTTGCGGTCCCGACGTTTCCTGTTTCATCGAATTTCGTCAACACACCATAAAGATATGATTTTTCAAAGTTCAAACATCAAAAAGAACTCACCTTTATCGATGGTTCAAAACTAGGGTTGCGGTTTTCGCGAAAACCGAGGCACGATAGGATGATCAGAGATGATGACGTGGAAGAGGGAGGAGAGGGGAGTCGGCGCAGGGTGGTTTGAGGTGGTTCGGTGGTCGGTGGAGCACGTGGCGGCGATGGGAAGCGTCGGGGTTTGGGTCGTCGATTCTGGCGATGGAGGAGGCGATAGGGGTCGAGCTTGGGTCGGATTGGAAGAGGGGAGGGAGGCGCGTCGAGGAAGGGGGTGGCGCAGGCTGAAATCGCCTGTGGCGGCGGCGATGTGGCTGGGAAGGGTTGAACGACGTGAATCGTTGATCGGGGGAGAGAAAAAAGGGTTTCTGCGTTTTTTTTTATTTCTAAAAATAATGAAAGGAAAATTCTGATTGGCCTATAGTATTAATAAATTTTTAAATAGTGTTTCTCCACACTGACACCTATTCAAACCCAACGACTATCGTCCCTCGCTAATTACCCCCATCCGGGACACAATGGGATATGTTTCGTTGGCCAATTCGACTGTTACAGTCAGTTATTCTTCAAATTAAAGTATAAAACATTTAATTTTTAACTTTGAACATACGTTTCAATTTGCCAGGGCCACAAACTGATTCGAAAAATTCCAGAAAAATAAATCTAGCTATGTTTTGAGGCTACAGTCCCAACAAAACTAGTTTCGTCGAATTCTGAGATCGTTTGAAAAATGGCCATTTTCTGGTCGATCCAATTTAACAGAAATTGACCAAACACATTTTCTTTTGCCACGCTCATATAATAGCTTCAAAAATTATGAAATTTGAAACCTAGCAATAGTTTCACATCCCGGACCCAACAAAAGTGGTTTCGTCGAATTCCGAGGTCGTTTGCAAAAAATCAATTTTCCAGGGCTATATATTCTATATAGCGACCTTTCTGAAAATTCATTCGGCCATAACTTTTGATTTCCGTGATGAAACTTCGATTTTTCAGATTCGTTAGAAAGGTATTGATAAACAGATTTAAATATTTTTGGTTTCGCTAAAATCCGTTATATTTTCCACCCTGCACAGTCAGTCAAAGTTTGAATTCAAATTTTCAAACTGACTCACTATTTCTAATTCACTATTTTATTGAAATATTCTATTTCAATTGTTCAAATTCCTTTGAAATAACCAATTTAAAAATTTTGAATTGGCTCGTATTTTCCGGGTTGTTACAATCTCCCCCACTTAAAACTTTTCGTCCTCGAAAAGGAAACAACAGTAAAGTAGGAAACAAATGTAAATGCAAAGTATTGTAAAGGTACCTTGCACCGGAGTTAGTCAGAGATGTCCACTCTGCATTTGGGGTAAGCTTGCTTAATGCTTTCCTCAGTCTCCCAAGTACAGTCTCTAGGATCACTACTCCACTGCACTTTAACTAAATGAACCTTTTTGCTTCTCAGTTCTCTAGTTTCTTTGCCAACAATCTTTAATGGCTCTCTTCTGACTATTAATTCTAGAGTTATGTCTATATCCTGTTGTGCTGCTTCTTCTACAACAAGATCCGGATCATGCACATGTCTTCTAAGTTGTGATACGTGAAATACATCATGCACTCCAGGCAACCAATATGGTAATTGAACCCTATAAGTAAGATTTCCAATTCGTTCAAGTATAGGAAAGGGACCAATAAATCTCGGTGCCAACTTCCCAGTTTTTCCAAATCTGATTACTCCTCTAATCGGAGAAACTTTCAAATAAACATGGTCACCAACAACAAATGTCAAATCTCTTCTTCTAGAATCTGCATAACTTTTCTGTCGGCTTTGCACGGTTCTCAATCGCTTTTTGATGAAGTCGACTTTATCAGATGCTTCTCTAATCATATCGGGTCCTAACACAAGTCTATTGCCAGGTTCTACCCAACATGCTGGAGATCTGCACGGTCTGCCATATAATGCTTCAAATGGCGACATTCCCAAACTTGCTTGATAGCTATTGTTATATGAGAATTCTGCCAAATGCAAGTGATCTTCCCATGACCCACCAAAATCAATTATACAAGCCCGCAATAAATCTTCCAGAATTCTATTCACCTGCTCAGTTTGGCCATCTGTTTGAGGGTGATAAGCGGTGCTCATATTCAGTTTCGTTCCCAATTCTATCTGGAAAGCCTCCTAGAATTTGCTAGCAAATATTGGGTCTCTATCACTGACTATGCTGATGGGAATTCCATGCAGCTTAACGATTTCTTTGAAATATATCTGTGCTAGACTTTGAGCGGTTCTATTGGATCTGACAGGTATGAAATGGGCAGTCTTCATGAAGCGATCTACGATTACCCAAATGTTGTCATTACCTTTCCTGGTTCGCGGCAAACCATCTATGAAATCCATGGAAATCTATTCCCATTTCCAATCAGGGACTTCCAACGGTTGCAACAATCCAGCTAGCTTCTGTTGGTCGCTCTTGACCAATTGACATGTAGGGCATCAACTAACATACAAAGAAATATCACTCTTCATTGCCTTCCACCAGAAAGTGCGTTTGATATCGTTGTACATTTTACTCACACCAGGATGAATGCAAAGTTTAGATTTATGGCATTCATCTAGCACCTCTCTTCGAAGGCCTGGAATATTTGGAATGCAAATCCTATCATTTAACTTGAGAACCACTTTATCGTCAATACGGAAACTTGTGGTTTCTCCTTCCTTGACCCTGTGACTGATTCTCTGGATGAATTCATCGTCTTTTTGAAGGGATGAAATCTTATCAATCAATCCAGGCGTAATTATAAGATTGGCAATGATTACGGTTTTTCTACTAAGCGCATCCGCTACAACGTTAGCCTTTCCCGGCGTATACAGGATTTCAAGATCATACGTTGCAAGAAATTCTAGCCAACGCTGCTGTCTCAAATTCAGATCTTTCTGGGTGTATAAATACTTCAATGATTGATGATCAGTGTACAATACAAATTTCTCGCCCAATAAATAATGCCTCCAGATTTTCAACGCAAAAACGATAGCTAGCAACTCAAGATCATGAGTCACATAATTCTTCTCATGCGGTTTCAGTTGGCGGCTTGCATAAGCGACTACTTGGCCTCTTTGCATTAACAGTGCACCAAGACCTCTAATAGAAGCATCTGTCCAAACCGTCAAATCCCGATTGCCATCATGTAGCACCCCGTAATTTTATAACATTAAAATTCACAAATTAAAGTATACTTAATTTTTAGAAAATAATTAAGTGAAATGGGTTGCGTAGATATATATATATATATTGATATATATATATATATATATAAAATTAAAAATTAAATAAATAAATATGCGAAAAAATTCAAAACAACGAATTGGGAGGGGAAATAACCGAACCGGCCCATTTTTGAGGTCGACCCGAGCATCGCTGGGTCGACTAGGGGTTAATCCAAGGTGTTTGGCTGTCAACCCGTGGGCCGATTCGCTCAAATGCAGATTTTGCATTTGATTGGTTCTCATGGTTCAGGGTTAATCTAATGGTCCTAAATAACTTCCTACACCTATAAATACATCCTAATGCTAACCCTAAATCTAATTAAAATAGAATAGTTACCGTCATACCATCGCCATGGAAATCAATGGAGCCGCCGCCAACGAAGAAAGAAGAAAAGCAAATTCAATTCTAATTCTCTCAACCCTAAAGCAAAGCAAAACTCTTTCTTTTCTTCTCTAAATTGTGAGTATGATGATCTTAACAAGATTATTATCATTTTAATTAGGTTGAGTTATGAATGGATTATGAGTAGATGATGTGAATTATCATATATGTTGTTGTAAACCCCTTTTGCTATCATGTATATTGTAAATCCAATGTTATGTGATGATGATATCTTATATGTTGTAAGTCATGCTATGATGATGTTATGTATGTTGAAAGTTTCTATGCTAAGTTGTGATGAATCATACATGTTAAAAAGGCCATGATGTTACCATCTATGCTAGTTAGTTCATATTAATTAAATCATCATGTTTAGGTTATGTTGATCTATATGACAAGTCACATATGCAAGTTAGATTGATTAGAAAAGTTATGAACATATGCCAAGACATCTATTATGACATCTAGAATTATGCTATGACATATGTGATATCCTATGCTAGTTCACACCATCATTATGTTGCCTAAAAACCCCATATGCAAGTTTATGTATAGATTTGGGCTATGATCATATCATGTAAATTGAGACATTTAACAAGTTGACAACTTTTGATCCTTAACATGTGTAGTTTATGCAAGTTTCACCCCTATTATGATTAGATTTATTTTAATTGTCTATATGTTGTGATAATTTATCTTTGTGCTAGGTGTTAGACTATACAAGTCTAGCCTATATTATGCGTTGAATAAGCGAACGTATAAACGTGGGGTAGGGGTAATATTAAGGATTTAATATTAAAAAGTTGGGGTGCAATTGATATGATTTTGCATGCCACAAGTGGATGGCCATAATTGAGTCAATTATGGACATCATTAAAAGTTGACTTAATTAATAATTTGAATAGGGAATTATTAAAACTGGGGTACTAAAAGATTTTAAGTGTTAATCAATGCTTAGGACACGAGGTTGGACTCGTTTGTGACGTAAACCTGCCCGAACCCGCCCGACAAATCCAGTGGTCACAAATGTCAGCCCAATGTGAGAGGTCCTAGGCCTAAACTAAAGCATAACGGTTGTAAAGACACGAGGTTGGACTCTTTTATGGTGTAAGACTGCCCGGACCCGCCCGACAAATCCAGCTGCTATAAATGCCAGTCTAATGTGAGAGGTCTTTATGAGGTTATGGCCTGAATGAATTAAGAAATACTTAACCAGATAAACATGTAAGGTTGGACATGGGGGTTAAGTACGTGCCTTGGGTGGCATGAGGAATCTTGGGGGTGCCCTTAGTGGCATGTGAAATACGATTAGTAAGACTTAACCAAACACACATGTAAATGAACATGACTAAGAGGGTTAAGTGGGATATACTAGTGACAAGCTTAGGTGGGTAGCTTGTGGGGGCCCATTTTGACCAGTATCCCAAACGTATCTTTGTGGGCTCGACCCAAGTCGAGGACGGGACACGCATGCTGGGTTTGACTGTAAGAGGCCAAAATGGTAAACGGTGGCAACGCAAGTCCAACGGGTTTCGTATGCGTGTGTGGACCCGGGCTGGTAGGTAAGACGTTGTTGCATCGTGTAGGTATAAGCCATGCATTCTCAAGTTGTATCGGGTTGCCACTTTAGGGGAGTGATACACCCCACTGTGGGGCCAGCACGGGTATCTACGAGTAGGGAGCCGATCGAAAGTAGGTAGTGGGGTACACCTAGTGGAGATAGGGGCAGACGACACCTATGTAGTTAGCTAGGGGTACGTAAGGCTATTTATAAAGTTTCTGTGTGAAGCAAATGGGATCAAACAATAGGGTGACTGGTGTGGTGCAGTGTAGTAATTTGCGGTGCAGTGTAGTAATCATTCGTTAGTAATTAGGTGTGCCTTTACCGTTATCTTTAACGTTTTCTTAAACGCTTTCTTTATCTTCCTAAGAGTTCATAGACATTTACTTGTCTTCCATCTTATGCCTTAGTCTAGTTATTTTGATAATAGTATTGTTAGAATTATCATACTCGCCAGACTTTTTGTCTGACCCCCTCTATTTCTATCCTTTTTCCCCCTCCAGGTCCTCAGGTTGGGCCCAGCTCTAGTGGAGTTTGATTGAATTGCTTCATATCTCTTTGGAAAGCTTGGGCCGTTGAAGTAAAGTCCAGCTTGTTATCTTTTTAATGGCTATTTATGTAATGGGATTATGTATTTTGTTTTTATGAAGATGGATATTGTACTTGGTTATGATCTATGGTTTTATGATGTAACAAACATGTTTAATTTCCGCTGCAATAAAATGAAGTTTTAGATTTCCAAGTACTATTTATTATCTGTCTTGTTGTAATTTTTCTGTTCTATATTCGCTTGTAACCTCCATGGAAGTTAATGCATTCCCTTTGTGAGTGACATTAATGGACGTGGGGTGTTACACATCAATAATGGTTAAACGAGAGCAGTTGTCAGTTTCGATTTCAATTCCTAGAAAGCTTCTTCACAGTCGGAAGTCCACTTAAATTTCTCATTCTTCTTCGTGTGCTTCGTTAACGGACCGGATATCTTCGAAAAATCCTTGACGAACTTTCGATAATAACTAGCCAATCCCATAAAACTTCCAACCTCTGTGGGTGTAGTGGGTTGTTTCTAGTCTTGAATCACTGTTATTTTGCTCGGATCTACAGAAGTCCCTTTCTTTGACACAACATGGCCAAGAAACTTGACTTCTTCTTGCCAGAAGACACATTTAGTGAATTTGGCTTTGAAGACGTTCTTTCTTAGAATCTCCAATACTTGTTCTAAGTGTTTTTCATGCTCGGATTTTGATTTGGAGTAGATTAAAATATCATCGATGAATACGAGGACAAATTTATTCAGAACTCCCCTGAACACTCTATTCATTAGATCGACAAAGTATGCTGGAGCGTTGCACAGGCCGAACGGCATTACTAACCATTCATAAAATATGTCTGGACCTCTGAAAGCTGTCAAAGGAACACACTCCTCTACTATTCTCAATTGATGAAAACCTGTAGCTTGGTCCGTTCGGGAAAATACTCTCGCCCCATTTAATTGGTCTAGCAGATCGTCGATGCAGGGTAATGGGTATTTGTTTTTGAGCGTCTTTTTGTTGAGGTCTCGGTAATCAACGCATAATCGAAGAGTACCGTCTGACTTTGGGACAAACACAACAGCTGCACCCCAATTAGAAAAGCTAGGTCTGATTGGACCCTTCCACAACAGTTGACGAGTTTGATCGCCTAATTCTTCTTTTTCCTTCGGAGTCATTCTACGAATTGGATGTACCACTGGTCTAGCATTGGGAATTAGATCAATTCTGAATTCTATTTCTCTTTGCGGAGGTAAGTTTTCAACTTCTTCAAACACACCCGCATAGTTTCTAACAATAGGAATCTTTTCTAAGGAAGTGGGGATAACTTCTAACGCAGACCAAAATTATTCTCTATTTGGATTCGAACCATGACAGGGTATAAATATATGTCCAAGCTTCGTTCGAATTTTAACGATTCTTTCTGCACACTTTACTTCGGCTTCGTATTTCGTTAACCAATCAAGCCCGAGAATGATATCGAATTTGGGAAAATTCATAACGACCAGATCAAAAGGAAACTTGTAGAAAGAATAAGAGGCTGACACTTTACAATATGAACTGAGAATAATAGAACCCCCTATCGGATTATGAACTTCAACCGAATCTTTAAGCTTCCTTGGTTTTAACTTTATTTTGTGCACTATGTTACTAGCAATAAAACTACGTGATGCACCCGTGTCAAACAATACAGAAACAGGAATATTTTTAATTGTAAGGGTACCTCCCAAATCATCGGGTTTACCTGCTCCTTCGGAAGCAGCTGGCGGGCTCGACCCGTCATACACGTGAGCTACTGCGGCCTTCTTCAGCAAAGGACAGTCTTTGACAAATGATCCGTCTTGCGGCAATTAAAGCAGGAGCGAGGGTTCTGAGAGCCCTGGCTTGAACCTTGTGAATTTGTCTTCTGCCTCTTCGGGGCTGTAAACACATTAGAGAAGTGTCCCATTTTGCCACAGTTATAGCAGCTTCCTCTTGGCGGCTTGCCAGTCTGTGGTTTCGAGGATGCTGCTTGGCTTGACTCAGCTTGATTCACGATAGGCTTGCATTTGTTTTCGGCTTGGCTTTTAGCGCGGTCCTGCTCCAGGTGCCTTTGGTCAAGGTCTTCGTAATTGCACATCATTTCCACCAATTCATTAAATCCTAGCTTGATGTGGGCCATGGCTCTATCACGATACTGTAAAGACCCGCATCTTCCCCGTAAAGGAAAGCGTCGGATAGTTCGAGAACAAACCACAACAGAACGCATACAGAAGAACATTTCACTGTATATTACAACACTGCATCAGATTACAAGAATATACGGAGTATAAATGAATATTACACAGAAATATCAGAGATTTAAATTACATTTAAATACATAGCAGCGGAAAGTAATACAATACACAACTAGAAGTAGATATACGGATACAAAGCTTTCCGGATATCGTTCCAGCTGTAAACCAGGATCCTGTGAATATAAATCTGCAAAACCAAAACTACTAGCTGCCCGTGTCAAAAATAGGGGCACCCAGAGTTTAGGTTAAAACAATAAACTCCAGGTCAGTCATGTGACTGGTGTGAGAACTAAAACAGTTTTTAATCTTTATTTTCAAAGGTAAATCAAGGGACCACGCCGTATAACACGGAACGGGTTTCCTCCCAAGAATACCAGTGCATAGAACAAACAGCGCAATGCTAAATAAAGAAAGATGAAGCTATTATAAGACCCAGTTCCCATCACACAATGCAATCGCAAGCCGGAGGATAGGGTTTTTACCTTATAATAGCCAAGAATGCTTGATACGTTTAAAACAAATCATTTGATACTATATTAAGTGCATAGTGTATAAAACAACTTCAAATCATAAGTATCAATCATAGGCGGCATGAGCGCCCCATCCCACTATGTCGCCATATATAGGATTACAATTAAAACCGCAATTGTCACGTATTTGGAAATTGGATTTCCGTCTATGAACCGAGGCAAAAGATAGTCCTCAACCGATTCGAGACTGCCTAGCCCGAGTCTCAGGATCAGAACGCATCGACCCTTGGATCGTCAGGGCCGGTCCACCGATGTGGATTAAACTTAAACCCTGGACACTGCGTTTCGCCGCCCTTTGGGGCGTAAGCGAGCCAACGAATGACTCCATCGGACCCGGATCGTCCGATCTAACCGAGGCGCCTCGCAACAGCAACAACCACATAAGTCAAACTCGTCAGGGCGTGTAAAACCACTGACGCCACTTCTAGCTAGGAGGAAACGCAGGCCCTCCCTGAGGTCCGTCTCCCGTTTTTGGTTCATACCTGGTGTGAAACACGCGAGGTAAACGTTACACAAAGCTACGCCACAAAGGCCGTGCTTTGATCATCAACCACAAGACTTTGCTTTTCAACAGAAGCCTTGATCATTTGCATCTTAGCATGCCACACAGGCAAACCATCCTATGCAACCGATATCAGTCACACAGAATGAAATCCGATGTCAGACACACAGTCCATTTACAAGTCCGTTCTGGGTCTGAACGAAACCGGAGGCACCTAGTACCCCGCATATCCATCGATCTCCAAGTATGTCTGGACGATCACTAACTGTTTCTATCTTCTTGGGTGTACAGCCCAATCAAGATCATCAGTAATTACCCAAACGACGTGAAGACCTCCGGTCTTCGACCATCGTCTTCATCTTCGACTTATCGTCGTATCAGTTATTCAGAATGGGATAAACCCGGTCTTTCCGAATAACTCGCGTATATATTATAAAAGTGTTACACAAATACAACATACGCCTCATTCCAATTCATTAGTCACTAACCGTAAATTAATCAAGAGAATAATTCCCCAAATATTAACCCCGAAGGCCGAAACCAACATCAGATCAATATCCAGAAAACCATTCTGCTTGGCTAACCGACAGTTAGTTTCTAAATTTCACGTTCAAATCTAATTAAAGATTTAACTATCGCCTGGAGCAAAACTGGTGATACTCCATTCTCGATCTTTTCAATCTAATTAAAGATTCATTAAAACTCCACTTAGTTTTAATCGTTAACCGGGTTAAAGAATCAGTGTCATTTAAAACACGGTTCACGATAAACCCAAAATCACATTCATTAATTATCGGGTTAAAGAACGAGTGTTATTTAAAACACTGTTCACGATAAACCCAAAAATCAATATCAATTCAATTCCAATTAAATATCATTTAATTGGTACACTTCATTAAATCTAAATAAAAAGATTTAATCTTTCCTCTACTGGGTTCAAGAACAGTGTTAGTGAAGACACCATTCACGACAAACCCAAATCACATTTCATTAATTATCGGGTTAAAGAACAAGTGTTATTTAAAACACTGTTCACGATAAACCCAAAAATCAATACCAATTCAATTCCAATTAAATATCATTTAATTGGTACACTTCATTAAATCTAAATAAAAAGATTTAATCTTTTCTCAACTGGGTTCAAGAACAGTGTTAGTGAAGACACCATTCACGACAAACCCAAATCACATTCGATATTCAATACAAGGCTCTGAATAGAAAATATATCGGCCTATATTCAATATCGAATTCTACGACTAACAAATGTCGTATTGGAAATAACGATACAAATATATATCTTTCAAATTTCCATAACAACACCTGTAATATCACGAATTCCAACATCGAAATATTCCGAAGACAATTTCGATTCAACTCCACTCCAATGCAATCATTGGCAATTTTGGTTATTTTCAAAACCATTTCAAATTCAATTTATTTATTTAAAAATAAATAGAATTATAATTCTAGTTCAAAACTAGTTCATTTCGATAAAAATCTATTTTTATCTTTTCAAATATGGAGTTTTTCATCCCAAACTTTCACAAATCATTTCTTATGATTTTACACAAATTATTACTATTTTTAATAATTTTATCAAGGCCCGTACAGTCGATTTCCATTAACGGCCATCGAACTGCACTTACAGCGACCTTTTTCGAATTTGATTTGGACGTATCTCCAAATCCAACCGTTAGATTTCAAATTTCTAACATTCATTAGAAAGCTCTTTTCGATACGAACCCAACGGTTCCGGTTTTAGGAGAATCCGACGGTCGGATCTCCCGTAATGTCCGTTTGAAATAAATGGTCGAAATTCACGAACTGCCGCGGCGCGGCGCGTTCTATTCAGGCCATTATATTATATATATAATATATATTTCGTCGATTTCTATTTAAAACGAATTATATAAATAGTTTTAAAATTCATTTTCAAAATCTATTTCAACTTCCATTTCAATCCAAAGCAAAATTGAATTCTTCTCTATAAATTCGTTTTAAAATTCATTTCTATTCAATTCAAATTTCAATTCAATTTGAATTCGTTTCAATTTGCTTTCAATTCAATTCATTTCAAAATCGTTTTCAATTCAATTCATTTCGAAATCGTTTTCAATTCAATTCATTTCGAAATCGTTTTCAATTCAATTCATTTCGAAATATTCGATTTCGAGATTACTTTTCAATATTCATTTTAAAATGAATAAAATCGATATAAATATCGTTTATGTCAAAATGGCGTCAATCTAATCAACACGGCTTCATAAATTTCTATCTTCAAATATTCTATTTCAAATATTTCCTATTATCAAAATATTTGTTATTATCAAAATATTCTTTATTTTCACGATTGGAATGAGGCCCAATCAATTACCATATAAAATTAATTATATGGATTTTCATACAACACATGTATATAATAACATTGAAAATAACCAACCATCAACCAAAGTGCACTACACTGTATAAGCATCAAATATAGATATTCAACGCTAATAACAGCCTGTCAATCAATCGATCGACATATTTAATCAATCAGGATGAGTGAAATTCATATTTCATCCCAACACCCGTGTGGGGTTTCAAACAATCAAACACAGATTTTAGTTGTGCAGTTGGGCGATGTGCAAAATTTATCGTCCCAATCAATGTCATTCAAATAAGTGTACATAAACAAACCATCTGGTTTGTAAATGAATATTTATTTATTCACTTCACTATTTTCATATTCACGTTAAAAATTATATTTTTAACGTTAAAACATTTTATTTCAACCTATGAATTTCTATTCAATTCATTTTTTCAATAAAATGATATTTTTATTTTTCTAACATATTTTAGAAAATTTCGGCGGCATAACGGCACGATACTAGAAACGGGACAAGGCCTAGCCTAATCCCCGGTCTAGTGAAGGCCCACGCCATTCACATATCAATCAAATTCACTTTCGTTATGCAAACCACAAAATTTGGAGTAAGGGTCTAACCTAGCCTTACTCCTTCGCCTTATAACGGCGCACGTCTAATCCTAACCAATTTATCGATTCGATTTTTCACACCACAAACCACATTCAAACCAATATCGCAATCAATCACCAAACAGTCAAACAAACAAGTCCATGGTCTGTGGACGATTGTGTCGGGTGCTACTAAACACCGTCTGCATCCTAGTATATATATATAACTAGAAAATAAATTGAAGAGTGAGAAATTCTCACTTATAGCTATCCTAGCTCCACGGCTCTTCATTTGCAGAAGTCTTCGTCGTTTCGCCCTTTTTGAACCTCCGTTGTCCGCTTTCACTACCTATGTAAAAATCGAATTTTTACTTCGCTATTCCTTATATAAAAATCGAATTTTTATTTCAAAGTTCAATATATAAAAATCGAATTTTTATTTCAAAGTTCAATATATAAAAATCGAATTTTTATTTCAAAGTTCAATATATAAAAATCGAATTTTTATTTCTAAAAGTTCAATATATAAAAATTCTATTTTTCTATCGAAGTTCAATATATAAAAATCATATTTTTCTATCGAAGTTCAATATATAAAAATTCTATTTTTCTATCGAAGTTCAACATATAAAAATCATATTTTTCTATCGAAGTTCAATATATAAAAATTCTATTTTTCTTTTCTATAAAAAATCTGTTTTTTTATACCTTTCTATAAAAAATCAGTTTTTATTTCCTTCAAATTTCAGTTTTGATTTCCTTTTAAAATTCAGTTTTGATTTCCTTTTAAAATTCAGTTTTGATTTCCTTTTAAAATTCAGTTTTGATTTCCTTAAAATTCAGTTTTGATTTCTAAAACAAAATCAGTTCTGAATTCTAATTAAAATCAGTTTTATAACTTCTTAAAAAAAATCTAAAATCAGTTTTAAATTCTTATTCAAATCAGTTTTTAAATCTAAAAAAAAATTCAGTTTTTAAAACCCTAAAATTTCAGTTTTGATTTGAACTCTAAAATAAAAATCAGTTTTAATCTTTAAAATAAAAATCAAAGTAAAGTAAAAATAAAAAAACTTACTGTTTTCGGGTGCTTTGGGGTTGGAGAAGAGGATGAGGGCGCACAGGGGGTCGGGGCGTCGGAGGGGGTGGCAGATGGCCAGAGGCGGCGGCTAGGGTTCGGCGCTCTGTCGGAGGTAAGGGTCGCGATTTGGAGATACAGGCTGAGCGGGTATTGAGGAGAAGGGGGACTGGGAGGGCGGAGGCGTTGCCGATCGAAGGGGGAGGGAAGGGTTGCGCCTCGCTGGCGGCGGTGTCCCCCGAGGGTGGCGGCGGGTCTTCGAATCGCTTTTTTTTTTTTTTTATAAATCGTTTTCTGTTGAACGTGGGGGGGGGGGGGGGCAGAGATATAAAGTAGGAAGAGATATATATACATTTTTTTATTATTTTATATTATTATTTAATTATTAAAAAGTTGACTTTCACATACGACCTCTAAACGAGGCCCACCGCCTGTCGTCCATAGCGTTCTACCCCCATTCTGAACACAATGGGATATGCACCGTAGGCTGATTCGACTGTTTCGATCTGTTTCCGTTGAATTTACATTTAAATCACTATATTGAATTTTAAACGTACATTTCAAATTACCGGGGTCACATACTAACTCTATAAATTGCAGAAAAATATTTTCTAGCTTCGTATTGACGATACGGTCCTAACAAAACTAGTTTCGTCGAATTCTGAGACCGTTTGAAAAATGGCCAATTTCCAGTCGATTAAAATCAACTGAAATGGTCAAAACACGTTTTCCTTTACCACGCTCACATACTGATTCGAAAAATTTTGAAATTTGGAATCTAACAATAATTTGACACTGCGGACCCAACAAAACTGGTTTCGTCGAAATCCGAGGTCATTTGCAAAATGTCCATTTTTAAGGGTCTCAATTCCATAGCGACTATTCAGAATTTTCAACTGGACATATCTTTTGATTCCCGCTACGAACTTTTGATTTTTCGGATTCGTTAGAAAGATATCATCAATTAGATCCCATTATTTTTGGTTTCACTAAAATCCGGATTGTTTTGCACCCGGTACATTCAATTGAAGTTTGAAATCGAATTATCGAACTACCGCGCCATTTTCAATTCCTATTTATAATTATATATAAATATTTATATTCTAACGACGACGTATATAATATATACGTTCGAATATATTCAAAACAAATTTCTCGTCGATTTTATTTAAAATAATCTATTTTAAATAATCAAAATTCGCTAAATTTGCCAAAATAAAAATTTCAAACTGGCCCGCATTTTACGGGTTGTTACAGATACTGTCGCTTCAGCCCGAGGATAAACCTCTTATTCTTGGACTTTGCAGTGGCGAGAAGCTCCGGAGCATAGGGGGACAACTGTGTAAATTTATTCAGATAATCCTGCACTGAAAGATCCTCCTGCTGGAGGTTGGCGAAGTCATCGTGCATGCGTTATAAGGCTTGTTCCGGGACAAATTTCTCTTTGAAGAGTTCTTTGAATCCATCTCAGGTTCTTCCAGCTTCTCTATTCCCGACGGTGAGAGATTCCCACCATAGTTCAGCTTGTTCCTGCATAAGCCAGGCACCCATAATAGCTTTATCTTGATCTCCAAGCCTTAGGCCTTCTAGTACCTTCTCGCATGTTTTGTGCCATGCAAGGGCCTATATTACTGTTCCAGTTCCCGAGAAGGTCTTGCCTCCTAGGTTTTTGTATCTCTTAGCTACACGGTCCAGCTCGAAGAATTGAGCGGCCGGGGGTTGTATCAAGGGTCCTTCTTCTACTGGGACTTCTCCCCTTCCTCTGCCACGGCTAGCACGGCCTCCTCTAGCGACGGCTACTCGGGTAGCCATTTTTCAAGTTCTGTATAAGCAAGGAAAGAGTCAGCTTACAGAAACGATAATTTATTGTATGGTTAAGCAGAAAAACTGAAGGAAAGACAACGATGGACTGATCAAATTGTTTTTTCTATTCTGCTTACTCATTCTAGGACTTTAATAGTCCTATCTCTAATGAGCTACTCGCCTTAGAATACTACTGATTCTATTTTGATGAAGTGTTTAATGTGTTAGACTCCAGAATTAAGGTTAACCAAAGCTCTGATACCAGCTGTGACGATCCCAAAACCCCGTGACATGGTGTTAAGGATAATCATTGGAATATAACACATCAATCATCATTAGCAGATCACAGATAGCATAAACGAGAAATAGAATAATTTACACACATATGACAGCGGAATCATATAGATATCACCACATCAGAGAGCACAGTGCAGGATACAACTTAGTGCATAATAATACATAATCAGTCACCATCGTCTGAGGCGGAATCATACATAAAGAGTACACAAAATAAATATCAGTCCACATCGCCAATGGCGGAATCATAATACATATACTATAATGGCGGAGAGAGTCAAAGTCAGCACGGTGTAGACAAGCCTCGCCATGAGCCAAAAGTGCACCAGATACCTGTAACTAGGCTGCCCGTGTGAAAATGAAGGCACCCGAGTTTGCAAGGAGAAACAAACTACGAGTCAGTCATGGGACTGGTATGAGAAATCTACTTAACTTATTAACAACGATAGTAAGGAAAATCAAAGGACCACGACACTTCCCTGGAACGGGTTTACTCCAATGAGTGCTAGTGCATGAAATACAGTCCATTTAACAGATTTCTATCAATACATAACCTCTGAAATCGTACGTCTCAGAGAAGGGCGTTAAGTAAGAGAATAAATTCTCCGCCGCCAAATAGATATATATTTAACAGAGATCAATCAGCACAGAACAAAATCCAATGTCAGATACACAGTCCATTTACAAGTCCGTTCTGGGTTTGAACGAAACCGGAGGCACCAATTCCTCGCATATCCGTACAATCAACAGTATGTCTGGACGGCTACTACTTCAGCTCCTTCATGGTAGCTACTCCAATCACGAGCATCAGTGGCGCCTATCCATCCAATGTGAAGATCGTCGGTCTTCAATCGTCTTCGACTCTTCGACTTCTCAACGTCAATCGATTATTTGAAATGAGATGAACTCGGCCTTTTCAAATAACCCACGTATATTTAGATTTTCAAATCAATTTATCACACGGTTGGACTATTCAACATTCACATTTCAGTTTTTTAGTTATAATTTTCATGTTAAATACATTCAACCATCACATATCAAGCAAACACAACAAAATTGGTTTATTTCCACTCTATATCGTCTATAGTATTTTATAACAATATATCGCCATTTTTATTTATAAAACGGCCATATTTAATTAAACGACAATTCAGGTCGTGCCGATGCACTGGCGCTGTCTTTTACTAAATTTGTTTTACACATATCTGAAAATCTAACCGTTGGATCTTCACAAATTTTATGTCATTAGAAAGACCATTTCAAAACGAATCCAACGGTTTCAGTTTTGGGAAAATCCGACGGTCGGATCTTCCACACTAGCCATTTGAAGTTACGATTTCAATTTACGGACTGCAGCGTCGTTATTCGATTTAATTTAATTATATTTATATATATATATATATATATATAAAAATATAATCGTTTTTGGCGCTGTTTTTCTTCAGATTTGAATTAAACATTCCAGACAATCCAACCATCGGATCTCTACAAAGTTGGTGACGTTGGAAAGATATTTCCAAGGCGAACCCGACGGTTGCGGTTTCGGGAAAATCCAATGGTCGGATTTCCCGCACTAGTCGTTTGAAATCACGGTTTCAAAACACGAACTGCACGGCCACGTTTCGTTTCAATTTTATTTATATTTATATATTTATATAAATATAGTTCATTCAAAAATTCCTATATCGTTTTCACTTCAAAAGTTTCACTAACGCCTTTAAATTTTGGAAAATTTCGCCATAACCTCCTTTGTACGGGAGGGGCTGGGAAAATTCCCAAATAGCCACACGGGCGTCTCATGTCAAAAAGAAAAAGAAAAAGCCAAGCGGCTAGCCAATAGGCTCATAAAATCATCACCCAAACAAAACAGTAAACGTGTACCTATTTGTCGGGCACAAAATTTTATTCCTCTTCTCTAGCCTCTTTGCTATAACCTATTCAATAAATATGCATGTACATATATGCAATTCTTATCACTTATCATTTTCCATTCAACTTCATATTTGATTCACTTTGGTTTAAAAACACCATTCATTCTAATGTTGCATGCATAAGCAAAAATCATATCATTAGCTAATTAATGAATATTTCAACTCATGCATATTTATTTGAACAAGTGGCTATTTTTAACACTTCACATTTCAAAATGATAATTTTGGCGAACTAAAATATATTTCAACACATGACTATTTTATTTAGTTCCTATGCATGTTAAAAATAATATTCCTTTCAAAATATTTATTTCAACGCTCGCATATCTTTAGCACATCACATATATGATAAAAATGATATTTTTATCATTTACATTATTTATTCGACAAATGAATGATTTCAACACTTTATAATTTCAATAAAAATGTAATTTTTATTGTTCGTTCTTTTTATTCAACACATGAACTTTTCCAATACACACATTTCTCAACACATGAGCACCTCCACACATGGATATTTTATATAAATGTTGTTCATATAAGAAAGATGAAATTTTTATTGTTGAAACTATTTATATATAAGGCGAATATTTTACATACTTCATATATATTATAAAAATGTGATTTTTATTGTTTAAGCACTTCATTCATTCACATATGAATTTAATTTTCACACATCACTTCTCAACACATGAACATTTCCACACATGGACATAGTTTCAACACATGATTTTACTTTCAATGCATGAAGATAATTTCAACATATGAAAATAATTCTAACACATGAATATTATTCAAAATTTCGGCAGCATAACGGCAGGGTAGTTAAAACCGGCACCGTTCCTAGTACGGCTCCTCGCTCTACCTTAAAACCTCGCGGTTTTTGACAATGGGGATTCATGCATCTAATTCGCACGCAGGCGGCATGTTTTATTTTTATTTCCGCACTTATTTCCAATTCATTTCAATCACCAATGGGTATTTTTCAACCACAACGAATCAACATCAACCACAAACAATTATTCAACCATTCGCATTTTTCATCCAATATTTCACACCAATACACAACAATAAATATCGTCCATGGTTTGTGGACGAGGGGAGTGTATATATATATATATATATATATATATTATTTCTATATTTCACTTGCATTTAAACACATATATCAATTATACTATGCATGTATAATTCATACTTCGCTTATATAGCTTACACATCGCATGTACATGAGGTATACAACACGTGTGTAAATTATATTTCACTTATATAATTTATACATGACATTTTCCATTCAAATTCATTTAATTTAGATTTCTCACATTGGTTTTCGGAGTGCTGAAAATCGTAGATGACTCAGAAAAATCCGCGGTCTCTTCTATGTGGTAGAGAGCTTCCTTGCTGTCCCGACGTTTCCTGTTTCATCGAATTTCGTCAATACACCATAAAGATATGATTTTTCAAAGTTCAAACATCAAAAAGAACTCACCTTTATCGATGGTTCAAAACTAGGGTTGCGGTTTTCGCGAAAACCGAGGCACGATAGGATGATCAGAGGTGATGACGTGGAAGAGGGAGGAGAGGGGAGTCGGCGCAGGGTGGTTTGAGGTGGTTTGGTGGTCCGTGGCGCACGTGGCGGCGATGGGAAGCGTCGGGGTTTGGGTCGTTGATTCCGGCGATGGAGGAGGCGATAGGGGTTGAGCTTGGGTCGGATTGGAAGAGGGGAGGGAGGCGCGTCGAGCTAGGGGGTGGCGCAGGCTGAAATCGCCTGTGGCGGCGACGATTTGGCCGGGAAGGTTTAAACGACGTGAATCGTCGATCGGGGGAGAGAAAAAAGGTTTCTGCGTTTTTTTTATTTTTAAAAATAATGAAAGGAAAATTCTGATTGGCCCATAGTTTTAATAAATTTTTTAATAGTGTTTCTCCACACGGACACCAATTCAAACCCAACGACTGTCGTCCCTAGCTAATTACCCCCATCCCGGACACAATGGGATATGTTTCGTTGGCCAATTCGACTGTTACAGTCAGTTATACTTCAAATTAAAGTATAAAACATTTAATTTTTAACTTTGAACGTACATTTCAATTTGCTAGGGCCACAAACTGATTCGAAAAATTCCAGAAAAATAAATCTAGCTATGTTTTGATGCTACGGTCCCAACAAAACTAGTTTCGTCGAATTCTGAGATCGTTTGAAAAATGGCCATTTTCTGGTCGATCCAATTTAACAGAAATTGACCAAACACATTTTCTTTTGCCACGCTCACATACTAGCTTCAAAAATTATGAAATTTGAAACCTAGCAATAGTTTGACATCCCGAACCCAACAAAAGTGGTTTCGTCGAATTCCGAGGTCGTTTGCAAAATATCAATTTTCCAGGGCTATATATTCTGTATAGCGACCTTTCTGAAAATTCATTCGGCCATAACTTTTGATTCCCGTTATGAAACTTCGATTTTTCAGATTCATTAGAAAGGTATTGATAAACAGATTTAAATATTTTTGGTTTCGCTAAAATCCGTTATATTTTCCACCCTGCACAATCAGTCAAAGTTTGAATTCAAATTTTCAAACTGACTCACTATTTCTAATTCACTATTTTATTGAAATATTCTATTTCAATTGTTCAAATTCCTTTGAAATAACCAATTCAAAATGTTTAAATTGGCTCGTATTTTCCGGGTTGTTACAGCAGGGGTCGGTTTGTGGTCATGGGATCGGATCGTGATATGGGTTCCACGAACCGAGGTCTGATCGTGAGTTGTATGGTGAAGCTGGTGTGTCACGAGCGGGTCGTGATCAGGAGGTGCACCACGAACGGGTCGTGGTCTGAGGGGGCGTCACAATCCGAGGGGGGGCAATCCGATGAAGGGCGAACCGAGGGTGCACCTTGAGCCAGAGAGGATGCACGAGCCATACTCTGATCGTGTGACGCTTCGTCACTTTATCCAGGAAATTGCCAGATTACACCCATTCACGGAAACAAGTGTAACTTTCAAACCGTAAGTCCGATTGAGCCAAACTAAAGCTCAAACTGAAGCTAATTCAGAGATCTACAAGTGTTATAAAGCTCAGCTCCGTAATTGTTGTTTTCATCCCAAAAAAGGTCGTTTGATAGGAGTTTCGGGCCTTTCTTTGTTCATGATGCGACTTTGACCAAATCGCTGCCTATCTTCTGATGTTGTTCTCCATATCCGAGCGTGATGCTATTCAGATATTCAGTGTGACAGCTTTTACCAAAAAGTGTGTCAACAATATATATATATATTACATACAACAATTAAGGTTTTAATCTTGAATAACTAAACAAAATTTTGTTCATGCTTTCAATGAGGAATCAAAATACGAACTCAAGTTCTTAACTTAAATAAAACAACCTAGGTTACCACAATACTTTTATGTTACAAACTAGCAATATAAACTAGGATTAATACCAAAAGTTACTTCATAGTTTCATATTTCAATTTATATCGATTATAACAGTATTAACAATTAAAGGGATTTTGCATCATGAATGCATTTTATACTGATTCAGTATCATTTAAAAGTTCATATTATCGAATATGATAAGTGGTAACATAACAGAATTAATATCTTATTGTTGTAATATATATGAGTGAATTTGCTCTTGTCATATTCTATTTAGTCCCACATCATGGGAATAAGTCTGACATCAGCTCAAAAGCCTATATATAAAGGAGCCAATGTAATAGAAATTGTACACACTTGAAGTGATAGAAATAAAAGTCTCTTCCCTATCTTTTCTGTTCTCTCTAATGGCTTCTTGTTTAACATATGTTCTATTTTATTTTATAACACGTTATCAGCACGAAGCTTTATTAGAGCTATTGTTTGAAATATTCTAGATCTATATTTATGGATCTACCATGTAAGTTATTTTTTTAATGTTTTGAAATCACATAGATCGACATATATGAACTTGTTGTATCTTCTGCTTAGATGTGATCCATACTTCTAGATCACTTTTCTTTTCAGTTTTTGTAGATCTAGATTCTATTTTAGTGGATCTAACTTTTTAGATCTAATTATCTATTTTGATCCTAAATATGTGTAGATATATTCTTTCAATTCTTTGCGAATCTAATTTTGAGTTTTTCAAATGCAAATGGAGAATTGATTATATACGTGTTGTTTATATTATTGATGATGTAGAGGTAGATCTAGTTTTATCCTTTCCGATCTACTATTATTTTTCATATGTAATTTATTTTAGATAGACTAAATACATAATATTTCTTGAAAAAAATATGATTTTTTAATGTATACCCAATAAAGACAGAATATGTCTTTAAAAGAATGATTTTTTTTATGTATATCCAACAGAGTTATGGGTATAGAATATCATGATATAGCATTTAAATTCAATAGCAATATTTATTTATCACTGGAAGTGAGATTGAAAACTCATGATGTAAACCAATTAGGAACCTGAAGTTCATATGACATGGAGTTCATATACAATTTTTTTTAAATAAGGGACCTGAAGTTCATATGCAAGTAAGGAACCTGAAGTTCATATGCAAATGAGGAACCTGAAGTTCATTTGCAAATAAAGAACCTGAAGTTCATATGCAAATGAGAAAGATGAAACAAAAGCTCGAAGCTTTCTTAAAAGTTGTGACATAAAAAGATTGTACTTCCAGAAGAAGTTAAAAGAGACACACACATTATAATATGTGACAAAAACATTAGATTCAATAGAAAATCTCTAAACATCTTTCATTTAACTGACATTAAAGTTTATATTAATTGAATACCCTGAAGATATAGTATACATATTAATCTCTTAAAGAGATGTTTTAGGGATTTAACTTTATATAGCAAATCCAACATCCTAGAAGAGATGTTAGAAAAAAAATTTTGTTGCATTGCAATTACATAAGTAAAAGATATGTTCCCTGAAGGAATATCATACACTCCAGAAGTAGTGATTTCTTTTCTCTCTTGAATCTTATTTTTATTTACTGCACCTAATTTTGTTAACGCATTTAAGATTTGAATGTATTTTTGTATATTGATATGACATTTCAATAGTTTTATATATTTATCTCTGTAAGAGATAAGTTCATCCCAAAAGTGGTGATAACAGAATATATTTAGAGGATATTTGTATATTTGGAAATGGTAAAATATCTCCAGAAGAGATCTGTTTATTTGAAAATAATAAAATATCTCCAGAAGAGATTTCTACAATTAAAGGCGATAAATATTTATAGAAAAAAATACGTATTAAAACTCCATAAATGGTGTTTACGGAATATCCCGGAAGCGAAATTATATTCTGATATGTCTATAAAAGAATTTGCATTGAAATATTTTCAAATACCAAAGATGATGATGCAAATTTAATGACTAAAGAAAATATGCATCTCGAAGATCATATTAAGTTAAGATCTAAATATTGATCTTAATTTTGCACACCAGAAGTGAATGCAAAAGTATTTTTTTTGTTATAAAAATGGAAAACTTAGAACCTGCAGTTTCTATGATGGTAAGAAGTAATTTTGATATATAAAAAAGATCTATATATGGATAGTATATTTGAAACATGTAATTTTTTTTGTTATTGTGAATTTTATGTATAAATCTGCAAGTTTTTCGAATCATTCATATTAAAGAATGTAAATCTCGTTTTTATAATTATGCATTTCTACTCAATTCTGGATCAGGCATTATGCATGTATATGGTATTTTAGAAAATATGATTATTGGAAATGCAGCACAACTATAAGTTGTTTCTTTCAGTTTTGTCGTTGATCAGTACGATAGCTAGATCCAAATTTTATTATGTTGATTTAAGTAAAATTTATTTATTTGATTCATGTCTTTAGACCGTATAATGGTTATTTTTGTTATTTTTATATAAATGCATTATATGTATCGTTATGGTAATATATATTGTATTACCATATTATTATAAATGTATTAAACGCATTGGCTATTGTAAGTTAAATAATGTATGATTGTGTTTGGAATAAGAATAGAAATTTGTATTATTAGTCAATGTATTTGGCAACTAATATCTAATGTAATGGAAAAGGTTGTATAACTCAGTTCTGAGACCTGAAGTCTTGAATTATGAAAAAAGATTTTTTTTGATGAAGTTTACTGTCTGAAATCTTGACAGTTAGCAAGATGTAAAAGCTTCTTAATTAGAAGTATGTTAAAAGGTTGAGAACCAAAAGTTCGTCATAAATTAATAAACTAGATATAATATGTATGTTTAAATATATGCATAGGAACTTAAAGTTCCTTAATCAATGAACTTGAAATACATCATAATTTAAAAACCTGAAGCTTTATTGAACTGTGTGAAATAATAACATTAATAAAATCGATATCCAAAGATTTCTCAATTTTCAAAATGAGCTGTATCTTGCTTATATATTTATATTTACATATTGTACTGAAGAATAAATTTTAACATGAAGTTGTTATAAATTTTATTTGAATTGGAAGTTCAATACAGTGGAACCAGAAGTTCAATACAGTTGAACCAGAAGTTCAATACAGTCTAACAAACTTGAAATTGTTTATATATTATTTGAACCAGAAGTTTAATATGGATTAACAAATCGAAGTTGTTCAAAGATTTCTTTTGAACTAGAGAATACTCAAGCTCCGTTCAAGCGGTCTAGAAGATCATCAATGTGGGGCAGTGGGTATTTATTTTTCAGAGTCTGCTTATTTAGATCCCGGTAGTCCACACATAACCTGAGGGTACCGTATGAATTTGGAACGAAAACCACTGCTGCACCCCAGCTTGAGAAACTCGGTCTGATCAAACCCTTCAACAAAAGATGCTTGGTTTGATTGCTCAGCTCTTCTCTTTCTTTTGGTGACATCCTTCAAATGGAATGCACGACGGGCCTTGCATTAGGGACTAAGTCTATTCTGAAATCAATTTCTCTATGCGGAGGTAAGTTGTCTACTTCTTCGAACACATCTGCATAGTCTCCGACGATTGGAATATCCTCAATAGAAGTAGGAGTGACTTCTAGAGAAGACCAGAATTCTTTCCTATCTGTGGCTAAGCCGTGGCATGGTATAGCAATGATGTCTCCAAATTTTGTTTTGATTCTAACTACCCTTTCAGCACAAAGTAACTCAGCCTCATATTTCGCTAGCCAGTCCATTCCAAGTATAATATCATATCCAGAAAAACTCATAACGATCAAATCAAAAGGGAACTGGAAGTAAGAGTAAGAAAGAGGCACTCTACAGTACCGCTCGAGTATAAGTGACCCTCCTATCGGACTATGGGCTCTAATTGGTTCTTTGAGTTTTCTGGGTTTCAATTTAAGCTTTTTAATCGTGTCAACAGATATGAAACTTCTAGAGGCACCCATGTCAAACAAAACGGTGATAGGAATGTTTTTAATGTTAAGGGTACCTCCTAAAACATCAGGCGTACCTGCTTCTGAAGAAGTCGGTGCAGTCGCTCCTTCGTAGACATGGGCCACCTGAGATTTCTTGAGCAAAGGGAAATCCTTGATGAGGTGTCCAGGCTGGTGGCAGTTGAAACATTCCTTGGGCCACGGGGATTCTGTCCACTATTCTGACTTGGTCCAGACTCGTTCCTTTTGGGCCTCTTTGGAGCTCGGCACTCGTAGTCAAAATGTCCTATCCTCTAGCAATTGAAGCACGTGACTTTGGATTTGTCTCTTTTCTTCTTCTATTCCTGGTGTTTGGCAGTGGAAGACCTGCCCGCCTCAGTTTTCTGGTCCGACTCCTTCCTCTTGCTGTTGGCTTGGTTCTTTTCTTTCTCCTACTAGGAACCCTTCTGATCAATCTCTTCAAATTAGCAGGCCATCTCGATGACCTTAGCAAATGGGCGCTCGATGTGTGCAGTCCCCCTACTATGGTACCTCCTTGCGAGACCATTGATAATCCTTTGATTTTTCTCCAGCGGGTCTTGGATTAATTCTGGGGTGTATCTAGAAAGCTCATCAAATTTCTTAACATACTCTGGAATAGTCATGCTCCCATGTTGGAGGTGGGCGAACTCATCGTGAAGGCGCTCAACTTCGTGGGGGTGGAATGAATTTCTCATCGAATAACTCCTTGAAATTTCCCCAAGTCACATCAGCCTCGTTACCCCCAACCATAGCTATTTCCCACCAAATTTGTGCCTGGCCTTTCAGAAACCAAGTTGCCATGAATCGTTTTATGTGGTCCTCGAGCTCTAATCCTTCCAAAATCTTTTCCATCGTCTTAAGCCATTCTTGCGACTCCGTCACCGTTTCTTGGCTAGTATAATGCATACCTCCTAGATTCTTTATTTTTTTAGCTACTTTGTCAAGATCGAAAGCACGTGGGGGTGGTGTCTCAATTTCTGGGGAGTCATGTCTCTGTTCTTGGACTGCAGAAGTCTCATCTCGGCCGGGTCCTCTTGCCCCACCTCTACCTCGCACTCTAGTACTCATCTCTCAATTAGTCTGTAACATCAAGGGAAGAGTCAAACCAAGAGAAATGATAAATTTCAAAGACAAGATTTTAAAATAGAGACATATGACGAAATGATAATGATGTAATGATTGATTAATATGTACTATTCTGTCGTGCTCATTCTAGGACATTACTGATCCTATCTTTAATGAGCTACATGTCTTAGAATACTATTGATTCTATTAAGACGAATTGTACTAAAAATGTTATACTCTAAATGCTAAGGTTAACCTCGCTCTGATACCAAATGTGACGACGCAAACTTCCATGGTATGGAAATAAGGATAATCGTAGGAGCATAACATTAATAAAACAATAACAGATCTCAGAAAATAGCAGAACATATAAACCATTGTAGTGGAAATGAAATTGTCATCACAACCTAACATCACAGATAACAGAGTACGCAGTGCAGGATACACTAAGCAAAATAGAAGTCTTAAACAGGGAAGAAAATAATAGTCTCAATCTCCCAAAATACATCAATACTCAATACTGTCTCAAAGTCTCAAAAAGAAAAATAAAAGATAAAAAGATAAGATTCTTCATCTCCTTCAATAGCAAGCTTCAGTCCAGAAAATGTCCATACCTAACACCTGTCAATTGGCTGCCCGTGTGGAAAGAGAGCACCCAAGTTTGCAAAGTGAAACAAACTACGAGTCAGTCATGGGACTGGTATGAGAAATCTAACTAACTAATAATATGGCTTATCACTGGACCATGCCGCTATCGCGGAACGAGTTTAATTCCATTGGAATTCCTGTGCATAAGTTTTATAAATTTATAAGTCAAAAACAACGCAATGCTTTTTAGAAAAATGAAATCATTATAAGACTCAAGTCCCATCACACAATGCAATGCAAACGGCAGATAGAGTTTTACCCTATAATGATCAAAAATGCTTGATACGTGGAAAATAATATTTTTAATATTATTATTAGTGTCTAATATGTTTCAAAATACTTCAAAGTAAGTGTATTAATCCTAGACGGCATAGTACCCCATCCTACTACGTCGCCATATATAGAATTACAATCAAGACTGTAATGTCATATTGGATGTTGGTTTCCATCATGAGTCAAGGCTAGGAACGATCTCCTGACCGATTCGAGACACTCTAGCAATGTCTCAGGATTCGTATGCTGGCGAACCCTTGGATCCTGCAGGGCCGGTCCACAAATACTTTAGTGGATTGGTAATTCCTGAACACACGCTTCTCGATCCTATTGGACCTATAAATTGGCCATTGTGGCCAATAAAAATCCGAGGCGCCTCGTTCCATCAATCACATAAGTAAAAATGTCGGGCCTTGTGGAAACCCAACACCACTTCTAGCTAAAAAGAAACGTGTGCACTCCCTGCATTCTCTTGTTCCGTTTTAGACTCCACCGGGGTGTGAGGCTCGCGAGGTAACGTAATACAAGAAGCTATGCCTAAATAGGCTATGCTTTGATCATCATCCACAGTGCTCTGCTTCTTAACAAAAACCCCGATCAATTGCATCTTGGCATGTCACATTGACAGTCCATACCATGCGATCGATAACTACCAATATATAACCATCGAGCTCGTGCGTCTCAAAGAAGGGTGTTTAGTAAGAGGATAAATCCTCCTCCACCTCAGAAATATATTAATAGATATCAATTAAATTACATGGCACGAAATTCAATGTCGGGCATGCATCCATTTACAAGTCCGTTCTTGGTCTTAACGAAAATGGAGTCACCTTAGTGCTCGCGTATCCGGATGATCAACAAGTGCATCCAGACAACTACCACTTTAACCCTTTATTGGTAGCTAGCCAATGCCAGGCATCAGTAGCTATCCTTTCGACATGAAGATCGCCAGTCTTCAATCGCCGTCTCTGATATCTTTAAATCGCCGTAAAATTATTTTAAATGAGTTGAACTCGGTCTTTTCAAATAATTTTCGAAATATTATCATTTAAACCAATTGATATCGTTAATATTAATTTATAACGATTTTTTTCTATTTTTATTTATTTAAAAAAAATAGCTCAATATAATTAAACGACGCTTCGGGCCAATGGGCGACCCTGACGTTGTTTTTCCCAAAATTTGATTTACACTTATCTTGAAATCTAACTGTTGGATTTTAATAAAGTTTATATCATCGGAAAGATCTTCCCAAAGCGATCCTAACGGTTCCAGTTTTGGGGAAATCCGACGATTGGATCCAACGGTATAATCATTTAAAGTTACGTTTGCCGAAACGCAAACTACCGCGTGCGATTCGTTAAATTTTAATTTATATATATATATATATATATATATATATATATATATATATATATATATTATTCATCTAGCGATTTCCTTAACATATGTATCACGCTAAACAAAGGAGTGAATCATTTGCATAACACATATATATGTTTTTACTGTCAGGTTAAAAAAATGTTTCTTTATTGTCATATTCAAATTCTATAGTGTATTGACTATAGAATTGTCCCTTTTTGTTCATACGCAATTTTAATGTGTATTCACACTAAAAATGTTTAACTCCTTTGGTTTAACAAAAATGTTTATTTTTGTTTTAACTTCTTTATTTAGAAAGAAATGAAAATTTTGTCACAGTTCTTTCTAATGACAAAAATATATGACTTTGTTTCATTCTTTTTATTTAGACAAAAATGTGAATTTTGCCTAATCCTTTTTAATGTGCAAAAATAGTTAATTTCCTGTCTAATGTACAAGAATGTATAATTTTGCTTAAACTATTTAAATGAACAAAAATGCTAATTTCTGTCTAATGTACAAGAATGTATATTTTTGCTCAATCTATTTAAATGAACAAAAATATTAATTTCTATCTAATGTACAAGAATGTATATTTTTGCTCAAACTATTTAAATGAATAAAAATGTTAATTTCTGACTAATGTGCAAGAATGTATATTTTTTCTCAAACTATTTAAATGAACAAAAATGTTAATTTTTGTTTAATGTACAAGAATGTACATTTTTGCTCAATCTATTTAAATGAACAAAAATGTTAATTTCTGTCTAATGTACAAGAATGTATATTTTTGCTCAAACTACTTAAATGAACAAAAATGTTAATTTCTGTCTAATGTAGAAGAATGTATATTTTTGCTCAAACTATTTAAATGAACAAAATGTTAATTTCTTTCTGACGTTTTTAATATTACATTAAAATGTGTCTTTAATGTAAAACATATTTCATAATAAAACATGATTCTTTTTCCTAAGTTTCTTATGTTACATTAAAAATGTCTTTTTAATGTAAAATATATTTCATAACAAAACATGAATCTTTTTTCTAAGTTTCCAATGTTACATTAATGTCTTTTTAATGTAAAACATATTTCATAACAAAACATGAATCTTTTTCCTAAGTTTCTACTGTTACATTAAAAATGTGTTTTTAATGTAGAACATATTTCATAACAAAACATGAATCTTTTTCCTAAGTTTCTAATGTTACATTAAAAACGTCTTTTTAATGTAAAATATATTTCATTTCCTAAGTTTCTAATGTTACATTAAAAATGTCTTTTTAATGTAAAACATATTTCATAATAAAACATGAATCTTTTTCCTAAGTTTCTAATGTTACATTAAAAATGTCCTTTTAATGTAAAACATATTTCATTTCCTAAGCTTCTAATGTTACTTTTATTTCATGTTTTTTTTATTTGAGTCTAGGAACGCAAATAAAAATGTGCATTTTATTTTCTATGTTTCATTTGCATTGTACAAACAAATATGTACTTTTTATTTTAATGTTTTCATTTGTAAAAAGAATGCCAATGAAAAATGTAACTCCTTATATTCATGCTTATTTGCATCAAGAAATGCAAATAAACATACACCTTCTTATTACTTGCTTTACTTGCATTAAGGAACGCAAAATAAAAATACGTCTTTTTGTTTCATGATTTATCTACAACTAAGAATGCAAAAAAAAAGTACTATTTTTAAATCATGTTTTATTTGCAATAGAGAGTGCAAATAAAAATACACTTTTTGATTTCATGTTTTATTTTTATTAAGGAATACAAATAAAAATGTAATCTTTTAAATCATGTTTCATTTGCAATAGAGAATGCAATAAAAATGTATTTTTCTTTTGTTTGTCAATCAATACAAGAAGTGATGTAATTTATATTGAATGGAACATCTAACTCAATTCAATAACATATAAAAAACATGATAATTCTTTATTGAATTAGAAATTTTATTCCAATTCAGTCATATAAACAAAGGTGATAATATTGAATTGACAATCATATTCAATTCAATGAGGTGACGAAATAATATTTTATATTGGATTGATAATTCTATTCCAATCCAATGATAATGACAAAATAATGTTTAACATTGAATTGACAATTTAATTAAATTAAATAAAAGCGACAAATTTTATTTTGATGTTGAATTGATAAACTAAATCAATTAAATACAAATAACAAATTTTATTTTGATGTTGAATTTATAACTTAATCAATTCAATACAAATAACAAATTTTATTTTGATGTTGAATTGATAACTAAATCAATTCAATAAAAGTGACAAATTTTATTTTTATAATGAATTGATAAACTAGATAAATTCAATAAAATAAAAGTGATAAATCATATTTTTATAATGAATTGATAAACTAGATCAATTCAATAAAATAAAAGTGATAACATACTACTTGACTAGTACATATGGATCTATAACTATCCATCACAAACACAGATCAACCATCATCAAACATGTCAGAACAAAATAGATCTGAATCGTAAACATGTGATCATTACATAGCAAACAATTTAATTTAATTAATTAATTATTTTAAATAAAGAAATCTCACAGTCGTATCGCAAATTAGTCCAAAATTCCAATAGCTCGTAATTTTCCCTTTTCAGTCTAGGAGTGTAGATCTTCGTCGTACGATCACACATAATCTGAAATTGTTAATATTCGTTTACGTATGCATTAGTTATGGACTAAATAAGATTGATGATCATTTTAGAATTAAGTTAATAAAGTAATTAAGGAATTAAACCTTTCTTCCCCTCTAGATAATTAAGGCCGTAAGAACCCAATATTGGTTCGATTATAGGTCTGATTTTTGCATGCACACAGAGGCACCAGCGAGCGATCGGAGTACACCATGACCAAGGCCTAGGGGCGGCGCACGTGCGCTGGTGTAGGGGGACAACTCGATGGTCCCTGGTGGCCTAGGCGACGGTCGAATGGCGGCGGGTTTGGGGCAGGAATTCTTGGAGTTCGGGTCACTAGATGATGATCTAACCGTAGGAAATGAGGAGGGTGTAAATCTCTATAAATAATCCCAAAGGAGTGGGTCTGATTTGTGGAGGGGAAGGAGAATTTAGTGGATGAAAGAGGAGATGTTTTCAGCCATGGGTAATAAGTTCGGCGGCGGCTACAGTAGATGTTTAGGGTTTTTAAGAATGACCAATTTTTATATTATTTTACTGTTAATTTTGCATTTAAATCCATACACCTTAAACTAATCCAATTTCAGTCCAACTGGAGTCTACCCCACACATTAGCCCCCATTTCGGATCCAACGAGCTAGGTTCCGTCAGCCCAAACGGCTGTCTGTGGCCTAAATTATTTAATTTAATATTTAAATTATTTATTTAATTAATATGAACGTACATTTAAATTCACTGGGCCACATACGAACTCAGAGAATTCCAGGAAAAATATTTCTGGCTTTGTTATGACGATACGGTCTCAACAAAATTAATTTCGTCGAATTCTAAGACAGTCTGAAAAATGGCCTTTTATACGTGCTCTAAATTATACTATAGCGACCATTTTGAATATTCAACTGGCCAAAACTTTTGATTCCCGCTATGAAATCTCGATTTTTCGGATTCGCTGGAAAGATATTTTCAAACATATTTAGATATTTTTGGTTTCGCTAAAATCTGTTAAATAGTGAATCCGGTACACTTGGTCAAAGTACAGGTTTGACTTTTCAAAATACCATACTATTTTTAATTTCATTAGAAATCAAAATGAATACTTTTATTCTAAATTCGATTAAAAAAAAATTAATCGTTATTATTTAAAATAAATTATTTTAACTATTCAAAATTTATTGAAATAGCCAAAATAAAAATTTTAAATTGGTTCGGATTTTCTGGGTTGTTACAGTCTGCTTGTTCAAGTCACGATAATCCACACATACTCTGAGAGTACCATCTGACTTTAGGACAAATCCCACTACTGCTCCCCAATCAGAGAAACTAGGCCTGATAAAACTGTAACAACCCGGAAATTCTGAGCCAATTTAAATTTTTTATTTTGGCAATTTTAATGAATTTTGAATATTTGTAATGAATTATTTTAAATAATAACGACGAGAAATTTATTTTGAATAGAATTAGAATGTGTATTGTTAGATCGAAATTTGGACCTAACATCCAAATTATTATGAACGCTAGAGAATTTCAAATGAAGAACGAGGAAAAAGAAAATAACACTCAGAATTTATAGTGGTTCGGCGTTAACGAGCCTACGTCCACTTTATATATTATTGATTATGCTTTAAAAGCTAATACAACAATGATTTCTCTCAATATTTCAGTAGTTTGACAACAATGGCGGATTCAGTACTCAATATTGCCAAAAGGATCCCGAAAAATGCCAAGCTCTGGGCTATTTATAGCTGATTTTGTTAGGCGGATCGTGGACACGTGGCACGAATCCCGAGAGCATCGGATCGCATCGCCACCGTTGGAGAAACAGTCAAATTAGCCGTTGTGGACAGGTGTCGTGATCTGCTTGAAAATCGAATCGTGCAGATGAGGAGAATCGGTCCAAGTGACGGTTAGGGACACGTGTCGCCAGATCCGTGCGATTCGGATCGCTGAAGACTAGCTCGCGCTTGAACAGGTCAGAGGGTTCGCCATGCACCAGGGGATCGGATCGGTTCGCTCGGGGTAACAATATAAGTTTGGATCGGATCGCCCGGATGCGTCGTTCGCTGATGAGATGGGGCGATCCGTAGAGACGCGATTCGATATTGGGCGAGTCGATGGTGCGCGATCTGACGGTGGTCGAGACGATGGTCCGCGATTCGATATTGGGCGAGACGATGGTGCGCGATCCATTCCTTCATGTCCTTAGATATCGTGGTTTCCTGCTTTCCTCTTACGAATGATCCTGGGTGGCTTGGTCAAAAAGCGAGCCAATATTTTGCCCCCTCGAAGTATGTTTTATCGATGATAGAACATGCTTCGAAGATTCTGATCTACCTTTTCCTGAAGGGACGCAAATCAACAGTCGCATTGGTTCAAATTAACGTATGCACGAATCGGATCGCCATAGAGCGCCACGGTTCGAGTGGTCACGTGCTCGTCTCGAGCTGAGCATCTAGGCTTTTGTGCGAGACGCGGCGGATTTTCCTTCGAGTCGTGTCGGGCTTCAAGCTTGGTGGGCCATCGTTTGAGGCGGTCCGTGGGCTTCTATGCGATACAAGCTTTGGATCGTGGCCTGCATGGTGTTTCGTGGACCGAATAGGACAAAGAAAAGGAGACAAACGGTCGCCCTCTTTGCCTATATAAGCCGACCCTCTCCTCTTCATTCTCCTTCTTCTTTCTTTCTACCGAATCGTTTCGCCTGCATTATCGAAGAACGAACCCAAATCTTTCGAACCTTCAAAAATCCGAGCATTCTCTCAATCTTTAGAAAGGTAACTCCACAAAAAGTATTCTTATTCGTGAACGCCGCTCTTTCATGAACTTTCTCGACTAGAAACGATGAAAATTCGTGCTTTTCTGACGAAATCATCAAAACGCCATGGCTAACTGACGTAGAGCTCAGAGTTCGAAGATGGAAAGGAGAGGAGGAAAACGAAGGATGAAGAAGAAGAAGAAAGAAGGCCGATTCGGTTCGTGGTCAAGAAGAGAAGACGAAAGCGAGTGGCGAGACGAAAGATCGTGGTGGCAGCAAGGGACGTATCGTGGGGGTCGCAACGGTTCGTGAAGGAGCGACCCCTTTGCCCGGCGATTCGATGGGGGACGATTCCTCTACCCTGCGATCCGAAAGGGGCGATCCCTCTGCCATGCGATCCGAAAGGGGCGATCCCTCTGCTTTGCAATCCGACGCATAGCTGACGATACGAAGAAATTTCAGACTTTAATCAACGCCTTGTCACCATAAAACTCTGAACAGTTAGGCTAGAGCCGTGACGTTGGACTTTCTGGACTAAATGACCTCATAATTTGACTGCATATGACGACTAATGCTTCTGATAACCTTGATTGCTTTCATGCTTTATTTTTAATGCGCACACACAAGCACACACACCGGCGCTTGCACACATGGGGGACGGGTAGTGTTAATCTTATTGTTCATATTTTCTCATTCTAGCAGCAATGTCGAATGATCACTCTTCTTCAAGATCCGTGACCGAAGCGGAATACGAGATTCCTGAACAGTACAACCCTGAAATTCCTCCAATCAATCCGAGAGGTGAAGATTTTGGATCTGAGTACGAAGCCACAGAATCAGATCCGACAGAAAGTACTTCATCTAGCAACAATTCTGAGACTGATGAGCGAGCTCCTGATGAGATCCCAGGCACACTCGGGATAGATAAATTTTCTGATTCTTTAACATCCAAGCTTGACGAGATAAAACTTAAAAGAATCTGCTTAAGACACGGCATTCCTTGGGACGATGTCTTGACGCCTGGAAGCGAAGATAGACCCCACCTAGCCCCGGAAGGGTATATGGCGATTAGTCGAACAATGTGTCTAGTAGGAGCTATCCCTCCGTTTCCCCCGATTGCCATCGAAACTTTAAGACGACTAGGCATTGCTCCGATGCAGCTTCATCCAAACGCCTACGCATCTTTATACTCACTATATGTTGCATATGCGGAGATCCTGCACGCCGAACTTAAATTCAGAGATCTGGTATTCTTCTTTCTTTTCAAGCACCGTTCTTCGGCAACTCCAAACTTTTCTTTCTTCGAATCAGTGGCGAACAGAAAGATTCTGTACGATGGGTATAGCAATATAGGGGACCCTAAATCTGATTGGTTTTATATAAGGAAACAGGCCGGATGCTCACGAAGATGGCTCAAATCAAGTAAACTTCGATCTCCTAATCGAACATCTTGCTCAAGGAGTCTAAGTATTAACATTTTTCCGCCTTTTTCTTTGTCTTAAACAGATCATATCTTCCCGAAAACGGAGGGTCCGCTATATAACCATCGATTATCCATTCTTTCACAGAGCAGATCCGACTTTCTAAGGATAAAAAAATGCATTACTGATGACAATCTTCACAAGCATCGCCTTCTAGACAGAAGATTTGGACTTGGCACTGGCGGCAAACCTTATAAGTATGTGCCCCCAACGGAAGGAGAGGGGACTTCGCAAGCGGCAGAAACGACTAAGTTTCGCAAGAGCCCTTCTCCGATAGTCATCCAAGACGATGAGGACCTGAACATATACAGAGGGGATGAGGTCCGTGATGACGTGTCCAAGGAAATTCCTATCTCTGCTCCAATTGAAACCGCTGCTCCTGATGACTTGACAGAAGAGCAGTTATTTGACGAGCTAAATAAAATCCCTCTACCCGATATTATATATACAGAAAAAGACTTTGAAGAGGGGCCTTTCTTCCTTGCTCCTGAAGAGATCAGTGTTCCAACTAGATGACGAGAAACTGGTCAGATGAGCCTGTCTCCAGGCCCGGGTCTGTTAGGGGGAATTATATGGGATGCACACATCACACACGCTGTCTGACCCTGCACTATTATATCGTGGGTTTTCAAAATTCTAATATGCTCTTCTTTCTTTTTTACAGGAACGATGTCCCGCAGGAAATCTTATTCATATCGTTCTCTTCGTGAGGGCACACCTAGCCTTCGCCCGAATACTGAGCGCTCTCGCGGTCCTTCTCATAGGCCGAGTTCCTTGCAACCTCGATCTCCCCTAAAATCGACCTCTACCAAACCTTCCAGTCTCCCAGCAGTTCCTACAGGGGGAAAGAAGCTTCCTAAAGAGTTAACTCCTCCAAAGAGTGCTCCTTCTCACAGCCGGTCATCCAAGAGGCATCACGAATCTAAAGATAGGGGCAAGGATTTGTCCAAAGAGTCTGAAAAGGAGAGAAGTGATGTTGTTCTTTCTAGTCAGCCAGAGTTGGCTCCCCCAGGGTCACAGGATTACATGCATGGTTCCGAGATTCAAGGCAGGTTGGAAAAGCTTCGGGAACAATTCCCAGACATATTCTTTGACCGGATGACATTTGTTCCAGCCTTGGAACCGGTCCCTAAAAATTGGGATAATGAAGTTATCGGACATATCCGCCACGTTGCCAGGCAATATGAGATGATGAAAAAACATGCGGTCAACCTTTCGGAAGTCATCCGAACACTCGAAATAGAAGCACACAGATCTAAAGCGAAACTTGAAAATAACGAAAGGGCTAGGACAAAATTGGAGAAGGACCTGGAAGATGCTCAGGCCCAGCTTGCTTTAGCACGGAGGGACGCTGAAAATTATAAGACTGAATTAGAGAATGCCAAGCAGCGCTTTCATTCAAAACTGGACTCCAATAGCCAATAGAAAATGGCCTTAAAGAAGGAGGTTGAAGATCTCAAAATGGCCAACATCGAGTTGAAAACAGCACAAGGCCATTTTGAAGCTGAGAAGGCTGCTTGGGAGGCAGAAAAAGCGAGTTTAAAAGAAAGTTTGGCTCTGGCTAAAGCAGAAAAGGTGATTTTGAACGACCAGGTCTCGGATGCGGAGAGGAGGGCAGCCCTTGCCGAAAAGAACGTTGAAAGTGCCATTGAGTTGGCCGCTGCTTCTAACAACAAGCTCCTTGCAAGAGAGAAGGAGATTGAGGGGTTTGAAGAGATGAATTTCGATTTTCTTGGCCAGGTTCTCAAAACTCGCAACATCTCGTGGATCCCAGATTACCATGTTACTTTGGCAATTTATGGGATGCCATTGTGGAGGGCGAAAAACAAAGATTGGGGGTCGAAGAGATCGATGAGGATGAATTGATGAAGAGCATCCTAAGAGACAATGAGCCTGAGGACCTGGCAGAGGGTCGTCGCCTGATTCTGGCGGAGATGGAAAAGGAGAAAACCTTGGCTAAAGGTAAAAGCAAAGTTGATGAAGGTTCCAGTTCCGCCGCGAAGCCTAAAACCTCCGAAGTTGAGGAGTACCATCCTGATGATCCGCTAATCCCTTTGGGCCTAACTCCCGTGGTTGTTGGAGCCTCTGGAACTACTCAAGAGGGAGCATCTGCTGAAGGTATCTCTCTCTTTTCCCCGCAATTTGCTAAAGCAATTGCGAATTGTCGTTGTCTGGCAGAACAACCAATTGAATTAGTAATGTGTGCTCCTCATTATACAGGTGGCGAGCCCGTCGACATGGGTGCTGAAAAAGAAAAGGAAGCGGAGAAGGAGGCTGTCTCACAGGGTGCCGGTGCTGATCTATCAAGACAGGCTGAGGTCAGCACAGCAGAAAGAAGCATCCCGGCCCCTAGCACTGATGTACCCACAGATGCTGAGACTATCGAGGCTTTAAAAGACATGGATGGTCGTCATGTGGATGACGAAGAGGACATTACCGGCACCAAAAAGGCCGATGATGATGATGACGAGGAAACCCTGGCCAGCCGAAAAGCCAGACAGGAGAAAGAGTTGGCTTCAAAGAAGGTGGGAGATGAGGCTTTGGACGTAGTCCCTCTTGCAGAATTCGATCCCAAAACTGGGATGATTGTGAAAATCCAGCCCAAGTCCATCAGCCGGCAGCTTCACTTCGCAAACCCCGATGACTTCCCGGCTTCCCTCTCTGGCAGAAGCAAGAGGAAAGAGGTGGAAGAGGAGACTTCAGAGGAGTCAGATGTTCCCCTCATAGTCAAGCGGAAGAGGAAAAAAGGGGATCCATCTGAAGCCGACAAGGAGAGGCTCGAGAGGCAGAAGCAAGAGAAGAGGTCAAAGCGTAAATAGGATGTTTGTTGTTTGTTGATATTTTGTCTTTAGGTTTTCCACTGGCCAGGAAGTGTAATTGTGAGACTGGTCCTCACTTTTGTTTCTAGGTTGTTTTTCACTTTGTTGATTCGCAGTATATAAACAAGGGTTTATCTCTCCTTGCATCATTGTGTACCTGTATCCAGAGAAACTTTCCATGTTTAGTCATTAGTCAACTATTAATAATTACAAATCAGTCAATCAACAGGAAGAAGAATGTTCATGTTATGTTACACTGCTGTATCAAAGTTTAGTGTTTGCATATGAGTGCATGGTGCCCCCCAATCAGTTGTTACTGTAGCATCTGACTGGGGTTTACTAGGGATTGATTAGTATTGTCGGCAAGTTGCCCCCTATTTCTGAATACGGGGGTATAGGAGATTTCATGGGATAACAGTAGTTCAGTCAGCCCTTGTTCCTTTAGCAGGGAATAAGTTCTTTCTCAGCGCTCAATCGGAGACGCTTTTATACTGTCTCTCTCTCTGGAGAGTTAGAGTTTTGTGCTCGGTGACTCATTCGCTCCCCGATCCTTCAGCGGGGAAGGAGCTATTTCTCAGCGCTCAATCGGAGACGCCTTTATACTCTCTCTTTCTCTGGAGAGTTAGAGTTCGAGCTCAGCGATTCACTCACTCCCCGATCCTTCAGCGGGAAAGGAGCTCTTTCTCTGAGCTCAATCGGAGACGCCTTTATACTCTCTCTCTCTCTGTGGAGAGTTAGAGTTCGAGCTCAGCGATTCACTCGCTCCCCGATCCTTCAGCGGGAAAGGAGCTCTTTCTCAGCGCTCAATCGGAGATGCCTTTATACTGTCTCTCTCTCTGGAGAGTTAGAGTTCGTGCTTAGGCAGCTCCGATCATGGTACACCGCCGTTATTCGTGGATGTCGATTTTCGTGTCCTTTATATTCTCTCTCTACTCTGGAGAGTTAGAGTCACGGATCAAGCAGTCTGCAATCATGCATTCTCATCAAACTCATCCTAGGTGTATACTTTAACCCATGCTCCGTGGATTAAAGCTAGTCGGACAAGCAGTTGGAGCCTTTGCCAAAGCTTTGGGTTCCTCCGATTAGTCTACGGGAGGAACGGTTGGCACCGGACTTCCAGTACCTGCATTATTCACATTGATTTTCACAAAAATAAACAGGCAAATAAATAAAGATGCAATAAAGGCAAATAACACACAGTATTTTTATAGTGGTTCGGTCGAATCATGACCTACGTCCACTTTATAATCTCTTGCTTTAAGGAATCTGACTGTTCTAGGCAAGTCATGCCCCGTACATAGTTTTTTTAACAAAGCAAAAGAATAGATTTGAAACTCTCATGTTAAATATGGCCGTAAATGTTGGGCATTCCACACTCTAGGGATTTCCTTTCCATCTACGGTTGCCAGCTTGAAGGTTCCATTATCAAGCTTGCTCAGAATAGAGAACGGTCCTTCCCACTTCGCTCCCATATGAGTTGGGGGTGGAAAGACACGTTTCAGAACCAAGTCTCCGGGTTCCCAGGTTCGGGCTTAGACCTTTTTGTTGTAATATCGGGCGACCTGTTGTTTGCATCTCAGGGCACGCAGGTCTGCTTCATCCCTCTTTTCTTCAATCATATCAAGGGATTCAAGGAGCAATTCATTATTGGTCATTGGATCATAATAGGTCACCCGATCAGAAGGTACCTTTATCTCAACCGGGATGACTGCTTCCGTTCCAAAAGCAAGGGAGAACGGGGTATGTCCCGTTGCCGATTTATATGTTGTCCTGTAGGCCCATAGTGCCAAGGGCAATTCATCAGCCCACATGGCTCTAGCCCGCTTCATTCTTCTTTTCAGAATGGACTTAATTACTTTATTTGCCGCTTTGACTTGCCCGTTTGATTGTGGGTGCGCCACAGAGGTGTACCGATTCTCGATGTGGTATTTTTGGCAGAAGTTTCTGAATTCAGTACTATCGAACTGAGTTCCGTTGTCTGTTATTACAATCTTTGGAATCCCAAATCGACAGATGATGTTTCTCACGATGAAGTTGATCACTCGTTTAGTTGTGATTGTAGTTAGTGGTTCTGCCTCGACCCACTTAGTGAAATAATCTACGGCCACAATAGCGAACTTTGCTCCGCCCCTTGCTATGGGGAGACTTCCTATGATATCAATTCCCCACATAGCGAAAGGCCATGGACTCATCATTGTTTTTAACTGACTTGGAGGCGCTCTAGGTATCTTTGAAAACCTCTGGCACGCATCACATCGTCGTGCATATCTTACTGCATCCTTGTTTATGGTAGGCCAGAAATAACCATGCCGTAATACCTTTTTTGCCAAAGTTTGCCCTCCAGTGTGGTCGCCACATTCGCCTTCGTGGACTTCTTGCAGCACACGTTCAATGTCATCGTGGGCTATACACCGAAGGAGGGGCATTTAAAACCCTTGTCTATAAAGAACTCCACCTTGCAGAACGTATCGGGCGGCTTTACGGATCACTTTACGCCTCTCGCTTTTCTTGGTCGGGAGCGTTCCATTCATCAGGAAATTCTTTAGAGGGGTCATCCAGGACTCCCTTTCTGGTTCCGTCTCTAGTACTAGATCGATTTCCATCTGATTTATGCTAGGGGACCGAAGTACTTCAACGGGGGCTAGTCCAGTCACTTCAGGATCGTTAGAACTAGCGATCTTTGCCAACTTGTCTGCCTGCTGATTCTCTGACCGCAGAATATGAGATATGCTGTAGTGATCAAAATCATTCAGCAGTTCTTTCACTTTCTTTAGGTATAAAATCAATCTTGCACTTTTAGCTTGGAATCTTCCAGTGACTTGACTCACAACTAACTTGGAATCGCAGAAGATGTTCAGCTTTGTGACTTCTAGTTCCTTTCCAATCTTTAATCCGGCTATCAGAGCTTCATATTCGGAATCGTTGTTAGTGGCATGAAACTCCATTCGAATTGCATAGGTTATCAATCGTTTCTCGGGGGTTTCAAACACTATTCCAGCGCCGGATCTTTCGTCATTCCTAGCGCCATCAGTATACAATCTCCAGGCATTATGATCGAAAAGTAACTTTGAAGGATCCACTTCCTCGTTTGCTATATCTTCTTCAGGGACAGTGAACTCTGCTATGAAGTCGGCTATCACTTGCCCCCGAATTGACCGTCTGGGCTGAAAGTTCAAATCAAATTGACTTAACTCAATATTCCATTTGAGTAACCTTCCAGATGCCTCCGGTCTCTGTAGAACTTGCTTGAGTGGATGATCGGTGTATATGGTGATAGGATGTGCCTGGAAATAGTGCCGAAGTTTTCTAGAGGCAACCAGTAAACTATACGCCAACTTTTCTATCTGTGGATAATTACGCTCTGCTGCTGTCAATTTTTTGCTCACATAATACACAGGTCTTTGGACCTTATCCTCTTCCCTTACCAATGCTGAGCTGATCGCATGGGATGACACTGCCAAATACACGAATAAATCCTCGTGATCTATTGGCTTAGATAAAATCGGAGGTTTCTCCAAGTGTCTGAGCAAATTCTGAAATGCTTCTACGCAGTCAGGTGTCCATTTAAAGTGGCGTTTTCCTCGCTTTATTAATTCAAAGAACGGGATGCACTTATCCGTAGCCCTGGAGATAAATCTGCTTAGCGCGGCCACTTTTCCGGCAAGGCTTTGCACATCCCTAATCTGCCTAGGTTCCTGAATGTTCCTGATTGCTGCGATCTGGTCTGGATTAATCTCAATACCACGGGAACTGACAATGAATCCCAAGAATTTTCCAGAAGCAACACCGAACGAACATTTGGTCGGATTGAGTTTCATTCCATACTTTCGAAGAATGCCGAACATCTCTGCCAAGTCAGTAGTGTGTTGAGAAGATTGCTTGGACTTAACCAACATATCGTCGACGTATACTTCCATTGTTTTCCCGATCTGGTTATAAAACATTCTGTTGACCAAACGTTGATATGTAGCGCCTGCGTTCTTCAAACCAAAGGGCATTACCACATAACAATATAATCCCAGATCAGTGATAAAACTAGTGTGCTCTTGATCTGGAACATGCATCGGAATCTGGTTGTATCCTGAATAAGCATCCATAAATGAGAGAAGCTCGTGACCTGCCATCGAGTCTACCAACTGGTCAATCCGAGGTAATGGGAAACTATCTTTTGGACAGGCTTTGTTCAAATCCGAGAAGTCGATACACGTTCGCCACTTCCCGTTGGCCTTCTTTACCAGGACTGGGTTCGAAATCCAGTCTGGGTAGGTCGAATCTCTGATAAATCCATTACTCTTTAGCTTTCCAACCTCTTCTTTCAAGGCAGCGGACCTCTCTGGGCCCAGCATTCGCTTTTTTTGCTTTACTGGAGGATGTTTGGGGTCAATGCTCAAGGAATGACTCATGATTGATGGGGATATCCTACACATGTCCGCGTGGGTCCAAGCAAATACATCCAAATTGTTCTTTAAGAAATCCGTCAATTCTCTAGCAAGATTCAGACTTAACTGGGATCCAATCTTAAGGACCTTCTCCGGGTCACTGTCATCGATCGGTACATCCACAGTTGTCTCGTTGGGAGTCGCCATTCTGCCCCCGGGTTCTTGATCCTCTCTGGGATCTATGTCCTCGGGCATCTCTCTGGGCGACTCTCCAACGATTATCCTCTTTGGTTGCTATAAGGTCTCCGCCCCCGGAGGGGGAGAGGTGCCTTTAGTCTCGATATCCCTTCCATTGCGAAGTAACTTTAGTTCGGCAACGTAACACCCTCGCGCAGCAACTTGATCCCCTCTGACGATACCAATGCCAGCTTCTGTGGGGAATTTCAATAACAAGCACCAGGGGGCTATACAGGCTCTGAACTTTGCGAGGGCCGGTCGGCCCAAGAAGGCATTGTATGGCGATTCAACATCCAAAACCACAAAGGGAAGGATTCTCACTCTCTGGCGTTCTCCTTCCCCAAGTGTAACTGGTAACTCTACATAACCCATTGGAGCGGTGGATGCTCCGTTGAATCCACGGATCCATCCTTGGCAGGGCTTTAAGTCTTTTATTTCGAGATTCATCTGGTCAAAGGCCTTTTTGAAAAGAATATTAACGGAACTCCCATTGTCCACCAGAACCTTATGAACAGTGGCTGGCCCAATGGGTACTGTAACTACAAGTGGATCTTCAGTTGGAGCATGGACTCCGATGCTTTCTCGTTCTCGGAAAACAACATCATCAGTCATCATCTTCTACTGCTTCACCGGGGTACTATCCTCGGGGTTGCTACATTCCCCCACCTCGAGGTGTTGTTTGGCCGCATTGACGTATTGATCCAATGCTTTGGAACTGTGCCCAGCAAGATAAAGTCCTCCGATCACGGTATTGATAACAATATTCTTTCCTTTTTGCTGAGCAGTCGGCCTAGCAGCAAGTTGATTTTGATTCTGATTCGGGGCCTGCGCTGCGTGTCCCCTGTCCCTGGGCGTTACTCTGTATTCATCTAGCTTTCCTTCTCGAAGCAGCCTTTCGACTACATCCCTCAGGTGACGACATTCATTCGTCGAATGGCCGTGGATTTGATGAAAGAAACAAAACTTCCCTGTTTCACGCTCTTTCTCTGTCGACTCTCTAGGAGGTGGCCTCTTATTCTGGAGGACTTTGTACGCATCCATGAAGATATTTTCCAGAGTATCACTTATGGGTGTATAACTTTCAAAGGCCCTGGGACGAGTCCTTCTCTGGGAGTCGTTCCCTCGGCCCCTCTTCCGGTTGTTGCCGTTACCATTGTTATTGTTGTTACCAGGCTGGCGACCACCCTGATTCTGATTTCCGACGTTAACTTCAACTTTCCCCGAGTTGTCTCCAGTCTGTTTGATGGCGACATTGCTCTGAATTTCCTCCTTATCAGTTGTTTTAATCTTTCGGTTCGCGTATACCTCTTCCCGGCGTAGATGTACGTTGGCTTTCTCGTAGAATAACTCTCTAGTGTGGGGCGGTTTGCCTGCCAAGTACCTCCCGAATTCAGTATCCTTATCTACTCCGTCAATCAGTGCTGCGACAATGGTCGGTTCATGAGGATCTTTAACCTCAGTAGCGGCCAAATTGAAACGATCCAGGTACATCTTTAGACTTTCGCCTGGTCGCTTTTTGACAAGGAACAAATCGATCACACTTTTTGTCTTCTGTGCGTAGATACGGAATTGTTCTACGAACTTCTCGCTCAGCTCCCTGAAGCTAGAAATCGACCTCGCCGGCAGGCGAGTAAACCATAACAAAGCCACGTCCTCCAGGAATATGGGAAAGGCTTTACACTTAACCGCGTCAGAAGCGGCGGCAGCGGTCATCGACCAAGAGTATCTCATTAGGTGCTGGACAGGATCAGATCTTCCCGCATATCGGTTCATTTGTGGCGTGTTGAAACGCCTTGGAAAAGTCGCATCCAAAATATCGTCAGTAAAAGGGGTATGACTGCGGTCGATCCCCCAATCTTCGTTCCGCTGTCCACGGCTGTCGGCCAGAATCTGGTGGACCATGGCTGCAACATTTGCACTGGTCAAAGGAGGTTCAGGGTCAGTACATCTGGCCCGACGAGGTTCTCTGATCTCTCTTCGGGAAGCAGCCACAAAATCCGGTGCTCGGACAGGGCTTCGCTGCCCCCTGTTATCATGAGTATGCATGCGGCGATGGGGCTGAGGTGGTCTGTTATGCACAGGACTGTTCACATCTCGAGTCCTGAGAGCCGTTGCTTGACCATTCACATTACGGTTTGTGCGCCCCGCCCCTAGCTCTTCTTCTTCCTGTGAGGGCAGGGTTCCGAACCAAAGTTGTTATATGTTTTCGGCTCTCTCATACGGTCGCCGCGGAGGTCTCGGCGATTCTTCAGACGAAGAAGAATATACTGGGGTGAGTGGACGAACCGGCGATGCTCTTTGCCTTGCTAGCTCATCAAGTCTTCAATCCATAGCCGTCAAATTTTGCCGCAGGATGGAACTTTCCTGCCTTTGAGCAGCCAACTCATCAAACAACCTATCCCACATTTCGGCGAAGCGAGAGAGATCCCCCTCGGTGACAGGAGCGGCAGGATCATATTGTTCATCATCACTCTCTCTTATGCGCAAAGAGCTCGAACCGGGTCGAGTAGAGGTTCCGGGACGATAGGAGTGGGTCATAGGTTCTTTTTCCGGTCGAGTTGTAGTCTGACCATCAGTTCGGATAGTTGCGGTTCGTGGATGGCGATTCACTGCACCCCCCTGAGATCGACTCATGGTCGTGGTACGCGGAGGCTGCGAGGTGTTACTTCAGGATCGAGTAACAACCCCTTCAGTGGCACGGATCGTCTCGTTCTCATCGACTCGGAACGTGGTGTCTTCGTCGAATCGGTTCGCCCCCTGCGCTCCGCGATCCAGAGTTTCTTCGTTGCCCAGTTCGTGCACACTCTCCTCAATCGTTTCGTTGGTCTGTGAAGCTTTAGATCTTTTTCCAGCCATGATATCCGAATTGCTGGAATCCTCAAAGAAGTGAATAGTGAAACTTTAGGACTGAGTTTCTCAGTGAAAGCACCAAAAATGTTAGATCGAAATTTGGACCTAACATCCAAATTATTATGAACGCTAGAGAATTTCAAATGAAGAACGAGGAAAAAGAAAATAACACTCAGAATTTATAGTGGTTCGGCGTTAACGAGCCTACGTCCACTTTATATATTATTGATTATGCTTTAAAAGCTAATACAACAATGATTTCTCTCAATATTTCAGTAGTTTGACAACAATGGCGGATTCAGTACTCAATATTGCCAAAAGGATCCCGAAAAATGCCAAGCTCTGGGCTATTTATAGCTGATTTTGTCAGGCAGATCGTGGACACGTGGCACGAATCCCGAGAGCATCGGATCGCATCGCCACCGTTGGAGAAACAGTCAAATTAGCCGTTGTGGATAGGTGTCGTGATCTGCTTCAAAATCGAATCGTGCAGATGAGGAGAATCGGTCCAAGTGACGGTTAGGGACACGTGTCGCCAGATCCGTGCGATTCGGATCGCTGAAGACTAGCTCGCGCTTGAACAGGACAGAGGGTTTGCCGTGCACCAGGGGATCGGATCGGTTCGCTCGGGGTAACAATATAAGTTTGGATCGGATCGCCCGGATGCGTCGTTCGCTGATGAGATGGGGCGATCCGTAGAGACGCGATTCGATATTGGGCGAGACGATGGTGCGCGATCCGACGGTGGTCGAGACAATGGTCCGCGATTCGATATTGGGCGAGACGATGGTGCGCGATCCATTCCTTCATGTCCTTAGATATCGTGGTTTCCTGCTTTCCTCTTACGAATGATCCTGGGTGGCTTGGTCAAAAAGCGAGCCAACATGTATATTTATATAGATCGTCGTTAGAATATAAATATTTATTTATAATTTTAAAAGGAATTGAAAATGGCGCGGTAGTTCGATAATTCGATTTCAAACTTCAAATGAATGTACAAGATTGAAAATAAACCGGATTTTGGCGAAACCAAAAATATTAGAATCTAGTTGAGAATATCTTTCCAACGAATCTGAAAAATCGAAATTTCATAGCGGGAATCAAAAGTTATGCCCAGTTGAAAATTCAGAATAGTCGCTATGTAAATTAAACATGGCCCAACAAGTCATATTTTGCATACGGATGAATTTGGACTCGAAACCACTTCCATTGAGTTCAAAATGCCGTTTAGAACTCCGAAAAGTTTAAGCTTCGATATATTCCGATATCCAGAATAGTGGCAATTGGCTTGAGCTTTTCGGTTAGCAAAACATAGCCCTTAAAAAGTGAAATTTTGCATATGAGCTCAGAATTTGACGAGATAAATTTTTCTGGATTCATAATGACAAATCATTATTGGGTTCCAAATGGTGCGTCGAACGGAGTTAGTATGTGGCCGTGCGAGCTGAAACAGTTTAGGGTAAAGCAGACAGTCATTTTACAAAGGAACATTATTGATACGACCTCAGAATTCGATTTCATTTTTTTTTTGGATTCGTATCATCTAATAATGGTTAAATCCAAGAGGGCATGATTTTTGGAGTTAGCGTGCGAGAAGAAAAGGTGCGCCAAAATTGCATTTTTGAGCAATATCTGAGCATATTCGTGATTTTTTTTTGATGGTCAAACGAACTCGGAATTCGCCGAAACCTTTTTCGTTGGACTCGTCTTCACGTCTACTATCTCGTATCAAAAATCCGCGGCGATTGGAGATCGTTAGCGTTCATGCGATAAGCGAGAAATGAGCATATAATCACTTTTCCTTCCTTTTGTTTCTCACTTTCTTCCTCTTCCTCCTTTTGCATTTTTCCTCTTTAATGGCCACCACTCCCAAACCGCCGCTGCCCCTCCTCCCACTGCCACCGCCGCACCACCTCAGGCCGCCACACCCCCTCCTCCTCTTCCCCTCCTCCTCCTCTTCCTCCTCCTCTCTCTCCTCTCTCCATTTGCAAACCCTAAGCCCCAAATCACCAACCACCACCACCGCGGCCACCACGGGCCCCACCACCGCCCTTAGCACCCTCCCCCACGTCCATCAGGCCCGCCGCCGCCCGCTGGCCACCCAACTCCGGCCGTGGGCCCCGCTACACTCAAAAACTCATTTTCACCAAAATTCCCGTTTTGCACAAAACACCCCGGACTGTTTTGGCTTATATCTCTCAAACGGTGCATTTCTGGCCAAAGTCCCTCTAAACCAAAGTTGTAGAGCACGAAATTCTCTTCGATTTGGCTATATGGAAGTCGTGTTTTGGAGTTCGGAGCTGCTCGGAAAACGCGTTCGAATTCTGCTGTTCAAAAGCGGTAAAATTCGTGTACTTTCGTGAATTCTGGCGAATTGGAGCATTTTTGGCAAAAATTCTCTTAGGCGAAAGTTGTCTGGAATGGCGCTTTTATGCTAGAAAAAAAGATGGTGTGAAGATTGAAGCTCGTTTGCAAATTCTGGAACCCGAACAGCGAATCCGGGCGTTAGAAAAAAAATGTGAGTTTTCTCCGTTTTAAAGCTTCTATGGTTTTTGACGAATGAAGTAGAATAAAAATATGATTTTTATATTATAGGGAGAATAAAAATATGATTTTTATATAGTAGAGATAATAAAAATACGATTTTTATATTATATAGATAGTAAAGATTTGATTTTTACTATATGAACAGCGGTATAAAATCAGAATTTTTATCTATATAGTAGTAGTATAAAAATGTGATTTTTATATACATAGCAACAATACAAAAATGTGATTTTTATATATGTAGTGACTACGGGCAGTGAAATTTACAAAAAGGCGAGCACGACAAGGATTTCTACATAAGAAGAGTCGTGGTATTGGATTAGCTATCGGTGAGAACTTCTCACTTTAATTTCTTTTTCTAGTTATATATATATATATATACTAGGATGCAGAGGGTGCTTAGCAGCACCCGACACCCGTCATCCACCGACCATGGATGGCTTGTTTGTTTGATTGATGTGTTGTGAAAATTGTTTGTGATGTTGATGTGAAATCGATAATAAATTGTAGATGGTTGAAATAAATTAATTATCGTTAAAAATATAATTTTTAACGTGAATATGAATATAGTGAATGTGAGTAAATAAATATTTATAAACAAATCGACCGATTTGTTTATATGCATTGATTTGACTGATATTGATTGGGATGATAAATTTTACACATCGCCCAACTTCACAAATAAAAATCTGTGTTTGTTGATTTGAAACCCCACACGGGTGTTGGGATGATATTTGACTTACACTAATCCCAATTATTTAATTGTATGTCGATCCATTGGTCGACAGGCTGTGTAAGCGTTGATTATTTATATTTGATGCTTATGCAGTTGTGTGGTGCACCTTGGATGATGGTTGATTGTTTATCGTTGCTATTATATACATGTGTTGTATGGAATCCATATAATTAACGTTATATGGTAATTGATTGGGCCTCATTCCAATGGGGAAAATAATGAATATTATAAAAGAAAATTCATGTGTTGAATGTAAAAATAGTCATGTGTTGATGATGTTCATGTGTTGAAACTATTCATGTGTTGAGTAAAATATTTTAACAATAAAATTTACATCTTTATCATATTTAGATTAGAACCACTTTACAGTTGGAGTCTGATTTAAAAATCAAACGATAGATACCATAATTTTATAAAATATATTACATAACAAAAATAGTTGTGTGTTGACAGTACTCATGTGTTGAGATTAGTCGTTTGTTGAAAGAAATATAGATTCATGTGTTGAATAGAATAAATATTCATTTGTTGAATAGAATAACGAATTTATTGAAATATATAAAGCCGTGTTGATTGGAGTTGCGCTATTTTGACGTGAACGATATTTATATCGATTATATTCATTTTTATAATGAATATAGAAAGGTAGTGATTTTAAAATATAACGTTTTGAAAATATTATCATTTATATAGTAATGATATGAAATATTCAATTTTAATTTGAAATTGGATATAGAGTTGAAATGGTTTTGCAAACGAATTTAAAATGATTTATAAAATACGTTTTAAAAAGGAAGTCGACGAAATATATATAATATATATATATTATGTATATAATGGCCTGAATAGAACGCGCCGCGCCGCGGCAGTTCGTGAATTTCGACCATTGACTTCGTATTGACGTTGCGGGAGATCCGACCGTCGGATTTTCCTAAAACCGGAACCGTTGGGTTCGTATCGAAAAGAGCTTTCCAATGAATACTAGAAATTTGAAATATAACAGTTGGATTTGGAATTATGTCCAAATCAAATTTGGAAAAGGTCGCTGTAAGTGCAGTTCGATGGCCATTGGTGGAAATCGACTGTACGGGCCTTGATAAAATTATTAAAAATAATCAATATTCCCAATACGTGAATTGGACTGGAGTTGAATCGAAATTATCTTCGGAATATTTCGATGTTGGATTTCGTGACTATAAAGATATTGTTATGGGAATTTGAAAGATATATTTTATATCGTTAGTTCCAATACTATATTTGTTGGTTTCAGGATTTGATATTGAATATAAGCCGGTATATTTTCTACTCAGAGCCTTGTACTTAATATCAAATGTGATGTGGGTTTGTCGTGAATGGTGTCTTCATTAACACTGTTCTTAAGCCCAATAGAGAAAAAGATTAAATCTTTCTATTTAGATTAAATGAAGTGTATCAATTAAATAATATTTAATTGGAATTGAATTTGAATTGCTTTTTGGGTTTATCGTGAGCGGTGTTTTGAACAACACCTGTTCTTTAACCCGATTAACAATAGAGTGTGATTTTGGGTTTATCGTGAATCGTGTTTTAGATGACATTGGTTCTTTAACCCAGTTAAAGACATGATATTGATTTTTGAAAAGATTAAAACTAAGTGGAGTTTTAATGAATCTTTAATTAGATTGAAATGTGAATTGATAATTTAAATTATCAAATTTGGAAAGTGATCGAGAATGGAGTATCACCAGTTTTGCTCCAAAGCGATAGTTAAATCTTTAATTAGATTTGAACGTGAAATGGTAATTAATTTTACCGATAGCACCATGGTGTTAGATATGGAGTATTACCAGTTTTCTCCATGGGATAAATAGGTTGGGATTGGGAAATAAAATAAATAATTACTTCGGTGTGGTTCGGTAATCCCGACTAGTTTGGAAAACCATAATTTGGTTTGAAATGATATCCAAAGGAAGATTAAAGAATAAATTTAGAAGAATTTATCTTGGATAAAATTAATGGGGACCTTTCCCCAAGAATGTGATTTTGTGAATAAAAGAATATTCTGAATTGGAATGAGGCGTTTGTTGTGTTTGTGTAACATTTGTTTATCATATACGTGGGTTATTCAAAAAGTTCGGGTTTATACCCATTCTGAATAACCGATTCGACGAGATGTCGAAGATGAAGACGGTGGTTGAAGACCGGAAGTCTTCACATCGTTTGGGTGATTACTGATGATCTTGATTGGGCTGTACACCCAAGATGAGGGAATCAGTTGGTGATCGTCCAGATGTACTTGGAGATCGATGGATATGCAAGGAAAGTGCCTCCGGTTTCGTTCAAACCCAGAACGAACTTGTAAATGGGTTGTGTGTCTGACATTGGATTTTATTCTATGTTGATTGATCTCTATTAAATATACATCTGTTTGGCGGCGGAGAATTTGTCTCTTGCTTAACGCCCTTCTCTGAGACGTACGAGCTCAGAGGTTGTATATCGATGGACATCAATCGCATGGAGTGAATTGCCAGTGTTGCACGCGTAAGTGGCAAATGATCAAGGCTTCTGTTGAAAAGAAAAGTCTTGTGGTTGATGATTAAAGCACGGCCTGTGTGGCGCAGCTTTGTGTATAACGTGAATTCGCGAGCCTCACACCTCGGTATGAGTCAAAAACGGGATACAGACCCAAGGAGTGCACGGCGTTTCTTTCCAGCTCTGGTGGTGTCAATGACCTACCAGCCCTGACATTTATATACTTTTCACCTGTGTGGTTGTTGGATACGAGGCGCCTCGGATATAGGTCTGTAAGGACCGGGAAACGTGTGTTCAGGAATAATTAATCCTCAAAAGTAAGAGAGGACCGACCTTGGAGGTTCCAAAGGACCATAGTGGGGTCCTGGGACATTTGCTAGAGTGTCTCGAATCGAAGAGGAGCTTGCCCCTTGCCTTGACTCATGACGGAAATCCAATTTCCAATACGTGATATTGCGGTTTTAATTGTAGAACTAGTATGGCAACATGATATATGGTACCCATGCCGTATATGATTGATATTTATGATTGAAATTGTTTTGACACTATACACCTATAATAGTATCAAATGATTTGTTTTAAACGTATCAAGCATTATTTGGCTATTATAAGGGAAAACCCTATCCTCCGGCTTGCGTTGCATTGTGTGATGGGACCTGGGTCTTATAATAGCTTCATTTTTCCAAAAAGCATTGCGCTGTTTTGTTATGTGCACTAGTATTCTTGGGAGGAAACCCGTTCCGTGTTATATGGCGTGGTCCCTTGAATCACTCTCTTTTAAAGTAAAGTTTTAAATAACTGTTTTAGTTCTCACACCAGTCACATGACTGACCTGGAGTTTATTGTTTTAACCTAAACTCTGGGTGCCCCTATTTTCCACACGGGCAGCTAGTAGTTTTGGTTTTGCAGATTTATATTCACAGGATCCAGATTAACAGCTGGAACGATGCTCGGAAAGCTCTGTATCCGTGTATTACTTTCAGTTGTGTTTTGTATATTTTTCCGCTGCTATGTAATTTATTGTAATCTCTGATGTTCATCGAATGTATTTTATTCATTTATACTCTGTATATTCTTGTATCTGATGGAATTGTTGTAATAACAATGAAATGTTCTTCTGTTTGCGTTCTATTTTGTCTTGTCCTCAATTCAATCCGTGCTTTCCTTATCGGGGAAGTTCGGGTCGTCTCAGTTTGGTATCCGAGCTTTGGTTTACAGAGCTTGAGAACAAGACACGTTAGAACCATACGAAAGAATTTATCAGATATTGGATTAGTAATATCCAATTAGAATGACTCGTTAGAGATAGGATCAGTTGTATCCTAGAACGAGTGTGAAGAGTATATGTTTCAAATGAAAACAATTTTGTTTTAAAATTTAAATTGTTTTATACGTATTTGAATAATTTATTTATATTGATTTGGACAATCTAGTATATAAAGGTATTGCATATACGCGTCATGAACGTATATTCGATGTTTTAATATATTAGATAGATATAGAGTCACACTCTAGTCGCCCGGACATGGTCCTGATGATGAAGTATACCATCACCAGTATTTATTTTCGAGTGACGAAGGTGTGATATCTATATATTTCCATTAGACTGGTGTGAGAACCAAAACTAGATAGGTTTATTGTTGTGATTTGGCATCAAAAACATGTTTTTTCTGTATATATATCAAATTATGAATTTAAAAAGCTAATTCACTAATTGATTAATGGTTGTGTTGTTTGATTATTGTTTGATTAATTAAAAGTTGAACCTATAACCAAATTGTATCAAATAGTGAAGTGTATTGAAAATTTATCGCATTTGCATGTACATGTACTTACATTGAACAGGTAAATGGATTAGCTGTTGAGTAAAGAATTTATTTGTGTGCCCGACAAATAGGTAAACCTTAATGAGTTGGATGCGCACTTTTATTATTATATCATCTGCTGTGAGTGCCATTGGACGCGGAGTGCTGGTTATTCTGTGTGTAATTAATAAATGTTGCCATAGGATAGTAACAATTAATTTTGAACTACACTGCATGGCATACTTCCTGAAGATGGCATACTTCTTAATATCGCATACTTCATCCTATACCACACACGCATTTGGAGCTTGTGTGACGAGGTGGCAGATTTACCATACGAGCGAGAGGCTTGTATGGCGATGACTATATATTACAGGTTGAACTGATGACTGATATGGACAATATAAAATTGTAATGGTAAAATTGCCTGATTAATGAGAACCCCACACGGGTCTGGAGTTGACAATAATCACGTCTCTCTAGTTATTAGATACGGCACATGGACTATTTATTTCCCACACGGGACGAGGTGACGAGGATTTATCCTCTGGAGCATTTAAAATACACACTCCCTCAGGCTTTGACAGGGTGACGAGAATTTATTCTCTGGAGTTATTATCAATACACGCTCCCCTGTAAACACCAGAATATATCACTATAAATATGTGTATGCTTATTAGGATTTATTGGGTACCTAATACGGCCCAATAAATTTCCAAACCTCTCCCCTTACAAAGGAGGTTATGGCGAAATTTTTCGAAAATTCCGGGTGTTAGCCAAATTTTTGAAGAATTTTAAAATTCTCAGAAACTGAAAAGTTGGAGAATGGAAGCCAGAATGAATGTTGAGTTGGTTTTTAAAACGACTTTTAGCTTTGTTCCTTTTCGGGGACGAAAAGTTTTAAGTGGGGGAGAATGTAACAACCCGGAAATTCTAAGCCAATTTAAATTTTTTATTTTGGCAATTTTAATGAATTTTGAATATTTGAAATGAATTATTTTAAATAATAACGACGAGAAATTTATTTTGAATAGAATTAGAACGTGTATATTTATATAGATCATCGTTAGAATATAAATATTTATTTATAATTATAAAAGGAATTGAAAATGGCGCGGTAGTTCGATAATTCGATTTCAAAATTCAAATGAATGTGCAGGATTCAAAATAAACCGGATTTTGGCGAAACCAAAAATATTAGAATCTAGTTGAGAATATCTTTCCAATGAATCTGAAAAATCGAAATTTCATAGCGGGAATCAAAAGTTATGCCCAGTTGAAAATTCAGAATAACCGCTATGTAAATTAAACATGGCCCAAAAAGTCATATTTTGCATACAGATGAATTTGGACTCGAAACCACTTCCATTGAGTTCAAAATGCCGTTTAGAACTTCGAAAAGTATAAGCTTCGATATATTCCGATATCCGAAATAGTGGCAATTGGCTTGAGCTTTTCGGTTAGCAAAACATAGCCCTTAAAAAGTGAAATTTTGCATATGAGCTCAGAATTTGACGAGATAAATTTTTCTGGATTCATAATGACAAATCATTGTTGAGATCCAAATGGTGCGTCGAACGGAGTTAGTATGTGGCTGTGCGAGCTGAAACAGTTCAGGGTAAAGCAGGCAGTCATTTTACAAAGGAACATTATTGATACGACCTCAGAATTCGATTTCGGTTTTTTTTCTGGATTCGTATCGTCTAGTAATGGTTAAATCCAAGAGGGCATGATTTTTGGAGTTAGCGTGCGAGAAGAAAAGGTGCGCCAAAATCGCATTTTTGAGCAATATCTGAGCATATTCGTGATTTTTTTGGACGGTCAAACGAACTCGGAATTCGACGAAACTTGTTTTGTTGGACTCGTCTTCACGTCTACTATCTCGTGTCCGAAATCCGCGGCGATTGGATATCGTTAGCGTTCAGGCAATACGCGAGAAACGAGCATATAATCACTTTTCCTTCCTTTTTATTCTCACTTTCTTCCTCTTCCTCTTTTTGCATTTTTCCTCTTTAATGGCCACCGCTCCCAAACCGCCGCTGACCCTCCTCCCACCGCCACCACCGCACCACCTCAGGCCGCCGCACCCCCTCCTCCTCTTCCCCTCCTCCTCCTCTTCCTCCTCCTCTCTCTCCTCTCTCCATTTGCAAACCCTAAGCCCCAAATCACCAGCCACCACCACCGCGGCCACCACGGGGCCCACCACCGCCCTTAGCACCCTCCCCCACGTCCATCAGGCCCGCCGCCGCCCGCTGGCCACCCAACTCCAGCCGTGGGCCCCGCTACACTCAAAAACTCATTTTCACCAAAATTCCCGTTTTGCACAAAACACGCCGGACTGTTTTGACTTATATCTATCAAATGGTGCGTTTCTGGCCAAAGTCCCTCTAAACCAAAGTTGTAGAGCACGAAATTCTCTTCGATTTGGCTATATGGAAGTCGTGTTTTGGAGTTCGGAGCTGTTCGGAAAACGCGTTCGAAGTCTGCTGTTCAAAAGCGGTAAAATTCGTGTACTTTCGCGAATTCTGGCGAATTGGAGCATTTTTGGCAAAAATTCTCTCAGGCGAAAGTTGTCCGGAATGGCGCGTTTAAGCTAAAAAAAAGATGGTGTGAAGATTGAAGCTCGGTTGCAAATTCTGGAACCCGAACAGCGAATCCGGGCGTTAGAAAAAAAATGTGAGTTTTCTCCGTTTTAAAGCTTCTATGGTTTTTGACGAATGAAGTAGAATAAAAATATGATTTTTATATTATAGGAAGAATAAAAATATGATTTTTATATAGTAGAGATAATAAAAATATGATTTTTATATTATATGGATAGTAAAGATTTGATCTTTACTATATGAATAGCGGTATAAAAATAGAATTTTTATCTATATAGTAGTAGTATAAAAATGTGATTTTTATATACATAGCAACAATATAAAAATGTGATTTTTATATTAGTAGTGACTACAGGCAGTGAAATTGACAAAAAGGCGAGCACGACGAAGATTTCTACATAAGAAGAGTCGTGGTATTGGACTAGCTATCGGTGAGAACTTCTCACTTTAATTTCTTCTTCTAGTTATATATATATATATACTAGGATGCAGACGGTGCTTAGCAGCACCCGACACCCGTCATCCACAGACCATGGATGGCTTGTTTGTTTGATTGATGTGTTGTGAAAATTGTTTGTGATGTTGATGTGAAATCGACAATAAATTGTAGATGGTTGAAATAAATTAATTATCGTTAAAAATATAATTTTTAACGTGAATATGAATATAGTGAATGCGAGTAAATAAATATTTATAAACAAATCGGCCGATTGGTTTATATGCACTGATTTGACTGATATTGATTGGGATGATAAATTTTACACATCGCCCAACTGCACAAATAAAAATCTGTGTTTGTTGATTTGAAACCCCACACGGGTGTTGGGATGATATTTGACTTACACTAATCCCAATTATTTAATTGTATGTCGATCGATTGGTCGACAGGCTGTGTAAGCGTTGATTATTTATATTTGATGCTTATGCAGTTGTGTGGTGCACCTTGGATGATGGTTGATTGTTTATCGTTGCTATTATATACATGTGTTGTATGGAATCCATATAATTAACGTTATATGGTAATTGATTGGGCCTCATTCCAATGGGGAAAATAATGAATATTATAAAAGAAAATTCATGTGTTGAATGTAAAAATAGTCATGTGTTGACGATGTTCATGTGTTGAAACTATTCATGTGTTGAGTAAAATATTTTAACAATAAAATTTACATCTTTATCATATTTAGATTAGAACCACTTTACAGTTGGAGTCTGATTTAAAAATCAAACGATAGATACCATAATTTTATAAAATATATTACATAACAAAAATAGTTGTGTGTTGACAGTACTCATGTGTTGAGATTAGTCGTGTGTTGAAAGAAATATAGATTCATGTGTTGAATAGAATAAATATTCATTTGTTGAATAGAATAACAAATTTATTGAAATATATAAAGCCGTGTTGATTAGAGTTGCGCTATTTTGACGTGAACGATATTTATATCGATTATATTCATTTTTATAATGAATATAGAAAGGTAGTGATTTTAAAATATAACGTTTTGAAAATATTATCATTTATATAGTAATGACATGAAATATTCAATTTTGATTTTAAATTGGATATAGAGTAGAAATGGTTTTGAAAACGAACTTAAAACGATTTATAAAATACGTTTTAAAAAGGAAGTCGACGAAGTATATATAATATATATATATATTATGTATATAATGGCCTGAATAGAACGCGCCGCGCCGCGGCAGTTCGTGAATTTCGACCATTGACTTCGTATTGACGTTGCGGGAGATCCGACCGTCGGATTTTCCTACAACCGGAACCGTTGGGTTCGTATCAAAAAGAGCTTTCCAATGAATATTAGAAATTTGAAATATAACGGTTGGATTTGGAATTATGTCCAAATCAAATTTGGAAAAGGTCGCTGTAAGTGCAGTTCGATGGCCATTGGTGGAAATCGATTGTACGGGCCTTGATAAAATTATTAAAAATAATCAATATTCCCAATATGTGAATTGGACTGGAGTTGAATCGAAATTATCTTCGGAATATTTCGATGTTGGATTTCGTGACTATACAGATATTGTTATGAGAATTTGAAAGATATATTTTATATCGTTAGTTCCAATATGATAATTGTTGGTTTCAGGATTTGATATTGAATATAAGCCGGTATATTTTCTATTCAGAGCCTTGTACTTAATATCAAATGTGATGTGGATTTGTCGTGAATGGTGTCTTCATTAACACTGTTCTTAAGCCCAATAGAGAAAAAGATTAAATCTTTCTATTTAGATTAAATGAAGTGTATCAATTAAATAATATTTAATTGGAATTGAATTTGAATTGCTTTTTGGGTTTATCGTGAGCGGTGTTTTGAACAACACCTGTTCTTTAACCCGATTAACAATAGAGTGTGATTTTGGGTTTATCGTGAATCGTGTTTTAGATGACATTGGTTCTTTAACCCAGTTAAAGGCAGGATATTGATTTTTGAAAAGATTAAAACTAAGTGGAGTTTTAATGAATCTTTAATTAGATTGAAATGTGAATTGATAATTTAAATTATCAAATTTGGAAAGTATCGAGAATGGAGTATCACCAGTTTTGTTCCAAAGCGATAGTTAAATCTTTAATTAGATTTGAACGTGAAATGGTAATTAATTTTACCGATAGCACCATGGTGTTAGATATGGAGTATTACCAGTTTTCTCCATGGGATAAATAGGTTGGGATTGGGAAATAAAATAAATAATTACTTCGGTGTGGTTCGGTAATCCCGACTAGTTTGGAAAACCATAATTTGGTTTGAAATGATATCCAAAGGAAGATTAAAGAATAAATTTAGAAGAATTTATCTTGGATAAAATTAATGGGGACCTTTCCCTAAGAATGTGATTTTGTGAATAAAAGAATATTCTGAATTGGAATGAGGCATTTGTTGTGTTTGTGTAACATTTGTTTATCATATACGTGGGTTATTCAGAAAGGTCGGGTTTATACCCATTCTGAATAACCGATTCGACGAGATGTCGAAGATGAAGACGGTGGTTGAAGACCGGAAGTCTTCACATTGTTTGGGTGATTACTGATGATCTTGATTGGGCTGTACACCCAAGATGAGGGAATCAGTTGGTGATCGTCCAGACGTACTTGGAGATCGATGGATATGCGAGGAAAGTGCCATCGGTTTCGTTCAGACCCAGAACGAACTTGTAAATGGATTTTGTGTCTGACATTGGATTTTATTATGTGTTGATTGATCTCTATTAAATATAGATTTTTTGGCGGCGGATAATTTATTCTCTTGCTTAACGCCCTTCTCTGAGACGTACGAGCTCAGAGGTTGTATATCTATGGACATCAGTCGCATGGAGTGAATTGCCAGTGTGGCACGCGTAAGTGGCAAATGATCAAGGCTTCTGTTGAAAAGCAAAGTCTTGTGGTTGATGATCAAAGCACGGCCTGTGTGGCGCAGCTTTGTGTATAACGTGAATTCGTGAGCCTCACACCTCGGTATGAGTCAAAAACGGGATACGGACCCAAGGATTGCACGACGTTTCTTTCTAGCTATGGTGGTGTCAGTGTCCTACCAGCCCTAACATTTATATACTTTTCACCTGTGTGGTTGTTGGATACAAGGCGCCTCGGATATAGGTCTGTAAAGACTGGGAAACGTGTGTTCAGGAATAATTAATCCTCAAAAGTAAGAGAGGACTGGCCTTGGAGGTTCCAAAGGATCATAGTGGGGTCCTGGGACATTTGCTAGATTGTCTCGAATCGGAGAGGAGCTTGCCCCTTGCCTCGACTCATGACGGAAATCCAATTTCCAATACGTGATATTGCGGTTTTAATTGTAGAACTAGTATGCCAACATGATATATGGTACCCATGCCGTCTATGATTGATATTTATGATTGAAATTGTTTTGACACTATACACCTATAATAGTATCAAATGATTTGTTTTAAATGTATCAAGCATTATTTGGCTATTATAAGGGAAAACCCTATCCTCCGGCTTGCGTTGCATTGTGTGATGGGACCTGGGTCTTATAATAGCTTCATTTTTCCAAAAAGCATTGCGCTGTTTTGTTATGTGCACTAGTATTCTTGGGAGGAAACCCGTTCCGTGTTATACGGGCAGCTAGTAGTTTTGGTTTTGCAGATTTATATTCACAGGATCCAGATTAACAGCTGGAACGATGCTCGGAAAGCTCTGTATCCGTGTATTACTTTCAGTTGTGTTTTGTGTATTTTTCCGCTGCTATGTAATTTATTGTAATCTCTGATGTTCTTCGAATGTATTTTATTCATTTACACTCCGTATATTCTTGTATCTGATGGAATTGTTGTAATAACAATGAAATGTTCTTCTGTTTGCGTTCTATTTTGTCTTGTCCTTAATTCAATCCGTGCTTTCCTTATCGGGGAAGTTCAGGTCGTCTCAAAAACCCTTCCATATAAGCTGTCGATTCTGATTGTCTAATTCTTCTTTTTCCTTTAAGGTCGTTCTTCGAATAGCGTGAACTACTGGCCTTGCATTCAGAATTAAAGCAATCTTGAAATCTATTTCTCTACGCGGAGGTAAGCTAACAACTTCTTCGAACACATCCATATAGTTCTTGACGATAGGAATATTTTCTACATCGACCAGGATATTCTCCGTAATGACAGGAACAAGTTCTAATTTAGCAGGAGAAACGTCCAAAGCTGACCAAAAGTCTTTTCTATCCGAATTCGGACCTTCACATGGAACAGTTATATACTCCCCGAATTTTGTTTTCGCCTTAACGACTCTCTCAGCGCATTTAACCTCAGCTTCATATTTGGTTAACCAATCCAATCCTAAAATAACATCGAATTCGTTAAAATTTATGACGATCAAAATGGTAGGGAACCGATGACGTGAAAAAGTGACAGGCACCCCACAAATCCAGCTAAGATCGAGGGAACCGCCAATTGGATTATGGACAGTCATGGGTGCTTTAAGCTTTTTAAGATTCAAATCCAGTTTCTTAACCGCATATCTTGCAATAAAGCTTCGCGACGTGCCTGTATCAAACAGTACTTTAACTAGAATATCTTTGACAGTAAGCGTGCCTTCTAAAACATTTGGTGTTCCCTGATTATCTGAGGGTGCAGGAACCTCTGCCACTTCATTTACGTGTGTTGCTTTAGATTTCCTGAATAGCTGGCAAGCCTTTGAAAGATCACCAGCCTGATGGCATTGACTGCATTTTCTACTCTCTTGAAAATTGTCCTTGGATTTAGATCCATTATTCTTTCGTTTGTTCGAAGACTCACAGTTCCTCATCGAATGCCCTTGTTGATTACACTTTAAACATAAGACTGCCTTAACCTTTTTCTGACTGGCCTTTGGCCTCTTATTCCCTGCAGACTTTGTACTCGCTTCAGGATGCGTACTTGTCTCTGGGCTATCCGGTTCAAAATTCCTTTTACTGCTAGTACTGACTTCCTCTTCATCGCCCAAAAGACCTCGCTTATCCAAATCCTCATACTGATAAGCCATGTATATCATTTCAAAAATAGATTGTTGCACATGTGCAGTTACCCTATTTTGGTACTTTCTTTGAAGCCCGTTAATAAACCTCAGATTCTTCATCTTTGGATTTTGAATGAGATGCGGGTCAAAACGAGAAAGTTCATTGAATTTCTTATGATATTCCGGAATGGTCATATCTCCTTTAATCATACAGTAGACTTCATCACTTAACCGCTCAGTCGCTTATGAAGGAATAAAGTTTTCATTGCAAATTTCTTTGAATCTATCCTAGGTAATATCACCTTCTGGATTATCCTTAATAACGGTATCCCACCAGATTAAAGCTTCGTCTTTGAGCACCCAAGATACCAGTAATTTTTATGATCATCTCTCAACTTTGAACCTTCAAAATTTTTCTCAGTAGAGCGCATCCATGCTTGTGTTTGAATAATAGATTCATTGCCCGAGAACGGTATTCCACCTAGATTTCGACACTTGTTTAATAGAGCTTCAATATCTGGTTCTGACCTACCTCTTCTACTTCTTCCACTCATCATTCAATGTCTGCAAATAACAGACAAAGTGTTAGGCCAACAGAAAAGGTAATTTAAAGCATAGAGACATATACTTGAATGTAAATGTGTCTATCAGGATGTATTTCATTCTGCTATACTCATTCTAGGAAATTGCTGGTCCTATGTGAAATGAGCAATCCATCTTACGACACTACTGGTTCTATTTCTGACGAGTTCGTTAATATGTTATATTCCAGAACTAAGCTTATCCAAAGCTCTGATACCACGTTGTGACCATCCCAAACCCCCGATCCATGGTGGCTAGTTAAATCTTTGTAATATAACACATAAACAGATAATAGTAGAACAGAAATATATAAATACACCAGATAATGTACAATAGGATACACTGGATAAACATAATCATCAGAGTTACATAGTATACAAGATTATACTTAGTACAAAATATAGTTCATCTTTACATAAAATGTCAACAGCAGAATCAAAACATAATATGTACAATAGGAGCTGAACAGCATAAAAAGAAAGAAATGATAGAATCCATCTTCAGCTCCATAGCTATCCAGAAAGAGCCCACTAAAAGCTGAATACAAGGCTGCTCGTGTAGAAATAGGGCACTTGAGTTTGCAAGTGAAACAAACTACGAGTCAGTCATGGAACTGGTATGAGAAATATACTTAACTTATTTTATAATAAGGCCAATTACAGGACCACGCCGCTAACGCGGAACGGTTTTAATCCATTATATTGCCAGTGCTTAAAACAAGTAAATCATTTAAACATCGCAATGCTTTTATAAAAATGAAGCCATTATAAGACTCAGTTCCCATCACACAATGCAACACAAACCGGATGATAGAGTTTTACCTTATAATGGCCAAAAAATGCTCGATATGAATAAAAAAAGAATTTGATATTATTATTAGTGTTTATATGTTTCAAAAACAATTTCAATCATAAGTATCAGTCGTATACGACATGTGTCCATATGTCATGTCTCCATATATGTGTTTACAATCAAAACCGCATGATGTCGTATTTGGAAATTGGATTTCCATCATGAATCAAGGCAAGGGATCGTCCTTACCGCTTCGAGACAATCTAGCCTACCATGTCTCAGGATCAGAGTTCGAGTGACCCTTGGATCGTCAGGGCTGGTCTATACGGAATGGATTAAAATGCCTGAATACTACGTTTCCCCGCCCTATGGGGCGTAAAATGGTCACATACCAACCAGACCATCGGCCCCGAAGCGACTGATATAACCGAGGTGCCTCGCTATCCATCATCCACATAAGTAAAATGTCTGGGCGTGTAAAACCAAAAACACCACTCCTAGCTAGAAAGAAACGCAGGTCCTCCCTGAAGTCCTCTCCCGTTTCTGGCCCGTACCAGAGTGTGAGGCTCGCGAATCAACGCTAAACACAAAGCTACCTATTTAAAGCCCTGCTTTGATCATCAACCACAAGACTCTACTTTTCAACAAAAGCCTTGATCACTGCATCTCAGCATGCCACATAGGCAATTCATTCCCTGCAACTGACGTACATCAATCACACGGAAAGAAATCCAATGTCGGACATACAATCCATTTACAAGTCCGTTCTAGGTCTGAACGAAACCGGAGGCACCTCATTCCTCTCCCGTATGTCCAATACAGGAGAGATGCCCTCACACATTCGAACGATCAACAAGTACGTCCGGACGACCACCACTGTAACACCTTTAGGGAAGCAACTCCCATTAAAGGCATCAGTAGCCATCTATTCGATGTGAAAATCCTCGGTCTTGCACCATCTTCATATCTTCGACTTCTAACCGTCGACCAATTATTTGATATGAGAACTAACTCGGCATTTTCAAACAATTCACGTATATTTAGAATTTCAAATCAATTCATTTCAATGGTTAAATTATCTGACATCCATAATTCAGTTCATTAATGTAATTTTCACGTCAAATCTATTTAACCATCAAATATCCTATAAACCGAGAAAATTCAGTTTATTTCCATTTCATATCATTTATAATAATTTATAACAATTTATCACTATTTTTGTTTATTTAAATGTAGCCAATTTATTCAAACGACGCTTTAGGCCACAACGCTGCCATGGAGCTCTTTTTCTCTAGATTTGATTTACACATATCTGAAAATCTAACCATTGGATCTTTATAAATTTTATATCATTAGAAAGATCTTTTCAGAACAGATCCAACGGTTCCAGTTTTGGGAAAATCCGACGGTCGGATCTCCCGGTACAATCGTTTGAAGTTACGATTTTAAAATACGAACTGCAGCGTCATTATTCGATTTAATTTAATTATATTTATATATATTAACATAATCCATTATGGCGCTGTTTTCATTCAGATTTGAATTTAACATTCCAGACAATCCAACCGTTGGATCTTTGCAATGTTAGTATCGTTGGAAAGCTATTTCCAAAGCGAACCCAACGGATTTGGTTTCAGGAAAATCCGATGGTCGGATCTCCTGGTACAATCATTTGAAATCACGGTCTCAAAATACAAACTGCAGATTTGTTGTTCGATTTATTTTAATTATATATATATAACCCGTTCTTCAATTTCCAAAGCATATTCATTTCATATATGTGATAAAATAATATTTTTAGCCAACAAATATTCATTTCAACATATGACTATCTTTAACACTTCACATATAGATAAAAATGTGATTTTTATTGTTAAAACAATTTATTTTAAAAATGAAGATTTTTAGCGATTTATATATATTATAAAAATATGATTTTAAAAATGAAGATTTTTAGCGATTCATATATATTATAAAAATATGATTTTTATTGTTAAAACAATTTAATTCAAACAAGAATATTTCGTATATCTCGTAGATACTATCAAAATATTATTTTTATCATTCAAACCATTTCAATTCATACATTCACTAAAAAATGTTATTTTTATTGTTCAAACAATTTATTTCATACATTCAATAAAAATGTTATTTTTATCGTTCAAACAATTTATTTCATACATTCAATAAAAATGTTCCTTTATCGTTCAAACAATTTATTTCATACATTCAATAAAAATGTTATTTTTATCGTTGAAACAATTTCATTTCATACATGAATTTTCTCCAACACATGAACATATTTCAACACATGAATAATAATCAAACATACGAATATTTTAGAAAATTTCGGGCAGCATAATAGTAAGGTAATTAAAACCGGCACCGTCCCGAGTACGGCTCCTCGCTCTACTTAAAGCCTCACAGCTTTTGACAATGGGGATTTCAATATCTAGTTCGTACGCAGACGAATTTTCCCATAAACTAATCCTATTGGGATTTTAACCACAATCAATCATATCAACCGTTCGCATTTATCAACCAAATTTCACATCAACCTAATCCAAACAATCACAACCAATATATATAGTCCATAGTCTGTGGACGAGGGGAGTATATATATATATATACATATATAAATATATTTCGATTCCATTTCAATATTATTTCAATTCCATTCAACACACATGATTTTTACAAAGCATATATAATTTATACATCGCACAGACAACTTATACAATGCTTATACATGTGGTGTACAGCGCTTATATAACTCATACATCGACCGTATAATTTATACATCAACATTTCATATCGTTTATAATTTATCAATCTCACATTGGGTTCCCCTCCTCCAAAAATCGTAGGAAGCTCCAAAAATTCTCCGGCCTCTTTTAGAATGTAGAAGATGTCCTCACGATCCCAGTATCTCTTGTTTCACTAGATTTCGACAACATAGCAAAAAGATATAATTTTTGTCGTGAAATCAAAATCCATAGCGCTTTTATAGTGTTGTTTTCTTTTCAAAATAAAACAGCCGTTACCTATCAGCGATGTTCAAAACTAGGTTTTTGATTTTCGTGTTAACCGTTGAATGAGAGGTCGATCAGCTTGTGCAGCGCCATAGAGCTTGGGGTCGCGATCCTGCACGTAGTGGAGGTGCCCAGTTTGATCCACCAGAGTTGGCACGACAGCGGCTGAAAGGTTAGATCTTTGAGGAGTCAGAACTTGACGAAGGTTGAACAAGAAGGAACGTGGTAGGTATGGATTTTTAGAGGGGATTCAGATCTTCAAAAACCCCAATTATGTCAATCGATTTCATTGAGCCTATTCGCTGTAATCGAGGTGGGAAGAACGGAAAGGGTTTCCGCTGTCGAGATCGGGGGGAGAGAGAGGGATTTGTTTTTTTTTTGTTTTTTTTAATTTATTGAAAGGAAAATTCTGATTGGTCGATATATATTTATATTCCAAAAATAGTACTTCCTTATACGAACTCCAATCCAAACCCAAAGACTGTCGCCCCTAGCTAAATACCCCCATTCTGGACACAATGGAATATGTTTTGTAGGCCCATTCGACTGTTTATTCAGTTATTCTTCAAATTAAAATATAACACATTCAATATTTGATTTGAATGTACATTTCAATTTGCCGGGGCCACATACTGATCCCAAAAATTACAGAAAAATAAATCTAGCTATGTTTGGACGATACAGTCCCAACAAAACCAATTTCGTCGAATTTGGATACCATTCGAAAAATGGCCATTTTCTAGTCGATCCAAGTTGACAGAAATTAACCAAACACATTTTCCTTCGCCGCGCTCACATATGAACTCCAAAAATTATGGAATTTGAAACCTAGCAATAATTTTCCATACCGGACAACCAAAGTGGTTTCATCGAAAACGAGGTCATTTGCAAAATGGCTATTTTCACGGCCTATATAAACTCTATAGCGACCTTTCCGAAAATTCATTTGGCTATAACTTTTGACTCCTGCTATGAAATTTTGATTTTTCAGATTCGTTCGAAAGATATTCCTAAACAGATTTAAATATTTTTGGTTTCACTAAAATCCATTTTATTTTGCATCTGGTACAGTCAGTCAAAGTCCGAATTCAATTTTTTAAACTACCGCACCATTTCAGGCCTTGTTTTATAATTAAAATAAATATATTTATTTTCCAACATTGATTCAAATAGACTTTTGGTCGTTATTATTTAAAATAATTTATTTTAAATATTCGAAATCCAATAAAATAGCCAAATTTAAAAATTTAAACTGGTTCAGATTTTCCGGGTTGTTACATATATGGTTTAATACGAGAGGTCTTTTGTGTGTGTGTGTGTGTGTGTGTATATATATAAGTTAATGTGTGAAAACAAATAGGCTTACTATGCCTTAAGAAGGTCTTAAGGTGCCGACTCACCTTTTTATCTAATTTGAGTCTTAAGTGGTTAGGACTAGGATCCCTCCGAAGGTTTATTCCTTACAGAGGAACCAAAGTCATAGGACCCACTCTTATTAGTATTAAGGTAAGTCTTTGGATCCTCCTTCTTTAAAAGTGGTTAGCAATAAAACGGTTAACGGAGTAAGGTAGTTCACGGGGATGTCCACTTCCTCTACAAGCTTGTAAGGGCACAACTAGGGGCAGAGTGGTAATTGAAGGATATGTGGCCATTGCATGCTCACCAACTGTCTAAGGGAAGTCTTAAGCGATATAGGTGTCCTACTGGGTAATATCAATCAAGTAGTAACGTTCACAATACTACTTCTCATATTACAAATGAGAGAATGGACTTGTAACGTTAATGTACCAGGATGGGGTTCTTAAAGGGCTAAGGGTCCGCCTTAGGCTTATAAGAGATGTAAGAATCCACCTTTAATAGGGTCATAAGTGACCGAGAATGCCACCTCGTTGGGTCTTTACCCTAAAAACACTAAAGGGTGATTGACTTGGATGTCCACCACATTGGTTAGACATTTATGTTTGTGTGAAATATTGTGTGCTGCGTAGACATACCTTGACATATGTAACCTGCTAAAAATATAGGGTGTGGACGTTAAGTAACACTATATTTCAGTCACAGATAACTTTATGTTCTGACCCCCTCCACTTATCATCCAACAGGTTAGTAGAATGGGGTAAAGCCATGGATGAAGTCACGATTGAAGTCAATGGAGAAGACGAAGTTATTATGATATTATTAGTAGATATTGCTTTGCTTCTTCTGGAATCTTTTAAGATTGAACAATTTGATGTACCTATTGAATAAACGTAACTACGACTATGTATTTCTGATATTTTTGAAATAATGGTACATCTTATTTAAATATTATATTTTCTCTTTCCGTTGTGTGATACTTTCATTCGAAGTATATGTTATTTTATCTGTGCAAATGTAATCCTTTCAGGAAACAAGGACCCATTTAGAATGGCTCTAAGTTTTAATGGGCCTTTTCTGGGTTAAAATTTAGGCCTATTCCTAGCGGATTTGTAACACCCAGAATTTTCTATGTCTATTAAAAGAACGAATTAAAGAATACTTAATTTTTAAACTTAGAATTAAGGGAAACGAGTTACGCCATTTTGTTCGTCTCGAAATTCTGCTTGGAATAGAGTCCAAGTTTTCGTAAATCGGACTTCGTATGAGGAAGTTATGGCCCTCAGAAGTTTCAGAAATTTATATTAATTAAAAATAGTTCAGAGTTAAAATTCAAAATTCAAACGAAAAACGAAGAAGCAGGCTGGGCGGGTTATTTCCCGCCCCAGGCCAGGTCGACCAAGGGGTCGACCAGGGGTCGGCCTCCCCTATACAGGTCGACTAGGGGGGTCGACCTACCCACCTCGCCCAGATCCAAAACCAGTGATGATTCTGACTAGTTGCTGAGTCCTTTCTGACCTGTTGCTGAGTCACTATGGCATAGGTAGAAATTCTGGATAACTCTCTAGTCTGGACAGTTGTGATTTCTCTTAGAATGATATAACGGCTCACATAAGATACAACTTCTATAAAAGCAACCCTAATCCTCAAACCCTAAATCACACGAATTCATTCCAAGGAGCCACCATGCTATCCATGACCGTTCTAGCCTAGACACCATTTCTTCTTCAATTAGAAAGCGAGTCAAAAGTTATGAATCAAAACTAACTTAGAGAATTGATAGTCTTTTTCAAAGGATTGCTTTTCAGTTTCAGAAAACAGATCCCAGAAAACAAGACTTTCTTTTGTTTGTAAGTCCTGTTATCATTTACATGTGAACGATTAAAAAGTTACGATTTGTAATAAAGTGAAAACTAGCGTTATTCCTAGTTGTAAAATAATGATGATGCTGATTCATACCTATCCTTGTAACGATTCTGTCGTATAGCTAATGAGATTATTGCGGTTATTATGTTGTTGTTAAACCAATCATGTATTATGTAAAGTTTGGTGACTTATTCACATTATGTTACATGCAAGTTGTTAGGCTATTGTGGTTATTATGTTGATGTTAAACCAATCATGTATTTTGTAAAGTTTGGTGATTTATTCATGTTATGTTACATTGCAAGTTGTTAGGCTATTCTGGTTATTATGTTAATGTAAACCAATCATGTAAAAGTGGTTACTTATTCATGTTATGTTACATGCAAATTGTTAGGCCAAGACATGTATTATGTTTAGATCTACATTTAGATCTATGAAAATTAGATCCAAAATAAAAGTTCATATTTACATGCCTAGTTAAATTTGTGTAATTTCATATGTTTAAGATTCATGTTTATTGGATCCAAATTAAAAGTTCACATTCACATGTCTAGTTGAACTTTTGTAATTCTATATGCTTAAGGTTTATGTTTATTGGACCCAAAATAAAAGTTTACATTTACATGCCTAGTTGGATTTGGGTAATTTTATATGCTTAAAGACTCATGTTAGTTGGATCCAAAAATGCAAGTTCATTATTTTATGCCATATTTACATGACACATGTTTAGTTAGATCCTTATTATTTTATATTGTGTGAATGGTACATGCTCCCTTCTTTCCCCCTTTGTATATAAGTCAGGCTAACTCACGAGCCTAACATTCTATGTGAATTTTGCGAACGTATGACGGCGGTAACGTTGGGAAAACCTTAGAAATTATTATTATTGGCATAATTTGGCCCATAAATAAATGAATGGTTAGTGGCATAAAAATGGTATAAATTTATATAATAAAAATTGAAAATATGATTTAGAAGGTAAATGGGCCATGACTTGAATGGCAATAATTGTGGATAATTTACATATAAATTTGAAAGATAAATATGTAAATTAAGAAAAAGACGAATATGCTTAACTCGAGGTAAGATTGAGTTACTGTGTAAGACTGCCCGACACCGACTGGCACATCCAGCAACCATAACAATATATATCTAATGTGAGAGGTTAGTGCATCAAGCCCAAAAGAACCCGAGGTTAGATTGAGTTGTGGTGTAAGACTGCCTGGAACCGATTGGCACATCCAGCAACCGCAACAATACATATCTGATGTGAGTGGTTGGTGCTTTAATGAATGAATTAAAGCTAAGACAGGAATGGTAGGGTTAAGTTAACTAAGGCAACACTTAACCAATACAACATGTTAACTAAACAGATGGGTGGGGTTAGGTAAATTTGAGAAACACTTAACCATTTTAACATGTTGATTAAGAAACCCTAGTAACGGGGACCCCTTTCAGCAGTAACCCACATAGATGTATCATGGTACGCTAAACTAGGCAGGGTGGGGCACGATTACTGGGCTGATTATAAGCGGTCAAAATAACAGTGGGTTGTGCGTCAGTGTAGGTTCTGACGGAGTGCGATCGTGTACGTACTCCAAAGTGGAAAAGCAGGCACTGGGCATCAGTAGTTATACTCTGTGCATCCTGAATTGTGTCGGGTTACCACCATAGGACTTGATACACCCCATGGTGGGACCAACACAGGTATCCACAATCATGCGGGACCGAATGACACAAGTGGTAAACGTATACGAGTAGGATCCGATCAATAAAAAGGGGATCATTTATCTTGAACACATGGTGCTAGTTGAAACACTTGTAAAAGGGGTGCAGAGAAGTAGAAATGAGTGCGATAGCATATTCAACTTATTATCTTATTCCTAGGATGTTGCCCTAGATTCAGTTTATTGAAGTCATAATCCTTTTTCTTGTTTACGTGCTAAATAATCACTGGACTTACCAGACTCATGTCTGACCGATTTTCTTTCGTCTTCTTTTCTTCCGTTCCCCCCAGGTCCGCAGGGAGGGAATACTTCAAATTAGATCAGATCATTTCCAGCTTGAAGAGAGCAAATGTATTGGTTGGAATCTTTTTCCTTGGGCTATGGCTTTGGATACTCTCTTATTAGGGATTTATGCTGCCTTACTGTTGTTTTAATGCTTCTTTATGTTTTAATTCAAGACAGAGATTTTGTTGTAATAATTTCGAAGTTGGTTTCAGACAGTTGTTGTAATGTTTTAACTAAACCACGTACTTATGAAATAAATTTAGTTTTTCCGTTGTTTATATGTCTGCCTTGTTAATTATCTGTATCTTTTACCTATAATGCTCCACCGAAGTTAAGGCATTCCCTTTGTGAATGACCTTGACGAAGGCGGGGTGTTTCACTTGGTATCAGAGCTGATGGTTGCCAGATCAGATAAATTTTTTGGAAACTAATTTTCAAAAAGAAGTTTTAAGAAGCATTTTTTTAGAAAAAGTGTTGTTATAAAAGGCATAACCCCCCAAAGCCATATGCACTATCTTCCTATCCATTGTTTTGAATCTTTTCCTTTTCATTTCAGCATGTCTGGGGATCTTAACCTTTTAGAGGGTGTATCGGTACCTGGCTGGTTCAGAAGGTACCTAGAGGCTAGGGTTAATGATGCAGGCCCAGCAGACGTTACTCCTCCCCCAGTTACAATTGTTCCTCCTCCTCCTCCTCGTGCGAATGCCTTCTCCAAGATATGTAGGGATTTTCGAGCCATGGATGGAAAGAACTTTAATGGTACTGAGTCATTTGTAGAAGTAAGAAACTGGCTCAAAGAAATCGAGGATCTGTTTGTTATCTTCGAAGTGGACGATAGGCAGAAGATACAATTGGCCATGTGGCTACTTAAAGACGAAGCCTCTTATTGGTAGGAAGTTACTAATGCTGAGAGACCAGTTGAAACTTGGGAGGATTTCAGAACAAGGTTTGAAATGAAATTCCTCTCACAAGAAGAACGTAGCCTACAGATGGAGAAATGCTTAGCTCTCAAACAGGAAGTAGGTCGGTCAAGGAATACGTCAACCAATTCAACCAGCTGGCTAGATTCGGACTAGAGTAAGTGAACACTCCCCATAAGACGGCTCTCCGTTTTGTTAAAGGATTGAATGAGCCACTGCACATCCTAGCTATGTCCCATATACCAATGGGCGCAACTTATGAGAGACTGGTGGACATGGCACTGCTACAGGAGGAAGATAAGGATGGCAAGAAAGAGGCAAAGGTGGAAGCACCTCAAAATAAGAAAGTGGAGGGATCCCAGAACAAGAAGACAGACTCAAAGAAGGGCGGGAAGAAAAACAAACCCTGTGACAAGAGGAAGTGTAATTTTTGTGGCATTCCTGGACATTTGATCAAGGACTGCAGAAAGAAAAAGAGGAAGATGGGTAGTTGTTTTCACTGCGGCGAGATAGGACACATGGCTAAGGACTGCCCAAGAAAGCAAGGGCAAGGGCAAAGGACTAGATCTACCTCTGAAGGGCAGGTTCACGCTCTCATTGCACCTCTGCAAGAACAATGTATAAATATTTCTATTGAGAGTTTAGTTTATCTATTTTGATCATCCTATTCGTACACTCTTTGATTCTAGCACATCGCACTCTTTTATATCCACTTCTTTAGTTGAATCTCTGCACCTAGACACCATTATAGTAGAGGATCAATTGGTTTTTTCAAATCCAATTGGGGGCTCGACCTACTTGTCAATGATTTGTTTGGAATTGGAAATTTCTATACTAAGCGTTGGGTTTAGATGTAATGCCTACGTTTTGGGCTTCACGGGCTATGGGTTGATTCTAGGCATGGATTGTTTACCCAGTAATTGGGCCATCCTCGATTGCGTAAAGAGAGTGGTTAGACTTATGACTCGCCTCGGTAACACTCTTGAAACCTCTTGTAATCCCATACACTCTGTTATGCTTAGCTACCTTGAATCTCTTGATGTGTTTGTTGAAAACTCGCATTCTGTTAGAGTAGTTGTAACACCCCACGTCCATTAATGTCACTCACAAAGGGAATGCATTAACTTCCATGGAGTTTTTAAGTTAATATAGAAATAAATTTACAACAAGACAGATAATAAGTAGTACTTGAAAATCTAAAACTTCATTTTGTTGCAGCGCAAATTAAACATGTTTGTTACATCATAAAACCATAAATCAGAGTCTAGTACATTATCCATCTTGATAAAACAAAATACATAATCTCATTACACCAATAGCCATTAAAGAAGATAACAAGCTGGACTTTACTTCAACGGTCCAAGCTTTCCAAAGAGAAATGAAGCAATCCAATCAAACTCCACTAGAGCTGGGCCCAACCCGAGGACCTGGAGGGGGAAAAAGGATAGAAATGGAGGGGGTCAGACACAAAGTCTGGCCAGTATGATAATTCTAACAATACTATTATCAAAATAACTAGACTAAGGCATAAGCTGGAAGACAAGTAAATGTCTATGAACTATTAGGTATGGAAGAGCAGACAAAGATAACGTTTAAGATAACGTTAAAGGTAACGTTAAAGGCATACCTAATTACTAACGAATAATTACTACACTGCACCGCACATTACTACACTGCACCGCACCAGTCACCATAAAGGTTAATCCCACTTGCTTCACACAGAAACTATATAAATAGCCTTGCGTACCCCTAGCTGACTACATAGGTGCCGTCTGCCCCTATCTCCACTAGGTGTACCCCACAACCCACTTTCGATCGGCTCCCTACTCGTAGATACCCGTGTTGGCCCCATAGTGGGGTGTATCACTCCCCTAAAGTGGCAACCCGATACAACTTGAGAATGCACGGCTTATACCTACACGATGCAACAACGTTTTACCTACCAGCCCGGGTCCACACACGCATATGAAACCCGTTGGACTTGCGTTGCCACCGCTCCCCGTTTTGGCCTCTTATCGTCAAACCTAGTATTTCTTAATTCATTAAGGCCATAACCTCATAAAGACCTCTCATATTAGACTGGCATTTATGGCAGCTGGATTTGCCGGGCGGGTCCGGGCAGTCTTACACCATAAAAGAGTCTAACCTCGTGTCTTTACAACTGTTATGCTTTAGTTTAGGCCTAGGACCTCTCACATTGGGCTGACATTTGTGACCACTGGATTTGCCGGGCGGTTCCGGGCAGGTTTACGTCACAAACGAGTCCAACCTCGTGTCCTAAGAATTGATTATCACTTATAATCTTTTACCCCAGTTTTAATAATTCCCTATTCAAATTATTAATTAAGTCCACTTTTATTGATGTCCATAATTGACTCAATTATGGTCATCCACTCATGGCATGCAAAATCATATCAATTGCACCCCAACTTCTTTATATTAATTCCTTAATATTACCCCTACCCCACGTTTATACGTTCGCTTATTCAACGCAGAATATACGTTAGACTTGAATAGTCTAACTCATAGCATAGAAATAAATTATCACAACATATAGATAATTAAAAATGAATCTAATCATAATAGGGGTGAAACTTGCATAAACTACACATGTTAAGGATCTAAAGGTGTCAACTTGTTAAATGGCACAATTTACATGATATGATCATAACCCAAATTTATGTATAAACTTGCATATGGGGTTTTAGGCAACATAATGATGGTGTCAACTAGCATAGAATTTCACATATGTCATAGCATAATTCTATATGTCATAATAGATGTCATGGCATATATTCATAACTTTTACTAATCAACCTAAACTTGCATATGTGACTTGTCATATAGATCAACATAGCCCAAGTAGTATCAATATTATGATTTGATTAACATGAACTAATTAGCATAGATAGTAACATCATGGCTTTTTAACATGTATGATTCATCACAACTTAGCATAGAAACTCTCAACATACATAACATCATCATAGCATGATTTACAACATATAGGATATCATCACCACATAGCATAGGATTCATAACATACATGATAGTATAAGGTTTACAACAACATATATGACAATTCACATCATCTACTCATAATCCATTCATGACTTAACCTAATTAATTTAATAATAATCTTGTTAAGATCATCATACTCACAATTTAGAGAAGAAAAGAGAGTCTGGATTTGCTTTAGAGTTGAGTATAATTAGAATTTGATTAGCTTTTCTTCCTTCTTAGTTGGCGGCGGCTCCACTGAGTTCCATGGCGGCGGTATGACGGTAGCTATTCTATTTTTCTTATGAATTAGGGTGAGAGACTACCTAAGTATTTATTGAGTTTAGGATTTATTTAGACCGTCAGATCAACTCAGAACTAAACTGAACCGTTTAATTTGCCAACTCAGCCCTAAAGACACATCAGCAGCTCAGAATTGGGCTCAGTCAAAACCCTAGCCGACTGACCAGGTCAACACCCAGGTCGACACTATAGTCGACCTTGGGGGGGTGGGGAGGTCGACACTAGAGTCGACTCCCTAGTCGACCTGCCTGGGCGGGAATTTTTCCCTCCTAGCCCGTTTCTGCACTTTCAGTCTGAATTTTAAATTTCCTGCGAGCTGTTTTGAATTTTTTGAAACTTCCGATGGCCATAACTTCTTCATACGAAGTCCAATTCACGCAAACTCGGACTCTATTTCAACCAGAATTCCGAGACGAACACAATGGCGCAACCCGTTTCCCATAATTCTCACGTCTGAGATTAGTTATTCTTTAATTTGTGAATATTAATATTAACAGAATTACGGGGTGTTACATTCTCCCCTCCTTAAAGGATTTCGACCCCGAAATCTTCAAGTCAAGAAGAATGTATATCCTAACATCCAATCATCCGTCTACTCAACCATCAAACACAGACATCCATTGTCCTTATAGACTTCTAATGCTTTCATGTTTAAATGCATAGTGTGTGTATATGTTCATATCTAATGCAAAATCAGGCGGTCCACTGATTCAGTTGACCTCCTTAATGCAAATCATGATAGTGCCATGCGTCCATTATGTATGCAAAAGTTCCCTAATGCTACATATTATTTCTATATGTGTGCACAATCATCATCAAAATGCAGCATCCATATGATAAACGATCATCATACATCCATTTTACTAAATACATCCATTTATATGCAATATGCAATATGAAGTGAGTGAGCCGATCTAGTGCCTAATAGTGTGTGTATATGCGTCCACGAGCAACCACTAGCAAACACTTGCATCCAGTTTGCATCCATCATTCATAACATGTCTCAAACACATGTTTCAACCATAGGATTATCCTAACTAAAAGTCAAAGATACTAGCGAGAGGATACTCTAAAGGTAAGATAAGTACAAGATAAGCGATAAAGGAGAAATTAAAGGACATACCCTCAAAAAGAAAAGGGTACAATGAACGCATCTTCTCTTCCATCTACCAAGTAGCGTTGCTCTCATCATCTCCCCATTGCACTTTGACTAGTCTGACCTCTCGATTTCTCAGCTTCTTAATCTCTGACCCAAGAATGCGCGTAGGAGCTCGTCGAATCATCGCTTCACGCTCAATCTCCACCTCTCTAAGCAAGCTCGGCTCAACCACTTCCGCGGTCTCGTGCAAGCACTTCCTCTAATGTGACACATGGAATACGTCGTGTACACCACTAAGTCTCTCGGACAACTCCACTCTATACCCCATCCGTCCAATCTTCTCCTTAATAGGAAACGGCCCTACAAACCTTGGTGCTAATTTCCCAACGGACCCAAAGCGAACGACTTTTCGTAATGGAGACACTTTGACAAACACCATGTCCCCAACTTCAAACTCAAGATCTGTCCTCCTCTTGTCCGCATAAGATTTCTGCCTATCTTGCGCTGCTTTCATCCTCCTTCGAATCAAGTCGATCTTTTCCGAAGTCTCTCTAATCATATCGGGCCCAAGTACGATCTTATCCGTAGATTCCCACCAACATGTAGGTGAACGATAAGGTCGTCCATAAAGAGCTTCGAAAGGTGCCATGCCAATGCTGGACTGAAAGCTGTTATTATATGCGAACTCTACAATGGAAGATGCTCTTCCCATGTACCCCCAAAGTCTGGGATACATAGCCTCAAAAGATCCTCTAGAATGCGATTCACCCTCTCGGTCTGGCCGTCCGTCTGAGGATGATATGCGGTGCTCAAACATAACTGAGTCCCTACCGCCTCTTGTAAGCTTCTCCAAAACTCGCTAGTGAAAATAGGATCGCGGTCGCTCACTATGCTAGAAAGAACACCGTGCAAACGAACTATCTCTCGGACGTATACAGAAACTAACCATTGAGTAGTCCTCTTACTCTTCACGGGAATAAAATGGGCGCTTTTAGTAAGTCTATCTACTATAACCCAAATCCCCGTATTACCCTTCCTTGATCGCGGTAATCCATCCACAAAGTCCATCGAGACACTTTCCCACTTCCATAGTGGAACCTCCAATGGGTGAAGCAACCCACCGGGTTTCTTTTGCTCCGCTTTTACTTGTTGGCACACCAAGCATCTAGCGACATACTCGGCTACATCCCTCTTCATACCGGCCCAAAAGTAAACTCGCTTCATGTCTTCGTACATCTTGTCCCCACCGGGATGAATGGTCATCTTCGAACGATGTGTTTCGTTAATAATAGCCTTCCTTAGGTCATCGTCTTTTGGTATGCAAAGTCTACCGTCCTTACGTAACCAACCCTTATCATCTAGGGTATACCTACGGAGATGGCTTGATGACTCCCCTCCTTTGAGCTTCTCTACTAACTCAACCAACTGCGGGTCGTCTCGTTGTGCCTCGCCAATCCGTCCCAAAAGCGTAGGTCTGACCTCCAAGGATGCTAGCAAACCGGGTACAAAGTCAACGGAAGGTCTAAAGTCAAACATAGAGATGAACTCTAAATTTCGCCGCTCAACAAACAAAGGACTTAAGGATAATCTCTTTCTACTTAAGGCATCGGCCACTACGTTACCCTTGCCAGGGGTATATGCTATCTCAAAGTCATAGGACGCCAGGAACTCCAACCACCTTTGCTGCCTTAAGTTCAAGTCCTTTTGAGAGAATAAGTATTTTAGCGATTTGTGGTCAGTGAATAATTCGAATCTCTCGCCGAGAAGATAATGACGCCAAGACTTAAGCGCGAAAACAATAGCGGCCAACTCTAGGTCTTGTGTAGGGTAATTTTTCTCATGCGCTCTCAACTGCCTTCCACCATAGGCTATTACCCTTCCCTTTTGCATTAAGACTGCGCCTAGTCCTGTCCCACAAGCATCGGTATAAACAGTAAATGGCTTACTCCCATCTGGCAATACTAAGACTGGGGCTGAAGTCAAAGCTCTCTTCAAACGTTGGAATGCATCATCACAATCTACGTCCCATGTGAAAACTAGGTTCTTCTTCGTCAAGCGTGTCAATGGAGCTGATATCTTTGCGAAGTTTTTGATAAACTTCCTATAGTAGCCAGCCAACCCCAAGAAACTCCTCACTTCGGTAACATTTTTAGGGACCTTCCAATCTTGGATGGCCACCACCTTCGCGGGATCCACAGCTATCCCTTCTTTGGAAACCACGTGCCCTAAGAATCGTACTTCCTTCCTCCAGAAGTGACACTTAGAAATTTTGGCTTTAAGATTATGCGCTCGTATGGTCTCCAACACTTCCCTAAGATGTAGGGCATGCTCTTCTTCATCCTTAGAAAAGATCAAGATGTCATCTACAAAGACTACCACGAATTTGTTAAGGTACTCCCTAAACACCCTACTCATCAGATCAACAAAGTATGCGGGGGCGTTTGTCAAACCGAAGGGCATCACAAGCCATTCATAGAAACCGTCCGGAGTCCTAAAGGCAGTCTTGTCTATGCTATCCTCAGCTACTCTCAACTGATGGAAACCAGTGGCTAAGTCCAACTGCGAAAACACTGAGGCGCCAACTAAATGATGGAAGAGATCGTCAATCCTCGGCAGTGGGTGTCTGTTCTTCTTAGTAAGCTTATTAAGTTCTCTATAGTCCACACAAAGTCTAAGGGACCCATCCGCCTTTGTGGCAAATACTACTGGAGCATCCCACTCCGATATACTTCGTCTTATGAACCCCTTCTCAAGCAACTCCTTCACTTGCTTATCGAGTTCCCACCTTTCACGAGGAACCATGTGGCGCACTGGCAATGATACTGGTTTCGCATTATCCACCAGATATATTCGAAAATCTATCTCCCGCTTCGGAGGCAAGCCCTTCACCTCCTCAAACACATCCGAATATTCTCGGACCACTCTAACAGATTGTAGATTTTCCTCAGACGCGTCAAGCGATTCTAAATAACTTAGCATAATGGAATCTATGGGATTACAAAAGATTTCGAGAGTGTTGCCAAGGCGAGTCATGAGCCTAACTACTCTCCTTTCACAATCAAGTACGACCCTATTTCTGGATAAACAATCCATTCCTAAAATTAGCCCATAGCCCATGAAGCCCAACACATAAGCATCACATCTAAACTCAACGCTAAGTATAGAAATTTTCAAATCCAAACACATCATGGACAAATAAGTTGAGCCCCCAATTGGATTCGAAACTACTAAGGGATCCTCTACTAAACTGGTGTTTAAGTGCAGTGATTCAACTAATGATGTAGAGAAAAAAGAATGCGATGCATCCGAATCGAATAAGGTACGGACAGGATGATCAAACAGAAAAACTAAGCTTTCAACAGAAATGGTTCTACCTCGTTCTTGCAGCGGTGGGACCGTGAGAGCCTGAACTTGTCCCCTTGCCTGTCCAGGTGCCATAAGAGCCTGCACCTGTCCTCCCGAGGTAGACCCTGCCCTCTGCCCCTTCTTTGGGTAGTCCTTCAATAGATGTCCCGCTTCGCCACAGTGAAAACAACCAGCCTTCTTTTTCTTTCGGCAATCCTTGCTGAGATGGCCTGGTGTCCCACAGTTAAAGCATTTCTTCTTTCCCTTGCCATTAGTGTCCTTACCACCCTTCTTGTTTTGCTGTTGTGGCTTCTTCTGATCCCCTTTCTTCTCGGGTGCCTTATCATCTTTAGCGCCTTTCTCCTCGTGCATGAGTGCCATGTCTACAAGCTTCTCAAAGGTGGCCCCCATGGGGATGTGGGTCATAGCCAACCCTTGCAACGGTTCATTCAATCCATTAACGAACCTCAGAGCCTTCTTCTCCGGAGTGTTCACTAAGTCCAAGCCAAACCTTGCTAACTGATTAAATTTATTAACGTACTCTTTCACTGATGAGCTTCCTTGCTTCAATGTCAAGAACCTTTCCATATATAGATTCTCTTCTGCCATTGAGAGAAACATCGCCTCAAACCTACGCCTGAAATCCGCCCAAGAATCAACGGGACGCTCCCCATTAGTGACCTCCCACCAAAACGAGGCCTCTCCCTACATTAACCAAGCTGCTAATTTGACTCTCCTCCCTTCTTCTACTTCAAAGATTTCTAGCAATTCTTCCACCTCCCTAAGCCAATCTCTAGCTTCCACAAACGTTTCTGACCCTTAAAAAGGTTTTCCACCCATAGCCTTAAATCCTTGCACGTCTTTGCAAAAGTATCTACGCGAGGAGGAGGAGGAACGGGTGCAACTGGTGGTGGAGGTACATTGGCCGGACCTGCGGCGGCCCTAGCCTCTAATAACCTCCTATACCATCCTGGTATCGTCACACCGTCAGGTAGGTTAAGATCTTCAGCCATGCTGAAACGAAAAAGGAAAGATTCAAAATGGAGAATTCGAAGGATAAAGATATATGGCTATTGGGGATTATGTTTTTCATAAAAACTTTCCACTTAAAATAACTCATTAAGACATGTTTTTGAAAACACTTCTTCCAAAAATACTTTAGAAAAATAGTTTTTCTAAAAAAATTTATCTGTTCTGGTAACCTTAAACTCTGATACCACGTGTAACACCCCACGTCCATTAATGTCACTCACAAAGGGAATGCATTAACTTCCATGGAGGTTTTAAGTGAATATAGAACATAAAAATTACAACAAGACAGATAATAAGTAGTACTTGGAAATCTAAAACTTCATTTTATTGCAGCGGAAATTAAACATGTTTGTTACATCATAAAACCATAAATCAGAGTCAAGTACATTATCCATCTTGATAAAACAAAATACATAATCCCATTACACCAATAGCCATTAAAGAAGATAACAAGCTGGACTTTACTTCAACGGTCCAAGCTTTCCAAAGAGAAATGAAGCAATCCAATCAAACTCCATTAGAGCTGGGCCCAACCCGAGGACCTGGAGGGGGAAAAAGGATAGAAATGGAGGGGGTCAGACATAAAGTCTGGCGAGCATGATAATTCTAACAATACTATTATCAAAATAACTAGACTAAGGCATAAGCTGGAAGATAAGTAAATGTTTATGAACTATTAGGTATGGAAGAGCAGATAAAGATAACGTTTAAGATAACGTTAAAGGTAACGTTAAAGGCATACCTAGTTACTAACGAATAATTACTACACTGCACCGCACATTACTACACTGTACCGCACCTGTCACCCTAAAGGTTAATCCCACTTGCTTCACACAAAAACTATATAAATAGCCTTGCGTACCCCTAGCTGACTACATAGGTGCCGTCTGCCCCTATCTCCACTAGGTGTACCCCACTACCCACTTTCGATTGGCTCCCTACTCGTAGATACCCGTGCTGGCCCCATAGTGGGGTGTATCACTCCCCTAAAGTGGCAACCTGATACAACTTGAAAATGCACGGCTTATACCTACACGATGCAACAACGTCATACCTACCAGCCCGGGTCCACACACGCATATGAAACCCGTTGGACTTGCGTTGCCACCGCTCCCCGTTTTGGCCTCTTATCGTCAAACCCAGTATGCGTGTCCCGTCCTCGACTTGGGTCGAGTGCACAAAGATACGTTTGGGATACTGGTTGAAATGGGCCCCCACAAGTTACCCACCTAAGCTTGTCCACTAGTATATCCCACTTAACCCTCTTAGTCATGTTCATTTACATGTGTTTTGGGCTAAGTCTTACTAATCGTATTTCACATGCCACTAAGGGCACCCACTAGGGACCTACTTAACCCCCATGTCCCACCTTACATGTTTATCTGGTTAAGTATTTCTTAATTCATTCAGGCCATAACCTCATAAAGACCTCTCACATTAGACTGGCATTTATGGCAGCTGGATTTGCCGGGCGGATCCGGGCAGTCTTACACTATAAAAGAGTCTAACCTCGTGTCTTTACAACTGTTATGCTTTAGTTTAGGCCTAGGACCTCTCACATTGGGCTGACATTTGTGACCATTGGATTTGCCGGGCGGTTCTGGGCAGGTTTACGTCACAAACGAGTCCAACCTCGTGTCCTAAGCATTGATTATCACTTATAATCTTTTACCCCAGTTTTAATAATTCCCTATTCAAATTATTAATTAAGTCCACTTTTATTGATGTCCATAATTGACTCAATTATGGTTATCCACTCATGGCATGCAAAATCATATCAATTGCACCCCAACTTCTTTATATTAATTCCTTAATATTACCCCTACCCCACGTTTATACGTTCGCTTATTCAACGCAGAATATACATTAGACTCGAATAATCTAACTCATAGCACAGAAATAAATTATCACAACATATAGATAATTAAAAATGAATCTAATCATAATAGGGGTGAAACTTGCATAAACTACACATGTTAAGGATCTAAAGGTGTCAACTTGTTAAATGGCACAATTTACATGATATGATCATGTTGGCTAGCTTTTTGACCAAGCCACCCAGGATCATTCATAAGAAGAAAGCATGAAACCACGATCTCTAAGAACATGAAGGAATGGATCGCATCATCGGCTCGCCCGATGTCGGATCACGCACTATCGACTCGCCTACCATCGGATCGCGTCTCGACGGATCGCCCCCATTCCATCAGCGGAACGAAACCTCTATGCGGCTCGATCCGAACCTATATTGTTGCCCAGATTAGACCGATCCGATCCCCTGATGCATGGCGAACCCTCTGACCCGTTCAAGCGTGAGCTAGTCTTCAGCGATCTGAGACGCACGGATCTAGCGACACGTGTCCCTAACCGTCATTCTGACCGATTCTCCCTATCTGCACGATCCGATTTTCAAGGGGATCGCGACACCTGTCCACAACGGCAAATTTGACTATTTCTTCAACGGAGGCGATGCGATCCGATGTTCTCGGGATTCGTGCCACGTGTTACCACGACCCGCCTGACAAAATCAGCTATAAATAGCCCGGAGCTTGGCATTTTTTGGGGATCTTTTGGCAATATTGAGTACTGAATCCGCCATTATTGTCAAAATACTAGAGTATTGAGAGAAATCCTTTATTGTATTAGCTTTCAAAGTATAATCAATAATATATAAAGTGGACGTAGGCTCGTTAACGCCGAACCACTATAAATTCTGTGTGTTATTTTCTTTTTCCTCATTCTTCAGTTGAAACTCTATAACATTCAGAACAATTTGGGTGTTAGGTCCAAATTTTGATCTAACATTTTGGTGCTTTCACTGAGAAAACAATCCTAAAGTTTCACTATTCAGTTTGTTGAAGATTCCAGCGATTCGGATAACATGGCTGGAAAAAGATCTAAGGAAGCACGAGCTTCGCAAACCAATGAAACAATTGAAGAAAGTGGGCACGAGCTAGGAAATGAGGAGACTCTGGATCGCGTAGCGCTGGGGGCGAATCGATCCGATGAAGACGCCACGCTCCGAGTCGACGAGAACGAGACGATCCGGACTGCTGAAGGGGTTGTTACTCGATCTCGAGGCAACGTCTCGAATCCCCCACGCACCGCGACCGCGAATCGATCTCAGGGGGGCGTTGCGAGCCGCCTTCCTCGAACCACAGTGATTCGAATTGATGATCAGACTACAACTCGACCTGGAAAGGAGCCTATAGCTCGCTCCTACCGTCCTGGCCCCTCCGCTCGACCTGGCTCAAGCTCCTTGCGCATAAGAGAAAGTGATGATGATCAATATGATCCTGCTGCTCCCGTTACTGAGGGGGATCTCTCTCGCTTTTCCGAAATGTGGGAGAGGCTGTTTGATGAATTGGCTGCCCAAAGGCAGGAAATCTCTGTCCTACGACAAAATTTGACTGCTATGGATAGAAGACTTGATGAGCTTGCAAGGCAAAGAACGCCGTCGGTTCGTCCACTCACTCCAGGATATTCTTATTCGTCTGAGGAATCTCCGAGACCTCCGCGATGACCGTATGAGAGAGCCGAAAACATAGAGAAGCTTCGGTTCGGAACCCTGCCATCACAGGAAGAAGAAGCGCTGGCGGCGGGGCCCTCAAACCGTAATGTGAACGATCAAGCCACAGCTCCCAGCACTCGAGATGTGGACAGTCCTGTGCATAACAGACTACCTTATCCCCGTCGCTGCGCACATGCTCATGGTAACAGGGGGCAACCGAGCCCCGGATTTTGTGACTGCTCCCAGAAGAGAGATCAGAGAACCCCGCCGAACCAGAGGCACTGACCCTGAATCTCCGCTGACCAGTGCAAATGTCGCAGCCATGATCCATCAGATTCTGGCAGATAGCCGTGGACAACGGAACGAAGATTGGGGAATTGACCGCAGTCACACCCCTTTCACTAACGATATTTTGGATGCGACTTTCCCGAGGCGTTTCAACATGCCACAGATGAACCGATATGCGGGTAGGTCTGATCCTGTCCAGCATCTGATGAGATATTCTTGGTCAATGACCGCTCCCGCAAACTCTGACGCTGTCAAGTGCAAAGCGTTTCCCATATTCTTGGAGGATGTAGCATTGTTATGGTTTACTCGCTTGCCAGCAAGATCGATTTCTAGCTTCAGGGAGTTGAGTGAGAAGTTCGTAGAACAATTCCATATCTATGCACAAAAAACAAAAAGTGTGATTGACTTGTTCCTTGTCAAGCAGCGACCAGGCGAGAGTTTGAGGGTGTACCTGGATCGTTTCAATTTGGCCGCTACTGAGGTTAAAGATCCCCATGAACCGACCGTTGTCGCAGCACTGATTGACGGAGTAAATAAAGACACTGAATTCGGGAGATACCTGGCAGGCAAGCCGCCCCATACTAGAGAATTATTCTACGAAAAAGCAAACGTACACTTGCGCCGGGAAGAAGTATATGCTAACCGAAAGGCAAAAACGGCCGATAAAGAGGAAATCCAGAGCAATGTCGCCATTAAGCAGACAGGAGACAGCTCAGGGAAAGTCGAAGTTAATGTCGGAAATCGGAATCAGGGTGGTCGTCAGTCAGGGAACAGTGATAATAATGGTAATGGCAACAACCGGAAGAGGAACCGAGGGAACAACTCCCAGAGAAGGACTCGTCCCAGGGCCTTTGAGAGTTATACGCCACTAAATGATACTCTGGAAAACATCTTCATGGATTCTTACAACGTCCTCCAGAATAAGAGGCCACCTCCTAGGGAGTCGACAGAAAAAGAACGTGAAACGGGGAAGTTTTGTCTCTTTCATCAGATTCATGGCCATTCGACAAATGAATGCCGTCACCTAAGAGATGTGGTTGAGAGGCTTCTTCGAGAAGGAAAATTAGATGAATACAGAGTAACGCCCAAAGACAGGGGGCAAGCAATACAGGCCCCGAATCAGAACCAGAATCAACTTGCTGCTAGGCCGACTGCCCAACAAAAGGGAAAGAACATTGTTATCAATACCGTGATCGGAGGACTTTATCTCGCCGGACATAGTTCCAAGGCATTAGATCAATATGTCAATGCAGCCAAACAACACCTCGAGGTAGGGGAGTGTAGCAAACCTGAGTAGAATATCCCGGTAAAGCAACAAAAGATGATGACCGACAATGTAATTTTCCGAGAACGAGAAAGCATTGGAGTCCATGCTCCGACAGAAGATCCATTTGTAATTACAGTACCTATTGGACCAGCCACTGTTCATATGGTTTTAGTGGACAACGGGAGTTCTGTCAACATTCTTTTCAAAAGGACATTTGACCAGATGAATCTCGAAATAAAAGACTTGAAGCCCTACCAAGGATGGATCCGTGGATTCAACGGAGCATCTACCGCTCCAATGGGTTATGTAGAGTTACCAGTTACACTTGGGGAAGGAGAACGCCAGAGAGTGAGAATCCTTCCCTTCGTGGTTTTGGATATTGAATCGCCCTACAATGCCTTCTTGGGCCGACCGACCCTCGCAAAGTTTAGAGCCTGTATAGCCCCCTGGTACTTGTTGTTGAAATTCCCCACAGAAGCTGGCGTTGGTATCGTCAGAGGGGATCAGGTTGCTGCGCGAGCATGTTATGTTGCCGAACTAAAGTTACTTCGCAATGGAGGGGATATTGAAACTAAAGGCGCTTCCCCCCCTACGGGGGCGGAGACCTTATAGCAACCAAAGAGGATAGTCGTTGGAGAGTCGCCCAGAGAGATGCCCGAGGATATAGATCCCAGAGAGGATCAAGAACCCGGGGGCAGAATGGCAACTCCCAACGAGACAACTGTGGATGTACCGATCGATGACAGTGACCCGGAGAAGGTCCTTAAGATTGGATCCCAGTTAAATCCGAATCTCGCTAAAGAATTGACGGATTTCTTAAAAAACAACTTGGATGTATTTGCTTGGACCCACGTGGACATGTGTGGGATATCCCCATCAATCATGAGCCATTCCTTAAGCATTGACCCTAAACATCCTTCGGTAAAGCAAAAAAGGCGAATGTTGTGCCCAGAGAGGTCCGCTGCCTTGAAAGAAGAAGTTGGAAAGCTAAAGAGTAATGAATTTATCAGAGACTCGACCTACCCAGAATGGATTTCGAATCCAGTCCTGGTAAAGAAGGCCAACGGGAAGTGGCGAACGTGTATCGACTTCTCGGATTTGAACAAAGCCTGTCCAAAAGATAGTTTCCCGTTGCCCCGGATTGACCAGTTGTTAGACTCGACGGCGGGTCATGAGCTTCTCTCATTTATGGATGCTTATTCAGGATATAACCAGATTCCGATGCATGTTCCAGATCAAGAACACACTAGTTTTATCACGGATCTCGGATTATATTGTTATGTGGTGATGCCCTTTGGCTTGAAGAATGCGGGCGCTACATATCAACGTTTAGTCAACAGAATGTTTTATAAGCAGATCGGGAAAACAATGGAAGTATACGTCGACGATATGTTGGTTAAGTCCAAGCAATCTTCTCAACACACTACTGACTTGGCAGAGATGTTCGGCATTCTTCGAAAGTACGGAATGAAACTCAACCCAACCAAATGTTCGTTCGGTGTTGCCTCCGGAAAATTCTTGGGATTCATCGTCAGTTCCCGTGGTATTGAGATTAATCCAGACCAGATCGCGGCAACCAGAGACATTCAGGAACCTAGGCAAATTAGGGATGTGCAAAGCCTTGCCGGAAAAGTGGCCGCACTAAGAAGATTTATCTCCAGGGCTACGGATAAGTGCATCCCATTCTTCGAATTAATAAAGCGAGGGAAACGCCACTTCAAATGGACACCCGACTGTGTAGAAATGTTACAGAATTTACTCAGGCACCTGGAGAAACCTCCGATATTATCTAAGCCAATGGATCACGAGGACTTATTCGTGTATTTGGCAGTGCCATCCCGTTCGATCAGCTCAGCGTTGGTAAGAGAAGAGGATAAGGTCCAAAGACCTGTGTATTACGTGAGCAAAAAATTGACGGCAGCAGAGCGTAATTATCCAAGGATAGAAAAGTTGGCGTATAGTTTGCTGATCGCCTCTAGAAAGCATCGACATTATTTTCAGGCACATCCTATTACCATATACACCGATCATCCACTCAAGCAAGTCCTACAGAGACCAGAGGCATCTAGAAGATTACTCAAATGGAATATTGAGTTAAGTCAATTTGATTTGAACTTTCAGCCCAGACGGTCAATTCGAGGGCAAGTGATAGCCGACTTCATAGCAGAGTTTACCGTACCGGAGGAAGATATAGCCAATGAAGAGGACAATCCTTCAAAATTACTTTTCGATCCCAATGCCTGGAGATTGTATACTGATGGCGCTAGGAATGACGAAAGATCCGGCGCTGGAATAGTGCTTGAAACCCCCGAGAAACGACTGATAACCTATGCAATCCGGATGGAGTTTCATGCCACTAACAACGATTCCGAATATGAAGCTCTGATAGCCGGATTGAGGATCGCAAAGGAATTAGAGGTCACAAAGCTGAACATCTTCTGCGACTCCAAGTTAGTTGTGAACCAAGTTACTGGAAAATTCCAAGCTAAAAGTGCAAGATTAATTTTATACTTAAAGAAAGTGAAAGAGTTTCTGAACGATTTTGATCACTACAGCATATCTCATATTCCGTGGTCAGAGAATCAGCAGGCGGATAAGTTGGCGAAGATGGCTAGTTCCGACGACCCTGTAGTGACTGGGCTAGCCCCTGTTGAAGTACTTCGGTCCCCTAGCATAGATCAAATGGAAATCGACCTAATACTAGAGACGGAACCAGAAAGGGAGTCTTGGATGACCCCTCTAAAGAATTTCCTGATGAATGGAACGCTTCCGACCAAGAAAAGCGAGAGGCGTAAAGTAATTCGTAAAGCCGCCCGATATGTTCTGCAAGGCGGAGTTCTTTACAGACAAGGGTTTTCAATGCCCCTCCTTCGGTGTATAGCCCACGATGACATCAAACGTGTGCTGCAAGAGGTCCACGAAGGTGAATGTGGCGACCACACTAGAGGGCAAACTTTGGCAAAAAAGGTGTTGCGGCATGGTTATTTCTGGCCTACCATAAACAAGGATGCAGCGAGATACGCACGACGGTGTGATGCGTGCCAGAGATTTTCGAAGATACCTAGAGCACCTCCTAATCAGTTAAAAACAATGATGAGCCCATGGCCTTTCGCTATGTGGGGAATTGATATCATTGGAAGCCTCCCCATAGCAAGGGGCGGAGCAAAGTTCGCTATTGTGGCCGTGGATTATTTCACTAAGTGGGTCGAGGCTGAGCCACTAACTACGATCACACCCAAACAAGTGATCAATTTTATCGTTCGAAACATCATTTGCCGATTTGGGATTCCAAAGATTGTAATAACGGATAATGGAACTCAGTTTGATAGTGCTGAATTCAGAAATTTCTGCCAAAAATACCACATTGAGAATCGATACACCTCTGTGGCGCACCCGCAATCGAACGGACAAGTCGAAGCGGCAAATAAAGTGATTAAGTCTATTCTGAAAAGAAGACTGAAGCGGGCTAGAGCCATGTGGGCTAATGAATTGCCCTTGGCACTATGGGCCTACAGGACAACATATAAATCGGCAACAGGACATACCCCGTTCTCTCTTGCCTTTGGAACGGAAGCAGTCATCCCGGTTGAGATAAAGGTACCTTCTCACCGGGTGACTTATTATGATTCGATGACCAATAATGAATTGCTCCTTGAGTCCCTAGATATGATCGAAGAAAAGAGGGATGAGGCGGACCTGCGTGCCTTGAGATGCAAGCAACAGATCGCTCGATATTACAACAAAAAGGTTCGAGCCCGAACCTGGGAACCCGGAGACTTGGTTCTGAAACGTGTCTTTCCACCCCCAACTCATATGGGAGCGAAGTGGGAAGGACCGTACTCCATTTTGAGCAAGCTTGATAATGGAACCTTCAAGCTGGCAACCGTAGATGGAAGGGAAATCCCCAGAGTGTGGAATGCCCAACATTTGCGGCCATGCTTAGCATAAAAGTTTCAAACCTGTTCTTTTGCTTTGTTGAAAACCATGTATAAGGCACAACTAGCCTAGAATAGTTTGATTCCTTGAAGCAAAAAAATTTATAAAGTGGACGTAGGTCATGATTCGACTGAACCACTATAAAAATATTGTGTGTCATTTACCTTTATTGCATCCTTATTTATCTGCCTGTTTATTTTTATGGAAAGCGGCGTGAATAATGCAGGTACCCGAAGTCTGTTGCCAACTGTTCCTCCCGTAGACTGTTCGGAGGAACTCAAAGCCTTTGCAAAAGCTCCAACTGCTTGTCCGACTGATTTCAATCCTCGGAGCTTGGATTAAAATGAAAACCTAGGACGAATTTGATGAGCGTGCATGATTGCAGACTGCTTGATCCGTGACTCTAACTCTCCGGAGAGAGAGAGAGAGAGTATAAAAGCGTCTCCGATTGAGCGCTGAGAAAGAGCTCCTTCCCCGCTGAAGGATCGGGGAGCGAATGAATCGCTGAGCTCGAACTCTAACTCTCCAGAGAGAGAGAGAGAGAGAGTATAAAAGCGACTCCGATTGAGCGCTGAGAAAGAGCTCCTTCCCCGCTGAAGGATCGGGGAGCGAATGAATCGCTGAGCTCGAACTCTAACTCTCCAGAGAGAGAGAGAGTATAAAAGCGTCTCCGATTGAGTGCTGAGAAAGAACTTCTTCCCTGCTAAAGGATCGGGGACCGACTGAACTACTGAATTCAAACTCTAACCTTGGCAACCGTCAGGAGAGTATAAAGAAGTCTGTGATAAAGCACTGAGAAAGGTGCCAGAAATTCGGTGCCACAAGAACAATTATCCTATGAAATCTTCTAAGTCCCCCATATTCAGAAATAGGGGGCAACCTGCCGACAATACTAACCAATTCTTAGTAAACCCCAGTCAGGCGCTATGATAACAACTGAATGGGGGCACATATACTCATATACATGTACTGAACTATAATACAGCAATACAGCACGAAATTTTTTTCTTTCTGTTGTTTGACTGATTTGTAATTATTATTAGATGGCCTATGACTAAACATGGAAAGTTTATTTGAATACAGGTACATAATGATGCAAAAAGAGATAAACTTTCATTTATATACTAAGAACCAACAAAGTGAAAAACAACCTAGAAAGGAAAGTGAGGGCCAGTCTCACAATTACACTTCCTGGCAGTGGAAAACCTAAAGACAAAATATCAACAAACAACAATATCCTATTTGCACTTTGGCCTCTTCTCTTGCTTCTGTCTCTCCAGCTTCGCCTTGTCGGCATCAGACGGATCCCCTTTCTTCCTCTTCCTTTTGTCTATGAGAGGAACATCCGACTCTTCTGAAGATTCCTCTTCCACCTCTTTTCTCTTCCTTCTATCAGAAAGGGAAGCCGGGAAGTCATCGGGATTTGCAAAATGAAGCTGTCGGCTGATGGATTTGGGCTGGATTTTCACAATCATCCCAGTTTTGGTATCGAATTCTTCAAGGGGGACTACGTCCAAAGCCTCATCTCCCACCTTCTTCGAAGCCATCTCTTTCTCCTGCCTGGCCTTTCGGCTGGCCAAGGTTTCGTCGTCATCATCGTCGGCTTTTTTGGCGCCGATAATGTCTTCTTCATCATCTACATGGTGCCCATCCATGTCTTTCAAGGCTTCGATGGTCTCAGCATCTTTGGGAACGTCAGTACTAGGTACCGGGATGCTTCTTTCTGCTGTTGTGACCTCAGCCTGCTTTGATATATCAATACCAGCACCTGGCGAGACAGCCTCCTTCTCCACTTCTTTTTCTTTTTCAGCACCCTCGTCGACGGGCTCGCCACCTGTATCAGGAGGAACACACATTACTAATTCAATTGGTTGTTCTACCAGACGGCGACAATTCACAATTGCTTTGACAAATTGTGGGGAAAAGAAAGAGATACCTTCATCAGATGCTCCCTCTTGAGTAGTTGCAGAGGCTCCAATGACCACGGGAGTTAGACCCAAAGGGATTAATGGATCATCGGGATGGTATTCCTCAACCCCGGAGGTCTTGGGCTCCACAGCTGAACTCGAACCCTCGTCAGCTTTGCCTTTACCCTTAGCCAGGGCCCTCTCCTTTTCCATCTCCGCTAGAATCAGACGACGACGCTCTGCTAGGTCCTCAGGCTCATTATCCCTTAAGATGCTCTTCATCAACTCATCCTCATCAATTTCTTCGACCCCCAATCTATGCTTTTCAGCCTCAACAATGGCATCCCATAAATTGGCTAAAGTAACGTGGTAATCCAGGATCCACGAGATTTTGCGAGTTTTGAGAACCTGGCCAAGGAAGTCGAAAATCATTTCTTCAAACCCCTCGATCTCCTTCTCTCTTTCGAGGAGCTTGTTGTTAGAAGCAGTGGCCAATTCGATGGCACTTTCGACATTCTTTTCGGCGAGAGCTGCCCGTCTCTCCGCGTCCGAGACCTGATCATTTAAAATCACCTTTTCTGCTTTAGCCAAAGCCAGACTTTCTTTTAAACTTGCCTTTTCTGCCTCCCAAGCAGCTCTCTAAGCTTCAAAATGGCCTTGTGCTGTTTTCAACTCGATGTTGGCCATTTTGAGATCTTCAACCTCCTTCTTTAAGGCCATTTTCTCTTGGCTATTGGAGTCAAGTTCCGAATGAAAGCGCTACTTAGCATTCTCTAATTCAATCTTATAATATTCAGCGTCCCTCCGTGCTAAAGCAAGTTGGGATTGAGCATCTTCCAGGTCCTTCTCCATTTTTGTCATGGCCCTTTCGTTGTTTTCAAGTTTCGCCTTAGATCTGTGTGCTTCTATTTCAGGCGATCGGATGACTTCTGAAGGGTTAACTGCATGTTTTTTCATCATCTCATATTGCCTGGCAACATGGCGGATATACCCGACAACTTCGCTATCCCAGTTCTTGGGGACCGGTTCTAAGGCTGGAACAAATGTCATCCGGTCAAAGAATATGTCTGGGAATTGTTCCCGCAGCTTTTCCAGCCTACCTTGAATCTCGGGACCATGCATGTAATCCCGTGACCCGGGGGCAGCCAACTCTGGTTGGCTGGAAGGGACGATGTCACTTCTCTCCTTTTCAGACTCTTCGGATGGATCCTTGCCCCTATCTTTAGATTCGTGATGCCTTTTGGACGACCGGCTGTGGGAAGGTGCACTCTTTGGAGGAGTTAACTCATTAGGAAGTTTCTTTCCCCCTGTAGGAATTGCCGACTAACTGGAAGGCTTGGTAGAGGTCGATTTTGGTGGAGACCGAGGTTGCGAGGAAGTCGGCTTGTGAGAAGGGCCACGAGGGCGCTCAGTACCCAGATGAAGGCTGGGTGTGCCCTCACGAAGAGAACGATAAGAGTAAGATTTCCTGCGGGACATCGTTCCTGCAAAAAAGAGAAGAGCATATTAAAACTTTGAATACCCACGATATAAGAGTGCAGGGTCAGATAGTGTGTGTGATTTGTGCATCCCATATAATTCCCCCTAACAGACCCGGGCCTGAAGACAGGCTCATCTGACCAGTTTCTTGTCCTCTAGTTGGAGCGATGGTCTCTTCAGAAGCAGAGATGAAAGGCCCCCCTTCAAAGTCCTTCTCTGTATATACATCATCGGGTAGAGGAATTTTATTCAGCTCGTCAAATAACTGCTCTTCTGTCAAATCACCGGGAGCAGCGGTTTCAATTGGAGTAGAAATCGGGATTTCCTTGGACACGTCACCGCGGACCTCATCCCCTCTGTATATGTTCAGGTCCTCATCGTCTTGGATGACTATCGGAGAAGGACTCTTGCGAAACTTAGTTGTTCCTACTGCTTGCGAAGTTCCCTCTCCTTCCGTTGGGGGCACATACTTATAAGGTCTGCCGCCAGAGCCAAGTCCAAATCTTCTATCCAGAAGACGATGCTTATGAAGATTGTCATCAGTAATGCATTTTTTGATCCTTAGAAAGTCGGATCTGCTTTGTAGAAGAATGGACAATCGATTGTTGTATAGTGGACCCTCCGTTTTCGGGAAGACGTGATCTGTTTAAGACAAAGAAAAAGGGGGGAGAATGTTAACGCCTAGACTTCTTGAACAAGATACTTGATTAGAAGCTTAAAGTTTACTTGATTTGAGCCATCTTCGTGAGCATCCGGCCTGTTTCCTTATATAAAACCAATCAGACTTAGGATCCCCTATATTGCTATATCCATTGTACAGAACCTTCCTATTCGCCACCGATTCAAAGAAAGAGAAATTTGGAGTTGCCGAAGAACGGTGCTTGAAAAGAAAGAAGAATGTCAGATCTCTGAATTTAAGTTCGGCGTGTAGGATCTCCGCGTATGCAACATATAGGGTGTATAGAGATGCGTAGGCGTTAGGATGAAGCTGCATCGGAGCAATACCCAGTCGTCTTAAAGTTTCGATGGCGATCGGAGGAAACGGAGGAATAGCTCCTACCAAGCACATGGTTCGACTGATTGCCATATACCCTTCCGGAGCTAGGTGGGGTCTATCTTCGCTTCCGGGCGTCAAGACATCATCCCAAGGAATCCCGTGTCTCAAGCAGATTCTTTTAAGCTTTATATCGTCGAGCTTAGATGTTAAAGAATCAGAAAATTTATCTATCCCGAGCACGCCAGGAATCTCGTCGGGAGCTCGCCCATCTATCTCAGAATCGTCGCTAGATGAAGTACTTTCGGATGGATCTGATTCCGTGGCCTCGTACTCAGATCCAGAATCTTCACCTCCTGGATTAATTGCAGGAATCTCGGGGTTGTATTGCTCAGGAACCTCGGATTCCGCTTCTGTTGCGGATCTTGAAGAAGAGTGATTATTCGACATTACTGCTAGGACGAGAAAACATGAACAATGAGATTAATACTACCCGTCCCCCGTGTGTGCAAGTGCCGGTGTGTGTGCTTGTGTGTGCATTAAAAATAAAGCGTGAAAGCTATCAAGATCATCAAAATATTAGTCGTCATATGCAGTCAAATTATGTGGTCATTTAGTCCAGAAATTCCAACATCAAGGCCCTAGCCTAACTGTTCAGAATTTTATGGTGACAAGGCATCGTTTAAAGTTTGAAATTTCTTTGGATCGTGAACTATGAGTTGGATCGCCATGTAGACGGATCGCCCTCCTTCGGATCGCAGGGTAGAGGGATCGCCCCCTTCGAATCGCAGGGCAAAGGGATCGCCCCTTCACGGATCGTGAAATTAAATGAACGGGGTCTTTGCCGAATCGTTGCAGCCCCCCACGATACGCGCCTCTGCCGTCACCACGACCCTCCGTCTCGCCACTCGCCTTCATCTTCTTCCTTTCCTCTCCTTGCCCACGATCCGAACCGGCCTTCCCTCTTCTCCTTCCTCCTTCGTCTTCCTCCTCTCCTTCTCATTTCCGAACTCCAACCTCTACGCCCATCAGCCATGGCGCCTCGCTTGTTCCCCCAGAAAATCGAAAAATTCCATCGTTTCTCCCTCAAACCAATCGAAAAAATTCATAAAACAACAGCGTTTACGAATAAGGGTGCTTTCGGTGGAATTACCTTTCTAAAAATTGGGAAAGTGATCGGATTTTTGAAGGTTTGAAAAACTAGGGTTCGTTCCTCAACAATGCAGGCGAAACGATATGACAGAAAAAAGAAGGAAGAAAGTGAAGAGGGGGGTCGGCTTATATAGGAAAAAGGGCGACCGTTTGTCTCCCCTTCTTTGTCCTATTCGTTCCACGAAAATCGGCGGGCCGCGAACCAAAAGCCCACAACGACTCGAGGAGGAGCCCGTTTCGTTCCGAGGCCCAAATGCACACAAAAGAACGAAACGAATGTCTTGCTAACGGACCGCGACTCGAGCCCGCGATCTGAATCGATAAATTCAGTAATGAAGACTCTGAAAAATCCCAGAAAGAGAATTGTTCACTGATTCGCGACTCGCTGTGAAAATACGATTCTATAGCTTCGAAGCATGTTCCATCATCGATAAAACATACTTCGAGGGGGCAAAATGTTGTCTAGATTTTTGACCAAGCCACCCAGGATCATTCATAAGAAGAAAGCATGAAACCACGATCTCTAAGAACATGAAGGAATGGATCGCATCATCGGCTCGCCCGATGTCGGATCGCGCACTATCGACTCGTCTACCATCGGATCGCGTCTCGACGAATCGCCCCCATTCCATCAGCGGAACGAAACCTCTATGCGGCTCGATCCGAACCTATATTGTTGCCCAGATTAGACCGATCTGATCCCCTGATGCATGGCGAACCCTCTGACCCGTTCAAGCGTGAGCTAGTCTTCAGCGATCCGAGACGCACGGATCTAGCGACACGTGTCCCTAACCGTCATTCTGACTGATTCTCCCCATCTGCACGATCCGATTTTCAAGGGGATCGCGACACCTGTCCACAACGGCAAATTTGACTATTTCTTCAACGGAGGCGATGCGATTCGATGTTCTCGGGATTCGTGCCACGTGTTACCACGACCCGCCTGACAAAATCAGCTATAAATAGCCCGGAGCTTGGCATTTTTTGGGGATCTTTCGGCAATATTGAGTACTGAATCCGCCATTATTGTCAAAATACTAGAGTATTGAGAGAAATCCTTGATTGTATTAGCTTTCAAAGTATAATCAATAATATATAAAGTGGACGTAGACTCATTAACGCCGAACCACTATAAATTCTGTGTGTTATTTTCTTTTTTCTCATTCTTCAGTTGAAACTCTATAACATTCGGAACAATTTGGGTGTTAGGTCCAAATTTTGATCTAACAGATCATAACCCAAATTTATGTATAAACTTGCATATGGGGTTTTAGGCAACATAATGATGGTGTGAACTAGCATAGAATTTCACATATGTCATAGCATAATTCTAGATGTCATAATAGATGTCATGGCATATGTTCATAACTTTTACTAATCAACCTAAACTTGCATATGTGACTTGTCATATAGATCAACATAGCCCAAGTAGTATCAATATTATGATTTGATTAACATGAACTAATTAGCATAGATAGTAACATCATGACTTTTTAACATGTATGATTCATCACAACTTAGCATAGAAACTCTCAACATACATAACATCATCATAGCATGATTTACAACATATAGGATATCATCACCACATAGCATAGGATTCATAACATACATGATAGTATAAGGTTTACAACAACATATATGACAATTCACATCATCTACTCATAATCCATTCATGACTTAACCTAATTAATTTAATAATAATCTTGTTAAGATCATCATACTCACAATTTAGAGAAGAAAAGAGAGTTTGGATTTGCTTTAGAGTTGAGTAGAATTAGAATTTGATTAGCTTTTCTTCCTTCTTAGTTGGTAGCGGCTCCACTGAGTTCCATGGCGGCGGTATGACGGTAGCTATTCTATTTTTCTTATGAATTAGGGTGAGATACTACCTAGGTATTTATAGAGTTTAGGATTTATTTAGACCGTCAGATCAACTCAGAACTAAACTGAACCGTTTAATTTGCCAACTCAGCCCTAAAGACACATCAGCACCTCAAAATTGGGCTCAGTCAAAACCCTAGCCGACTGACCAGGTCGACACCCAGGTCGACACTATAGTCGACCTGGGGGGGGGGGGGGGGGGGAGGTCGACACTAGTGTCGACTCCCTAGTCGACCTGCCTGGGCGGGAATTTTTCCCACCCAGCCCGCTTCTGCACTTTCAGTCTGAATTTTAAATTTCCTACGAGCTGTTTTGAATTTTCTGAAACTTCCAATGGCCATAACTTCTTCATACGAAGTCCAATTCACGCAAACTCGGACTCTATTTCAACCAGAATTCCGAGATGAACACAATGGCGCAACCCGTTTCCCACAATTCTCACGTCTGAGATTTGTTATTCTTTATTGTGAATATTAATATTAACAGAATTACGGGGTGTTACAGTAGTCCTTGAATACTCACATGTATTCGAAGAGGTGAAGGGCTTACCTCCGAAGCGGGAGATAGACTTCCGCATATACCTTGTTGATAATGCAAAACCCGTAGCTTTACCCATTAGATACATGGCTCCAAGGGAGAGAAAAGAGCTCAGCAAGCAAGTCAAAGAGCTGCTCGAAAAGGGTTTATAAGGCAGCGTATTTTTGAATGGGGTGCTCCAGTAGTATTCGCAACCAAAGCGGATGGTTCGCTTCGCCTATGCATTGATTTTAGGGAGCTAAACAAGCTGACCAAGAAGAATAGGCACCCACTTCCAAGAATAGACGACTTGTTTGATCAACTTGTAGGTGCGGCGGTTTTCTCCCAACTAGATCTAGCTACCGGGTTTCATCAACTAAGAGTGGCTGAAGATAGCATTGATAAGACCGCGTTCAGAACCCCAGATGGTTTCTTCGAATGGCTTGTCATGCCTTTTGGCTTGACAAATGCTCCCGCTTACTTCATTGACTTGATGAGCAGGGTGTTCAGGGAGTTCCTTAATAAGTTTGTGGTGGTCTTCGTAGATGACATCTTGATTTTCTCAAAGAATGAAGAAAAGCATGCTTTGCATTTAAGGGAAGTCATGGATATTCTTCGTGCACATCAACTGAAAGCCAAATTCTCCAAATGCCATTTCTGGAGAGAAGAAGTGAGGTTTCTTGGACATGTGGTGTCCAAAGAGGGGATAGCTGTGGACCCCGCAAAAGTAGTTGCGATGCAAGATTGGAAGGTTCCACGGAATGCAACCGAAGTCCAAAGCTTTCTCAGGCTAGCGGGATTTTACCGAAAGTTCATTAAGGACTTTGCAAAAATATCATCCCCACACACAATATTGACAAAGAAGAACCTAACTTTCGCTTGGGATTTAGATTGTGATATTGCAACGTTTGAAAAGGGCTCTAACAACAGCCCCAGTTCTGACATTGCCTGATGGGAGCAAAATGTTTACCGTATACACAAACGCATGCGGTACAGGATTGGGCGTTGTCTTGATGCAAGAAGTCAAGGTAGTTTGTTATGGGGGAAGGTAATTGAAGGTACATGACAAGAACTACCCAACTCATGATTTGGAGCTAGCTGCTGTTGTTTTCGCTCTTAAGTTATAGCGTCATTATCTGCTAGGAGAAAGGTTTGAATTGTTTACTGACCATAAATCATTAAAGTACCTTTTCTCATAGAAAGATCTTAACTTAAGACAACAAAAGTAGATGGAATTTCTTGCCTCGTATGATTTTGAGACTTCCAGTACCCCTGGCAAGGGCAATGTGGTAGCAGATGCCTTGAGTAGAAAGAAGGTAATCTTAAGTCCTTTCTTTGTAGAAAAGCAAATCTTTGAGTACATAGCAAACTTTAACTTTAGACCCTCCTCTGAAATTGTACCTGGTCTATTAGCATCGTAGAGGTGCGGCCTACTCTTTTGGACTCAATAGGAACCATGCAATGGGAAGACCCTCAGCTAGTTGATATGATGGATAAGCTAGTTAGGGGTGAGTCTTCTAGTCACCTCAATAGATACTCCATCGATGATAAGGGTTGGTTGAGAAGGAATGGAAGGCTATGCGTCCCACAAGCAAGGGATTTGGTGAATATGGTTCTCGAAGAAGCACACCATTCTAAGCTGACCATACACCCTGGCGGAGACAAGATGTATAAAGACATAAAAAGGGTTTTCTTTTGGATTGGAATGAAGAGTGATGTAGCTGAATTCATCGCTAAGTGCTTGATATTCCAACAAGTCAAATTGGAGCAGAAAAAGCCTGGTGGTCTACTCCATCCTCTAGAAGTTCCACAGTGGGAATGGGATAGCATTTCGATGGACTTTGTTGATGAGTTGCCTAGGTCAAGAAGGGGCAATACCAGTATTTGGGTAATGGTGAATAGGCTCACTAAAAGCGCTCACTTTATACCTGTTAAGAGTAGAAGGACTGCCTCATCCCAGGCATCCATTTATCTTAAAGAGATAGCTCGACTCCATGGGATACCCTCCAGCATAGTGAGTGATCGAAATCCTATCTTTAAGAGTGAATTTTGGAAGAGTTTGCAGGAGGCTGTAGGCCCACAATTATGCTTAAGCATGGCCTATCACCCCCAAACCAATGGTCACACAGAAAGGGTGAACAAAGTATTAGAAGACATCTTGAGATTGTGCATTCTCGACTTTGGAAGAACATGGGAAGATCATCTTCCTTTGGTGGAATTCGCTTACAATAATAGCTATCAAGCCACCATAGGCATGGCACCCTTCGAGGCTTTTATGGAAGACCATGCTGATCACCAACTTGTTGGTGAGAGTCTACAGACAAGCTCGTACTTGGGCCAGACATGATTAGAGAATCCTCAGAAAAGGTGGACTTGATAAGAAGATGGATGAACACTGCACAAGATAGACAGGAGTCCTACGCAGACAACAGAAGGACCGACCTTGAGTTTGAGGTTGGAGATAGGGTGTTCCTTAAAGTATCTCCTTTGAGGAATGTCATTCGCTTTGGGACCGTAGGAAAGCTAGCACCAAGATTTGTAGGACCATTTCCTATCATTGAAATGATAGGGACAATGGCTTACAGAGTAGAGCTACCCGAAAGACCGGCTGGAGTTCATAATGTTTTTCATGTTTCTCAACTATGAAAGTGCTTACATGAGTCTGTGGAAGTTGTGGAGCCAAGTATACTAGAGGAAGTAGAATTGAACGAGAAGCGACTGTGAGAAGAGTTTCAACTCGTATCTTGGGTACAGAAGTCAAAAAGCTATGCAACCGAGAAGTTAAGCTTGTTAAAGTTCAATGGAGTGACGCTGAGGAAGACGTGACCTGGGAATCTGAGAGAAAAATACGAGCAGCTTACCCATTTCTTTTTTAGGGTGCCTCCTTGATCTCTTTTTCATAAGTTTTATCATGCTTATATATATCTTTTAAGTATATCTCCTCAGTCCTATTCTTTATCCTTAGGTAGAAACCAATGGATGTAAACATGTATTTGAAACATGTTATGATTGATGGTTGTGAGTGGTTGCAAGTGGTTGCTCATGGATGCATATACACACACATTAGTTACTAGATCGGCTCAGTCACTTTCATATTGCATATGTGTATTTGTATATGGATTGGAACTTGATGTGTTATCATATGGACGTTGCATTTGTATGAATGATTGTGCACTCATGTAGAAAGTATGATTAGCAATAATTGCATGCATAATGGACTCATGGCACCAACATAATTTGCATTAAGGAGGTCAACTGAATCAGTAGACCGCTTGATTTTGCATTAGATAAGGACATGTACACACACCATGCATATGATCATGAAAGCATTAGAAGTCTTTTAAGGACAATGGACGCCTGTGTTTGATGGTTGAGTAGATGGACGATTAGATGGGATATACATTCTTCATGACTTGAAGATATCGGGGATGAAATCCTTTAAGGAGGGGGAGAATGTAACACCCTGAATTTTCTGTGTCTATTAAAAGAACAAATTAAAGAATACTTAATTTTTAAAGTGAGAAAGGGAAATAGGTTACGCCATTGTGTTCGTCTCGAAATTCTTCTTGTAATAGAGTCCAAGTTTTCATAAATCGGACTTCGTATGAGGAAGTTATGGCCCTCAGAAGTTTCAGAAATTTATATAAATTAAAAACAATTCAGAGTTAAAATTCAAACAAAAGACGAAAAAGCAGGCTGGGTGGGATATTTCCTGCCCCAGTCCAGGTCGACCATGGGGTCGACCTCCCCTATACAGGTCGACCAAGGGGTCGACCTACACCCCTCGCTCAGATCCAAAAACAGTGACGATTCCGACTAGTTGCTGAGTGCTTTCTGACCTGTTGTTGAGTCACTAGGGCATAGGTTGCAATTGTAGATAACTTTGTCTAGTCTGGACGGTTGTGATTGCTCCTAGAATGATCTAACGGCTCACATAAGATTAAACTTCTATAAAAGCAACCATAATCCTCAGACCCTAAATCACACAAATTCATTCCAAGGAGCCACCATGCTGTCCATGACCATTCTAGCCTAGCCACCATTTCTTCTTCAATTAGAAAGCGAGTCAAAAGCTATGAATCAAAACTAGCTTAGAGAATTGATAGTCTTCTTCAAGGGATTGCGTTTTAGTTTCAGAAAACAGATCCCGGAAAATAAGACTTTCTTTTGTTTGTAAGTCTTGTTATCATTTAGATGTGAATGATTAAAAAGTTATGATTTGCAGTAAAGTGAAAACTAGCGTTATTCCTAGTTGTAAGATAATGATGATGCTGATTCATGCCTATTCTTGTAATGATTCTATCGTATATGCTTATGATATTATTGCAGTTATTATGTTGGTGTTAAACCAATCTTGTATTATGTAAAGTTTGGTGAATTATTCATATTATGTTGCATGCAAGTTTTTAGGCTATTGAGGTTATTATGTTGATGTTAAAACAATCATGTATTATGTAAAGTTTTGTGATTTATTCATGTTATGTTACATTGCAAGTTGTTAGGCTATTGTGATTATTATGTTAATGTAAACCAATCATGTAAAATTGGTGACTTATTCATGTTATGTTACATGAAAGTTGTTAGGCCAAGACATGTATTATGTTTAGATCTACATTTAGATCTATGAAAATTAGATCAGAAATAAAAGTTCATATTTACATGCCTAGTTGAATTTGTGTAATTCCATATGTTTAAGATTCATGTTTATTGGATCCAAATTAAAAGTTTACATTCACATGTCTAGTTGAACTTGTGTAATTCTATATGCTTAAGGTTTATGTTTATTGGACCCAAAATAAAAGTTTACCTTTACAAGCCTAGTTGGATTTGGGTAATTTCATATGCTTAAAGACTCATGTTAGTTGGATCCAAAAACGCAAGTTCATTATTTTATGCCATATTTACATGAAACATGTTTAGTTAGATCCTTATTATTTTATATTGTGTGAATGGTACATGCTCCCTTCTTTCCCCTATTGTATATAAGTTAGGCTAAGTTACGATCCTAACATTCTATGTGAATTTTGCAAACGTATGACGGGGGTAACATTGGGAAAACCTTAGAAAGTATTATTATTGGCATAATTTGGTCCATAAATAAGTGAATGGTTAGTGGCATAAAAATGGTATAAATTTATATACCAAAAATTGAAAATATGATTTAGAGGGTAAATGGGGCATGACTTGAATGGAAATAATTGTGGATAATTTACATATAAATTTGAAAGATAAATATGTAAATTAAGAAAAAAAAACGAACATGCCTAACCCGAGGTTAGATTGAGTTACGGTGTAAGACTGCCCGGAACCGACCGACACATTCAACAACCGTAACAATTTATATCTAATGTGAGAGGTTAGTGCATCAAGCCTGTAACACCCCGTGTATTCTATAACAGTGAAATTAAAGTATAACTAATTTCAAATCAAAGAATTAAGGGAAACTGGATACTCCATTGCGTTCGTCTCGGAATTCTGCTTGAAATAGAGTTCGAGTTTGCGTAAAACGGACTCCGTATGAGAGAGATATGGCCTCCGGAAGTTTCAGTATTCAGTTTAAAATTCAAACAGACCAAAACAGCTCAGAAAAACAAATTTAAATTTCAAAAATCGGGCCGGATTGGCCAGGGCGGGAATTTTCCCGCCCAAGACACCCAGGTCGACTGGGTAGTCGACCTGGGCTACCCAGGTCTACTGGGTAGTCGACCTGGGGCACCCAGGTCGACTACATAGTCGACCTGGGGGTCGACTGGGTAGTCGACCTAGCCCCTGAGCCAGGTCGAACCCAGCCCCTCCTGGCTGGCTTGGTCTGTGCTTGGCCGAATTTCTGAGCCTTGCCTTGTCAATAGGGCTAGGTGTCAGCTCCTGATTGGTCTCTCCTTCAAATGAACGGCTAATATTAATCCAAGCTCCATCGACGGTCCTAATCAATTCACAAACTCTATAAAAAGGACCTAAGATTCACCCTAATTCATACAAACAAAAATGGAGATGAGACCGTCATGCTGCTGAGGAAAGACTAGGAATAGCCGTTAGTAATTGAGAGACAATTAGGAGGCAATTCGAAAGCTTTAAGCAACGTCAATTAAATCAAAACAACGCCTACAACAAAGGATAACATCTCCAAATTCAGAATTCAGATTCCTGAATTGAAGATTCGTCATACGTTGTAAGTAGAGTGCTATTCCGATGTGAATAAATAATTGTGTTTTGATTTGTGTAAAATGAGAAATAGAATTGTACTTGGTTTATGGTGACAATAATTCATATTTATATAATGCTATGATTCTAATCGATTTGGTATGTTGTGGTATAACGATTGGATATTTGCAAGTATGTAATTCATGTTGAAAACTACATGTTTGTGGTAGTTTATTACGACACCTATTGGAAAATTGCAAGTATGTGATTCATGTTGAGAATAACGTCTATATGTTTGTGGTAGTTTATTTGAGATTCATGCAAGTATAAGATTCACTACTATGCCAACATGATGTACATACTTTTATGATCACTTTTAGTGTGTAATTGGATTCAACTAAGTATTATGGTTTATATGAATTTATATTGGAATTGGCATCGTGATTTAAGTGTAAAACCATACTTTTGTATTAGAGACAAAAAGTAAGCATCTTTATGAACATGACTAAACTATGTTTGGTGTTATGCCTAGTTGAAAACATGTTTTAGGCCTATGTTGTTATCAAAATCAAACGGTGATATATGTGACACATAATTAAGTTAGATTTACATTCCAATTGCAAGTTCACATTAAAACCATGATTCATGTTAAGGTATGTTTATGCCATGATTATATGAATAGAATGATTCATATTTAGGTATGTTTATGCCATGATTATATGAATAGAATGATTCATGTTTAAGTATGTTTATGCCGTGATTATATGCTAATATAATGCAAGTTCACATGTGCCTAATTCATGTTAATTAGTTCGCTATGTTGCAAGATCATGCGTTCACACTCCCCTTTTTATGTTACTTAGAATATATAAACACCATGTTATAAGCCTCCCCTTTTTCATGTGGATAAGTTGGGTTTAAGTGTTAAACCCAACATATGTTATATTGTGGCGAACGTATAAAACGGGGGTAATGACGATTGGGTTAAGAATATAGAACATATGTATTGGCATGTTTGACACATGCCAACAACCTTGTAAAACAATTAAGTGGCATAAATTAATTTTACCCAATAAAGATGAATTTGAATAATGGGCCGAAAATATTTACATATGAAAAGAAAAGAGACAAAATATGTAAATTTAGAAAATACGATGTGTTTAACCCGAGGTTGGATTGAGTTGTGATGTAAACCTGCCGGGAACCGCCCGGCTGTCCAGTAGTCACAACAATACCTATCCAATGTGGGTGGTTAAACACGGAGCCCAATAAGGACCCGAGGTTAGACTGAGTTGTGGCGTAAGACTGCCCGGACCCAACTGGCAACAGGCAGCCACAACAATACCTGTCTAATGTGAGAGGTCGAGGCTTTAATAAGACAATTAAGGCTGAGTCAGGATTGATAGGATTAAGTAAATTGAATTAAAACTTAATCAAAATGGAACATGCTAAACTATACAGACTGATTGGGGGTTAGGTTTACAAAACACTTAACAAACTTAACATGTTGGCTAGAAATAGAAAACCTAGTAGCGGGGGACCCCTTTTCAGCAGTAACCCTACAAGGTGTATCGGGATACCCTGAACTAGGCAGGGTGGGGCACGATTGCTGGGCTGACTGTAAGAGGTCAAATCGACGGCGGTGGTGCAGCAGTGTAGGTTCTAACGGGGTGCGGGCGTGCACACACTCCGGCGCAGAAAAATAAGGCACTGGGCACCAGTAGCATACCTGTGCATTCTAGGATTGTGTCGGGCCGCCACCATGGGACTTGATACACCCCATGGTGGGACCAGCATAGGTAACTACAACATGGGGGGTCGTAAGACACATGTAACTATGCGAGTAGGAGCCGATCATTAGAAACGGATCACTTCACCCTGATTTTGGGGTGCCTGTTGGGAACTATTTTATATGGATGCAGCGATTAATATGGGGTACGATAAGTACATTCGACTCTAGACAACTTAACCCAGTTTATAGTGCTTTTCCATTTCTAGTTTATACTTATCATGCCCAATTCTTTATTCGTAGACTGAATAGTCCTAGACTTACTCAGGCTTTATGTCTGACTCTACTTTTCTTTCGTCTTCTTTTCTTTCGTTTCCCCCCCCCCCCCCCCCCCCCCGCGGTCCACAGGGAGGGAATAATGCAGCTTGACCAGTTTTCACATCCAGCTTGAAGAGAAAGAATGTATTGCTTGGATCTTTTTCGTTTTGGACTATGGCTTTGGACAACAATTATCGGACTTATGTAGTTTACTTATGTTTTTATGCTTCTTTAAATAATGTAATCAAGACAGTTATGAAGATGTTATGTTTTTGGAAGTATTGTAAGACAAATTATGACATGGTTTGTGTAACACGTATTTTGTTGAAATAAAAATTGCTGTTGTTTTCCGCTGTTTCAAAAATATGTGTTTTTATATCTGTCTTGTGTATCTGTGACATATACTTATAAACCTCCACCAAAATTAGGGCATTCCCTTTAAGAGTGACCCTAACGGAGGTGGGGTGTTTCACTTAGTATCAGAGCATAGGTTTACCAGATAAGATAAAAAGTTTTGAAAATTTATTTTCAAAAGAAAATTTAAAGAAGCATTTTTAAAGATAAAATATTATTTTATTTTAAAAAGGCAAAGTTCCCCAAAGCCATAGGTACTATCTTTTATCCTTCGTTTTGAATCTTTCCTTTTTTTTAGCATGTCCGAAGAACTTAACTTGCCAGAGGGTGTACCAATACCCGGTTGGTTTAGACGATTCTTAGAAGCAAGGGCCACTCAGCCAGGTCCTACCGTTCCTCCTCTCCCAGCTGCAGGAAATCATCCAGCTGCAGTAGCACCCCTTCCTTCACCTCCTCCGCGGGGAAATACTTTTGCTAAGATATGTAAAGATTTTAAAGCTATGGGAGGAAAGGACTTTCATGGAACCGAGTCCTTCGTGGTAGCTAGGAATTGGCTGAAGGAAACCGAGGACTTATTCGTCATCTTTGAGGTAGAAGATAGGCAGAAGGTACAACTGGCAGTATGGCTACTTAAAGGCGAGGCTTCCTACTGGTGGGAAGTCACCAATGCAGAAAGACCGGTGGAAACATAGGAGGACTTTAGGGCACGGTTTGAGGCTAAATATCTCTCAGAAGCTGAAAGGAGTCTTCAGATGGAAAAATTCTTATTTCTTAAGCAAGGGAATATGACAGTCAAAGAGTATGTTAATCAGTTCGATCAACTGGCTAGGTTCGGACTGGACCTAGTCAACACCCCAGACAAGAAGGCTCTCCGCTTTGTCAAGGGGTTGAATGAGCCATTACACAGTTTGGCCATGACCCATATACCCATGGGAGCTACGTATGAAAGGTTGGTGCAGATGGCATTGCTGAACGAAGAGGATAAGGGCAAGAAGGAGGCAAAGGCAGAAAGCTCTCAAGGGAAGAAAGAGGGTTTACAGCCTAAGAAGACAGACTTCAAGAAGGGCGGGAAAGCAACAAAGAGAAGAGGAAGTGTAATTTCTGTGGCAAAGTGGGGCACTTAGTGAAAGATTGCCGGAAAAAGAAGGCCAAGATGAATGGTGGGTGCTTTTCTTGTGGTGAGACAGGCCATATGGCTAAGGATTGCCCAAAGAAACGAGGGCAGGGGCAAAGGGCTGGATCCACCTCAGGGGCACAAGTTCATGCGCTAGAAGCGCCACTTCTGCAGCAGCGAGGTATAAATACTTCTGTAGAAAGTGTAGTTTATCTTTATTATCACCCAGTTCGCACTTTATTTGATTCTGGCGCATCACACTCCTTTATCTCATCTGCTTTAGTAGAATCTCTGCACCTAGAAACTAGAATGGTAGAGGACCCCTTAATTGTTTCAAATCCAATTGGGGGCCCAGCTCATTTGTCTATGATCTGTGTGGGATTGAAAATTTCTATTCTAAGCGTAGAATTTAAATGTAGTGCCTTTGTTTTGGGCTTTTCGGGATATGGTTTGATTTTGGGCATGGATTGGCTAGCCAGTAATGGTTCCATCCTGGATAGTGAGAAAAGGGTGGTTAGGCTTCTGACCTAACTCGGTAACACTCTGGAAATTACTTGTAATCCCTCGTATGTGGTTATGCTTAGTTATCTTGAATCGCTAGATGCCTCTGTTGAAAGTTTGCAATCGGTTATAGTGGTCCGAGAATATCCGGGTGTCTTCGAAGAGGTGAAGGGCTTGCCTCCGAAGCGGGAGATAGACTTCCGCATATATCTTGTAGATAATTCAAAGGCCGTTGCGTTGCCCGTTCGACACATGGCTCCACGGGAAAGAAAGGAGCTCAGTAAACAGATTAAAGAGCTTCGAGAGAAGGGGTTCATTAGAAGGAGCATTTCAGAATGGGGCGCTCCAGTGGTGTTCGCTACAAAGGCGGATGGTTCACTCCGTCTATGTGTTGACTATAGGGAGCTCAACAAGCTAAAGAAAAAGAATAGGCACCCTCTCCCCAGAATTGACGATCTGTTTGATCAGCTTGTAGGAGCGTCTGTTTTCTCCCAACTCGATTTAGCGACGGGTTTTCATCAGCTAAGGGTGGCTGAAGATAGTATCGATAAGACAACATTCGGAACCCCAGACGGCTTCTTTGAATGGCTTGTCATGCATTTCGGCTTGACAAACGCACCCGCTAACTTCGTGGACCTAATGAGTAGGGTGTTCAGAGAATTCCTCAACAAGTTCGTAGTAGTCTTCGTAGACGATATCTTGATCTTCTCGAAGAGTGAAAAAGAGCATGCTCAAAACCTAAAGGCAATCATGGAAACTCTGCGAGTCCATCAGCTAAAAGCCAAATTCTCCAAATGCCACTTTTGGAGAGAAGAAGTGAGGTTCCTTGGGCACATAGTATCCAAAAATGGGTTAGCTGTGGACCCTGCTAAAGTAGTAGTGGTGCAGGACTGGAAGACACCAAAGAACACAACAGAAGTCCGAAGCTTTCTCGGGCTAGCAGGCTTCTATCGGAAATTCATCAGAGACTTTGCAAGGATATCAGCTCCGCTCACAAAGCTGACCAAGAAAAATCTAGTGTTCAATTGGGACTTGGATTGCGAGTTTGCTTTCCAACGATTAAAAAGGGCTCTTACAACAGCCCCAATTTTGATGTTGCCAGATGGAAGCAAGATGTTCACAGTTTATACAGATGCATGTAGGACAGGGCTAGGCGCTGTCTTAATGCAAGAAGGGAGGGTAGTAGCTTATGGTGGAAGGCAATTGAAAGTTCATGAAAAGAACTACCCGACCCACGATCTTTAGTTAGCTGCCATCGTCTTTGCACTCAAGTCTTGGCGACACTGTCTCCTAGGCGAGAAGTTTGAACTTTACACTGACCATAAATCGTTGAAATATCTTTTCTCGCAGAAAGACCTTAACTTGAGGCAACAGAGATGGATGGAGTTTCTTGCCTCGTACGATTTCGCGATCTCCTACACTCCGGGCAAAGGTAATGTAGTGGCAGATGAGTTGAGCCGAAAGAAACTGACCCTAAGCCCGCTGTTTGTTGAAAGACAAAACCTAGAGTTTATAGCCAGTTTTGACTTTAGGCCCTCCTACGATTTTGTATCAGGCTTGCTAGCATCTCTTGAAGTACGCCCGACTTTAGTGGACGCAATAGGGACAGCACAACGCAAAGACCCTCAGCTTGTGGAGACAATTGATACGCTCATTAGGGGTGAGACTTCAAGTCACCTCAACAGATACTCCATCGACGATAAGGGTTGGCTAAGGCGAGACGGAAGACTATGCGTCCCACAGACAAGGGATTTAATAAAGAAGGTCCTCGAGGAAGCACATCACTCCAAGATGACGATACACCCAGGCGGAGATAAAATGTACAAGGACATAAAGAGAACTTTCTTTTGGAACGGCATGAAGAAGGACGTGGCAGATTTCGTTTCCAAGTGTATGGTGTGCCAACAGGTTAAGGCGGAACAGAAAAAGCCTGGCGGTCTGCTCCATCCACTAGAGGTCCCGCAGTGGAAGTGGGATAGCATCTCAATGGACTTCATCGATGGGCTGCCTAGGTCTAGAAGAGGCAACACTAGCATTTGGGTAATAGTGGATAGGCTTACTAAAAGCGCCCACTTTTTACCTGTCAAAAGTAAAAGAACTGCCTCATCCCTAGCATCTCTTTACCTCAAGGAAATTGTTCGACTCCATGGAATACCATCCAGCATTGTTAGTGACCGAGACCCTATCTTCACAAGTGAGTTTTGGCGGAGTCTGCAAGAAGCGGTAGGCACACAGTTATGCTTGAGCACAGCCTATCATCCCCAAACCGACGGCCAGACAGAAAGAGTAAACAGAGTTTTGGAGGACCTTTTAAGACTGTGCGTCCTTGACTTCGGAGGGACATGGGAAGACCATCTTCCTTTGGTGCAATTTGCCTATAACAACAGCTACCAAGCAACCATCAGAATGACGCCCTTTGAAGCTTTATATGGAAGACCGTGCTGATTGCCCACTTGTTGGTGGGAGTCTACTGACAAGCTCATACTTGGACCAGATATGATCCGAGAGAATTCATAAAAAGAAGACTTAATACGAAGAAGAATGAAGACAGCCCAAGACAGACAGAAATCCTACGCCGACAAGAGGAGGACCGACCTTGAATTTGAGGTTGGGGACAGAGTTTTTCTTAAGGTATCTCCGCTAAGGAACGTTGTTCGTTTTGGAACAACAGGAAAGCTAGCACCAAGGTTCGTAGGACCATTTCCTATCATCGAGAAAATTGGGAAAATGGCCTATAGATTAGGGCTACCCGAAAAGCTGGCCGGAGTTCACAACGTTTTCCATGTTTCGCACCTCCGAAAATGTCTACATGAATCTGCTGAAGTGGTAGAGCCAAATATCCTAGAAGAAGTTGAAGTGGAACGCGAAGCAACCGTGAGAAAAGTTCCAACCCGCATATTGGGAACGGAAGTGAAGAAGCTACGCAACCGCGAAGTCAAGCTCGTCAAAGTTCAGTGGAGCAACGCCGAGGGAGTCGCAACTTGGGAAACTGAAGCTAGAATACGCGCAGTCTACCCTTTTCTTTTCGAGGGTACATCTTTGATCTTTCTTTTTCCGTAAGTTACGCTTTTATCTATCTTTTTAGGTATATCTCCTCGACCTTATCTTTTAGGTAGAAACTCTTTGGATGAAAACATGTAATTGAAACATGTTATGGATGATGGTTGCAAGTGGTTGCAAGTGATTGCTAGTGGTTGCTCGTGGCTGCATACACACACACAATCTAGGTTTTAGATCGGCTCAGTCACTTCATACTGCATATGCATAAATGTATTTATATTCATATACGGTTGAAGTTTAATGTGTTGTCATATGGATGTTGCATTTATATGAATGATTGTGCACTCATGTAGAATCATGAATAGGAAAATCTGCATACATAATGGATTCATGGCACTTACATAATTTGCATTAAGGAGGTCAACTGAATCAGTAGACCGACTGATTTTGCATTAGATAAGTACATGTACACACACTTCACATATGATCATGAAGCATTAGAAGTCTTTTAAGGACAATAGATGCTCGTGTTTGATGGATGAGTAGATGGATGTTTGGATGTTAGGACGTAAATTCTTCCTGAACTTGAAGATTTCGAGGACGAAATCCTTTTTAAGTGGGGGAGAATGTAACACCCCGTGTATTCTATAACAGTGAAATTAAAGTATAACTAATTTCAAATCAAAGAATTAAGGGAAACGGGATACGCCATTGCGTTCGTCTCGGAATTCTGCTTAAAATAGAGTCCGAGTTTGCGTAAAACGGACTCCGTATGAGGGAGATATGGCCTCCGGAAGTTTTAGAATTCAGTTTAAAATTCAAACAGACCAAAACAGCTCAGAAAAACAAATTTAAATTTCAAAAATCGGGCCGGATTGGCCAGGGCAGGAATTTTCCTGCCCAAGGCACCCAGGTCGACTAGGTAGTCGACCTGGGCTACCCAGGTCGACTGGGTAGTCGACCTGGGGCACCCAGGTCGACTACATAGTCGACCCGGGGGTCGACTGGGTAGTCGACCTGGCCCCTGAGCCAGGTCGAACCCCGCCCCTCCTGGCTGGCCTGGTCTGTGCTTGGCCGAATTTCTGAGCCTTGCCTTGTCACTAGGGCTAGGTGTCAGCTCCTGATTGGTCTCTCCTTCAAATGAACGGCTAATATTAATCCAAGCTCCATCGACGGTCCTAATCAATTCACAAACTCTATAAAAAGGACCCAAGACTCACCCTAATTCATACAAACAAAAATGGAGATGAGACCGTCATGCTGCTGAGGAAAGACTAGGAATAGCCGTCAGAAATTGAGAGACAATTAGGAGGCAATTCGAAAGCTTAAAGCAACGTCAATTAAATCAAAACAACGCCTACAACAAAGGATAACATCTCCAAATTCAGAATTCAGATTCCTGAATTGAAGATTCGTCATACGTTGTAAGTAGAGTGCTATTCCGATGTGAATAAATAATTGTGTTTTGATTTGTGTAAAATGAGAAATAGAATTGTACTTGGTTTATGGTGACAATAATTCATATTTGTATAATGCTATGATTCTAATCGATTTGGGATGTTGTGGTATAACGATTGGATATTTGCAAGTATGTAATTCATGTTGAAAACTACATGTTTGTGGTAGTTTATTACGACACCTATTGGAAAATTGCAAGTATGTGATTCATGTTGAGAATAACGTCTATATGTTTGTGGTAGTTTATTTGAGATTCATGCAAGTATACGATTCACTACTATGCCAACATGATGTACATACTTTTATGATCACTTTTAGTGTGTAATTGGATTCAACTAAGTATTATGGTTTATATGAATTTATATTGGAATTGGCATCGTGATTTAAGTGTAAAACCATACTTTTGTATTAGAGACAAAAAGTAAGCATCTTTATGAACATGACTAAACTATGTTTGGTGTTATGCCTAGTTGAAAACATGTTTTAGGCCTATGTTGTTATCAAAATCATATGGTGATATATGTGACACATAATTAAGTTAGATTTACATTCCAATTGCAAGTTCACATTAAAACCATGATTCATGTTTAGGTATGTTTATGCCATGATTATATGAATAGAATGATTCATGTTTAGGTATGTTTATGCCATGATTATATGAATAGAATGATTCATGTTTAAGTATGTTTATGCCGTGATTATATGCTATTATAATGCAAGTTCACATGTGCCTAATTCAGGTTAATTAGTTCGCTATGTTGCAAGTTCATGCGTTCACACTCCCCTTTTTATGTTACTTAGAATATATAAACACCATGTTATAAGCCTCCCCTTTTTCATGTGGCTAAGTTGGGTTTAAGTGCTAAACCCAACATATGTTATATTGTGGCGAACGTATAAAATGGGGGTAATGACGATTGGGTTAAGAATATAGAACATATGTGTTGGCATGTTTGACACATGCCAACAACCTTGTAAAAGAATTAAGTGGGGTAAATTAATTTTACCCAATAAAGATGAATTTGAATAATGGGCCGCAAATATTTACATATAAAAAGAAAAGAGACATAATATGTAAATTTAGAAAATACGATGTGTTTAACCCGAGGTTGGATTGAGTTGTGATGTAAACCTGCCCGGAACCGCCCGGCTGTCCAGTAGTCACAACAATACCTATCCAATGTGGGTGGTTAAACACGGAGCCCAATAAGGACCCGAGGTTAGATTGAGTTGTGGCGTACGACTGCCCGGACCCAACCGGCAACAGGCAGCCACAACAATACCTGTCTAATGTGAGAGGTCGAGGCTTTAATAAGACAATTAAGGCTGAGTCAGGATTGATAGGATTAAGTAAATTGAATTAACACTTAATCAAAATGGAACATGCTAAACTATACAGACTGATTGGGGGTTAGGTTTACAAAACACTTAACCAACTTAGCATGTTGGCTAGAAATAGAAAACCTAGTAGCGGGGGACCCTTTTCAGTAGTAACCCTACAAGGTGTATCAGGATACCCTAAACTAGGCAGGGTGGGACACGATTGCTGGGCTGACTGTAAGAGGTCAAATCGACGGCGGTGGTGCAGCAGTGTAGGTTCTAACAGGGTGCGGGCGTGCACACACTCTGACGCAGAAAAATAAGGCACTGGGCACCAGTAGCATACCTGTGCATTCTAGGATTGCGTCGGGCCGCCACCATGGGACTTGATACACCCCATGGTGGGACCAGCATAGGTAACTACAACATCGGGGGCCGTAAGTCACATGTAACTATGCGAGTAGGAGCCGATCATTAGAAACGGATCACTTCACCCTGATTTTGGGGTGCCTGTTGGGAACTATTTTATATGGATGCAGAGAATAATATGGGGTACGATAAGTACATACGACTCTAGACAACTTAACCCAGTTTATAGTGCTTTTCCATTTCCAGTTTATACTTATCATGCCCAATTCTTTATTCGTAGACTGAATAGTCCTAGACTTACTCAGGCTTTATGTCTGACTCTACTTTTCTTTCGTTTCCCCCCCGGTCCACAGGGAGGGAATACTGCAGCTTGACCAGTTTTCACATCCAGCTTGAAGAGAAAGAATGTATTGCTTGGATCTTTTTCGTTTTGGACTATGGCTTTGGACAGCAATTATGGGACTTATGCAGTTTACTTATGTTTTTATGCTTCTTTAAATAATGTAATCAAGACAGTTATGAAGATGTTATGTTTTTGGAAGTATTGTAAGACAAATTATGACATGGTTTGTGTAACACGTATTTTGTTGAAATAAAAATTGCTGTTGTTTTCCGCTGTTTCAAAAATATGTGTATTTATATCTGTCTTGTGTATATGTGACTTATACTTATAAACCTCCACCAAAATTAGGGCATTCCCTTTGAGAGTGACCCTAACGGAGGTGGGGTGTTTCAAAGCCCAAAAGAACACGAGGTTAGATTGAGTTGCGGAGAAGGACTACTTGGAACCGACCGACGCATCCAACAACCGCAACAATACATATCTAATGTTAGTGGTTGGTGCTTTAATGAATCAATTAAAGCTAAGACATAAATGGTAGAGTTAAGTTAACTAAGGAAACACTTAACCAATACAACATGTTAACTAAACTGATGGGTTGGGTTAGGTAAATTTGAGAAACACTTAACCATTTTAACATGTTGATTAAGAAACCCTAGTAACGGAGACCCATTTCAGCAGTAACCCGATGTATCATGGTACCCTGAACTAGGCAGGGTGTGCGCCAGTGTAGGTTCCGACGGAGTGCGGTCGTGCATGTACTCCGGAGGGGAAAAAGCAGGCATTGGGCATCAGTAGTTATACTCTATGCATCTTGAATTGTGTCGGGTTACCACCATAGGATTTGATACACCTCATGGTGGGACCAGCACATGTATCTACAATCATGCGGGGCCGAATGACACAAGTGGTAAACGTATATGAGTAGGAGCCGATCAATAAAAAGGGGATCATTTATCTTGAAAACATGGTGCTAGTTGAAACACTTGTAAAGGGGGTGCAGAGAAGTAGAAATTAGTGTGATAGCAATTTCAGTCTTATTATCTTATTCCTAGGATGTTATCCTAGATTCAGTTTATTCAAGTCATAATCCTTTTTCTTGTTTACATGCTAAATAATCACTGGAATTACCAGACTCATGTCTGACCCATTTTCTTTCGTATTCTTTTCTTCCGTTCCCCCCTCCCCCCTCCCGGTCCGCAGGGAGGTAATACTTCAGCTTAGATCGGATTATTACCAGCTTGAAGAGATTGGATGTATTGCTTGGAATCTTTTTAATTAGGGCTATGGCTTTGGATACTCTCTTATTGGGGATTTATGCTGCCTTACTGTTGTTTTAATGCTTTTTTATGTTTTAATTCAAGACAGAGATTTTGTTGTAATAATTTGGAAATTGGTTTGAGACAGTTGTTGTAATGTTTTAACTTAACCACATACTTATGAAATAAATTTAGTTTTTCCGCTGTTTATATATCTATCTTGTTAATTATCTGTATCTTTTACCTATAATGCTCCACTGAAGTTAAGGCATTCCCTTTGTACCTTAATGAAGGGGGGGTGTTTTAGGGTTGTTACATTTGGTATTAGAGCCAGGCTACACGGTTATAAGGGAAATATTCGTATGTGAGGCATATTTGTGATCGGAAAAGAATTTTCAAACTATATATAATTTTTGTTTACCTCAATTAGCATATGCACTTATACTAGGCACCTTTATCTTTTCTTCTTTTTTAAGCTTAAATACTATTTCATGGGTATCCACTAAGGGATTCTTCCTTTTCTTTTCAGATAGTAGAATGGTTGAAAATCCTAATGAGCAGGGCAACCAGGAAAGACCCTGCTACTTGACAGAATGGTTCTAGTAGCACCTCCGTACAGTGGAGCAGGTACTTGTAGCTAATCCTTCCCCGGCGGCTCCCGCAGCTCCTGCCGCTGATGTGGCCTTTGATTTTTCTCGCTTTTGTAAGGTTTTATACGAATTTTGGAGGGAAACCGTTTTCTGAAAATGAAGGCTTTGCCAGTGCCCAATCTTTGGTTATGGACTGTGAAAGAATCTATAAGGCTACTACCTGATCCGATGAACTAAAAAGAAGGTCAACGACCTGACATTTGATGTTTTAAAGCCCTAGAGTGGTGGAACTTAATATCAATGGAGAACAAGGGGCGGATCTTCACATGGGCCGAATTCAAGACCCATTTTGAAGCAAAATTTTTGCCAAGGGCAGAAATGACTATTCATTTTGAGAAATTCATCCGCCTCTGGCAAGGAAGCTTGGGTCTGCAAGAAAAAGTATCCAAATTCACTGAATTATGTAAGTTTGTTAGAGTATTTATGGACACCCCCATGAACAAAGCCCTTAGATTTGTGAAAGGACTGAACTCCCCGTTGAAGGAAACCTTATTAGCCCAAGTAGCATCTGGGGCAACTTTTGAGACTCTAGTTGTGATAACCCTTTGCATGGCTGAAAGCTCCAAGGAGGATAAGGAGGGTGAGAAAGGAGAAAGATCCAACAAGAAGAACTTCAAAAAAGACATAAAGACTTGTACGAGGTGCAACTGCAAGGGTCATGAGGCTAAAGATTGTAGGACCTCATTGGCAAAGAAGGAGTTCAAGGGAAAATGTTACAACTGTCACGAAGAAGAACACATGTCCAAAGACTGCCAAAAGTCCAAAGCTACCAAAAGTGGCCAGAACTATGCAATTGAAGCAAGCCCAACTCAAAGACAACCCCCAAGAGAACAAGGGTAGCCCACACTTGAAGGTATAATCTCTATTTTAGGAAATTCAGTATATGCCTTATTTGATTCTGGACCTACCCATCCTTTTATCTCGAAGCGATTAGTAAATCTGTTGAAACTTTCCATATCTATCTCGGATAGTCCGATAGAGGTAGCCAACACTATTGGAGGATCTAAGTATCTTGATCTGTTGTGTAAAGACCTATTATTAGGGGTCGACAATGTTGAGTTCCATTGCGAAGCGTATGCATTGGATTTTATGGGGTATGCCTTATCTTAGGTTTGGATTGGCTATCATTTTATGGGACTGTCCTAGATTGTGATAAGAGACTTGTTTGTTTAAGGAGTCGAGTAGGACGTAACCTAAATATTCCTTGTAATGTTAGAAACAGGGACAAAGCCTTATTATATTCCTTGTCTCCTAATTCTGATGGACCATCTTCGATCCCTATACATTTTGATTTTTTGGATGTCATCAAGGAAGTCACGGGACTTCCACCCCACATGGAAATCTCCATTCGCATTGACCTAGAAAAGGACACTAGACATATAGAACTTCCCTTGAGGCATATGGCGCCCAAGCAAAGAAGGGAGTTAGATAAACAGATTTCAGAGTTATTACAAAAGGATTTTATTTGTCGAAGTACCTCAAAATGGGTTGCACCAATTGTATTTACCACCAAAGTAAATGGATCTTTGAGACTTTGTGTGGACTATAAGGAACTTAATAAATTGACCAAAATGAACAGGTACCCTTTACCAAGAATCGATGACCTTTTTGACCACTTGGGTAAAGAATTGCAGAGGACAACAAGGACAAAACTACATTTATGACAACAGACAGATTGTTCTAGTGGTAATTTATGCCTTTTGGATTAACGAATGCACTCGCTTTCTTTGCTGATCTCATGAGTAGAGTGTTTACGGGCATTCTAAATAAAATCGTGGTAATCTTCGTAGATGATATCCTTGTATTTTCGAAAGATCACAAAAAGCCTGAAAAAAACTTGAGACAAGTGTTAGGGATATTAAAGAACCAACTGAAAGCAAAATTCTTGAAGTGCCATTTCTAGAGGGAAGAAGAAAGATTTTTAGGACATATTTCGTCAAGTAAAGGCTTGGCCATAGACCCCACGAAGATTGAGGCAATCAAGAAATGGAGGATACCTCGAAATGCTACAGAGGCAAGAAGTTTCCTTGGATTGGTCGGGTAATATAGGAAATTCATTAAAAACTTTGCAAAGATTGCTAATCCATTAACCCAATTGACAACAAAGAATTTGGTGTTCATTTGGAGTAATAAAAGTGATACACCCTTTAAGAAACTAAAGGAAGCATTAACTAGCGCACCAGTCCTAATTATACCCGATGAGTCACGATCGCACCGACGCATGTGCCAGTTTAGGAGCATTCCTTATGGAAGAAGGAAGATTAGTTGCCTATGCTAGTAGACAACTTAAGGATCTAGAGAAAAGGCATCTAGTACATGACCTTGAGTTAGCTGCAATAGTGTTTGCCCTTAAGATGTAGAGGCATTATCTCTTAGAGGAGAAGTTTGAATTGTTTATCGACTATAAATCCCATAAGTATTTATTTTCTCTACTTGACCTAAACTTGAGGCAACAAAGATGGATGGAATATATTGCCTCATTTGACTTTACAATTCAGTATACCCCAAGCAAGGGGAATGTTTTGGCGGATGCTTTAAGTAGGAAACATGCGATGATAGAATGGAAATAATTAGAGTTCCTCGCAAATTTCAACTTGCAACCCTTACTGACCACTTCCAATGGTTTTCTTGGGGATATGATAATTAGACCTACCCTAAGAGAAAGAGTCCAAAGTGCACAAGACCTTGACAAAGAGTCAAGTGGAGTAAAGGAGAAAGTGGTAAAGAGAGAGGCCTTTCCTCATTCGGTTAGGTATTCGATTAGCAATGACGGGAGTTTACTTTGGAATGGACGACATTATGTCTGTAAGGATGAAGGGTTGAGAAGAGAAATTTTAGAAGAGTGCCATAGGTCGAGACTGACCATACACCCCGGTGGGGATATGATTTACAAGGATATGAAAAGGAATCCCTATTAGGAAGAAATTAAGGGAGTGTAGCCGAGTTCGTGGCCTATTGCTTAACATGCCAAAAAGTCAATGGAGAGCAAGGGAAGCATGGAGGATTGTTATTACCTTTAGAGATCCCCACCTGGAAGTGGGAGCATATTTCCATTGACTTTATAGATAGGCTTCCTAGAAGCCAAAAATGGAAAGATGACATTTGTGTTATGGTAGATGTTTAACTGAAAGCGCCCATTTCATACCGGTCAAGAGGACAAGGAATGCAACCTCGTTATCCTAATCATATGTCAAAGAGATATTAAGACTCCATGGTATTCCCTCAATTATTGGAGTGTTAACGGCATTTTTCGTCAACATCTGGATTACAGTATGTAAACATGTGTTCAAGGGATTTGACATCGTCATGGCTCAGAGTCACCGAGATATATTCCTAAGCCTGTGATTCTGAGCTGAATCGCCTTCCCTGGGACATTAAAATATTTAAACCAAATGGTCATTTATCTAGATCATGAAGGATGAGCATTGCACATATTGCGAGATGGTATTCCGACTTGATCTCAGGAAAATTATTCAACTCGATATTGCTAGATTTCATGGAGTTAATAGTTGTTTAAACCATGGCGATGACACTATGTACTACTATAAGAAGAAAATAGTATAACGTTTCCCTTGAGTTCATGGACGGAGGCATTGCAATATTCGTTAACTCCGATGATCCTTCCGTGTTAGATCCACTCAAAAGAGGGGTCTGAATCACGTTAGATATCGGGTCAGGAATTCGTATACGATCTCCTTACATCAATATACGGGAAGCGTTATGCTCAGCATGAGAATTTGGACCAATCATGGTGGACCCTTAGGGCAAGGAGAAGGAGACTTCGTGTTTCCACAAAGTCCTCTTCCTCCACCGTCATGACGCCATGGTTGATCTCCTCATCAAAAAGTTAGTGTTAACTCCCTATTTCATCATTATGGCACAACAAGATTATCAGATCGCAAGACGTATGAGACCCGGAATTCTCCATTCAAAATTTGTAGATATATTGCAAGAGTTGATGATTTGCTCCTTTTGAGAAGAAAAGAACAAAATTGAGAAATAAAAAGTGCGTCCCCCTTTATGAAGCTCCTGGGTTCCTGTTTATAGAGTATTCGGGGTCTTTCTATCATTAGGTTGTTGGGCTTGAATGGCCCCCTATCAGCCGCTTTTCCCCTTGGTCTTAGACATCTAGCTATCGGCTATACTTGCGGTGCCGACTATAGTCCTCGAAGCGAAGGTCACATGTGAATTGAGCCTCCCTACTATTGAAATGAGTTTGTTGCCGGGACGGATTGCGGAGGCATTTCGAATTTCTCGGTGGATGCATCCAAATGTCCGCCCTTTGGCGTAATTTTTTGGATGTAGGCTTTCGGCTTTATCATGGGTATTTAGAGGGGCGGTCCTCACGATGTACGTGTATATCCACTGATTAGGAACTGTCGATGGTTCAGGTACTAGGTGGATTAGTACGAGTAGCTAGTACCCTTGCTTAAGTCTCGGTTTAGTCTTCCAAATTGATTCCCCGGAAGGTAACTTCCGGTGATACCCATGTTAAACAATGAAGGTAACCCCTTCGTTATTTATGGATCCGTTTCTCTAGAGTTGGTCACAGACCATCTTTATGCTCTGATCCGATACTCTTCTTCCTTTGATGCGTTGGCATTAAGTCGGTTATTTCTTGGTGGGTAAACCATGTTAGATGAACCTTTGCTGACGCCTTGTAGGTTTCGGGCCCCTTCTTTTCAAAGGGAGTGTCGGCCAGAGTTTCTCTCGGATTCTTCATCCTTTCCTTATATTCATTCGACATCCCTTCACTGGAAACCTGTGCTAAGATGATTTTGGTAATAACATTTCCCCCTAGTGAAGGGGTGTCCTCGACTTTCCAAGTCAAGCTTCTTTTTCCAGGCTTTCTCCTATTTGTTTGCTAGTTATTTTTCAATGTTAGGTTACACCATAAGTCCTAGCGAAGAGATTCACTTTCGGTGCCTTGTGCAGAAATGAATTGACCTAGATTCAGGCGTTGATGGAAGATTGGAAATTCTTTCCAATTTTGATGTTGAGTCGAATACTACCCAGACTCAGGCGTGCTAAGATTAAGGGGCCGAATTCAACCGGATTTGGGTAGTTAAAGATTGAAGAGCAGGAACCCTTTCGGTATTAATGAAGAGCCGAGTCCACCCAGATTCGAGTATTTATAGATTGAAGACCGGAAACTCTTGCGGTATTAATGAAGAGCCGAATCCACCCAGGTTCGGGTATTTATAGATTGAAGATCGGGAACCCTTCCGGTATTAATGAAGACCTGAATCCACCCAGATTTGGCTATTTATAGATTAAAGACTAGGAACCCTTCTGGTATTACTGAAGAGCTGAATTCACCCAGATACGGGTATTTAAAGATTGAAGACCGGGAGCCCTTCCGGTATTACTAAAGAGCCGAATCCACCCAGATTCGGGTATTTAAAGATTGAAGACCGGGAGCCCTTCCGGTACTAATGAAGAGCAGAATCCACCCAGATTTGGGTATTTATAGACTGAAGACTGGGAAACCTTCCGGTATTACTGAAGAGCCGAATCCACAAAGATTCGGGTATTTTAGATTAAAGACCGAGAACCCTTCCGGTATTACTAAAGAGCCGAATCCTCCAAGATTCGGGTATTTATAGATTGAAGACTGGGAACCCTCCCGATATTAGTGAAAAGCTGAATCGACCTATATTCGGGTTTATCCATAGAGGACTGGAAACCCTCCGGTATTAGAGAAGAGTCGAATCGACACAAATTCAGGTATTAGCATAGAGGACCGGAACCCCTACAGTATTAGTGAAGTATGTATCCCTTCGAATTTGATTTGGGAAGCAAAGGTTGTATGTGCTTCTTGAGCCTTCCTTTGGGCTTTTGATGTCAAAGCAGAGGATGTACGTGCTTTGTTGGCCACTCTCTGTGCCTGTCCATCCAGAGTGCTTGGCTATCCACAAATATGGCCTAAGGACTTACTTAACCTCCCTCCAGGAGGCGCCTTATCCTGACCATCGTAGGCGATGATAAGGTTTTAGAAACTTAAACAGGGTCATCGTAGACATAGTACCAAGGTTCACTGTTTTGATGCTCTATACGGACCATCATAGGTTCTGATAGAGGCTTATACGCCACCCCCTCCGAGGGGTGCCCTATCCTGACCATCATAGGTGATTATAAGAGTTTGCGTTCCCTTCTGGGGGTAACGCAAAACATAAGCATATGTAGGACACGCTCTTCTACGAGCAGAGGTAAGACGTGCTTATTTCTAGCAGAGGCAGGGCATACTCTTTTTGGAGCAGAGGCAGGGCGTGCTAATTTTTAGATGCACCACCATGATCATCTCTGGTGTGAAACGGCGGCTTACGCTTTTGATGCCTTAACCCTGCCCCCTCTGGTTTGGGCATGGAGAAATACTAACACAATCATCCCCCTCTGGGTGATGCCTCGCCCCGGCCAATTTGAATACTATTTTCGACTCGACCCCTTTTGGGATTCTCTCGAGCTACTGGAAGGGTTTCCATGCCCTTTGTTGTATGATGATTTTTTGAAAGGAAAATCTTGTACTTTACTTTTTTATCGTTGAGAAATATGGCCTCAAATGTTCTGAGTTCCGTGTTCTTGGAACAAGATCGTCGTTGGGCTTACATAGTCGATATGTACCGGGTATGACTTCTTGATGGATGATAAGGAGTCCTTCCCAATTTGAACCGAGGGGACCGTCAACCGGGTTCTTGGTGTTATCCATTACTCTTCGCAGCAATAGTTCACCTTTAGAGAAGGTTCCAGTTCTGACCTTTGAATTATAATATTTTGTGATCCTTCTTTGGTATTCGGTGGTTCTGATTGCAGCCTCATCCCTTAGTCCTTGTATCAAATCCGGTGATTCCCCCTTAACTCCTGGTTGGGGTCAAATGTGTATGATAACCTTCTATGTGATGGAATTTCGACCTCAACCGGAAGCATAGCTTCACATCCATATGTCAGGGAAAAGGAGGTGTGTCCCGTAGCTGTTTGGTAGAAGTTCTATATGCCCATAGCACTAGAGGCAACTCCTCTGCCCAATTTTGTTTAGTCTGATTTAGGCGTTTCTTAAGGATTGTCATAACGGTCTTATTTACGGCTTCCACTGCTCCATTAGCTTTTGGGTGGGCTACCAAGGAGAAACTTTTGATGATTCCATGTTTCTCACAGAGTCGGGTGAACTCTTTACTCTCGAATTGTGTTCCATTGTCTGATATGATCTTTTGAGGGATTCCGAAGTGGGTAACAATATTTTTTATTACGAATCTTAATACCTTTTTGGATGTGATAATCGGAAGGGGTTCTGCCTCGACCCACTTGGTGAAGTAGTCGATAACTACTACGGCATATTTAGCTCCGCGCTTGGTGAGTGGTAAGGGCCCAATTAAATCTATCCTCCATATATCGAAAGGCCAGGGGCTCGATATAGTGGTGAGATTGCTGGGAGGAAGTCATGGCACCTTAGCATACTTCTAACATTTATCACATCTCTTCACATACTCAACCGCTTGACCAACTATCCATGGCCAATAATAACCTTGTCGCATGACTCTTTTGGCCAGTTTAACCCATTGGAATGGTCCTCCACCATCCTTTTATGTGCCTCTTTTAATAGGCTAAATCCATCTTCGAAACTTACACATCTTAAATAAGGAAGTGAATGTCCCTTTTTATAAAGTATGTCATCTATGGTCATGAATGTGGGAGCTTGGTGTTTTATCTTTCTTGCATCTTTCTTACTAAGGAGTAACGTCCCTCTTAAGAGGTAGTCCACTATGTGAGTAATCCACGTAGTTTCTTGTCATTGGTGTGTTTCCGTTATGGGAGATTCCCTCTCGGAGTTTCCTCCTTGGTCTTCTCCATCTCTCCTTCGTAAGGCTTGAGATCTGTTCAAAACTTATGACTCTTTTCCCGTTCCTGATTCTTCCTGTTCGATGCTGGGCGTTTCCTGATATCCCACCAGTGCTATTCGGGTTTCGAAGGCTCCTCGGGAGCTGGCTAACTTGGCTAGCGAATCCGCTTGGGTATTCTCCCTGCGGGGTATTTGATGGACTGAAAAGTCCTCAAATAGGGAAAGCATCTTTAATACCCTCTTCATGTATAGGATGAGCCGCTTTTCCTTGGTTTGATATGTCTGTTTTATTTGGTTTACCATTAATTGTGAATCGCTGAAGATTTCTATCCTCAGTATCTTCAATTGTAGTGCCAGATTCAAACCAGCTATCATGGATTCGTACTCAGCAACATTTTTGGTTACCATGAACCCTAACTTCATGGCGTAATGCAATCGGTGTCCGTCAGGGGTGATTATAATGTAAGCTGCCCATGCTCCCTGTTCGTTGGAAGCTCCATCTACAAAGAGCTGTCATTTGGTCTTTAAGTCGTTCTCTTTAATCGACTGCTCTGAAATGAAGTTCGTGCACTCATTCACGAAATCTACGAGAGCTTGCCCTTTGATTGCTGCCCGAGGGTGGAACTCGACTTCGTATTGGCTAAGCTTGATACCCCATTTAACTAGCCTCCCTGAGGTTTTCGGTTTGATAAATACTTGTTTGAGCGGGAAGCTAGTTAAAACTTTAACAGGGTGAGCCTGAAAATAACCTCTGAGCTTTCGTGCAGTAAGGATTAAGTAATAAGCTAGTTTCTGCATGACAGAGTATCGGGTTTCCGCGTCCTTTAGCCTTCGGCTAACATAATAGATAGGATGTTGAGTCCCATTATTCTCTCTTATCAAGACTAAGCTTACTGCATGTTCAGAGATAGCCATGTATATGTATAGATTTTCTCCCTTCTCGGGACTGGACAAAATCGGAGGCATTCCCATATAATCTTTCAATTCCTGGAATGCCTTCCTACACTCTTCGTTCCATTCAAAATTCTTTTTTTTCTTTATGACATCAAAGAAATGAACACATTTATCGGTGGCCTTAGGTATGAACCTGCTGAGTGCCGCTACTTTCCTGTTTAGGATCATGATTTCCTTGCTGGTTATAGGTTCCTCCATGTCCTTAATGGCTTGTATTTGGCTGGGGCTAGCTTCAATTCCTTGTTCGCTTACCACATATCCCAAAAACTTCCTCGATTGAACTCCGAAGGAACATTTTTGAGGGTCTAGCTTCATCTGGTAACTTCTCAAGACACCAAACATTTCTTCCAGATCCTTTAGATGATCCTTTGTTTTGGTGGACTTCACTAGCATGTCACCTACATATACTTCCATATTGCACCCTATCTGATCTTGGAACATCCTGTTTACCAGCCTTTGGTATGTTGCCCCTGCATTCCTCAAAACCAAAAGGAATTATTTTATAACCAAATGATCCTCAGTCGGTGATAAAGCTTATATGTTCCTCGTCAGGTTTGTGCATCAGGATTTGGTTGTACCTCGAATAAGTGTCCATAAGGGATAATATCTTGTGCCCACTCGTGCCGTCAACCAACTGATCGATCTGCTGGAGAGGGTAACAATCCTTCAGACAAGCTTTGTTTAAATCCGTGTAATCAACACATGTCCTCCACTTCCCACTGGATTTCTTCACTAGCACGGGATTGGCTAACCATTTTGGGTAAAAGTCCTCTCAGATAAACCCGTTAGTTTCCAACCTTTTGACTTCCTCCTTCAAGGCCTATATCCGGTCTCTATTATATTTTATCTTCTTTTGTCGAACCGGGGTTATCGGAGACTTGATATTCAAGGCGTGGCTCATAATTAAAGGGTCGATACCAACTATGTCTGAATGGGTCTAGGCGAAAACATATTTGTTGAGCTGTAGGAAATTGATTAAGCCACTTCGAAGAGGTTCCGTTACCCTTTTCCCTATGTCGATGACTTTTGATTTATCTTTCGAATAAACGTTCACTTCTTCAACTTCTTCTGTTGGTTTTTTCCTTTCAATATCTCCTCTATAGTCCAAATCTGTGATGATTTCTCCTTCCTCAATTGAGTTTACCTCATCAGACCTTTTCCTCTTCCTTTTCAAAGAAGCATACCTATCATTGGTGCGTTTGTCAGTCTTATTTATTTTTATCTTAGCTTTGAATGAGGGACGTAAGAATCCCTTATCTGAAGGCATAAAAACAGTAGAAGAGTCAAAATACGATGAATACTGGTTTTTGTATTTTTCAACCGTCGTGAAGTACAACTCGCAGGAGCTAAACTTTTTTCCCCTAATGGTACCCCATCCTTGTTTGGTCAGAAATATTAACATGAGATATTTGGAACAAACGAAGGCATTCATCTCCTCTAAAGCCGGTCGTCCGAAGAAGGCATTGAAATAGGACGGCTGATCAATTACGATGAAGAGAGTTTCGAAAGTCCTGTGAAGAGGGGGCAACCCCACTTGAACCAAAAGTTTGATTTGACCCACCGGAGTTGACCCCTTATTGTTGCATTAAAAAATTGGTTCGTTGCTAGGCTCCAGCTTTTTTTGGAAATTCCCGTCTGATCAAAGGCGTGCTTGAAAATGACATTGACAGCGCTTCCGGTATCCACCAGTATTTTGGAAACGACCAAAAGCCCTATCTGTGCCGTTATAATGAGGGGGTCATTATGGGTGACAGACCCCTTTCTTCATTTCTTGCGCAGAGACCACGAGGTTATGCATTTTAAAGGCATAACGCGCGCTCTTCAATGATGGTTCTTCTTGGATGGAGAAGAATCCCTCCAAGGCTTCCTTCACATATTGGTTTCTGGCCTTCGGACAGCTTTCGGTAAGGTGTGGCCCCTCATGGATCACATTGATTCGGTTTACGGGAGGCCCCAACCCAGGTTGTTCTCCTGTTTACCAAAACCTTCTGCTGTCCTCCTGCACGTTGAGATGGTACTGGTTTATTTGAAACAAATTCCTTTAGGTTTCCCTCTCGGATTAGTTTCTGAATAATCCCATCCAATACCTTGCACTCGTCTGTCTTGTGACCGTTGGTTTTGTGGAACTTGTAGTATTTACCACCGGCATGAGGTTGAGGGCAATTTTTGGCTTTGAACAAGACGGGGTAGTTATTGACCCATTCTTTTGCAATAGCATACACATGCGAGATAGGTTTATTCCTGGCAGCCGAGTTGGTGTTAGAGTCTTCCCACCTCGGCCTCCTATGGTTCCCTTCCGGGAGCTTTTGTCCAAAGTTCGGCCTTCCTCCTTCCCCTCAAGGCCCGAACTTCCTCTTCATGAAGTATAGCTCATCCATGTAGATAAATTTGTCGGCTTGGAAATGGAAATCGTGTAAGTCTTTGCAGCCGTGGATATATAACTCCTTCCAAAAGGGGGTGTTATCAATCAACCCTGAGTGTATGTCGATCATCTTATCGCGGTCATTCATATCCTTGGCCTTTAAGGCTTCGATGTTGAGCCTTTTCAGATAGTCCCCTAGACACTCCCCTTTCCTCTATTTGATGTTGGCGATGACCGTATAGTCTACAGTTGAATCTTTGGAAATGCAGAACTGCACGGCGAATTCGTAGGAGAATTTATTCCACGAGTAAATGGTGTTCTCCCTATACTGGCGATACCACTTTGTCGTTGCCCCTTGGAAGGTCACCAGGAAGAGGCAGCACCTGACGACTCTGAAAGCGTTGTAAAGATCCCTCTGGCTGTCGAAAGCCATCAAATGATCGTTGGGGTCAGTCGTTTCCAGATATTTCATGGTGGGAACTTTAACTCTTGATGGTATTACGGTGTTCATAATCTCATCTATGAATGGTGCTACTCTTTCATTGTCAATAATCTTGTCATCCTGGATTCTCTTCCCCTTGATTCCCAGCAAGTCCTTGACGGTCTTTTGAGTGACATCTTTGATGTAAACTTGTGTGTTGTCATAATTTTCTCTTTTGGGATCATAGCCTTTGGAGGAGGAGCTCCCAGACTGCTCCAGCTCGCACTGATTGCCTTGATGATCTACTCTCGTCAGATGAGAATTCTTTTTCTTGGAAGACATTGCCTTAGGCTTCCCCTTTGCTTTTGACAGTTAAATGGGAGCCTTCCTTTACGTGGATTCATTCGTATCTCTCTGACTGGATCTAGTGGGCCTTGAGGATTTTTGTGCCTGGGCAACATTGAGTTGAGACTGCATTTTTTGAAGTCGCCTTTCCATGACCAAGATTCTTGCAAAATTATCTTCTATGGCATTTAAGTCTGGTGGTTGTTGTGGATTAGGCATAACTTCTTTCTCATTATTATTTGGGTTACGTGCGCCCCTCATTTCCTTCAAGGGTGGCGTTGGGATCGAGCTCTTTTTTCGTTCCTCCAATCTCTTCGACTTCTTCTCTACTGCCATGGAACAATGAATTCGTGAAATTAATTTTAACAAATTAACCGTAAGGGCGGAGGCTCAGGCCCTCCTTCTAGCGCCAAATTGTTAACGACATTTTTCATCAACACCCGGATTATAGTATGTAAGCATGTTTTCATGGGATTTGACATCGTAATGACTCAGAGCCACCAGAATATATTCCTAGGCCTACGATTCTGAGATGAATCGCCTTTCCTGGGGCATCAGAATATCTAAACCTAATGGCCATTTATCTTGAACACGAAGGGTGAGCATCGCACATATTGCGCGAGGGCATTCTGACTTGAACTTGGGAAAATTATTCAACTCGGTATCGCTAGATTTCATGGAGTTAATGGTTGTCTAAAACATGCTGATGTCACTATGTACTACTATAAGAAGAAAACAGTTAACGTTTCCCATGAGTTCATGGACAGAGGCATCGCAATATTCGTTAACTCCGATGATCCTTCCGTGTTAGATCCACTCGAACGAGGGGCCTAAATCACGTTAGTGATTGGGTTAGGAATTCATAGATGACCTCCTTACATCAATATACGGTAAGCGTTAGGCTCAGCATGAGAACATGGACCAATCATGGCAGACCCTTAGGGCGAGGAGAAGAAGATTTCGTGTTTCCACAAAGTCCTCTTCCTCCACCACCGAGATTCCATGGTTGATCTCCTCATCAGAAAGGTTATTGCTAATCCCTGTTTCATCATTATAGCAAAACAAGATTATTAAATCGTAGGATGTATGAGACCCGGAATTCTCCATTCAAAATTTTTAGATATATTACAAGAGTTGTTGATTTGCTCCTTTTGAGAAGAATAGAACTAAATTGAGAAATAAAAAGTGTGTCCCCCTTTATGAAGCTCCTGGGGTCCTATTTATAGAGTATCCGGGATCTTTCTTTCAACAGGTTGTTAGGCTTGAATGGCTCCTTATCGGCTGCTTTTCCCCTTGGTCTCGGACATCTGGCTATTGGTTATTCTCGCAGTGCCGGTTACGGTCCTCAAAGTGAGGGTCTCTGGTGAATTGATCCTCCCCACTATGGAAATGAGTTTGTTGCCAGGAGAGATTGCAAAGGCGATTCGAATTTCTTGGTGGATGCCTCCAAGTCTCGGTCCTTTGGCGTAAGTTTTCGGATGTAGGCTTTCGGCTTTATGGTGGATACTTAGAGGGGCCTGTCCTCACGATGTACATTTATATCTACCGATTTAGAACCATTGATAGTTCAGGTACTAGAGGGATTAGTACGAGTAGTCTGTATACTTGCTTAAGTCTCGGTTTAGCCTTCTGGTTTGATTCCCTGGAATGTAGCTTCCGGTGATACCCATGTTAAATAATGAAGGTAACCCCTTCATTATTTATGGAGCCGTTTCTCAAGAGTCGGTCACGGACCATCATTATGCTCTAATCCAATACGCTTCTTCCTCTGATGCGTTGGCGTTAAGTCGGCAAATTCCTTGCGGGTACACCATGTCGGATGAACCTTTGCTGACGCCTTGTAGGTTTTGGGCCCTTCTTTTCAGAGAGGGTGTCGGCCTGAGTTGCTCTTGAATTTTTCATCCTTTCCTTATATTCATTCGACATCCATTCACTGCCAACCTGTTCTAAGATGATTTTGGTAGTAACAGTGAGTGATAGAGATACCTTATTCACAAGCAAATTTTGGAGAAGCCTACAAGCAGCATTGGGGATGACCCTTAACTTAAGCACAACATACCATCCTCAGACTGATGGACAAACAAGGAGAGTAAACAGAGTCTTAGAGGACTTGCTCAGAGCTTGTATTATCAAATTTAGAGGGGTTTGGGAGCAAAATCTACCGCTTGTGGAATTCACGTATAATAATAGCTTTCAAGCGATGATAGGTGTAGCCCCTTTCGAAGCGCTATACAGGAGGCCTTGCAAATTGCCAACTTGTTATTGGGAATCCACCGACAAAGTTATACTTGGAACAGACTTCATCCTGAATCCACGGAGAATATATCTATGATTAGGCAGAGAACGAAGGCAGCCCAAGACCGTCAGAAATCATATGCCGATAAGCGAAGGAGGGAATTAGAATTTAATGTTGGAGACATTGTGTTTGTGAAAGTATCCCCTCTTAAGAAAACTGTTCAGTTTGGAAAGACTGGGAAGTTGGCTCCCAGGTTTATTGGTCCTTTTAGTATCATCGAGAAGATAGGATCTTTGTCTTATCGAATGGATCTCCCAGAGCGTCTGTTGGGAATTCATAATGTTTTTTATATATCTCATCTAAGGAAATGCCTTCATGATTCTGCTATCAGACTCGAGATTGGTGAAATTGAGGACATAGAGAAACTCGAGTTAGAGTCTTGAGTTCCCCGTGCCACTACAAGGATTGTAGAGCAAGGAATCAAGAGGCTCCGCAACAAAACCATTCGACTCGTCCGAGTACAATGGGGGAATAACCCTATGAAAAGCACATGGGAAATCGAGGAAAAGGTGTGACTGACTCACCAAAAACTTTTCATGGGTAATTTTCCCCTCAAATTTCTGTCTATGCGTGCATCGTGATGGCTAGATTGGATGTTAGGGAATGGATGCAATATCATCGCACCAAGCACTCATATATAAATATATGCATATTTAGGTTGTTTACATACATGTTGCATCACATATTACACCTACGTGCTAGGTTAGAGTTCACTTTAGTTGATTTGCAGTTCATAACCACTGCGAGTCATGGATGCTCATGGATGAATTATAAATAACATGGGTGTACAACATTGATGTTTCGAGCGAGTTGTGTTTTTCTCCCCTTAAACAGATTTCGGGAAGAAATCCATTTTAAGGGGGGAATAATGTAACACCCCGTAAAATTCATAAGTATCAATAATAAATTAAATAATTAAAAATAAGCAATTAAATCATATCTTGGAAAATGAGATTTTGTAGTTTAAGAATTTAGCTAAGAAAATCTTTTATTTGGATTCATGGTGAAATTCTGAATCGTTTTCATATATAATATGATGAAAACAGTCAACATATGAAGAATTTACGAACAAACGGATTTGGACGGTGTTCGTAGAAGATATATTTATATATATAACTATATGAATATTATATATATTGTCCAAATAATAATTTAAAACAAAACAAAGGAAATTCAAATTGAATTTGGAGATAAGATCTAGTGGACAGAATATATTAAATATATGGAAAAGAATGAAGCAAATTAAGAATGTAATTAATAAAATTAACAGTTCAGCAATGGAGAAAAATTGGGTGTACCAGCCCAACGGGGGTTGACCGCCGGTCGACCACTAGTCGGCTGGCATGCCCAATTTTTCATATGTGGATTAGGGCTTTCTAAAAGGATATGTTTATATGTAAGGCTTGGATTAAATTCTATTAATCCAACGGCTCATGCTCACACGAGTAAGTATAAATAACCCCTCAAAGCCCACACCAGAAACCATAATTATTCTATACCTCTACCTCCATGCTGCTGAATTCCATAGTAAAATAAAAAGAATAGAGTGAAGATTTCTTCTACTTCACTAATCCTATTCTATATCTTTCTGTTTCTATCTATTTAAGTTTAGGAATTTGGAATTTAGCATAAACAATATATATAAGAATATAATTATATGTTTCTTATATGTATATTGTTAAGAGATCAATCAGAGCTCACTTGAACATTGAGAACCATTGCAGATCTTGAATTTCTGCCACATCTCCACCTAATTTGTAAATGGAATCTAGTTTTGCTTAAAGGCATATTCATATTACTAACAGTTTGCCATATGAATTGTTATGCCTATGAAGAATTGGGTTATGTGATAATATACATGAAAAATCCCCAAATCTTCTACTTTGTAATCACGTTGGAAAAATTCACGTTGAATTGGTTTTGTGGAATTGTGGTTTTTGTATTGGATTAAAGGTAAACAAGAGTGTTGTATTATTATTTACATTTTATGCAATTCACCATTATTATTATCTGATTTAAGCCTAAAAAGGTTTGATTTGAATTGTTTCATAGTTGAATTGGATTTGGATCCTAATTTTGGTGTAAACGCATTGATATTTTGGAATAAGTCAAATGTGAACATTTTTGGGTGTATAACACCACAAAAAGGGTGGATTGGGTGAAATATAGGTTGTAAACAACATGTGTGAATGTTTGAAATACTCTACTTTAATTTAATATTGAAACCATCTCTACATGCCTAGGATACAAGTTATAATTGTTATGTATATATATATATATATATATGTTTTCCATTCACTGCTATTTGCTATATGTTCATTATGCCATCATGTTTATGTTGTAGCAGTAAAAATGCGGAAAAAACTAATTTGTATGCCTTAATTTGGATAAATGACAACTTCCATCCCGTTAGAATGTTTTCCCATTCATACGAATGTTATGTTAATTAGGCGCTATTATTATATTACTTATTTAAACGTAATTAACGTTATATTAGCATAATAAATGCGATTAGGTTAGAGTTTGAATTTGAAACTTCCCCAGACAAATATACATATATATATATAAATATATTCTTGTTGTGCGTATATTTAGAATAGCTTAAATATATATAAATAAATGACACATAGACACGAGGTAGTTGCCATTCGTGGTAGAAGCCTGCCCGGAACCGACCGGCATATCCAGCAACCACAAGTGGGCCCAACTAATGTGAGATGTCTAGATGCCACGGGCCATTCATAAACTTAGTATACTAGACATGAGGTAAACCAACTTGTAGTAAAAGCCCGCCCGGAACCGACCAGCATATCCAACATCTACAAGTGTACGGTTTAATCTGAGAGGTCTTGTGTGTGTGTGTGTGTGTGTGTGTGTGTGTGTATATATATATATAAGCTAACGTGTGAAAGCAAATAGGCTTACAACGCCTTAAGAAGGTATTAAGTGGCTGACTAATCTTTTTATCTAATTTGGGTTTTAAGTGGTTAGGACTAGGATCCCTTCAAAGTTTTATTCCTTGGAGAGGAACCCAAGTCATGGGACCCTCCCTTATTAGTTTTAAGGTAAGTCTTTGGGTCCTTTTTCTTTAAAAGAGGTTAGGTATAAAACGGTTAATGGAGTAGGGTAGTTCACGGGGATGTCCACTTCCTCTAGAAGCTTGTAAGGGCTCAACTAGGGACAGATCGTTAATTGAAGGATATTTTCCATTGCATGCTCACCAATTGTGTAAGGGATGTCTTAAGCGACATAAGTGTCCTACCGGGTAATATCAGTTAAGTAGTAACGTTCGCAATACTACTCATAATACAAATGAGAGAATAGACTTAAGAATGTTAATGTACTAGGACGGGTTCTTAAAGGGCTAGGGGTCTGCCTCAGGGTTATAAAAGATTGTAAGAATCCACCTTTAATAGGTCCACAAGTGACCGAGAATGCCACCTCTTTGGGTCTTTACCCTAAAAATACTAATGGGTGATTGACTTGGATATCCACCCCATTGGTTAGATATTTATGTTTATTGGAAATCTTGTTGCTGCGTAGACATACCTTGACATACGCAACCTGCTAAAAATATAGGGTATGGACATTAAGTATCACTATATTTCAGTCACATAGAACTTTATGTTCTGAACTCCTCTCCTTAACATCCAGCAGGTCAGTAGAATGGGGTAAAGCCATGGATGAAGTCATGATTGAAGCCAATGAAGAAGAAGAAGTTATTATGATATTATTAGCTGTTGTTGCATTGCTTCTTTTGGAAACTTATGAGATTTAGCAATTTGATGTACGTATTGAATAAATGTTACTATGACTATGTGTTTTTGAGATTTTTGAAATAATGGTACATCTTATTTGAATATTATATTTTCTCTTCCGCTGTGTGAGATTTCCATTCAAAATATATGTTATTGTTATCTGTGCAAATGTAATCCATTCAGGAACCAATAACCCATCTAGAATGGCTCTAAATTTCGATGGGCCTTTTCTTGGTTGAAATTTAGGCCCATTCCGGGCGGGTTGTTGCATCACCAAGAATAAAAAGACTAAGTAGCCATGAGAATAGAGAGAGAGCATGATCATTTTGATAAGAGAGAACCTTCTCTAAGAATCCTCCTTCTTTCTGCCATATCTCCTGAACATCCATCCAAATAAGGTGATTCTTTTTTTGTTGGAAAACTATTTCAAAAAGGAAAAAAAATATTTGTATAAGTTTTTATGATTCTAAGAGTAAGATTTTTGAAATCCACATGCAAGTAAAGCTATTTTCTAGGGTATGTTTTTATTTTTGGAAATGCTTACTCTTAGGTTTTAAGCCATATCTTTCAAATCTTTAATCCAAATTCTTTGATTTTTCTTTGTTGGGAAGCTAATTCAGAATGGAACAACATTTATTTTAATCGTTTTCTCTAAATCTACCAGTTGTCTACATGAAAATCAATGAGAAGTTAGTGTATTTATTAATTCTGTTTTTCAAGTCAGAAATAATTTGTTCGCTTTCAAAGGCCGTAACTTTGGATTTACTTAGCCATATTGCCTAAAATTTTCTTTTGTAGAAACATATTTCTATAATGAACAATTTTCATGTTTATCACTTTTTCTAATTAAGAGAGTAAACAAAGAGAAAACTCGATGGAAGTGAAGTGGTTTGTTGGCTTGTTTGTTAGACACAACAATCATTGTTTTTACTTCAGAAATTCATATTTAATTATCCACTACTCCAAATCCTCTTTAAATTTGACCAGAGCCTCCTCATAGTATAATAAGAAAACTATAAATATTTGGCATGTCAATTCATCGTGAAAGAGGAACAAAAGATGTCGAATCCAATTGGAAATTGTGGGGTAATATTTGGAAGCTTAAAGCTAATGAGTAGTTACCCTCATGTATTCTAGTTTAAACATTTATCTTTGTATGCACGTTGAGTTTGGTTAAATCTTTTGTTGATGTTTATTTATGTGGAACTAAGCCTAGGTGCTATTTTACTTGTCTTTTCCTCCCGTCAAGGAAATGGTGTCGAATTTGCTTCTATTATTAGTTCACATGTTGTAGTATAGATATGCAAATTTTCATAGCCAAACTCTTTCATTAGATACTTGAAACCTTTGCTGCAAAACCATAGTAGACTCAGGATGTCATAGGTACATGTTTTTTTTGTAAGTTTCTACAAACATGGCTTGAGTCCATGTTTGAGAGAGCATAACTGTCTCATTTCCAGTCAGAAATCACTGATTGTTTTTTTGTTAGAAAGAAGAAGTTTTCTACTACTTATATGTCAATTTTCAGCCCATTTAGAGGTCATTTGTATGCTTGAAACTGACCTCAAAGTCATAACTCAGATCTGAGCTTGAATTTTCGAGCTGAAAACAGTGCCTAGGTCCAACTTCGAGTCATTGTATCTCCCTCAGTATTCATCCAACTTGCATGATTCTTTTTGGTTTGTAAAGTTGTAATATTAGTCTTCATGTCAACAAATTAATTACAAATTTTCAGACCATTCCGAGGTCGTTCGGTCATTCAAACTATGTCTCAAAATTGGACGTGGAGGAAATTTCAGACCAGGCCAGAATTCTACATAGCCTGAGTCCGAGTTTGAGACTCCATATCTTTCTTATATCATGTCGATATTCAGTGATTCTTTTTCCATTCAAAAGATAAGTTATTCTAGTTTGTGTTGTCATTTTTTAGACCATTTGTTGAATGGTTAGTCATTCATAACATACCTGAAAGTTGAACCCAGAGAAGGTTGGATAGCTATGTTTGTAACTTTTCCCCTTGCGTATTTTTTTGCAATTTCAGATATTCGCAAATGAATTGATATGCAAATTTTATCGAATCTTGCTGAATTTTCTATGTTTCTTTAATTATTTTAAAGTGTTTTAACAGGCTTTGATCCTATTTGGACAAGTCAATATTGGATGCAAATTCGCACCTTGGATTTCCAATTTTACATTGCTTGCAAATGGTGTTTTCATGTTGAAATTTGGTGTATATGTGACACTTGCACATTTTCATGAAAAAGTTTCCACGTAGCTATATATATTTTGTAGCTTTGTGACAAATTGGTTTTTTTCATAGTTTTGTTTTAAAATAAATCTCGTCTCAAGGCAATATTAAATATATATTTTACCAATATAAAGGATTATAATGAAATGGTTCACATTATTTCGAAATCGTTTTATGAACTTGTATTCTCAAACAAATTATTTTCTGTATATTGAAACCATACAAATATGCACTCTTCGAGAAGGAAAGTTGATGATTGAATAATGTCATATACCTCATGGTATGGGTTGTGGCGATAAATAGTATCATTTAATTCCAGTTTTTCCAATCAAAGCAAAGAATCTTAGTGATTCTCGTTGTTTCAGTGATTTTTGTGATTTAATGAGTCTCTGTGATTCTCTGTATTTTAGTGATTTCTATGATTTAATGAATCTTTGTGATTCTCTATGATATTCAGTGATTTCTGTGATTTTAATGACTTTCAGTATTTTCTAGTGTGGGCTGACTTACGGTATGTGAACCATAAAGTGGGAGTGTGTGGTATGGGATGCACGTTTACCACTTTTTGAGTCACTATCTGTGGGTTTGGGACACATTCCTTTGTGACCACTAGTAACAGAACGTTGGGTCAATTCTGGGTGAACTCTGTGTGGACCTTCGAGTTAATCCTGTGTGAAATACAGTGTGAAATCTGTGGACTTTTGGGTCATTCAGATAACTTTCTTTGTGTTATAGTACTGGCTATGGCTTTACTCTATCATATGTGATTGCATGTGCAGGTGTTGCTTTGGCTTGCCAGTTCAGTGGATGATCCAACAATCTGGTGTTTTTGATGATTTCAGTGATTTTGGTGAACTCTATATTTAGTGTTTTCACTATTTTCAAATGACCATTATACGTGTTTTGCACCGTTATAAACGGGGATTCCTATGAATGCATAATGATTTAATTTCTATGTCTTGAACTCTTAACCGAGTTCAATGAGTTTTGTAATTTATGTGATTTGAACTCTTAATCGAGTTCCATGAGTTTTGTGATTTCTACGATTCAAACCACTAATTTAGTTTCATAAGTACTGTGATTCTTGTGATTTATGTTATTTTTGAGAATTCTGAGTTTTCCATCCTACGTTAGTGTGATTCAAATTATTAATTACTCTAATTATAGAGTTGGGGCAACCTATGTTGATGGAAATACCTTAGTCTATATTTGTGTTTCTCTCGTGTGATTGGTGTATTAATTTCATGAACTCATCTCGAGTGTATAATATTACATTCTAACAGAAAGGAACTATTGCATTAGTGTTTTGAATAGAATCCATAGTTATTAAATTCCTTTTTATGAAAAGGAGTTAATGTCTATTGAGACTCTATTTCACTTATCATGTTATTACTATTATATTTAAGCTAGACCGATCCATTTATGTAATACTTGGGTTGGACCAAGTTGTTTCAGGTTTGTAGCTTACTGCTGATTCGTGGTTAGCTAATCTGTCTTGGACTATCTCTCGAAATTGTTGCCTTTGATGTCTATTGGTGTACTCTTGTTGTTGTATCATTAATCTTTTGAGACATGATGAGTTTGTATACGATTCATATGTGACCAATTGAGTATGTAGCACATGTTTATGTTGTATTCTATTGTTGTACCTATATGTATTTAAGTATGTTATCTGTGATGTATGGTATATTGTTCTGAATATGGTCATTAGCCATCATAGTTCCATATTAGATTTGTAGAGTATGTCAATCCACTTGACATAAGAAAAGAAATTTCATGCCCTTAATTGACGTATTCAATACTCGTCTAATGCAAAATTACGGTTGATCTCCCTTAATCAGCCCTATTCTCCGCACTTATAGACAACATTACTCGTTAAGCTCTTGTATTCGCGCGGATTTCAGGGTGGGGTATCACATTTGGATGGAATTCACGAAGAGCAACTGTCATTTTTTTGATCTCGGGACAAAAATACAAAAGTGTAAATTTGATTAAGTTATCCCTAAAATCATAAAGAACTCAAAACAGGAAACTTATAGAACATTTTCTGAACTTTCCAAAACATCCAAGATAATCGAACTCCAATAAGAAATGGAAAATTTATGCTCAATTTCGTTTTAGATCCAATAAATAGCTATTGTGGTTTTTTCTCTCGGGACAGTAATACAAAAGTGCAAATTTGAACAAGTTATCATCAAAATCATGGACATTTGTTGGAATTTCTATTATACTTTATGATTGAAAAATCATGAAATTCCATATTTGAATAGGTGACCCATATTGATTTAATTAAGAAGATATAAGAGAAAGTAAACTAAATTGCGGAAACCATACCTGAATCCATATATGTTTACAGAGAGAAGATTAACCTAATTAATACATGGTTTTGATTATCAAACCTGAAACAAACAATAAATCAATATGAAACTTATAAAGATGTTCTTCTAGAACATCCAAGATAATTGAATCTAGATAAGAAACGAAAAAGTTATGCTTAATTTCATTTTAGATTCAACAATTAGCTACTATTGATTTTTTCTCTCGGGACAACGATACAATGTATTTTTGACCATGTAAACTACATAATATCACAAATCTCATAACATGAAAGCTGGAGTAGATCTATTATTTCTAAGGCTGCAAGATTTATCAAATTCCGATGAGGAATGAAAAAGATATGATCGAAAATGTTTCCATCTTCTACTGTATTAGCTCTATCTTTCAGTGACAGACCAACAACAAAGAAGTGAGTTTTTCACCATATAAACATCAAAATGAAGCAAAACTCAAAATATGTAAGTTATAACACAACTCCTAAGCTTTCAATAGCCTTATAGCTTACCAAATTTGGTTAAGAGACCTGGAAGATATGCCCAAATTCATTTCAGCTTCAAACTCAAAGCAAATATTTGTTTCGCTCTTGGGATAACAGACAAAAATTCAATTTTGACTATGGTAACTTCGTAATTGCAAAAAAACTCAAAAGATGAAACTTTTAGCACTCAATCCTAGCTTTCCAGAACATTAAGAATCATCAAATTTGGACCTTAAGCGAGAAAGATACGCTCAAATTACATATAATATGTAGTTTAGAACATTATTGCGATAGACAGTCAGTTTGCATCAAGGTTTTCAGATGAAACTTTTGGCACTCAATCCTAGCTTTCCAGAATATTAAGAATCATCAAATTTGGACCTTAAGCGAGAAAGATACGCTCAAATTACATATAATATGTAGTTTAGAACATTATTGCGATAGACAGTCAGTTTGCATCAAGGTTTTCTACCCATTACTCTCAGAATTTTTAAATGTGTTTAACATAAAAGTTATCATATTCTTTCTAAGATTTTTAGAGCTTAAAAGAAAATCCAAATTCCGATTTAAAATGAAAGAGATGCTATTAATTTACTGACAACCATTCATAAATAATCACGTAACAAACAAAATTGAGATCTCTAACCTAGAAATTTCAATCTAAACTAGAAAGCGTGAGTTTCAAAACTCACCATGCTTGGATTGGATGACTACAGCATATATTGGCCGCGAGAAGGCGCATCGGTGCTTGAGGAACCCGAACTTGTATATTTTCCAAACATGCAAGCTCTCACTTGATTTCATATAGATTAACCAAATTTTGGATGATTAATTGGAATAAAGGCTATTGATTTCTTTGGTGGAAGATTTCAGCTTGAGGAAGCAGGGGAAAAACTTAGATAAAAGTGTTGTACCCTTCCAAAAGCATTAAAAAAGAAGGAAATGGGCTAGAACACCAAACCAATCCCAATAGGACATTAAGCTATCTCAATTAAGGTAATTTAAATCAACAATTTAACACTATTAACACATTTTGTTAACATATAACACACACATAAGCTAAAATGTACAATATTTACCAAAATATAACACACAAGTTTGAAACACTATTTTATATATACTTATTCAATATTTAAATATAAATTTTTACTCAACTCATTCACAAAAATTTGTTAAACACAATAATTATTAAGAACATATTTGTATCTTAACAGCAAAATTTACATTCTTCATTTATTTAAATAATTAAATCAATTATCTTTGATAAATATTTTACAATCGAAAATATTAATTCACAATCAGTATTTATATTCTTATTATAAAATAATCCAATTAAATCACTGATTGTTGTGGTTAATATTATTATTATCATGGAGAAAGCCACATGTTTACTTATTAACATTGATCAACAACTCCATCGTTATGTTATCACTTTAAATCTTCTAACAAGGTTTAAACTCAATTTCTCTCTTGGACAAGAATTACTTCTTTAAAATAAAATTTAGTAAACACATAATGGTCTAACCCGGAAACGCCAAAAATTCAGGTTGTTACAAACTCCCCTGCATCACTTAAATGAATTGCATCTTGGAAATTCACTTAAAACAACACCAAAATAAATTTTCATTTTGAATAGTTTAACCACTATTTATTGTACTTGAAATTAAATTGTGCATAAAAAATTTCGTTTCTTATCCGAATTCGATCAAAATTATGGCTGTCCTTTGAGACGGTAGCTATTCATTGTATCTGAAACGAAAATGTACATGACTTTTTTCATTTCTTATCAGAATTCTATTTTCAATTATGTTTTGGAAATCTTAGAGAAAGGTATATAAGTTTTATGTTTTGAGATTTCCATGATTACGTCAATAACTTATTCAATTTTGCACTTTTATATGCCTGTCCTTAGAACAAAATCGACAGTAGCTATTTGATGTATCTAAAATGAAATTGTGCATATATTTTTCATTTTTTATTGGAATCTGATTATTTATAATACTCTGGAAATATTATAGCATGATATTTGAGTTTTCCATGATTCTGTCGATAACCTATTCAATTTTGCACTTTTATAAGACTGTCCTGAGAACAAAATCGATAGTAGCTATTTGCTGCATCTAAAAAATAATTGTGCATACCTTTATCGTTTGTTATCGGAATATGATTATTTTTATCTTCTAGAAAGCTTAGAACATGATTGACAAGTTTCCTTTTTTGAGTTTTCCATGATTTTAATGAAAACTCGCTCAATTTTGCACTTTGTATTACTGCCCCTAGAACATATATCGGCAGTATCTAAATGTTAAATTTGGAACAAAATTGAGAATATTTTTTCATTTCTTATTGAAATTCGATCTTCTTGGATGATCTTGAAAGTCATAAACATGTTCTACAAGTTTCTTGTTTTGAGTTTTCTATGTTTTTGTTGATAACTTGATCAAAAATGCCTAGGTAATCCTGCTTTTTTCTGTGTGATCTCGTGTTGTTTCATGCGAGTTTTGTGGGTATTTCAGTATTAGATCATAAAGTTTTCATGCATGTTTCAAGCGTCAATATAGCATCTTTCCATTGAGTAGAATGTGAGTGAAATCTTGTATAGATTTCGTGATTGTTCCAGCAGCAAAAAAGTAGTATTTCTTTCTGTTTTCTTGTACTTTTCCATGGTTTTTGTAAACGAAATCTTGGAGATACTTCATGTATTTCTATGAACACATGCACGATTAAATAAACCATTTTCAAAAAGTTTTGGAAAGGAAATATGTTTTTGGAAATAAGCATAGTTTTGTTTAAATGTTTTAAACTTATTTATGATACTATTTAAGTAAGTGTTTTTAAGCTAATCGATTTTTCAATGATTTCCAATGAACTCTAATTTCAAACTATTTTTGAAAATTATGATGTTAAGCAAAAACTAAACTTATTTCACACTTCGAGCAGGCATGTTGGTGACCGAATAATGTTGCAAACCCCACTGCATGGGACGTGGCGATATACGGTGTTACTCAATCCTAGATTCGTCCAATCGAAGTAAGAATCTCTAATTTACCAGTGACCTTCATGACCCTTTGTGATATCCAGTGTTTTTTGATGTCTCAGTGTTTACCAGTGATCTTTGTGACCCTTTGCAACACCCATTTTTTTGTGATTTCTTGTGGTTTTGTGCTTCATGATGTGGAGCCAACTTACATTGTATGAACCATTAGGTGATATCGTGTGGTATGGACGTACAACTATCGATTTTCGGGTTACCGTCTGAGGGTCAGTGACATATTTCTGTGTGTCAGCCGGTACTAGACCTTCTGGTCAATTCTGTGGGAACTCTTTGGACCTTCAGATCATCTACTGAAGTGACCTGAACTTCCCCGGTCTCCGAAGAGAAGAGAAAGAACGAATTACTTTGAGAACAACACACATCGGAACACAAACAGAAGAACATTTCATTGTTTATTACAACAATTCCATCAGAATACAAGAATATACAAAGTATGACTAAATATTACACATCAGAAAAATATCAGAGATTTAATTTACATAGCAGTAGAAAAATAATACAAAATATAACTAAAAGAAATACGCGAATACAGAGCTTTCCGAGTATCACTTCAGCTGTAAATCAGGATCCTGTGAATATAAATCTACAAAACCAAAACTACTAGCTGCCCATGTTGAAAATAGGGGCACCTAGAGTTTAGGTTAAAACAATAAACACCAGGTCAGTCATGTGACTGGTATGAGAACTAAAAATGTTTTAATCTTTATTTTTAAAGTCAGGTAAATCAAGGGACTACGCCGTATAACACGTAACGGGTTTCCTCCCAAGAATACCAGTGCATAAAACAAACAGCGCAATGCTAAATAAAGAAAAATGAAGCTATTATAAGACCCAGGTCCTATCACACAATGCAACGCAAGCTGGAGGATAGGGTTTTTACCTTATAATAGCCAAAGAATGCTTGATACGTTTAAAAAACAAATTATTTGGATATTACTATAAGTGTATAGTGCCAAAACAGTTTCAATCGTAAGTATCAATCATAGACGGCATAAGTGCCACATACCACTATGTCACCATACTAGGCTCTACAAATAAAACCGAAATGTTCCGTATTGGAAATTGGATTTTCGTCGTGAGTCGAGGCAAGGGGCAAGCTCCTCTCCGCTCGAGACACTCTAGCAAATGTCTCAGGATCACACACAGCGATTTTGGAATCGGTTGGGCCGGTCCTCTCTTACTTTTGAGGATTAGCAATTCCTGAACACACATTTCCTAGTCCTATCAGCCTTATATCTGAGGCACCTCGCATTCCAACAACTACACAGGTAAAAAGTATATAAATGTCAGGGCTGGTAGGTCACTGACATCACCCATAGCTAGAATGAAACGTCGTGTTCTCCCAACAGTCCTTATCCCATTTTTGACTCATACCGAGGTGTGAAGCTCACGAATTAACGATATACACAAAGCTATGCCACATAGGTCGTGCTTTGACCATCAACCACAAGACTTTGCTTTTCAACAGAAGCCTTGATCATTTACCACTTAGGCATGCCACACAGGCAATTCATGCCATGCGATTGATATCCATCAATACATAACCTTTAAGCTCGTACGTCTCAGAGAAGGGCGTTAAGCAAGAGAATAAATTCTCTGCCGCTAAACAGATATATATTTAATAGAAATCAATCACACAGAATAAAATCCAATGTCAGACACACAGTCCATTTACAAGTTCGTTCTGGGTCTGAACGAAACCAGAGGAACTTTATTCCTCGCATTTCCATCGATCTCCAAGTACGTCTGGATGATCACCAACTGATTCCCTCCTCTTGGGTGTACAACCCAATCAAGATCATCAATAATCATCCAAATGATGTGACGACCTCCGATCTTCATATTCGACTTATCGTCGAATCAGTTATTCAGAATGAGTATAAACCCGGCCTTTCCGAATAACCCGCGTGTATAACAAACAAGTGTCACAGAAACACAACATACGCCTCATTCCAATTCAGAATATACTTTTATTCACATTCTTAGGGAAAGTTTCCCATTAATTTTATCAAAGATAAATTCTTCTAAATTTATTCTTTAATCTTCCTTTGGATATCATTTCAAACCATGTTAAGGTTTTCCAAACTAGTCGGGATTAGCGAATTGCACCGAAGTAATTATTTATTTTATTTTCCAATCCCAACCTATTCATCCCATGGAGAAAAACTAGTAATACTCCATATCTAACACCACGGTGTTATCGGTAAATATTAATTACCATTTCACGTTCAAATCTAATTAAAGGCTTAACTATCACTTCGAAGAAAAACTGGTGATACTCCATTCTCGATCACTTTAATCTAATTAAAGATTCATTAAAACTCCACTTAGTTTTAATCTTCCAAAAAATCAATATCCTGTCTTTAACTGGGTTAAAGAACCAATGTCACCTAAAACATGGTTCACGATAAATCCAAAATCACATTCCATTGTTAATCGGGTTAAAGAACAGGTTTTATTCAAAACACCGCTCACGATAAACCCCAAAAACCAATTTAAATTCAATTCCAATTAAATACTAATTAACTGGACAATTTCGCTAAATCTTAATTAAAAGATTTATTCTTTTCTAAACTGGGTTCAAGAACCGTGTTATTTAAGACACCATTCACGACAAATCCAAAATCCCATTTGATATTAAATACAAGGCTCTTAATAGAAAATATATCGGCTTATATTCAATATCAAATTCTGAAACCAACAAATATCATATTGGAAATAACGATATAAATATATCTTTCAAATTTCCACAACCATATCCGTATAATCATGAAATCCAACATCGAAATAATCCGTAGATAATTTCAATTCAAATCCATTCTAATTCGTATATTGGAAATTCTAATTATTTTTAAAACCACTTCAAATCCAATTTATTTATTCAAACATATTGGATTATAATTCTAGTTCAAAACTAGTTCACTTCGATAAAAATATATATTTTCCCTTTTAAATATGGGATTTTTCATCCCAGTTCTTTCCAATTCATATATTATGATTTTACATAAATTATTAATAATTTTATCAAGGCACGTACAGTTGATTTCCAATAACGGTCGTCGAACTGCACTTATAGTGACCTTTTCCAAATTTGATTTGGACATAATTCCAAATCCAACCGTTAGATTTCAAATTTTAAATTTTCATTGGAAAGCTCTTTTCGATACGAACCCAATGGTTCTGGTTTCATGAGAATCCGACAGTCGGATCTCCCGTAACGTCAACTCGTAGTCAATGGTCGAAATTCGCGAACTGTCGCGGCGCGGCGCGTTCTATTCAGGCCATTAATATATATAATATATATATTACGATTTCAATTCAAAATTTATTTATAAATCGTTTTAAATTCATTTCAAAACAATTTCAACTTCATATTCAATTTCAAATCAAAATTGAATATTTCATATCATTAATATATAAATGATAATATTTTCAAAACGTTATATTTTGAAATCACTTCCTTTTCTATATACATTACAAAAACGAATATAATCGATATAAATATCGTTCACGTCAAAGTGGCGCAAATCTAATCAACACGACTTTATATATTTCAATAACTTCATTATTCTATTCAACAAATGAATATTTTCTTCAACACATGAATATATATTTCTTTCAACACATGAATATTCTCAACACATGAGTATCGTCAACACATGACTATTTTTGTTATTTAATATATTTTATAGAATTATGATTTCTATTGTTTAATTCTTAATCAGGCCCCAACCGTAAATTAGTAAGAGAACGATTCCCTAAGTATTTACCCGAAGGCCGAAACCAACATCAGATCAATACCCAGGAAACCACTCATCTTAACTAGTTTCCAGTTAGTTTCTAATTTTATATATGATAAAGATGTGAATTTTATTGTTAAAATAATTCATTCAACAAATGAAAAGTTTCAACACATGAATATTCTCAACACATGAGTATCGTCAACACATGACTATTTATTCTATTCAACACATGAATCTTTATTTTATAATATTCTTTATTTTCCAAATTGGAATGAGGCCCAATCAATTACCATATAATGTAAATTATATGGGTTCCATACAACACATGTATATAATAGCAATGATAAATAATCAACCATCATCCAAAGTGCACCACACAACTACATAAGCATTAAACATAAATAATTAACGCTTACACAGTCTGTCAATCAAACGATCGACATACCACTAAACAATTGGGATTAGTGTACGTCGAATATCATCCCAACACCCATGTGGGGTTTCAAATCAACAAACACAGATTTTTATTTGTGCAGTTGGGCGATGTGTAAAATTTATCATCCCAATCAATATCAGTCAAATGGGTGTACATAAACAAATCGTCTGATTTGTAAATGAATATTTATTTTATTCATGTACCCGTTAAAAATTATATTTTTAACAATAAAATATTTTTTACTATATAAATATTTTATTTCATTACACATCACACAATCAATTTTCACAACCACATACAATCAAACATACAAGCCATCCATGGTCTGTGGACGACTGGTGTCGGGTGCTGCTAAGCACCGTCTGCATCCTAGTATATAATTTTAACTAGAAAACAAGATTTAAAGTGAAGTTCTCACCGAGAGCTAAACTAAACACCATGGCTCTTCGTATGTAGGAAATCTTCGTCGTACTCGCCTTTTGTCACTTTCGCTGCCCGTATTCACTACTTTTTTAAAGTCGCATCTTTATATTGTTGCCATGTGTATAATTTATATTTTTAACTATATAAATATTTTATTTCATTCCACATCACATAATCAATTTTCACAACCACATACAATCAAACATACAAGCCATCCATGGTCTGTGGACGACGGGTGTCGGGTGCCGCTAAGCACCGTCTGCATCCTAGCATATAATTTTAACTAGAAAACAAGATTTAAAGTGAAGTTCTCACCGAGAGCTAAACTAAACGCCACGACTCTTCGTATGTAGGAAATCTTCGTCGTACTCGCCTTTTGTCACTTTCGCCGCCCGTATTCACTACATATATAAAAATCGCATCTTTATATTGTTGCCATGTGCATAAAAATCACATTTTTATAACTATGCTATATGGATAAAAATCACATTTTTATACTGCTACTATACGGATAAAAATTCTATTTTTATGCCGCTACTATACAGATAAAAATTCTATTTTTATACCGCTACAATATAGATAAAAATTCTATTTTTATACCGCTACTATATAGATAAAAATTCAATTTTTATACCACTACTATATATAAAAAAATTCTATTTTTATACCGCTACTATATAGATAAAAATTCTATTTTTATACTGCTAATATAAAGATAAAAATTCTATTTTTATACCGCTACTATATAGATAAAAATTCTATTTTTATAACGGTGTTCATATAATAAAGATCATATTTTTATCACGCTAACTTCGTAATAAAAATTATATTTTTATATCGCTCTTCTTCTAATAAAGATTATATTTTTATCACGCTAGCTTCATAATAAAAATTATATTTTTATATCGCTTTTCTTCTAATAAAGATTATATTTTTATCACGCTAACTTCATATAAAATTCACATTTTTATATTCTCTAGTATATAAAAATCATATTTTTATCATGCTATGGTATAAACAAAAATCATACCTTTACATCGCTATCGTATATCTAAAAATCTCCTCTTTCTTCATGATAAAAAATCTCGCCTTTTTCTATATAAAAATCTTGCCTTTTTCTCTATAAAAATCTCTCTTTTTTCTCACTTCCTATTCATGGGTATTAAAACTGAAAATCATATGCTAATTAACTTAAAATCAATAAATAAAATAAAAGAAATAAATAAATAAAAACTTACAGACTTTCGGTTTGAAGGTGGGGGGTTTTCCGGCGCGCTGGGGGGAGAAGGAGGGGCTTCAGCAGGGCGCGGCGGGCTAGGGTTGGTCGTGCTCGCGGATTGGGGGTTAGGGCTCGTGAGGGGTTCGGTTCTTCACGTCGAGTGGGGGGGAGGGGAGGTGCTGGAGGCTCGACGGCTCAGGGGGTGGGGTTGCGGCGGACCTGAGGGAAGTGGCGGCGGCGTGGGCGAGGGTGGACAGCGACGAGGTCTGCTGATTTGGGGATCGACGGTTTTTTTTTCTTTTTTTTCCTTCTAAGTGAATCGGTCAACCGGGGCGGGGGGGCTGAGAGAAAGTATATAGAGGGAGAGGTTTTTTTTATTTAATTATTTAGTTTCAAAAAGTACTTTTTATTTTGAACTCGAAATCAAAACCATCGACCGTCGTCCATAGCTAATTACCCCCATTGAACACAATGGGATATGTATCGTAGGCTGATTCGACTGTCTCAATCAGTTTCTGTCAAAATCAAAATATAAATCTATATATTGATTTTGAACGCACATTTCAATTTATTGGGGTCACATACGGACTCTAAAAATTCCAGAAAAGTTATTTCTAGCTTCGTATTGACGATACGATTCTAACAAAGCTAATTTCGTCAAATTCTGAGACCGTTTGAAAAATGGCCATTTTCTGGTCGATCGAAATAAACTAAAACTGTTAAAACACGTTTTCTTTCGCCATGCTCACATATTGCTTCAGAAAAATATGAATTTCAGAATTTAGCAATAACTTGACATTACAGATCCAACAAAAGTGGTTTCGTCGAAAAGCGAGGTCGTTTGCAAAATTTCCATTTTTAAGGGCCAAAATTCCAGAGCGACTATTCTGAATTTTCAACTGTGCATAACTTTTTATCCCCGCTATGAAATTACAATTTTTCAGATTCGTTGGAGAGATATTCTCAATTAAATTCTAACATTTTTGGTTTCTCTAAAATCCCGATTATTTTGAATCCTGTGCATTCATTTGAAATTCGAAATCGAAATTTCAAAGTACCGCGCCATTTTCAATTCTTTTTATAATTAGGAATAAATATTTATATTCTAACGTCGATTCAAATAAATATATACATTCTAATTCTATTCAAAATAAATTTATTGTCGTTATTATTTAAAATAATTCATTTTAAATATTCAATATTCACTAAAATCGCCAAAACAAATTTTTTAAATTGGCTCAGAATTTCCGGGTTGTTACATCTACCCTACTGTGTGATATAGTACTGGCTATAGCTTCAAGCCATCATGTTTGATTGCAAGTGCTGGCATAGTTTTGGCTTACCGCTTTGTGATGGATCCATAATATGTGGTTTTGTGTTTATTAAGATTTCATTTGTGATTTTTAAACTCTTATCAGAGTTTTGTGATTCTATGACTCTGTGGTTTAGTGATTTTAGTGAATTCGAGTTTTTGTGGTTTTGTGTCTTTAACTTGTGAATTTCAATAATTATTCCTATAAACGTTTTATAGGAATTTAACCTTGTAGTGTAATGTGCCGTGTCATTCCTTATGACCTAAAGGAATATTATCCTATGTGCTTAATTTACTACTATATTTCTGTTAACCGTTTTAAGTCAGACTGACCCGTGTATGTGCACATTGGGTCAGACCGAGTTACATATTAGGTTTATTGTCTTTATGATTAGCTTTTCGCTAGGATATCTTGCTTCACCCTTCTTGGTGATCGTGTAGATTTTGGCTTCTATCTTAGGTAGTTCTTGTGGACATGACAATGTATATTTTTGTGTGAGGCTTTTATATACATATATGTATATTTTGTTTTGCAGCTAATATCAAACTTCTAGATGTATATTGTGTTGTGCAAGGTGTATATGTATGTGTTTATGTATATATGTGTCTTTTGTTATGTATTCTGTGTTTGATATTATACTTTTTGTTCTAAATAGATCCCAAAGACGTCAGGTAAGAATTAGATATGTCAATATATATTAAAAAAATGACATGTGTAATACTTATTTAATACAATATTACGGATGGTCTCCCCTATTATGTGTTATTCTCTATATTAGAAGACAACGTTACTAGTTAATACTCTTTGCTAATATGGGTCTCGGGGTGGGGAATCACAACTTGGTATCAGAGCAGAGTTCAGAACAAAATGTGATATAAATACAGAACAATATAAACCTTACGATACAATGATGTATAATACTAATACAAACATCATATCCTGGCATAAGTGATAATTGTCATGTCCCTAACCTTCCCTTGCATTCAGTGTATTATTTTAATGGAATACGCATAGGAATATGAATTTTGAATTCCATAACATTTTTTATACTATGTATATACATCTCGTTGTCCTATGAATAGATTCCTCATTCTGTGTGAGTTGCTGAATTTAGTGATTTCATTTGATGGCTTATTCGGATTACTTGGAGAGTTTTATACTTCAGGACTTTGAGTAAGGGTTTCCAACCACCCCTATATCCCCGTTGAACTTTGAAATGCATAGTGAAACAATTAACCTTAATCCTTTGGAATAATTATGATTCCTTTCCATGTCAAGTCTATTGAGTAATGAAATCTAAACGCTCGACTAATGTTATTAAATCTGCGTATCCAAACTTTTCCATGTACATTTGCTTTGGAGCTAAATTGTGGTTAAACCTTTATTGAACACCAATGTATAAATAATCTAAATTTATCAGAGTGCGCAACGGAAATAAGTTGATCATCTTAGCTGAGCACAATAATGAACATAGAATGAGAATTATTGAAAAATATTTTCTATAATCTCTAAGATAGTATTGAAAAGTGATTAAATTAGAGTTAATTAGAGATGAAAGTATTAAGCGTTTTTGTTATGGTTATTGATTGTGTTGAGATGACTAGGAGTGGTTTGGGAATCCTAGTCGAGATAAGTGATGCCTTGGGTCGATTGGGATTCCAAAACAACGCATGAGACATGGTTGACGTGGGAAATGATAAGTGTAAATTTAACATACAAAGATGAGTTTTATAGCATTTAAGTTAATTGGTTTAAAGTTGTAAGGAATTAAGTAGCATAAATTTAACTAAATCGACGGTAGCTATTTGTTGTATCCAAAATGAAATTGTGCATATCTTTTTTGTTTTTTTATTGGAATTTGATTATTAATAGTATTTTAGAAATCTTAGATCATGATCTACATGCTTCATGTTTTGAGTATTCTGTGATTTTTTCGATAACCTATTCAATTTTGCACTTTAATATGATTGTCTGCGAACATAATCAAAAATAGCTATTTGTTGCATCTGAAATGTAATTGTGCATATTTATTCATTTATTATCGAAATACGATTATTTTCATGTTCATGAAAGCTTAAAACTTGAATGAAAAGTTTCATGTTTTGAGTTTTCCATGATTTTGATGATAACTTGCTCAATTTTGTACTTTTGTATTACTGTTGAAGCACCCCACCTCCGTTAAGGTCACTCACAATGGGAATGACTTAACTTCAGTGGAGCATTTTAGGTAAAAGAAGCAGATAAATTACAAGACAGACAAATAAAGCAGCGGAAAACAAAGTCATTTTATAAACAATGTCATTTTATAAACAAAGTGTCTCAGTCAAGCTTTTACAATAGTTGTCTCAATCAAACTCAAAAGTAATACATAGAACTTCTGTCTTGATTTAAAAACTTCCAAGTATAAAAGAAGCATACAATTAACAATGATATTCCCCAATAAAGCATGAACCAACAATAGCAGTGGAAGAGAGAGTCCAAAGCAATACATCGACTATCTTCGAGCATGGAAAGAAAAAAGAGCTAAGTGGTAACATTTCCTACCTGTGAACCTGAGGGGGGGAAGGGAAGAAAAGAGGCGAAACCAAAACTAGGTCAGACATAAGTCTGGTAAGTCTAGTGATTTTCAACAAATAAACAAGCAAAAGCATCATGACATGAATAAGCTGAATATAAGACAATACCGTGAGAACAAGGATAACAAGATAACACACGATTAGTATAGATATGAAAAGGCAAGATAAAATGAAGGCGCTTCTACTCTTTCTCTGCTTCGCTACTACCTTGTTATTATGATTTTTATATCTCTGCACCACCTAACTAGTGTCCCAACTAGTAATCTATATAATATGATAATGTTATCCCAATCCCCGCAATTGTGGTAGCCTTCAGGTGTACATCTATTATGAGGATTCTACCTCAATCTGCCTAATTGCCATGAATGTGTTAGATGTACCCTTACTACCCTATCAATCGACTCCCTACTTGTATTAATTTCCCTTGTGTCTGTGTCAATTGGCTCTCTCTCGTGTGTAGATACCCTTTGCTAGTCCCACCATAAGGTGTATCAATCCTTATGATAGCAACCCGACACGATTCAAGATGCACAGTGTATAACTACCAGTACCCAGTGCCTGCTTTTCCCACTCTGGAATACGTGCACGCCCGTAAACCGTCGGAACCTACACTGACGTACCCCCTACCGCTATTTTGACCACTTATAATCAACACAGTAATCGTGCCCCACCCTGCCTAGTTCTGGGTACCATGATACATCTATGTGGGTTACTGCTGAAATGGGTCCCCGTTACTAAGGTTTCCTACTGTTTAAGTTTGTGGGCCTATATATACAAATATTACCCACCTACACGAGACGTACTTAACCCTCCCACCGATTCAAGCTTGTTTATTTAATGGCCAAGTTTTGTGGGCCTATATTTACTAATATTACCGACCAACCCAATATGTACTTATCCCCTCATACTGATTCAAACATGTTTATTCAATGGTTAAGTTTGTGGGCCTATATTTACTAATATTACCCACCCAACTTGATATGTACTTAACCCTCCTGCACATTATGCCGTATTGGTTAAGTGTTGTCCATTCATGTTAACTTAACCCACCCATTCATCATGTCATGTTGGTTAAGTGTTTCTTATTAACTTAACCCTCCGTACTTATCATGTCGGATTGGTTAAGTGTTTCCTATTAACTTAACCCCACTCGTCGATCAAGTTATATTGGTCCAGTGTTTCTTGTAAACTTAACCCCATGTGTTCATCATGTTGTACTGGTTAAGTGTCATCAATCAATTCAAGTTACTTAACACACCTACTTGTCATGTTACTTTGGTTAAGTGTTGCCTTCTTGTGTCAACTAAACCCTACGACAAATCAAGTTATATTGGTTAAGTGTTGCCCTCTTGTTTTAACTTAACCTTACCACAAATCAAATCATATTGGTTAAGTGTTGCTCTCTTGTTTTAACTTAACCTTACCACAGATCAAGTTATATTGGTTAAGTGTTTCTTATTACTTAACCCTACCCATTCATCATGCTATACTGTTTAAGTGTTTCCTATTAACTTAACCCTAGTCACTCATCTTGTTATATTGGTTAAGTGTTTCTCATTAACTTAACCCTAGTCATTCATGTTATATTGGTTAAGTGTTCCTATGAATTTAACCCTAGTCATTCATGTTATATTGGTTTAGTGTTTCTATGAACTTAACCCTAGTGATTCATGTTATATTGGTTAAGTGTTTGTATGAACATTACCCTAGTCATTCATCTTGTTCATTAGCATTAATTGATTTATTTATGCGCCAACCTCTCACATTAGATATGTGGTTTTGCGGTTACTGGATGTGTCGGGTGGTTCCGGGCAGTTTTACACCACAACTCTATCTAACCTCGGGTTTTTCTTGGGCATGATGAACTAACCTCTCACATTAGATAGGTTTTGTTGTGGTTACTGGACGTGCCGGTCGATTCCAGGCAGTTTTACACCACAACTCAATCTAACCTCGGGTGAGGCATGTTCATCTTTAATTTACACATTTACCATATATATACCCAAATCTAGATTTTACATGCTAATTACCAAATTCAACAAAACAAGTCATGTTCCAATTCCCAAGTTATGCCCAACGAATCCCAATTTCAATTTATTAATCAAAATTGGCTATACGTAATCTTCCCTAAATTTGCAACAATAGTCATGCCCAAAATCACTATGCATTATGTTTGGCGTCCCAAATCAATAGTTAAGCCCAAGCTAAATTTAATATTCCAATTTACAGTTTATGCCCAAAACTAGGTTTTTCATGCCAAATTTCATACTTTGTCATTCATGGCAAAATTACATATTCCATAATTACCCCAAATTGCATCATAACAGTCATGCCATAATACATGTTCCAAATTATGCCAAATAAATGTCAATTTCATGTTATACCCAATTACCCTCGCATTCATAACGTACGTATTCGAGATTCAATGCAAGATTCATGAAATAAGTGGAGAAACAATATGGAACATAAGAGGCATAAGAACAGGCATATGTCGATAAGAACTACTGGTCCAATAAATTTGATATACCAAATTGACAAGTTTTTCGTAGAATACATTGCATGCATATAGATATGATATGAATATCATTATGAACCATCATAGACGTATAGGTTTGACAAGATTTATATCATAAACTTAAACAGGATCACAATTCCAACATACAACAAGGATAGGTATGATTGGACCAATTCCATAGTCAATAACGATTCCCAAAAGCATATACAAGCACGGATTCAAATGAAAGGATCACTTAAATCAGGTATAAATCTAATGGATTAGATTTGAATAACATCGCAGGCCTAAAACTAATAGATTAGATTTGATAAATCTAAAAGGATTATCTCATAATCAAGTATAGCATAGATCCAGATTATTACATGCCAAGAATTTCAATTAAGAATTCACATCTAAAAGTAACTTGAACTTACAAAAAGAGAATGATTCATGTATTTCTGGAGTCTGTTTTCTGAGACTGAAAAGCGATCCCTTGACGTAGATTATCGATTCTCTAATTTTGACGTAGATTATCGATTCACTAATTTAGATTTGATTCTTAGAAAATAGTTGTTGAAGTCATTGAATTAGCCTATGAATCTCTACTTGAATTATAACTTGATTCTACGAAGAACTTGAGCGGTATAATCCCATCTTTGATTTGTTTTGATATGAATTAGGCTAGAGTATAGGCGTAATGAAATTGTGTAGAAAAAACTGTAGCCTTAGGGGTGTTTATATAGCATAGGGATCAACGAATCTGGTCAGAACGGGTGTCCAAATGAAAAAAAACGAACCAGTCCTTGGATTTGGAAATAGGGGGAGGTCGACCCCCAGGTCAACCCCTAGGTCGACCCCCTGGTCGACCTATGTGACCCAGGTCGACCACCAGGTCGAACCCCTGGTCGACCTGGGTCCTGGGCGGGAAATTTCCCGCCTATCCCGGGTGTGTGATTTGAATTTAGAATTTGAATTTTAAATTTAATTCTAAGCTGTTTTATTTTAATTTAAATTCCTGAAACTTCTGAGGGACATAACTTCCTCATACGAAGTCCGATTTACGAAAACTTGGACTCTATTCCAAGCAGAATTCTGAGATGAACGCAATGGCGTAACCCGTTTCCCTTAATTCTCACTTTAAAAATTAAGTATTTTTTAATTCTTTCTTTTAATATTCTCAGAAAATACTGGGTGTTACATTCTCCCCTACTTAAAGGATTTCGTCCCCGAAATCTCTAAGTTAAGAAGAATGCATATCCTAACATCCAACATCTATCTACTCAACCATTCAATCACAGGCGTCCATTGTCCTTAAAAATATATCTAATTATTTCATGATCATATGCGTAGTGTGTGTACATGTCCTTAACTAATGCAAAATCATGCGGTCTACTGATTCATTTGACCTCCTCGATGCGAATTATGTCAGTGCCATGAGTCCATCATGCATGCAATTATTCCTAATCATACTTTATAACTTCTACATGAGTGCATAATCATTCATATAAATGCAACATCCATATGATAACACATCAAGTTTCAGTTCATATATATATAAATTCACTCATGCACATGCAATATGAAAGTGACTAAGCCAATCTAGTGCCTAATGTGTGTATATGCATCAACGAGCAACCACTTGCAATCACCAATCATAACATGTTTCAAACACATGTTTACATCCATTGGTTTCTACCTGAGGATAAGGAATAAGATCGAGGAGATATACTTAAAAGGTAGATACAAGCATGCACAAACTTAAGGAAAGAGAGATCAAGGATGTACCCTCAAAAAGAAAAGGGGTATGCTGCACGTATCCAGTCTTAAGTCGCATCTTCTTGAGCTTCACTCGACTGTGCCTTAACTAATTTAACTTCACGACTGCGAAGCTTCTTGATCTCCATTTCCAAAAACCACTAGTAAAGATAGGACCTCGATCACTTACTGTGCTAGAGGGTATCCAATGTAGTCGAACTATCTTTCCAAGATAAACAGGTATTAACCATGATACCAAGTGTATATACTAAGATGATTAGAGGTCAATCCTCTACTTAGCTTATCCATCATGTAACAAATCTGACGGTCTAAAGTTAAAGGTTGCTATGTACTATTTACCTCTCTTAAGGTCAGTCTTACTTAGGGAGCCTGCCACAACCATTTATTTCTAATGCTCACCGTCCTAGTCGAACTCGACATCCCTCGAGTACAAGCCCCAAAGGCCTAAACCTATAACTGAAAAGCACCCAAGGAATACCTCCTCCGAATTTGGACGATCTGTGTGAGATGGTACTAGCAAAACAACCAAACAATTGAGCACTTAACCGACTCTAGCTATCCTTGCCAATCTTGCTCCAAAAGTATCGTTGATCGCATAACTGGCTTTGCATTATCAACTAGATATATGCGAAAGTCTATATCGAGTTTTAGGGGGAAAACCCCTAACCTAATAAAAAACATCAGCGTATTCATGGACTATTCTAACAGATCGCAAATCGTCAATAGATGCATCAAGTGATTCTAGGTAGGTAAGCCTAACTGATCCCCTCAGGATCGCACGAAATATCGAGGGCATTCCCGAGGCAAGTATAAAGTCTAACTACCCTCCTTTCACAATTACTAGCTAACCAATCCATGCCTAGAATCAACCCATAGCCCATGAAACCAAAAACATAAGCATTACACTTAAACTCAATCCTTAATATAGGTATTTTCAAATCCTTACAAACAAAAGATAAATGAGCCAAACCACCAACTGGATTTGAGACAATAATGGGATCTTCTATTATACTAGTACTAAGTTGTAGAGACTTAACTACAAAAGCAGATATGAGCGAATGTGAAGCGCTGAAATCAAAAAGATTACTAATAGGATGATCAAAAAGAAAAACTAAACTTTACTATCTTTCTCTCAAGTACACTGGCGGTTAAACCATGCACTTGCCTTCCTGAAATCCTGTCCTTTGTCCTTGTCCTCTGGGAAATCCTTGATAAGATGCCCTGCCCCACCATGCTGAAAACAACCACTTGTCTTTTACTTCCTATAATTAAATGACCTGCTATACAGCAGAAAAGATACTTCCTCTTGTTGCGGGATCTATTATTTCCTCCGCCCTTCTTACATTCCAATCCCTTGTTTGTGATTCTTCCCCTTTGGCCTCTTTCTCTTTACCTCCTTTGTGAACCATGTTGACAAGCCTTTCGAACTTTGCCTCCATCGCATGGGAAACCCTACAAATCTTGGAAGAGAATTAGTCGTAGGTGAAACTACTATGACTATGGATGGAGGTTGGGCACTTCTTCGCCCTTTGGCAGGTGTCGTAGTCTCATCGAGCCAACAAAACCATGTCGCGATGAGGTTACCTCCCAGAAATCCAGGAGCTCCGGAGACTCAGGAAAGAAGGAAACAAGGATTCAAAAAGAGGATCAAAAGATAGTGCATATGGCTTTGACGAATATTCCTTTAAAATAAAACTTTTCTTTTGAAAATGCTTCCTTTAAAACCACTCTGAAAATAATTTTTCAAATCTCTTAGCTGATCTGGTAACCTTCAGCTTTGATACCAAGTGAAACAACCCACCTCCGTTAAGGTCACTTGCAAAGGGAATGCCTTAACTTTGGTGGAGCATTTTAGGTAAAAGATGCAGATAAATTACAAGATAGACAAATAAATCAGCGGAAAATAAAGTCATTTTATAAACAATGTGGCTCAGTCAAGCTTTTACAATAGTTATCTCAGTCATACTTAAAAGTAATACATAGAACTTCTATCTTGATTTAAAAACTTCCAAATATAAAAGAAGCATAAAAATAACAATGATATTCCCCAATAAAGCATGAACCAGCCATAGCAGTGGAAGAGAGAGTCCAAAGCAATACATCGACTATCTTCGAGCTTGGAAAGAAAACTGAGCTAAGTGGTAACATTTCCTCCTTATGAACCTAGGGGGGAAGAAACGGAAGAAAAGAGGCAAAACAAACTAGATCAGACATAAGTCTGGTAAGTCCAGTGACTTTCAGCATGAAAATAGGCAAAAGCATCATGACATGAATAAACTGAATATAAGACAATACCGTGATAACAAGGATAACGAGATAACATACGATTCACATAGATATGATAAGGCAAGATAAAGAAAATGTGCTTCTACTCTTTCTCTGCTTCGCTACTACCTTGTTATTCTATTTTTTATATATCTGCACCACCTAACTAGTGTCCCAACTAGTAATCTGTATAAAATGATCATATGATAATGTGATCCCAATCCCCGCAATTATGGTAGCCTTTAGGTGTACATCTATTATGAGGATTCTACCTTAATCTGCCTAATTGCCATGAATGTGTTAGATGTACTCTTACTAACATATCGTTCGGCTCCCTACTTGTATTAATTTCTCTTGTGTCTTTGTCAATCAGCCCTCTCTTGCGTGTAGATACCCTGTGCTGGTCCCACCATAAGGTGTATCAATCCTTATGATAGCTACCTGACACGATTCATGATGCATATTGTATAACTATTGGTACCCAGTGCCTGTTTTTCCCACTCCGGAGTACGTGCATGGACGTAAACCGTCGGAACCTATACTGACGTACCACCTGCCGCTATTTTTACCGCTTATAATCAGCCCAGCAATCGTGCCCCGCCCTGCCTAGATTGGGGTACCATGATACATCTATGTGGGTTACCGCTGAAATGGGTCCCCGTTACTAGGGTTTCCTGCTGGTTAAGTTTGAGGGACTATATATACAAATATTACCCACCTACACGAGATGTACTTAACCCTCCCACTAATTCAACCTTGTTTATTTAATGGTTAAGTTTTCTGGGCCTATATTTACTAATATTACCCACCAATCCGATATGTACTTAACCCTCCTGCTGATTCAAGCATGTTTATTTAATGGTTAAGCTTGTGGGCCTATATTTACTAACATTACCTACCCAACTTGATATGTACTTAACCCTCCCGCACATTATGCCATATTGGTTAAGTTTGTCCATTCATGTTAACTTAACCCACCCATTCATCATGTCATGTTGGTTAAGTGTTTCTTATTAACTTAGCCCTCCTTACTTATCATGTTGGATTGGTTAAGTGTTTCCTATTAACTTAACCCCGTTCGTCCATCAATTTATATTAGTCAAGTGTTTCTTGCTAAGTTAATAAGAAACACTTAAGGTAACTCGCAAAGGGAATGACTTAACTTCGGTGGAGCATTTTAGTAAAAGGTGCAGATAAATTACAAGACAGACAAATAAAGCAGCGGAAAATAAAGTCATTTTATAAACAATGTTGCTCAGTTAAGCTTTTACAATAGTTGTCTAAATCATACTTAAAAGTAATACATAGAACTTCTGTCTTGATTTAAAAACTTCCAAAAATAAAAGAAGCATAAAAATAACAATGATATTCCCCAATAAAGCATGAACCAGCCATAGCAGTGGAAGAGAGAGTCCAAAGCAATACATCGACTATCTTCAAGCTTGGAAAGAAAACTGAGCTAAGTGGTAACATTTCCTCCCTTTGAACCTAGGGGGGAAGAAACGGAAGAAAAGAGGCAAAACAAACTAGATCAGACATAAGTAAGGTAAGTCCAGTGACTTTCAGCATGAAAATAGGCAAAAGCATCATGACATGAATAAACTGAATATAAGACAATACCGTGATAACAAGGATAACAAGATAACATACGATTAGCATAGATATGATAAGGCAAGATAAACTAAATGCGCTTCTACTCTTTCTCTGCTTCGTTACTACCTTTTTATTCTTATTTTTATATCTCTACATCACCTAACTAGTGTCCCAACTAGTAATCTGTATAAAATGATCATATGATAATGTGATCCCAATCCCCGCAATTATGGTAGCCTTCAGGTGTACATCTATTATGAGGATTCTACCTCAATCTGCCTAATGGACATGAATGTGTTTGATGTACTCTTACTACCATATCGATCGGCTCCCTACTTGTATTAATTTCTCTTGTGTCTGTGTCAATCAGCCCTCTCTTGCGTGTAGATACCCTGTGCTGGTCCCGCCATAAGGTGTATCAATCCTTATGATAGCAACCCGACACGATTCATGATGCACAGTGTATAACTATTGGTACCCAGTGCCTGCTTTTTCCAACTCCGGAGTAGGTGCACGGTCGTAAACCGTCGGAACCTACACTGACGTACCCCCTGTCACTATTTTGACTGCTTATAATCAGCCCAGTAATCATGCCCAACCCTGCCTAGTTTGGGATACCATGATACATCTACGTGGGTTACCGCTGAAATGGGTCCCCGTTAATAGGGTTTTCTACTGGTTATGTTTGAGGGCCTATATATACAAATATTACCCACCCACATGAGATGTACTTAACCCTCCCAATGATTCAAACTTGTTTATTTAATGGTTAAGTTTTGTGGGCCTATATTTACTAATATTACCCACCAACACAATTTGTACTTAACCCTCCTGCTAATTCAAGCATGTTTATTTAATGGTTAAGTTTGTGGGCCTATATTTACTAACATTACCCACCCAACTTGATATGTACTTAACCCTCTTGCACATTATGCCATATTGGTTAAGTGCTGTCCATTCATGTTAACTTAACCCACCCATTCATCATGTCATGTTGGTTAAGTGTTTCTTATTAACTTAGCCCTCCTTACTTATCATGTTGGATTGGTTAGGTGTTTCCTATTAACTTAACCCCGTTCGTCCATCAAGTTATATTGGTCAAGTGTTTCTTGCTAAATTAATAAGAAACACTTAAGATAACTCACAAAGGGTATGCCTTAACTTCGGTGGAGCATTTTAGGTAAAAGATGCAGATAAATTACAAGACAGTCAAATAAAGCAGTGGAAAATAAAGTCATTTTATAAACAATGTTGCTCAGTCAAGATTTTACAATAGTTGTCTCAATCATACTTAAAAGTAATACATAGAACTTCTATCTTGATTTAAAAACTTCCAAATACAAAAGAAGCATAAAAATAACAATGATATTCCCCAATAAAGCATGAACCAGCCATAGCAATGGAAGAGAAGTCCAAAGCAATACATCGACTATCTTCGAGCTTGAAAAAAAAACTGAGCTAAGTGGTAACATTTCCTACCCGTGAACCTAGGGGGGAAGAAACGGAAGAAAAGAGGCAAAACAAACTAGATCAGACATAAGTCTGGTAAGTCCAGTGACTTTCAGCATGAAAATAGGCAAAAGCATCATGACATGAATAAACTAAATATATGACAATACCGTGATAAAAAGGATAACAAAGATAACATACGATTAGCATAGATATGATAAGGCAAGATAAACTAAATGCGCTTCTACTCTTTCTCTGCTTCGCTACTACCTTGTTATTATGATTTTTATATCTCTGCACCACCTAACTGGTGTCCCAACTAGTAATCTGTATAAAATGATCATATGATAATGTGATCTCAATCCCCGCAATTATGTTAGCATTCAGATGTACATCTATTATGAGGATTCTACCTCAATCTGCCTAATTGCCATGAATGTGTTAGATGTACTCTTACTACCATATCGATCGGCTCCCTACTTGTATTAATTTCTCTTATGTCTGTGTCAATCAGCCCTCTCTTGCATGTAGATACACTGTGCTGGTCCCACCATAAGATGTATCAATCCTTATGATAGCAACCCGACACGATTCATGATGCACAATGTATAACTATTGGTACCCATTGCCTGCTTTTTCCCACTCCGGAGTACGTGCACGGATGTAAACCGTCGGAACCTACACTGACGTACCCCCTACCGCTATTTTGACCGCTTATAATCAGACAAGTAATCGTGCCACACCCTGCCTAGTTCGGGGTACCATTATACATCTATGTGGGTTACTGCTGAAATGGGTCCCCATTATTAGGGTTTCCTACTGGTTAAGTTTGAGGGCATATATATACAAATATTACCCACCTACATGAGATGTACTTAACCCTCCCACCAATTCAAGCTTGTTTATTTAATGGCTAAGTTTTGTGGGCCTATATTTACTAATATTACCAACCAACCCAATATGTACTTAACCCTCCTGCTGATTCAAGCATGTTTATTTAATGGTTAAGTTTGTGGGCCTGTATTTACTAACATTACCCAACCACCTTGATATGTACTTAACCCTCCTGCACATTATGCCATATTGGTTAAGTGTTGTCCATTCATGTTAACTTAGCCCACCCATTCATCATGTCATGTTGGTTAAGTGTTTCTTATTAACTTAGCCCCCTTACTTATCATGTTCGATTGGTTAGGTCTTTCCTATTAACTTAACCCCATTCGTCCATTAAGTTATGTTGGTCAAATGTTTCTTGCTAAGTTAACCCTACGTGTTCATCATGTTGTACTAGTTAAGTTTCATCAATCAATTCAAGTTACTTAACCCACCCACTTGTCATGTAACTTTGGTTAATTGTTGCCTTCTTGTGTCAACTTAACCCTACCACAAATCAAGTTATATTGGTTAAGTGTTGACCTCTTGTTTTAAATTAACCTTACCACAAATCAAGTCATATTGGTTAAGTTTAGCCGTCTTGTTTTAACTTAACCTTACCACAGATCAAGTTATATTGGTTAAGTGTTTCTTATTACTTAACCCTACCCATTCATCATGCTATACTGGTTAAGTGTTTTCTATTAACTTAACCCTAGTCATTCGTCTTGTTATATTGGTTAAGTGTTTCTCATTAGATTAACCCTAGTCATTCATGTTATATTGGATTTGTGTTCCTATGAACTTAACCCTAGTCATTCATGTTATATTGGTTAAGTTTTCCTATGAACTTAACCCTAGTCATTCATGTTATATTGATTAAATGTTTCTATGAACTTAACCCTAGTCACTCATGTTATATTGGTTAAGTGTTTCTATGAATTTAACCCTAGTCATTCATCTTGTTCGTTAGCATTAATTGATTTATTAATGCACCAACCTCTCACATTAGATATGTGTTGTTGCGGTTACTGGATGTGCTGGTGCAATGACCTGCATTTGCAGAGGTATTATAATTAATTTATTTAATTATATAAATAGTGATATAGTGAAACAAATGGTGGTTTAATTAAATAATGGTGAATATTTAATTAAAATAATAAATTAAATAATATATTTAATTCTGAAATAATCAGAATTGGCTGAAATGACGATCTTGTGTAATTTGGATTATTTAAAATATATAATTCAGTTTAGAATTTAATTTGAATAACGAATATATTATATAAATGATAGTTTGAACGTAGAGTTATAATATAATTAAAATCGAGCTTGAAATGGCGCTGCAGTTCGTAATTTGGCGATTCGAACTTCAACTGAATGTACAGGATTCGTTTTAAGCCGGATTTCTGTGAAACAAGAAACGTGTGGAGCTGGTGGAGTATATCTTTCTAGTGGAGGAGAAAAATCGGGATTTCGTCATGTAGATTATGATTTATGTCCAAATCAAATTTTAGAAAAGTCGCTGTGGAATTCCTTTTTAATTTATAAAGGAGTTATTTATATTTTAAAATGGAATTCGAATATAAATCGAATATCGGGTTGACCCAGAAGTGAATATCGAGTTAGAAATTCATATAGGAATATTCTAGAGCTGTATGGTATTCCACGGTGAATATATACGATAATATTTATTTTTAAATATTTAATTTAATTATATTTAAATATATTTGTATATTTAAATGGGTCATCCAGAGCTTTAAAAATAGCCACTTTTGCAAACAAAGTCGGAATTCGACGAAACTAATTTTGTTGGATCCACAATGTCAAATAGTTGTTAGATATCCAGTTTCGTGATTTTTAGAGTCACTGTGTGGCCGTACGGATTTTTAGAGTGAAAAACAATCAGTATTTTGACCTTTAAAAATACGTTGTGTGAGCATACGAAGTCGGAATTTGACGAAACCAGTTTCGTTAGGACGGTAATGTCAAACTATAGCTGCATGTCCAGTTTCGTGATGTTTAGGTATCATATGTAATCATATGAATTTTTAGAGTGTAGAAACGAATATAAAATGATAAAAGAAAAATATCTACCCAAATATCTTTGAAAATATCTAGATATTTTATAAGCCTATAAATAGCCACAAACATCCTAAACCTAATCCCTCTCATTTCTTTGTCCAGTCAACGGTGTTCAAGCCACCGCAATATTCTTCAGGAAGAAAAACGTTAGAAACATTTCTTCAGAAAATCCAAACTCTCAAAAAAAAATATTAGAAATTATGAAATATATATACATCGATTCCTCTAATGATTCTCTACCATATGGTGTTAGCTTTGTTGGGTTCGATGTCGAGTTGGGTTTCTGTGAAAAATACAGTGAAGCTAGGGTTAACATTGGTTGGGTATTGAATCATCGATTTAGATTTCAGAGTGTAGATTTGAACTCAAGGTGAGTTATTGCACCTAGTAGGAGATTTTGGGGTTTTTCGATGGATAAAAACAGTCGATACCTGTACAGTGTATCGCCTGTACGAGCTGAAGTCGGAGGTTGGGAGAAGCATGCGAGTTGGTCCTTGAAGTGGTGGAGAGGTTGCATTCGGGAAGAGGAGTGGTTTGTGTTTTCTAATTTGTGAAATGGTGGAGTGAAGGAGGAGTAGGGTGGAAAGGAATTCGCTGTGTGTTTACTGAAGGAGTCGATCTGTGTATCGGGGAAGAAGATGACAAGGTGGGCACGGGTCCTAGGGATAGTGGGCTGATAAGGATGGGTAAGGCCCAAAAGTGTCTTAAGTGTATTTAAATTTAGTTTAATTTTAAATTACAAAGTCCTAATTTGTAATTGTCATATCTGGGTCATACGATATCAGAATCACGAACCGTAAGTTGCGTTGGGACCGTATGGACGAGAGCTTCACAATGAAGCTGACTAAATGTGGATTGGGACTCATATGAATTTACGACAAAATAAATTGTTTGATTCAAATCAAAAAACAGTTTATCGTTCTTTAACGATGAACTGCCAAAGTGAGTAAAACTCACCACCTCTGAACAGTTCTATTTTTACAACGTATTCTTAGAACTGATAGTTATCTGTTGATTGACTGTGTGTTAACTGTTTGATTGAATGGCTAGTCAGTTAGTTGAATTTCTATATTTTATTCTGTTTAACAGAATATATCATATGGAACTGAAAGTGATGTTGATTTTATTGTGTAACATCTGCGAATGCAGGGAAACAGGTTGGAGGGGTCCAACTGGACTCCTCAACATTTATTTTACTGTTATTCATATATTGTGATATATGAGGTGAAATATAATTTGTTGATGATTATGTGTGTTTAAATTATATCGATCATTGTGATTTGGTATTTAAGATACCGTAAGAAACCCCTGGGATGTAAAAAGAAATATTTCAATATATACTGAAATAAAGGAATTTTATAAAATCAACCAATTTTATAAAAGAAAATATTTTGAAAATAAATTATTATATAAAATCAATGGATTTTATATATAAAAGGAAAAGGATTTTATAAAGGAAATAATTATAAAATCAAAAGAGTAGAAAACGAATATATTTGTAAAACAAATGTAAATGGAATATATTTGTAAAACAAATACAAAGGAAGATATTTGCAAAAAAAATAAAAAGAGAAATATTTGTAAACCATTTACAAATAGAATAGGAAAGAAAATATTTGTAGAACATTTACAAATAGATTAAATGGAATTTTTTATTTATTTAGGGAATAAATAAAATAAAAGTATTATTTATTTAGGGAATAAATAAAAGTATAAAAGGATCATTTATTTATAAAAGGTAAAAGAGATATTTATTTGTTAAATAAATAGAAAAGATAAAAGAGATATTTATTTGTTAAATAAATAGAAAAGATAAAAGAGATATTTATTTGTTAAATAAATAGGAAAGATAAAAAGGAACATTTATTTGTTAAATAAATAGAATTGAAAAGGGAGTAGTTATTTGTTAAGTAAAACAAATAGAAAAGGAGATAATCCAAAGGAAATGATTCAAAGGAGTAAACTGAAAGGTTTAAATCAAAATGAGTTAATTGAAAAGGGTTAAATCGAATATTAGTTAATCGATTAGAGTTAATCAATTAGAGTTAGAATTAACAGGTTAGAGTTAACCAGTTAGAGTTAACCAGTTAAAGTTAATCGATTAGAGTTAGAGTTAACCAGTTATAGTTAATCAGTTGAGTGAATTGATGTCGAGTTAATCAAGTTGAGTTAAGTAAGTTAAGTTAGTCAAGTTGAGTTAATCGAGTATGGTTAGTCAAACCAAGTTAGTCGGGTTAGTCGAATATGGTTAGTCGAGTAGAGTTATCGATTATTTGTTTATCGAAAGGAGTTATCGATTATTAGTTAATCGAAAGGAGTTATCGATTGTTAGTTAATCGAATGGAGTTAATCGAATATAAGTTATTCGAAAGGAGTTAATCGAGTATAGTTTATTCGAATAGAATTAAAGGAGTTAATCGAATATAGTTTATTCGAATAGAATTAAAGGAGTTAATCGAATATATAATTTATTCAAATAGAATTAAAGGAGTTATCGAATATAGTTTATTTGATAAGAGTTAAGTGAATAGAGTTAGAGTTTAATCAAAAGAGCTAAATCAAAGGAGTTAAATAAAAAGAGTTAAGTGAATAGAGTACACTGAATAGAGTTATCAAATATACTTTATTCGAAAGAAAGAGAATAGAGATGATTTGAAAGAGAGTTACGTAAGGTAGTTTGTTAAAGAATTAAAAGCTGAACTTTGTCTATTTCAAGGTTAGAAACGTTGTTCAGTTAAGGTCTGAGAGGTAATTATACCCCAACTTGATTGACTCCATTTTTAATTAAGGAATGGTTAAGGTTCGATAGTGAAGGTTGGTTAAAGGAATTTAGTAAATAAGCGTAGTGGTTTGAGTTGGCATCGCGATGGTTTGTTAAACATCTGTCTAAGTCCAATGAAGGAGTTTTGGAATTGTTTTCCAAATAAGAACCAGAAATGTTTTCCAATAATAACATATATTTTCTAAATTTAGAAAATAAGAAATGTTGAATATAGGGAAACAGGAGATGAAAAATGAACTAAGGAGATAAATGTTAAATGATGTTTGATCGATATAATTTCCCTTTAGAAATGATATCGTTGTTTGCACACGTGTTTTTCTTTGATAGTTAACTCACAGACTATCAATGTTTTGACCATTTTAACGTTGTTAATATGGAGAGACCGGTTGGATTATTATCCAAATAACCACTCTGTATTGGCATAAGCGTTGTGAATCATATATGCCAAAGATAATTAAAGACAGAGTAAAGTGCGAGGGCTGTTGTATAAGTCTTAGATAACAGTGCCTAATATGGATGTACTGAATAGTGCCTTCGGTTCATCCTGTTCCTGGATGACTTGTATGGATGGATGTCTGACAGAGTATTTCCTGACGATCACGTATATTGATTTCTCCAACCGTACCAAGAGTGGAAGCGGAGAAGGAAACTTCTTTTAGATAACACATAATGTATTATTGAGGACGTCAATCGGTGATTTGATGGATTTGACAATGTGGCATTCGAAGTGAATCTGATGTGATGATGAAGCGTAACCTCAAGCCTCATCAACCGGTAAATGACAGAAATTGGGCAGGCAGCATGGCTAAGTCGGTCGCTCCGAAGTAGGGTGTATAATCACCTGATCTAGAGTTTCATTTACTTCTAAAAATCTATTGTTGATGCTGTCCCATTCGAGAAACGGTTGCTGATCCCAACCGTTGGTGATATACATTCGATACACTCAAGCGAAATGAGTGGTCGGTCATGTGTGGTCGGGTTGCAAGATGTTCTTGTTGAATTCAGTGTATTCCTCTCTAGAGGTACACTAGCAAAAGGTGGTTCCATATCTTGTCATAGTTGGAAATCCATTACCTAATACGTGCTTGCAGTTTTGATTGTATACTATATATGTAGAACGTGAGATGAAAGCGTTTCTGCTAGATGATTATTATACTGTGGTTGATAGACATTATTATAATATCAAAAGGTTTTGATATAAAGATATTTTGTATTATCATAAGGGAAAAACCTGTTCCGTCATACGGCGTGGTCTTATGAGATATCGTTTACTTGTTCAAACCATTTAAAACTGTTTTACTCATACCAGTCCCATGACTGACCCAGAGTTTGTTTTGTTTTGTTTTCCCTAAACTCTTGGGTGCCCAATTTTGTACGGGCAGTCAAGCAGTCGGGATTTACAGATACTTGAAGAGCTGGAGCCGGAGGCTTCAGATCATATAGCTATTGTTTATTTCCACTGTGTTGTAAGTGCTGCACTTGAAAATGATATGTATATTCAAGTACAAATGTTTTATTTCAAGGATATGTTATCTAATATATGTTATTCGTTCCACTGTGAGGTTCGTGTTATTCTGATGTTGTGTTCTTCTTCTTCTATTCTAGGTTTCTATCTTATATTTCCTCACCCTCTAATTTCTTTCATTAATAACCCACTATTTTCGATCCTTGGATGTTCGATATGTGTTGTATGTCGGATAACCAAGATCGCAAATTTTCCTGTTCGTTACAGCCGGGCTGTTCCGGGCAGTTTTACAACATGACTCAATCTAGGTTTTTCTTGGGCATGATGCACTAACCTCTCACATTAGATAGATGTTGTTGTGGTTACTGGCTGTGCCGGGCGGTTCCGGGCATTTTTACACCACAACTCAATCTAACCTCGGGTTAGGCATGTTCATCTTTAACTTACACATTTACCATATATATACCCAAATCTAGATTTTACTTGTTAATTACCAAATTAACCAAAACTAGTCATGTTCCAATTCCCAAGTTATGCCCAACGAATTCCAATTTCAAGTTATTAATCAAAATTGGCTACATGTCCAGTTTCGTGATGTTTAGGTATCATATGTAATCATATGAATTTTTAGAGTGTAGAAACGAATATAAAATGATAAAAGAAAAATATCTACCCAAATATCTTTGAAAATATCTAGATATTTTATAAGCCTATAAATAGCCACAAACATCCTAAACCTAATCCCTCTCATTTCTTTGTCCAGTCAACGGTGTTCAAGCCACCGCAATATTCTTCAGGAAGAAAAACGTTAGAAACATTTCTTCAGAAAATCCAAACTCTCAAAAAAAAAAATTAGAAATTATGAAATATATATACATCGATTCCTCTGATGATTCTCTACCATATGGTGTTAGCTTTATTGGGTTCGATGTCGAGTTGGGTTTCTGTGAAAAATACAGTGAAGCTAGGGTTAACATTGGTTGGGTATTGAATCATCGATTTAGATTTCAGAGTGTAGATTTGAACTCGAGGTGAGTTATTGCACCTAGTAGGAGATTTTGGGGTTTTTCGATGGATAAAAACAGTCGATACCTGTACAGTGTATCGCCTGTACGAGCTGAAGTCGGAGGTTGGGAGAAGCATGCGAGTTGGTCCTTGAAGTGGTGGAGAGGTTGCATTCGGGAAGAGGAGTGGTTTGTGTTTTCTAATTTGTGAAATGGTGGAGTGAAGGAGGAGTAGGGTGGAAAGGAATTCGCTGTGTGTTTACTGAAGGAGTCGATCTGTGTATCGGGGAAGAAGATGACAAGGTGGGCACGGGTCCTAGGGATAGTGGGCTGATAAGGATGGGTAAGGCCCAAAAGTGTCTTAAGTGTATTTAAATTTAGTTTAATTTTAAATTACAAAGTCCTAATTTGTAATTGTCATATCTGGGTCATACGATATCAGAATCACGAACCGTAAGTTGCGTTGGGACCGTATGGACGAGAGCTTCACAATGAAGCTGACTAAATGTGGATTGGGACTCATATGAATTTACGGCAAAATAAATTGTTTGATTCAAATCAAAAAAACAGTTTATCGTTCTTTAACGATGAACTGCCAAAGTGAGTAAAACTCACCACCTCTGAACAGTTCTATTTTTACAACGTATTCTTAGAACTGATAGTTATCTGTTGATTGACTTTGTGTTAACTGTTTGATTGAATGGCTAGTCAGTTAGTTGAATTTCTATATTTTTTTCTGTTTAACAGAATATATCATATGGAACTGAAAGTGATGTTGATTTTATTGTGTAACATCTGCGAATGCAGGGAAACAGGTTGGAGGGGTCCAACTGGACTCCTCAACATTTATTTTACTGTTATTCATATATTGTGATATATGAGGTGAAATATAATTTGTTGATGATTATGTGTGTTTAAATTATATCGATCATTGTGATTTGGTATTTAAGATACCGTAAGAAACCCCTGGGATGTAAAAAGAAATATTTCAATATATACTGAAATAAAGGAATTTTATAAAATCAACCAATTTTATAAAAGAAAATATTTTGAAAATAAATTATTATATAAAATCAATGGATTTTATATATAAAAGGAAAAGGATTTTATAAAGGAAATAATTATAAAATCAAAAGAGTAGAAAACGAATATATTTGTAAAACAAATGTAAATGGAATATATTTGTAAAACAAATACAAAGGAAGATATTTGCAAAAAAAATAAAAAGAGAAATATTTGTAAACCATTTACAAATAGAATAGGAAAGAAAATATTTGTAGAACATTTACAAATAGATTAAATGGAATTTTTTATTTATTTAGGGAATAAATAAAATAAAAGTATTATTTATTTAGGGAATAAATAAAAGTATAAAAGGATCATTTATTTATAAAAGGTAAAAGAGATATTTATTTGTTAAATAAATAGAAAAGATAAAAGAGATATTTATTTGTTAAATAAATAGAAAAGATAAAAGAGATATTTATTTGTTAAATAAATAGGAAAGATAAAAAGGAACATTTATTTGTTAAATAAATAGAATTGAAAAGGGAGTAGTTATTTGTTAAGTAAAACAAATAGAAAAGGAGATAATCCAAAGGAAATGATTCAAAGGAGTAAACTGAAAGGTTTAAATCAAAATGAGTTAATCGAAAAGGGTTAAATCGAATATTAGTTAATCGATTAGAGTTAATCAATTAGAGTTAGAATTAACAAGTTAGAGTTAACCAGTTAGAGTTAACCAGTTAAAGTTAATCGATTAGAGTTAGAGTTAACCAGTTATAGTTAATCAGTTGAGTGAATTGATGTCGAGTTAATCAAGTTGAGTTAAGTAAGTTAAGTTAGTCAAGTTGAGTTAATCGAGTATGGTTAGTCAAACCAAGTTAGTCGGGTTAGTCGAATATGGTTAGTCGAGTAGAGTTATCGATTATTTGTTTATCGAAAGGAGTTATCGATTATTAGTTAATCGAAAGGAGTTATCGATTGTTAGTTAATCGAAGGGAGTTAATCGAATATAAGTTATTCGAAAGGAGTTAATCGAGTATAGTTTATTCGAATAGAATTAAAGGAGTTAATCGAATATAGTTTATTCGAATAGAATTAAAGGAGTTAATCGAATATATAATTTATTCAAATAGAATTAAAGGAGTTATCGAATATAGTTTATTTGATAAGAGTTAAGTGAATAGAGTTAGAGTTTAATCAAAAGAGCTAAATCAAAGGAGTTAAATAAAAAGAGTTAAGTGAATAGAGTACACTGAATAGAGTTATCAAATATACTTTATTCGAAAGAAAGAGAATAGAGATGATTTGAAAGAGAGTTACGTAAGGTAGTTTGTTAAAGAATTAAAAGCTGAACTTTGTCTATTTCAAGGTTAGAAACGTTGTTCAGTTAAGGTCTGAGAGGTAATTATACCCCAACTTGATTGACTCCATTTTTAATTAAGGAATGGTTAAGGTTCGATAGTGAAGGTTGGTTAAAGGAATTTAGTAAATAAGCGTAGTGGTTTGAGTTGGCATCGCGATGGTTTGTTAAACATCTGTCTAAGTCCAATGAAGGAGTTTTGGAATTGTTTTCCAAATAAGAACCAGAAATGTTTTCCAATAATAACATATATTTTCTAAATTTAGAAAATAAGAAATGTTGAATATAGGGAAACAGGAGATGAAAAATGAACTAAGGAGATAAATGTTAAATGATGTTTGATTGATATAATTTCCCTTTGGAAATGATATCGTTGTTTGCACACGTGTTTTTCTTTGATAGTTAACTCACAGACTATCAATGTTTTGACCATTTTAACGTTGTTAATATGGAGAGACCGGTTGGATTATTATCCAAATAACCACTCTGTATTGGCATAAGCGTTGTGAATTATATATGCCAAAGATAATTAAAGACAGAGTAAAGTGCGAGGGCTGTTGTATAAGTCTTAGATAACAGTGCCTAATATGGATGTACTGAATAGTGCCTTCGGTTCATCCTGTTCCTGGATGACTTGTATGGATGGATGTCTGACAGAGTATTTCCAGACGATCACGTATATTGATTTCTCCAACCGTACCAAGAGTGGAAGCGGAGAAGGAAACTTCTTTTAGATAACACATAATGTATTATTGAGGACGTCAATCGGTGATTTGATGGATTTGACAATGTGGCATTCGAAGTGAATCTGATGTGATGATGAAGCGTAACCTCAAGCCTCATCAACCGGTAAATGACAGAAATTGGGCAGGCAGCATGGCTAAGTCGGTCGCTCCGAAGTAGGGTGTATAATCACCTGATCTAGAGTTTCATTTACTTCTAAAAATCTATTGTTGATGCTGTCCCATTCGAGAAACGGTTGCTGATCCCAACTGTTGGTGATATACATTCGATACACTCAAGCGAAATGAGTGGTCGGTCATGTGTGGTCGGGTTGCAAGATGTTCTTGTTGAATTCAGTGTATTCCTCTCTAGAGGTACACTAGCAAAAGGTGGTTCCATATCTTGTCATAGTTGGAAATCCATTACCTAATACGTGCTTGCAGTTTTGATTGTATACTATATATGTAGAACGTGAGATGAAAGCGTTTCTGCTAGATGATTATTATACTGTGGTTGATAGACATTATTATAATATCAAAAGGTTTTGATATAAAGATATTTTGTATTATCATAAGGGAAAAACCTGTTCCGTCATACGGCGTGGTCTTATGAGATATCGTTTACTTGTTCAAACCATTTAAAACTGTTTTACTCATACCAGTCCCATGACTGACCCAGAGTTTGTTTTGTTTTGTTTTCCCTAAACTCTTGGGTGCCCAATTTTGTACGGGCAGTCAAGCAGTCGGGATTTACAGATACTTGAAGAGCTGGAGCCGGAGGCTTCAGATCATATAGCTATTGTTTATTTCCACTGTGTTGTAAGTGCTGCACTTGAAAATGATATGTATATTCAAGTACAAATGTTTTATTTCAAGGATATGTTATCTAATATATGTTATTCGTTCCACTGTGAGGTTCGTGTTATTCTGATGTTGTGTTCTTCTTCTTCTATTCTAGGTTCCTATCTTATATTTCCTCACCCTCTAATTTCTTTCATTAATAACCCACTATTTTCGATCCTTGGATGTTCGATATGTGTTGTATGTCGGATAACCAAGATCGCAAATTTTCCTGTTCGTTACAGCCGGGCTGTTCCGGGCAGTTTTACAACATGACTCAATCTAGGTTTTTCTTGGGCATGATGCACTAACCTCTCACATTAGATAGATGTTGTTGTGGTTACTGGCTGTGCCGGGCGGTTCCGGGCATTTTTACACCACAACTCAATCTAACCTCGGGTTAGGCATGTTCATCTTTAACTTACACATTTACCATATATATACCCAAATCTAGATTTTACTTGTTAATTACCAAATTAACCAAAACTAGTCATGTTCCAATTCCCAAGTTATGCCCAACGAATTCCAATTTCAAGTTATTAATCAAAATTGGCTATACCCAATCTTCCCAAAATTTGCAATAATAGTCATGCCCAAAATCAATATGCATTATGTTTGGTGTCCCAAATCAATAGTTAAGCCCAAGCTAAATTTAATATTCCAATTTACAGTTTATGCCCAAAACTAGGTTTTCATGCCAAATTTCATACTTTGTCGTTCATGGCAATTCTAGGTTCGATATGTCAAATTACATATTCCATAATTACCCCAAATTGCATCTTAACAGTCATGCCATAATACATGTTCAAAATTATGCCAAATAAATGTCAATTTCATGTTATACCCAATTACCCCCGCATTCATAACGTACGTATTCGAGATTCAATGCAAGATTCATGAAATAAGTGGAGAAACAATATGGAACATAAGAGTTATAAGAACATGCATATGTCGATAAGAATTATTGGTCCAATAAATTTGATATACCAAATTGACAAGTTTTGCATAGAATACATTGCAGGTATATAGATATGATATGAATATCATTATGAACCATCACAAACATATAGATTTGGCAAGAATTATAAAATGAACTTAAACTAGATCACAATTCCGATATACAACAAGGATAGATATGATTGGACCAATTCCATAGTCAATAACGATTCCCAAAGGCATATACAAGCACGGATTCAAATGAAAGGATTACTTGCATCAGGTATAAATCTAATGGATTATATTTGAATAACATCACAGGCATAAATCTAATACATTAGATTTGATAAATCTAAAAGGATTATCTCATAATCAAGTATAGCTTAGATCCAGATTATTACATGCCAAGAATTTCAACTAAGAATTCACATCTGAAAGTAACTTGATCTTACAAAAAGAGAATGATTCTTGTATTTCTAGAGTCTGTTTTCTGAAACTGAAAAGTGATCCCTTGATGTAGATTATCGATTCTCTAATTTAGATTTGATTCTTAGAAAATAGTTGTTGAAGTCGTTGAATTAGCCTATGAATCTCTATTTGAATTCTAACTTGATTCTACGAAGAACTTGAGCGGCATAACCCTGTCTTTGATTTGTTTTGATATGAATTAGTCTAGAGCATTGGCGTAATGAAATTGTGTAGAGAAAACTATAGCCTTAGGGGTGTTAATATAACATAGGAATCAACGAATTTGGTCAGAACGGGCTTCTAAATGCAGAAAACTGAACCAGTCCTGGGATTTGGAAATAGGGGGTGAGGTCGATCCCCTGGTTGACCTATGTGACCTAGGTCGACCACCAGGTCGAACCCCTGGTCGACCTGAGTCCTGGGTGGGAAATTTCCCGACCAACCGGGGTGTGTGATTTGAATTTCGAATTTGAATTTTAAATTTAATTCTGAGCTGTTTTATTTCAATTTAAATTCCTGAAACTTCTGAGGGCCATAACTTCCTCATACGAAGTCCGATTTACAAAAACTTGGACTCTCTTCAAAGTAGAATTCCAAGATGAACGCAATGGCGTAACCCGTTTCCCTTAATTCTCTTTTAAAAATTAACTATTCTTTAATTTGTTCTTTTAAAATTCTTAGAAAATACGGGGTGTTACAACTGTCTCGAGAACATAAATCTACAGTAGCTAAATGTTAAATTTGGAACGTAATTGAGATATTTTTCCATTTATTATTGAAATTCAATCTTCTAGGATGATCAAGAAAGCCCTGAACATGTTTTACGAGTTTCTTGTTTTGAGTTTTCTACGTTTCCTATGATAACTTGATCAAAAATGCCTAGGTAATCCTGCTTATTTTCTGTGTGATCTTGTGTTGTTTCGTGCAATTTTTAAGGCATTTTCAGTGTTAGATCGTGAAGTTTTCATGCATGTTTCAAGTGTCAATATAACGTCATTTCATTGAGTAGAATGTTAGTGAAATCTTGTATGGATTTCGTGACTGTTTCTACAGCAAAAAAGTAGTATTTCTTGCTATTTTCTAGAGTTTTTCCATGGTTTTGTGTAAACGAAATCTTGGAGAATTTTGTGTATTTCCGTGAACACGTGCCCAATTTAATTATCCGTTTTCGAAAAGTTTTGGAAAGGAAATACGTTTTTAGAAATAAGCATAGTTTTAGTGAAATGTTTTAAACCTATTAATAATGATATTATTTAAGTAAGTATTTTTAAGCTAATCGATTTTTCAAAGACTTCCAATGAACTCCACTTTCAAATTATTTTCGCAAAGTATGAATTTAAGTAAAAACTAAAATTATTGCAAACTTTGAGAAGGCGTGTTGGTGATCGAATAATGTCGCGAACCCTGCGATATGGTACGTGGCGATATACAACGTTATTCAATCTTAGATCAGTCCAACCAGAGTTTTAATCTCAGTGCTTACTTGTGACCATTGGGGCACTTTGTGATATCCAATCTTTTGTGAAGTATATGTGTTTACCAGTGATATTTGTGACCCTTTGTGATACCTAGTGTTTTATGATTTCTTGTGGTTTAGTGTTTAATGATGTGAAGCCATTGTACGGTGTCTGAACTGTTACATGATATCTTGTGGTATCAGACACACGACTATCACTTTTCGGCTTACTATTTGAGGATCTATGAAACATTTCTATGTGACCATCGGTACTAGACCTTCGGGTTAACTTTGTGTGAATTCTTTGGACCTTCAAGTCATCTGGATACCCTTCTATGTGATATAGTATTGTCTATGGCTTTAAACCATCATGTGTGATTTGTAGGTGTAGGCATAGCTTCGGGTTACCACTTTTTGATGGATCCATAATCTGCGGTTTTGTGTATATTAATATTTCATTTTTGATTTTTAATCTCTTATCAGAATTTTGTGATTCTATGACTTTGTGGCTTAGTGATTTTAGTGAATTCGAGTTTTGGTGGTTTTGTGTCTTTATCTTGTGAATTTCAAAAATTATTCCTATAAACATTTTATAGGAGTTTAATCTTATAGTGTAATATGCCATCACATTCCTTATGGCCTAAAGGAATATTATCCTTTATGCTTCACTTACTATTATATTTCTACTAACTAACCATTCTAAGTTAGACTGACCTATGTGTGTATTCATCGGGTAAGATTGAGTTACAGGTTAGGTTTATGCACTTTATGATGATCTATTCATTTGGATATCTTGCTTCACCCTTTTTGGTGATCACATAGTTTTTGGCTTCTGTCTTATGTAGTTCTTGTGAACATGATGATATATATTTTTGTGTGGGATTTTGATATATATATATATATATATATATATATATTGTGTAGTGAAAATTAGACTTCTAGATGTATGATGTGTTGTGCAAGGTGTATATGTATGTATGTGTGTATATCTATGTTTTCTATTCTATATTCTGTGTTTGATATTATACCGTGTTTTGTTCTGAATAGATCCCGAAGCCACCATAGTAGTGTATTAGGTGAGAATTATATGTCGACATATATGAAAAAATTACACGTTTAATACTTATTTAATACAATATTATGGATGTTTTCCTCTGTTAAGCCTTATTCTTCGTATTAGCAGACAACATTGATAGTTAATACTCTTTGCTAACATGGGTCTCGTGGCAGGGCGTCATAGCTTGGTATCAGAGCAGGGTTCAGAACAAAATGTGAAAATGTGATATAAATACAGAACAATATACATCGTACGATAGATTGATGCAATACTAATACAAACATCACAATCCAACCTTAGTGATCATTGTCCTGTCCCTAACCTTCCCTTGCATTCAATGTATTATTTTAATGGAATACGCTTAGGAATATGAATTTTGAATTCCTTACTATTTCTTTAAATTATATATATATACACACACATCTTGTTGTCCTATGAATAGATTCAATATCCTGTGCGAGTTGTTGAATTTTGTGATCTCATTTGATGGCTTATTCGGATCACTTGGAGTATTTTATACTTCAAGACTTCGAGTAAGGGTTTCCAACCACCCTTATATCTTCGTTGAACTTTGAAAGGCATATTGAAACCATTAGCCTTAATCCTTTGTAGTAATTATGATTCCTTTTCATGTTATGTCTATTGAGAAATGAAATCTAAATGCTCGACTTATGTTATTAAGTCGGCACATCCAAATCTTTTCCTTGTACATTTTCTTGTGGAGCTGAAATGTGGTTTAAACCATTGTTGAATACCAATGTGTAAATAATCTAAATTTATCAAAGTGCACAGCGGAAACAAGTTGATCATCTTAGCTGAGCACAATAATTAACATATCTTGAAAACTATATTGAGAAATATTTCTATAATTTCTCAGATATTATTGTAAAGTGATTAAATTAGAGTTAATTATAGATGAAAGTATTAAGCGTTTTTGTTGTGGTTATTGATTGTGTTGATATGTCTACGCGTGGTTTAAGAATCCTGGTCGAGACAAGGGACGTCTTGGGTCGATAGGGGTTCCAGATCAACGTATGAGACATGGTTGACATGGAAAATGACGAGTATAAATTTAACAGATAAAGAATGAGTTTTATAGCTTTTAAGTAATTTTAAAGTTGTAAAGAATTAAGTAGAATACGAGTTTAATAAAGTTTTGAAAAATATATATAATGGCTATGAAAGAGTTAATAAATAAGATGTATTTTCCAAGTCTTGATAACTTTAAGTGTTGAAATGCACACGTTAAAACATTTAAATCATTATAGTAAAATTTATAAAAGTTTGATAAATACATTAATATTTATGTAGAAGGCATAATTTGATGTAAATTGCAAATATTAGTGTTAAAAAGGGATTCAAAATAATTTATAAGTTTTGTAAATAATCTTAGTCTCTCGTTTGATGTTGTTGATATAGTTGTCATGTGAAGAAATTGTATAAACATTATTTTATAAGTCTAAACTTAGGACATATTAATCGAAAAACCATTAGTGGCTTAGTTGGTGTAGTTTTGGGAATAAACCTGCTTTTATCTTGATTTCTTTAATTTATGTTATAATATTAAGGTGGTGAAAGACCGTAATTAAATTTTGAACTTTTTGAAAAGTAAACCTAAAGTTGAAAATTTTAGAGATGGTTGAGTTTTCTTTTAATATATTAAACATAGTAAAAACCTATTAGGAAATAAAAGCCTCATGAAAACCGAAGTTTAATAATTTTGTCACCCTTTTATAAATATAGTATGATGAATGGTTGGGTGTTTTATGCTTAACTAGGTATTTTTATCAGCATGGTAATTAGAATGCAATTAAGAAGTGATTGCGAATTTAACCAAGTATAGCTATATGAATAAAGTTTGAATTAATAACAACAACACTTTGAATTTCCCTTGTGCTTTCTAATCCTTGATGTTGGTGCCCTAAGGTGAGGCCCATAGCTTGTGCTTTGATCTATCCATTTAAGTCTGAAGCCTTAGCATTAAATTAAGAAAATTCAGCATTGGTGAAATCTTTTACTTCTGCAAAAAAATTAAGAGGTTTCTTTTGATCTCGAACACCCTTTCTAGAGTACCCAATCAGACTTCGTTTTTTTTTTCATTTTCAATAGGGAAATTGTGAGCTTTCTGCATATTTGATCTTATGTCAGTATGTTGTGTTGCACAAGTCATTCGCAAGGGCTGCGTAAGCTTTGGAGCCTTTGAGTGCAGAGGATTGATTTCTTTTAGTTTTCCCTTATGGTCTAACCTTTTGTGTAAATTCTTGGGTCGATTGTGGTGGACCTAGTTATTGCACTGTTGGTAATCTCGGGTCCCGTGAGGATCATCATTGTTATATTGGAGTCGACAACATCTTTGTTTGATCTTGTGTGCATTGGCATAGTTTGTGCTGAAACTTTACATGGAAAATTCGGTATTGATCGTTATTTTGTTGCATTGAGTCTGGTTGGGAGTATATGCATTAAAACCCAATTCTTTGGTGAAGCCTTTGAGACGGTATATTTTTCGATTGCACATAGGGGGAAAAGGCATCTAGTCACCATAAACCCTACGCAAATTCCGTAGGAGGCTTTTTATGTTTTGTTGGATGTTCTTTCTTCATCCAGTATTTCCTTCGTGAAGCGTTATGTTGTGTTAAGTATAGAAATTTTTGTGCCACAGCAGAAAACCACTTCCTACCTCCTAACTCATCCACCTAGGTGTTTTCCAGTGTAACCCTTCCTTATTAATCTTAAAAGTGCGCAACGTGCACCACGCCTTTTATAAGGAAGTGTTTGGAGTATTTCTATTTAGCACTTTGGCTCATTGTTTTACTTGTGAGTTGTTTTGCATGGTGAATCTTGGTATATCCTTTAGTGTTTTTCTCCAAAGGATAAACACATTCATAGAAAGCTTTGGGTGCCTTTGCTTTATCGCTGCTTGTCCTAATATTTACTTGCTCGTCCATCGAATGCATCGAATCCTAGTTTTCCGCTTTTCCGAGCCAAAAGATGAGGAATTCCAAATTCAAGCTCACCTCATTCATTGCTAATTATTTGTATTGATGATATGGGATTAGGTTTTCGTGACACCCCAGGTCCGTTAATGCCACTCACAAGAGAATGCATTAAGTTTCGTAAAGCGCAATAGGTAATTATTACAGAACATTTCCAAGACAGATAAAATAAGCAGCGGAAAATTTTAAACTTTATTATAAAAGAAATAAAGCATAGTCTATGAGATACATCACAAAACCAGCTATAACTAATAACCTGTCTCAAATCTATCTTTCAAAACCTCTTATGGAAAAATACCACAGTACATACGATCATATCCCTCGCCAAAAGCTCTACTAAAGTAGAAAGCAAGTCAAAAAGGTAAATCACAAGAATCCAAGTCAAGTCCCAGCCGTCAGAGATATCCTAGTAACTTTTGAGTGCTTCCACTTTGAGGACCTGGGGGAGGGGAAAGGAAGAAAGATGCGAAAGAAAAAGGGCCAGATATAATGTCTTGCGAGTTCCAGTTATTTACAAATATGCATAAATTAGGATTTCAAGATAGGTAAATGAGACTGGATGAGAGAGGTGCAGTGTCATATGGATAAGCTAAATAAAATAGACAGGAATTACAGTTATAAATTATGATCGAGTAAGGCTTCACATTTATATCCTAAAACAGGTATGTTTGAACATATACGTCTGCGCCAATACTAGTATAACAGGTTCAACAAGATTAGGTTCTTTGTCTAATTACATATCGGCAGGAATAACAACAGGATTAATAATAGAAATAAATAGCAGGATTATACAGTAGGATTAGGTGTACCCTAATTACATAATAGGATCAGGTGTTAACCTAATTACATAACAGCAGGATTAGGTATACCCTAATTACTACCCAAGAGATGGACTTCCTACTACGAAAATACCATATGTCAGCACCAGCAGTAGGGTGTATCACTCCCTAACCCAACATCCATATGACATAGACTTATTTACTGATGTTATAACATCTTATCTTCCCTAGTCGGACCCGTGCAAGAAAGTGACTCCGCCGGAACGTGCCCATAAACACCCCTTGTAAACCTCTTACTATCAAATCCAGAAGCATGCCCTGGTCCCTACCCAGTGCGAGGTCCCCCTTTAACAAGATACCAAATGGGATAGGATTGAAATGGGCTCCAAAAAGCAGACTGACACAAGCCAAACCCCCTAAGCTTGTGTCCCCAAATACTAGGATTTAAGAGTCCTCAAAACTCGACAGAACAGCAGACGAGGAACCTCTAAGCTTATTAATACTTAAGTTTAACCTAGCAGGTTTATGTTTACTAATAAGCGTGGTTTTTACATTTAATTATGTGTACAAACCTATTCTTAACATGTCATTAACTTAAAGTTTGTTTTAAGTCTAATTTAACATATCTAACTCATATGCATATTATACATCAGTTACATTCCCAATTTTATAGCTTTATGCATGTAGTTTGTTTCTAGCAAGTACATACACATAGTTCTTTCTCTATCAGTTTATAGCAACCCTAAACATGTGTATATTTAACCTTTTTCACAAATCAGCCCAAGTAAATAACATTCCTACGTTCCTCTTTTATATCATTTATTATTTCCACAAACATACACTTTAATCGGGTTTAGCCTATGCTTCTAAGGCCAAGGGCAGTGGTAAAATAAAAAAGGAAAACAGAGGAAGAAGAATAGAATCAAATAGGCATATAGGCAAGACTGGAAGTAAATATAAAAAATAAAAAATGGGAAAAGGAAGATAGATACATGTAACTTGTTAATTCTTCAAACATTACAGGCATATGTATAACATCACATGCGTAGGTATAACTTGGAAAAACATCATAAGCATATGTATATCCTGACATCACAAGCATATGTATGACACGTATATGTATAACAGGTGGTATAACATTTATTTTACTAACACTGCAGATTCTAACCAGTTTTATATAACTGTCATGTACAAGGCTTAAGAAATCAGATTCGCAAATAAGGGGAACTCACAGTGAGTCTTGGTGACGATAAATATGTATATAACACTAAGCCATAGAAAGTCCAAGTCCAATCCAAGTTATATGTAAGCAAGTCTTGATGTTGCCTCTGTTTGATCCAATCTCTAGCAGCATTCCCCTATTATATGTTTATATTTTTCATAATAATTTGCAGGAAAAGTAATATATAAAGAATTTGTGTGAATTAGGAATAAGGGAGGCCATCTATTTATAGAGTTACAGAGCCAACATCAACCCTTAGATCTTAGGTTTTAAATCTAAACCGTACAAGTCATGCTGAGTCAGCATGAACAGAGCCAAAAAACAGTCCAAGTACAGAGGGAAGATTTCAAATGGATCAGGGTTTGGTCAATCATCTACCCTTGGGTCGACCCGGGCTGGAGTGGGTCCCACCTAACAACACAATTTTCCGCTTCTCTCTCCGCTTGCTTTGTTTGAACTTCTGGAATTTATATTTAATTTATATATATATATATACATAAATCTCTTATATGTATACAAACTTCAACGGCCCATAACTTCTTCATACATTATCCATTTTTCGCAAACTTGGGGTTTGTCTAAACCAGAATTCCAAGACGAACACAAAAGTAATGCCGCTTTCACTTAATTCTGAATATTTAATTAAATTATTCCCAACCTATTATCTTTAAGCAAGGTTTATTTTGTATTATGTTTTGGGGAGTTGCATTCTCCCCTACTTAAAGGACTTCGTCCCCGAAATCTCCAAGTCTAGAAGAATGTTACTTATACTAACATCCATCAACTCATCAATAATCCACAGGCGTCAATTATCCTTAAGAGATTTCTAATGCTTGTATGAACTCTATGCAATATGTTGTGTATATGTCCTTATTCTAATGCGAAAATCAGGCAGTCGACTGATTCAGTTGACCTCCTTTATGCAATATACGTTTGTGCTATGAGTCCAAAATGTGTGCAAATAGTCATAGTATAACATGTAATGTGCACAGTCATTCATCCAAATGCAACCTCCATATGATGATACATCCATTTCCACCACAGAATATCTAAAATGCTCACACATCCATATGCAATATGTAAGTGATTGAGCCTCTGCATCCACGAGCAACCACCTGCATCCACTTGCAACCATCAATCGTAACATGATTCAAACACATGTTTCCAACCATTGAATTCTACTTAAGGATCGAAAGGTTCGAACGATAGGATAAATAAACACGAACAGTAGAAGCAAACACAAAATAAAATCTTGGAATTTAAGTCAAGAACGTACTCTTAAAAAGAAAAGGATAAGAAGCGTAAATCCTATCTTTGGGTTCCCACGTCACATCTTTGCGATCTTCTTCCCATTGCACTTTAACTAATTTGATTTCCTTATTACGTAGCTACTTGATTTCTGATCCAAGGATATAAGTAGGAACTCATCTCACTGATGCTTCCTTCTCAACTTCTACTCCCTCAAGAATGCTCGGCTCTACTATCTCTGCCATATCATGGAGACATTTCCTTAGATGGGAAACGTGAAATACATCGTTTACTCCCACTAGTCTATCCGGTAGCTTAATCATATAAGCCGTTTGTCCTATCCTCTCTAATATAGGGAAAGGCCCTACAAATCTTGGCGCTAATTTTCCCACTGAGTCAAAGTGAACTACATTCCTTAGCGGTGACAAACTTTAATGAAGACTATATCTCCCACTTCAAATTCCAAGTCGGTCCTCCTCTTATCGGCATAAGATTTTTGTCTGTCTTGAGCGGCTTTCATTCTTCAATGGATAAGATCAATCTTTTCTAAAGGAACTTGAATCATATCTGACCCAAGTAGAAGTCTATCCGTAGATTCCCACCAACAAGTCGGCGATCTAAATGATCGTCCATATAACGCTTCGAAAGGTGCCATGATTATGCTTGATTGGTAACTATTATTATAGACAAACCCCACCAAAGGAAGTTGCTCTTCCCAACTCCCTCCAAAGTCTAGGATACGCAGTCTTGGAAGATCCTCAAGAACACTTTTCACCCTGTTAGTCTGTCCATTTGTCTTAGGACGATATACTATGCTTAAATATAGTTGTGTACCTAACGCCCCTTGCAAGCTCTTCCAAAACTAGCTAGTAAAGATGGGGTCATGATCGCTTGCTATACTGGATGGTACCCAATGCAATCGAACTATCTCACGATGATAAACTGATGTCAACCAAGATGTCATCCTTTTGCTCTTCATAGGAATATAATGAGCGCTCTTTGTAAGTCTATCTATTATCACCAAAATGCTCGTATTGCCTTTCCTTGACCGAGGCAATACATGGATGAAATCCATAGAGAAGCTCTCCCACTTCCATTGCAGGATATCTATGGGCTGAAGAAATCCGTCTTGTTTCATTTGTTTAGCCTTTACTCTTTGGCTAGTCATGCATTGAGATACAAATTCCGCCACATCTTTCTTCATGCCGATCCAAAGAAAACCCTCTTAATGTCTCGATACATTTGTCACCGCCCGGACGGATAGTCATCCGAGAATGATGGGCTTCCTCAAGCACTGCCTTAAGCATTTCCCCAATCTTAGGGCTACATTTCCTTCCATCTCTTCTTAGCGACCCTTTATCGTCCACGGTATATCTAGAAGGTGAATAGAAGACTCTCCTCCACTAAGCCTGTCCAAGATGTCTGAATTCTGTGAGTTATCCCGCTGCCTAGATCCAACTTGCTCCATTAGAGTAGGTCGCACCTCCAGCGATGCCAATAATCCGATTGGGTAATCCATAGATGGCTTAAAATTAAAGGTTGAGATGTACTCCAAGCTTTTCCTTTCTATGAATAGAGGATTTTAAAGTCAACCTCTATGTAATGAACTAGTAATTTTGGACGTTTTAAATACAAATTGAATTAAAATTTGACGTTAAAATAAATATTCATACTAGGATTTCAGCATAGAATTTGGATTTTTATCTATTCTTAACGTAATTTAAGTTTACTCCTAAAATGAATTTCTTCCATAAATTTATTTTCGATATGAACGTTTTATTAAAGCGAATATTTTATAATAGATTTGGATTTATTTAAACCAATGAAATCTTGGCTGGAAATTAGAATCAAATTTTGTAATCTAATTTTAGGTACTATTTATTTCTGGTAAAATTGATTTCAAAATATAAGATTTGAAGTTGTTTAAAATTAAAAGAGCTGGATTACTTTAATATAGTTTTGATATCAAATTAATAAACATAAACTAAAATTTCAATATACGTGTTGTTGGATAAAACGAAGAAATTATAAGTAACAAATTTGTCCAATACAGCTATGGTCTGTTCACTAGTGACGATTTAGCAAATTTATTTTATTTTTAAAATTTAATGTCCGAGAATTCAACATTAATATTATTCAGTGATACCTAACTTTAGCACACATAGCTAAAACGCACGTAGAACAAATATCATTGTTAGTTTGTTTGTTGTGCCAATTGTTTATGTCCATATGAAATAAATATAATTTACTAAACATGTTAATAAAATAAAAGAAGAAAATGAACGATGTGAACACAAATTAGAACCATGCAACGATAGACAATATCCAGCCAACTTTTACGATTGTCTCTATGCTGAATAAAATCAACAAGAGTCCTTCTACTGCTGAAATATCTCCCCACGTTGTTTTTGAAGTTGAAATTTTAGTCTCCCTAAAAATGTGGCAGCAGCTTAAATCTTGCTCTGTTAGTAGTATAAATATTTTAAACAGTAGACAAATATTTTGAAACAGCATCCCCAGATTTGAAAATCTCCTTTGATAGAGAATTAAACCATGCGTCCTGAAATTTCAGAAGTAAGGTTGCACGGGCTTAACCTTTCTTAAATCGCTTCTGTCCTTTTATCATCCTCCCCTTTCCATATTTCCTGTAACATCCCGTAATTATAACCACATAAACATGATAAATTAAAGAATACTTAGTTAAATATTTAGAATTAAGTGAAACAGACTGCACCATTGCGTTCTTCTCAGAATTTTACTCGAGATAGACACTTGGTTTGCGTAAAACGAACACCGTACAAAGAAGTTATCAAGATTTGAAGTTTGTATACGTATAATAAGAATATATATGAATAGAATAAGTTCCAGAATTCAAAACAGTTCAAATTCGCACAGCACAGAGGGAACGGGAAAATTCCCATCCAAGGGGGTGTCGACCCATTGGTCGACACCCACACAGGGGTGTCTACACCCCTCCCAGATCCAAGACAGAATACATTTTTCTGAACATGGATTGATTTTTGGTCTAGATTCATTGGTTCTAGGCTATAAATAGGACCTTATACCCATTGTTTTCTTCATACAAAAACAATGGAGGACTAGATGTTGCCTTTGCCTAGACCAAAATAGCATATTTTTCTTCTACAACAGGGGTTAGACTAATTCAGAGATATGTGATTCAAGATCTACAATTCTTTTTCTATTTTCTTCTATTTCTTAAATCCAATCATGGTGAATCTACATTATTTTCAAATCTAAATACTTAAAAGTTAATCTTGACATGACTATAACTTGAGTCTAAGCCTATGACTATTTGAATCATATCAGATCTACTATAGTCTGTGTATCTAAGATATTCTGACATTACTATGAACTAGATCTAAGCCTATAACTATGGAATCATGTCAGATCTATCATTATTTGTAAATCTAATTTACTGTTTAGATCTCATCATGCCTATCCTTATTATGTTAATCAGTGCTGTTGTCATAACAGATCTGTTATTAGTTAGGTATATATGATTCTTCATTTAGATCTCATCATGCTTGTTTATGATATTAGAGTCAGTTCTGTTACCATACGTTCATCAGATCTATTCCTATATACATATCTTGTCATTATGCCCAACTTTGTCAATGTATATTTACTAGTTGCTATGCCTATTTTCTGCCATTTTATGTCAACCTTGTTATTATGTTCATTTCTGTTCTCTTCCCTTCTTCTTTTCCCATTTTATTTTATGGCCAGGCTATCTTCAATCATAGGCATGCCGCTGAAATATGCGAATGCTTTAAATTGGGAACGAGGGGAAAACGTTAAAATTGGGGCACAAATTATATTAGAAAATTTGGGCATAAATTGAATGAAATACATGAATATGAATTTGGGGCATAAGCCAAACATTAATAAAAGATCTGAATTTGGAGCATGCGATACATGATGAACATGGCTTGGGAAAGGGGCATGAAAACCTATAATGAAGTAGGAATAATTGTTAAAGAATGAACATGTCTATATTTACAGCAATTAGAAACTGTAATCGCGCTTAGACACGAGGTTAGATTGCGCTTGTGGCAGAAGTATACACGGAACCGACCAGCATATCCAGCGAGCACAGTGGTAAATCTAATGTAAGGGGTCTAAGGGCATAAACATGAGACGTGCTAAAACATGAGGTTAATCCCGACTTGTGGAAGAAGTCTGCCCGGACCCAACCGACATATCCAACATACACACGTTGTAGGTTTAATGTGGGAGGTATAGTACATTAAAACCATAAATGAATACGGTAATAAACTTGAATACATAACCTAGTTGAATCCACATGGATTGCATATGTTAACTTGAGTAGGGGTTAAGTAAACTTGTATAAAACAGTGGCAGGGTTAAGTGTGTCTTAGGTTGGTAGCTAATATTTATATATATAGGCCCATAATCTTAACCTATGGGGTTATGCAATCTTTTACTCTGGTATGGCATAAGCTATGGAAAACCTAGTGGAGATGCAAGCGTAGGGAAAGCTTGTATCATCTTGTGTGTGGGACCCATTTCAGTTAGTAACCCATATATAGGTATCAAACGAGTTGAGTTGGGGCACACTTAATGGGCTGATTGTAAGAGATCCAAATGTAGGGGAAGGGTCGGCGGTGCGTTCCAACAGATTCATGTGCGTGCATGGGTCCGGACAAGAGGTGGCTAAGACATCGTGGCATCAGTAGATATGGTTGTGCATATCCTGAAAATGAAGGGTTGCCACTTTAGGAAGTGATACATCTTACTATGGGGAGCGCACAGGGTATCCACAGAGCAAGGAGCTGATCGATTGGGGTAGTAATTAGGGTACATCAAGACTTCGGTATGTTTAGGAGCCCGTTATTATCCTTAGGGGTGACTCCGGTATGTTGGGCTGCCGATTGATCATATAGGGTTAAACCTCTCACTAGAAGTACGCCTAAGTCTACCATTTTGTAGTTGTTGGGATCATCTCATTCTGGTTATACTAGTGTTGGTGTAACGACCCGGGGCAAATTTCAATGCTCGAATTTTCAACAATGATACATAATCCCATATTACTTGCCCAAAACCAAGTATCGAATCCCAGATTGTTAATAAAAAGAAATTAGAGGATGAGGAAAGAAAGAAAAATTATCAGAATAGAAGAAAGAAGAAGAACACCACATCAGAATCTCACAGCGGAACGGATAAAATATAATATAACAAATCTCTTTATACTAAAAGGAAATGTATATACATACCAATCATTAGAGTACAACATATATCTGTCACAGCAGAAATTAGTTTATATAACTAATGGTGAAGCCTCCTTCTTCCAGTCCGTGAAACTCCAAGCAAAACCTAACCTGGAAATATACTCGGTTTGACCCGAGCACATTTGAAGCAAAGCAAAATTCACAGGGTCAGTCTGGAATACTTTTAGTGATAAATTCACAGCACAAACAACTTGTTTAACTTTGGAAAATCCTTTTGAAATGAAAGGATAATAGTAAGACCAGCCCACACATAAACACAGATGGTTTTTACCTTACTGTACCCAAAATATTTTTGAAATCGTAACTTATTCTGATATTATAATAGTGTCTAAATACAGATGCATTACAATCTAGCGGAACGCTTGCATCTCACGCCCCACACATATAGTAGACAATCAAAACCGCGGGCGCTTATTGGAGATTTGATTCCGACTATGACAATGTATGGAACCACCTTTCGATAGTGTATCTTTAGAGGCGAATACACTGGGTTCAACGAGAATGTCTTGCAACTCGGCCCACACATGACCGACAACTCATTTTGCTTGAGTGTATCGAATGTATATCACCAACGTTGGGATCAGCAACCGTTTCCCGAAAAGGGACAGCATTGAAATAGATTTAAGGAAGCAAATGGAATTTCTCTAGATAGGTGATTATACACCCTAACGGGTGCGACCCATATAGTCATGCTGCCTGCCCGATTTTTTTCATTTCCCAGTTGATAAAGCGTGAGGCTAGAATTTATATTTGGAACATCTGGTCATCATTCACTTTGAATGCCACATTGTCAGATCCGCCAAATCACTATTTGACATCCACAAAAATATTCTGGTCGTTAAGCCAAGAGAGGTGCCCCTCTCCGCCACTAACAGAAATACGTTTGTAAAAATCAACATACGTGACTCTTAAGAAATACTCTGTTAGAAATTCGTCTATACAAGTCATCCAAGAACAGGATGAACCGAAGGCACTCTCCTACCACATCCAATGTAGGAATCACCTCATGGATAAGTAGCGAGTAGTCCTTGCAACCCACAAAATCTCAACCATGACCGAATCACGTCAGAATATCTCTATGTTGCAACACAAAGAATATTTGTCAAGTAATCCTTCCGCTTATGAAGATCCACGGTCTTCAATTGCTCCATCTTTAATCACGTCTTCATGTATTTGCTGGTCGGAATGATTTTCGAATATAAATTCGATCCTGGTCTTTCCGTACCAACAATCGTATTGGTCAGGTTTGATAGTCGGTGATTTAACTATCAAACAACAATCGTGTGAATAAAATGAGTTTACTGATTTTGTACCTGGCATTACTTAGCCTATCTAAACAATAATATATTCAAAATGGTTAATCAATTTTTAATGTTCCCATATATTTAAAGCATTTTATTTATTCCTATTTTAATATAAAAAAAATTATTTCATATGTTTTCGAGTTTCTATATACATGTATTTACCCAACTTTCCATTACCTTTGGAAATATTAATATATTTCTACAAAACCTTTTTCCCATTCCCTTAAATTCGGCATCTCGATATACACATATATGTATATATAATTAATGGTATTAAGCAAATGGCAAAGTGATTGCCAAATTATAATTTAAAACCAATTTTTTTTATATATTTGCTATTAACATTTCAGTATTATTTACATTCCAAAATCTCATATTAGTATTCAATATTCTTCGTATGGGAAAACCAATTCCAACACTTTTACTCGTTTCAAACTAATACCATTCCTCGATAATATTAAAGCCGTTCAAGTTGGGGTATTTTATTTACCTCCCAGACCTTGATCGATAACGTTCTTATCTTAGAATAAATAATAGTTTGTCACTTAACCACTGATATTAAAATCTCATTTGCCCCCTTGATTTCAAATCTGGCTGTATAAACCGTTTCTTATATTTGATCCTCTTCCAATAATCTTTTTTTACTTAATTCCTCTCATTAAGTAAGTATTCAATAAACACAACTTTGATCCTAAATATAATTTCACTTATGACTTTTTTGACTTATAATACAAATCCCATGTCAAATAATTTTCTTACATCCATTCGGGCATTCTTAATTAAACCGTTTCTTGGATTCCATAACTAAAATCCGCTTATCACCTTCTTTATAATAAGACATTTTACCTTGGATTTTAATTCCAAAATACATTTACCAATATTCAATACCAAACTATTTTTATGTGTTTCCCTTTTTGTTTGGAATCCTTACTTTAATTCTTTAATATTTTAAAGTCAACATTTTGGTTTAAAAACCTCATTTTAAACTTCGCTTGGACTTCTGCCAAATTACCTATACTAATCCGTTTAACATCTTTTCACAACTTCTTAGATTTTATATTAAATCATGTCTCTTACTAATCACATTTCCGTCTCTTACTAATCTTATAACCTAGCCTGGTTTAAAGACCCCTTTTAATGACCACATTTTCGTCCATTACTAATTTTATAAATCATTTCCCTTGGAAATTTCATTCCATTTGAATTCACTTTACTTAATTAATATTTAAGTAAAAATCTTAGTTAAATACCTTGCATTCACTTACGAATTCCATTTACCAATTCGTTTGAAAACTTGGATTTTAAATCCTTTATAAAACACTTATCGCCCCTTTGATCAAACCTTATCGCTACTTCATTACTTTTTAATTGAATTCCAATTAAAGTCGTCGCTTTAATTATTATTGATTAAAATAACCATTAACGTTAAGATTAACTATGTTAAAAATAGTTAACTTTGCTATTAACTAAAATTAGGATAATTATCACATTTGAAAAGCTCATTACATAATGATTAACTATATTAACACTAAACAAATCAATATTTATTTTGAATTATCGTTAATCGAAGATTAACTAATATTTAACACCCTTCATTAAATTTAATAAATATTCAGAAAATTTAAATCAAATTGATTCCATTATCAATTTCAATTAAAACGGTTTATTTTGCCAACAAAATGTATCAGTTAACTATTAACTGATTTTCATTGCCATTTCCCCCTTTAAATTAATTAATTAAATAAATAAATTAAAAAACCCCATTTAATTTTTTTAAAAATAATTACTTCATTTTACCAACTCGTATGTACATTCCTTGGGTTTCTGCTTCCATTTAAATAATTTCTTTTATAAACTCGATTTAAAATATTTATTTATAAATTTCTAATTTAATTATTTATACAAAATAACTGAAAACTCTAGTGTAGTTATAAAATAATTTATAACTTTAAAACTACGTCAATCCACCTGACGGTAGACTGATGTTTAAAAGAATATATTCTAGGACATTCACTGCCAATTACCCAATCAATACTGTCGATTGATTTTAAAGATAACCATGATGAATATCAAGTCAAACATCAATATCAAAATCGGTTTTAGTTTCACTTAGAGTGAGCAATTCATATATGCACTACAAATAAAAATACAGTTTATTTGAGGAATTCGTTCGGATCCCTCCAACCTGTCCTTCCCTGCATCACAAATAACAGTTTGATAATAATATACAAATTTAAATTTCAATAACATAATGTGGAAATATAATAACGGCAACCAATCAAACAGTAAACAACTAATTTAGCATTCATAACATCCAATCAACCAATTTATACTGTTAACAGTAAAATTATATTTTACTATGAATTGACCACATCATAGAATTCCAGAAGGTATGAGAATTAACTCACCGGTTTTTATTCTGGTTGACGGTTGATGATTTTATTGCATTTAATTTAAAACGGACATTTAAAATAAACTGAAATTTCAAATAGCTCCAATCAGTTCCCAGTCAGCACCATCGCCTAGGCCTTGTCCCCGCGATCCAAATGGATCCAGTTTCGTGGAATTTCGTTATCCTATGAGAAAGTTATGCCTAAATTAAGTTAATATATGTTAATCGATTATTAAATAAACTAATTATTATTAATTAATAATATTCATTACCTAAATTAACCACAAATCCACGTTTAAGCACCCTAATGCCCGCCACGTCAGATCCTAGTACTGTGCTCCAATGTGTTTTCCCCAATTTGATTTTCCAGACCTAATTTTCTTCGATCCAGAACATCGAGCAAAGCTCGATGCCATCAGAGAACTGCCCTGCCTTCGTCAGAGCACCGAAGACCGCCACAACCTTGTCACCACGTCCTCCCCTCCACTGCTCGCCATCGCCTGAAGTGCCAGCTGCCTGATCCTCCCCCATGCGCCTGAAACTGCACATACCGTAAATTTGTTCAACCCAAGAATTACGCCACCACAGGCCGACGCAGATGACCGAACCACCGCCAACCGAAAGAGCTCGCCACCCCGCAATTTCCCCTTTAGACCCCTGAACCCGTCGATGACCACAGCCACTAGAAAAACCGAGTTTCCCTTCACAGCTTTCGAAAAACATCAAAAATTGCCTGCTCCGATCACCTCTCCATCCCGACCACCACAGCCAATATCAGTCCCTCCGACCAAAGACAAAAATGTTCCCCAACTTCTCCTTTACAACTTTGCCTTAAGATCCATCAACCCAAATCGACCGTAGCTTCTTCAAATCCCTCAAAAACGGAATCAGATTTTTACTACAAATGGCGATTTCTGGCCATCTCTGGCCACGGTTGGTCACAAAATTTCATCTACGACTTCCCCTCGACATTCCCCACAACTCCTTAGCTAACGTCCTCCCTCGATTCATTACGAATTTGGAAATATAAATTAAAATATGATTTGGAATTAAATGCAAAAAAAGATGACGAAATTGATTTGGGCATTAGGTTTTGGCTAGTCAAAGGTATATATATAGATGTGATAAAATATTATTTTAAGTTGATGTGACGATCGACGTTGACTAGCGATTTTTATTTCATATCTATCGCAATTGTGAACGCCGTTTATTCGTTTCTACGATCACATACAAACTCCGTTCATGATTAAAATGGATGGCATAGTATATTTTGACATTACGGTTTTAATGAAACTTGTTTCGTCGAATTCTGAGCCCATTGCTCAAATGGCGCTCGTTGACGTCCAAATGATCGTTTTATTTGCATTTTATTTTGCCATGCTCATAGAACAACTCCGATTTGTGTGCAACTTGAAATCTAGCAATAATTTACTGTTGCGGTCCCAATAAAATTTGTTTCGCCGAAAACGGAGGTCTCTTGAATAATGGCCCTTTTTAAAGGTCCAATTTACATAAAAATAAACCAATTTTAAAATACCTCAATATAATATAAATAAAATATTGTTATCGACCATACACAAGCAGAATTTCACACACTACCACAATAAAATATCACAGGTTGAGTTCCAAGCCAAATCGATATTATAAATATTTATAAACCCTTTATTTAATATAAATAAACGTTATAATTTATAAAGGAAATTCCATAGCGACTATTTTAAAATTTGATTTTGACATAAAACAAAATCTACAACATGAAAACTCGATTTTTCTTTTCCATTAGAAAAATATTATCCAATAGATTCGGACGTTTCTTGTTTCGAGAAAATCCGACTCATATTGGATCCCGTACAGCCATTAAAATTTCAATACGCAATATTACGAACTACTGCACCGCTGTAGCTCTTTTATAATATAATTATAAATTAAGCGCTTAACCATCGTTTTATAAATGAAATTGCTACTATAATTTCAATAAAAACCATATTAAACCAACTTCAGTTGCATGTTCACATTATGTTTCAAATTCAACATTTTTCCAAATATTTGAAATTAAAATATTATTATATTATTGATATAAATAAATATTCAAAATAAATTTTTTAAATCCAATTATTTAAATTCAAACCAATATTTAAATAATAAAATAATCCAAATAATTGGCCAGAAAATATGGGACATTAAAATTGGTGCAGAGAAAAAGGGAAAGTACTAGAGAAGCACAATATACTCTATCATGTTTATCCTGTTTACCTTGAAATACCTTCTTTTTTTGATGTTACCTCTCTTATCCACTTTATATGCTTGTCATAATACTTTTACTTATTTATATGCTAAAAATAACTGGACTCATCAAACTTTATGTATGACCTAATTTGTTTCCTCTTCTTTCTCTTCCATTTTTCCTAGGTTCTCAGGGTGGGAATACTCAAGCTTGATCAGGATTTTGCTTTCATTCTTCTTGGAGCTGCTTTGATGTATTGCTCGAGTTCTTATCTTTTCTACTATGGCTATGTCTTTTTGGGGAATTATGCTTCTTTTATTATTGTACTCTGATGTTTTAAGTACAAGACAGAAATTTTAAGATGATGTACCAGTTTATGTATTTTCAGACTTATGATGTTTTGAACTACGATGTTATGTTTTCCACTTGATAAAATTTTAAATTCTACTGCTATCTCATGTCTATCTTGTAATGTTTCTGTTTCTGTTTACCTATGAAGCTTCATGGAACTTAATACATTCTCTTAATGAGTGGCATTAATAGATGTCGGTTGTCACATTTGGTATCAGAGCTGAAGGTTACCGATTAGATAAAAGATATTGAAAATTATTTTCAAAAAGGTTTTAAAAGAAAGTATTTACAAAAGAAAAGATCTGTTTCGAAAAACATATTCCACAAAGCCATAGAAAATCTCTTTCGATTCTCAATTTGAATCCCCTCTTCCTTTTCGTTTCAGCATGTCTGGGGAACCGAATATTCCCGAGGGTGTTCAAGTACTGGGTTGGTTCCGTAAATATCTCAAGGATATGAGACCAATTGGGAGACAAAGAGACATCCCTCCCCCAACTACAACCATTGTCCCTCCACTATCGTGAGTAGGTAAATCCTCTAAGAAATGTTGTGACTATAGCATTTGGGTCATTTGGTCAAAGACTGCCGAAAAAGGAAGAACGCTTGCTTCAACTGTGGTGAGGTCGGACACTATAAGAGGGAATGCCCGAAGAAACAAGGACAAGTTCAAAGGGTAGGATCTTCTGAAGGGCATGTGCATGTTCTCATGGTCAGTGTACCAAATATAGGTAGTATAATTTCTGTTGAATTTTTAGTTTCCCCTTTCCAAATTATCCAGTTAGAACTCTTTTTGATATGGACGCTTCGCATTTATTTACATCTGATTATGTGGTTGAGTCACTATACCTTAGTACTAGTATTGTTCTAGATGTCGTTGTTGTCTCAAACCCCATTGGTTGTATGACTCATTTGTCCATGATTTGTTGGGGTTTGAGGATGTCCGTCTTAGGCGTCGAGTTTGAGTGCGACGCATATCTTGTTTCAATGGATATGGATTGATTCTAGGGATGGATTGGGTAGCCGTGTATGGTGCCATTCTGGATTGGGAGAGGTGGGTCGTTAGACTTTTGACTTGCCATGGGAGGACCCTCGAGATTTCTTATGACCTATAGGTGTTTATCATGCTTTGTTTCCTAGAGTCACTTGATGCATCTATTGATGATCTACGATCTATACCAGTAGTCCGTGAGTATCCTGATGTTTTTGATGAGGTTCGAGGATTACCTCCAAGGCGCAAGATCGATTTTCGTATATACCTAGTGGACAATGGAAAGCCAGTTGCATTGCCTGTGCAACATATAGCTAAAAGGGATAGGAGGGAGTTTAGCAAGAAAGTAGCGGAGCTACTTGAAAAAGGGTTTATTAAGCATATCTAAATGGGGTTCTCCGGTGGTATTCGCAACTAAGGCTGATGGTCCGTTTCGCTTATGTGTAGACTATAGAGAGTTGAATAAACTCACCAAGAAGAACCGGCGCACACTCCGGAGGATAGATGATCTGGTTGACCAACTTGTTAGTGCATCTGCTTTCTCTTAGTTAGACTTGGCCACGGGGCTTCATCAGTTGAGGCTGACCAATGACAGTAACAAGACTGCCTTTAGAAATCAAGATGGTTTCTTCAAGTGGCTCGTTATGCCTTTTGGGTTACGAATGCACTTGCCTATTTTGTTGATCTATTGAGTAGGGTGTTTTGGGAGTTCCTAAACAAGTTCGTTGTGGTCTTTGTTGATGACAATTTGATTTTCTCGAAGAGAGAGAAGAGCATGCCCGACATTCGAGGAACGTTATGGAAACTCTCCATGCGCACCAGCTTAAAGCGAAGTTCTCCAAATGCCATCTTTGGAGAAAAGAAGTGAGATTTTTAGGGCATGTAGTCACTAAGGATGGGATAGCAGTAGATCCCGCAATGGTAGTTGTAGTTCAAGATTGGCAGATCCCAAAGAATGCAACGGAGGTGAGAAGTTCTTGGTTCAGCGGGCTATTATAGGAAGTTCATTAAGGACTTCGCAAAGATATCAGCCCCACTCACCAAACTGACGAAGAAGAATTTGACCTTTGGAACATTGATGTTTTCAGTAGCCAAAGAGGGCCCAGACAATATCCCCAGTTTTGTCTTTACCTAAAGGAAATAAAGTATATACTAATGTAAGGGAAACAGAGCTCAGTGTCATCTTAATATAGAAAGGAAGGGTAGTATGTTATGGAGGTAGACAGTTAAGAGTTCACAAGAAGAACTACCCTACCCATGTTTTGGAATTAGCCGCTAAAGTATCCGCGTTTAGGACTTGGCGGCAGTATCTGCTTGGAAAGAGATTCGAGTTATACGTGGACCATAAGTCGCACAAGCATATATTCTTGCAGAAAGATCTCAAATTGAGGCAGCAGATATAGGCTTCTACTTAGACCTTAGACGATTAGAGAAACTTCAAAAAAAAATTAATCTTATCCACAAGCCCATGAAGATATCTCAAGACAAGCTGAAGTTATACGCAAATAAAGGAAGAACCGATATTGAGTTGAGGTTGGAGACATGGTTTCACCAAGGTTTGTAGGGCCATTTCCTATAATGCAAAAATTCAAATGGCTTATAGTGTAAAGCAACCAGAGAGATTAGTGGATGTTCTTCAACGCAAATGTTTGCACGATACAGCAGGAGTAGTTGAGTCGAGTATGCTTGAGGAAGTAGGGGTAGAACGAAGGCGAATGTAACACCCCGTAAATTTAAAACAGGACATAAGAGAATTAAATAATAACTAATTATTAAAAGAAGAACTAAATGAAACTGGTTACACCATTGCGTTTGTCTTGGAATTCTGCTTGAGATAGAGTCAGAGTTTGCATAAACATGATAACGTATGAAGAAGATATGGACGAATGAAGTTAGGCAGAAAAACCGGAAGTTGACCAGAATGCACTGGCGCACTTCACAAGTGCGCCAGTATAAAAATGCATTGGAACACCTACCAAGTGCGCCCATACTGATCCAGCACAGAATTTTGGAGTGCTCTATGATGATGTGTCTTCTTCTGAGTGGGCGGATGATGTGTATTTGAGTTGGGTGGTTCTGATGGACTCCTAGTTCATCTAAGGGCTCTAAATAATCATAGACATCTATATATACGTAGCTAAATCTAAGCCCTAACATCATAACCCTTAAACTATGGTGCCGTCATGATGTTCTTCTACAAGCTAGCCTAAGCCTCCATTCATTCTCTCCAAACTAGAAAATCAAATCCAAACTAGTAATCGATTAAGAAGAACGTCAAATCAAATCTAAATTAGAAGAACAAATAGCCTACTTCAAGGGAGAGCTATTCAGTTTCAGAATACAGATCCCAGAATTCAAGACCGTTCTGTAATTTGTTAGTTCACGTTAATTTAAGAAGTAAACGTTAATTGTGATTCTGACATTGTAATAAATCTGGATATGAGATTATGCCTATTTCTATCTGTCTTTCTATATCCATTAGATCTATCTCATTGTTAGTATTATGTCCATTCTTTGCCTCTTCTTTCCTTCTTTCCCTTTTGTTTTATAGCCAGGTTACTGTCAGCCTGAGCCGGATCTCATAAGAGATGAACGTATGTTGGAAATTAAATTGGGCATAAAATATGATTTGGACATGACCAGCGCTAAAATTTGGGAAAAATATTAAATTGTGTATAATTGGGCATAATTGAGTTGTTACTGATTTGAGGGCATAACACATGTTGTATTCAAAACATAAAGTGTATCGAACATATGACATGAGATTTGAGGCATAAAGTATTGGACATATGACTTGTAACTGATTTGAGGACATAACACATGTTGTATTCAAAACGTAAAGTGTATCGAACGTATGACATGAGATTTGAGGCATAAAGTATTGGACATATGACTTGAGATTTGAGGCATAAAGTATTGGACATATGACTTGAGATTTGAGGAATAAAACATATTGGACATATAACTTGGGATTTGGGGCGTAAATTGAACTGTAACATGTAAGTTCAAGTTATTCTCAGATTTAAACACTAAAAGTGATTTTGGCATATAATGAAATGGATCTAAGTCCATGCTTGATGATAAGACAAATCTTTTAGATTAATTCCTATCTTTCTATTGAATCAATGATTTACATGCGTAGGAAGTTATTATTCAATCATGCATGTCTTTGTTGGACATCTGATATATAATCCTTCTAGGTTCATGATGTAATTTATATCAGATCTATATGTCTATGAGGTTATTTCTGTCAGTTTATTCCAGATCTATCTTTGTTATACCCCAACTCTAATAGATCTGTAATCCTCTTAGGTCCAAAATATTTGACAGTTCTACTATTTTAATGCCTGTTTTATACCTACTCTCGTTTATGTTCCTCTTTCGTCCCCTTTATTTTATGAATCTAGATTAACCTTGAATCTAGACTGAAACTTATTGTACGTGCGATTGGAATGCGGGGGTAATGGGGAATAGTCTATTTGGTAATGGTGGAACATAATTTTGTAACTTATGATCTGGGGCATAATTTGTCTTTGTTGCGAACTTAGGGTAAATTGAAATATTAAATCTAGATTTGGCGCAAGCTGTAAATTGGAATATTAATCTAGATTGGGCATAACCATTGGTTGAGACGCCAAATAATAATGTATATTGGGGTATTGGGGCGTGACTATTAGTATAAACTTGGGAAGATTAGGTGCAGCCTATTTCTAGTAATAACTCGAAATTGAATTTGGGAGCCATAACTTGCATTTGGCTTTGTTGTGCATAACTTGAGAATTGGAATATGACTGGTTGGGGTAATTAGCACATAAATCTAGACTTGGACATTTATGGAAAATGTGGCATAATCTGAAATTGACAACAATTGTGAATAATTTACATATAATCTATAAATATGTAAATTAGTGAAAAGATGAATATGCCTAACCCAAGATTAGATTGAGTTGTGGTGAAAAACTGCCCGGAACCGCCCGACACATCAGTAACCAGAATAAAACCTATCTAATGTGAGAGGTCAGTGCATCATGCCCAAGAAAAAACCGAGGTTAGATTGAGTTGTAGTGTAAAACTTGCCGGAGCCGCCTGGCACATCCAGTAACCGCAACAACACATATCTAATGTGTGAGGTTGGTGCATTAATAAATCAATTAATTCTAATGGACAAGATGAATGAGTAGGGTTAAGTAATGAGAAACACTTGACCAATATAGCAATGGATGACTAGGGTTAAGTTAATAGGAAACACTTAACCGGTATAGCATGATAAATGGAAAGGGATAAGTTAACACTTAACCAATATAACTTGATTTGTGGTAGGGTTAAGTTGACACAAGAAGGCAACACTTAACCAAAGTAACATGACAAGTACATGGGTTAAGTTAAATTGAATTGATTGATGACACTTAACTAATACAACATGATGAACACGTGGTGTTAAGTTAAAAAGAAAACACTTAACCAATATAACTTGATGAACGAACGGGGTTAAGTTAATAAGAAACACTTAACCAACATGACACGATGACTGGGTGGTTTAAGTTAACATGAATGGACAATACTTAACCAATATGACATAATGTGCAGGAGGGGTCAAGTACATATCGGGTTGGTGGGTAATATTAGGAAATATAGGCCCACAAACTTAACCGTTAAATAAATATGCTTGAATCGATGGGAGGGTTAAGTACATCTCGTGTAAGTGGGTAATATTAGTACATTTAGGCCTACAAATTTAACCGTTAAATAAAAATGCTTGAATCGATGGGAGGGCTAAGTACATCTCGTGTAGGCGGGAAAAATTAGTACATATAGGCCCACAAACTTAACCGTTAAGAAAACATGCTAGAATCGAATGGAGGGTTAAGTACATCTTGTTTAGGTGGGTAATATTAGTACATGTAGGCCCACAAACTTAACCATTAAGAAAACATGCTAGAATCGGTGGGGGGGGTTAAGTACATCTCGTGTAGGTTGGCAATATTTGTATATATATAGGCCCACAAACTTAACCAGCAGGAAACTCTAGTAATGGGGACTCATTTCAGTAGTAACCCACATAGATGTATCATGGTACCCTGAAACTAGGCAGGGTGGGGCACGATTACTGGGCTGATTATAAGCCATCAAAATAGTGGCAAGGGGTATGTTAATGTAGGTTCCGACGGACTACGGGCGTGCACGAACTCCGGAGTGGGAAAAAGCAAACACTGGGTACAGTAGATATACACTGTACATTTTGAATCGTGTCGGGTCGCTATCATAAGGATTGATACAACTTATAGTGGGACCAGCAAACGGTATCTACACACAAGAGAGGTCCGATTGACACAGACACATGGAACATTTATGCAAGTAAGGAGCCGATCGATAGGGTAATAAGGGTACATCTAACATGTTCATGGCAATTAGGCAGATTGAGGTGGAATCCTCACGATAGATGTACCCCTGAAGGCTACCATAATTACGGGGATTGGGATCACGTTATCATATGATCATTTTATATAGATTACTAGTTGGGACAATAGTTAGGTGCTGCAGAGATATAAAAATCAGAATAACAGGGTAGTAGCAGAGCAGAGAAAGAGTAGAAGTGCATTCAGTTTATCTTGCCTTATCATACCTTATGCTTATCCTACGTTATCTTGTTATCCCCGTTATCATGATATTGTCTTATATTCAGTTTATTCATGTCACGATACTTTTGCCTGTTTATATGCTGAAAATCACTGGACTTCCCAGACTCATGTCTGACCTAGTTTTGTTTCGCCTCTTTTCTCCCTCCCCCAGGTTCATAGGGAGGTAATGTTACCACTTAGCTCGGTTTTCTTTCCAAGCTCGAAGATAATCGATGTATGGCTTTGGACTCTCTCTTCCACTGCTATGGCTGGTTCATGCTTTATTGGGGAATAACATTTTTGTTTTTATGCTTCTTTTATACTTGGAAGTTTTTAAATCGAGACAGAAGTTCTATGTATTACATTTAAGTACGATTGAGAATTTTTTTTGTAAAAGCTTGACTGGATTAAGTTGTTTATAAAATGATTTTATTTTCCACTGATTTATTTGTCTGTCTTGTAATTTATTTGCATCTTTTACCTAAAATGCTCCACCAAAGTTAAGGCATTCTCTTTGTGAGTGACCTTAACGGAGGTGGGGTGTTTTCCTTAGTATCAGAGCTGAAGGTTACCGGATCAGATAAAAGATTTGAAAAATTATTTTCAAAATGGTTTTAAAAGAAGCATTTTCAAAAGAAAAGTTTTGTTTTAAAGGCATATTCCCCAAAGCCATATGCACTATCTTTTGATCCTCTGTTTGAATCCTTGTTTCCTTCTTTCCTGAGTCTCTGGGCTTCCTGCCTTTTTGGGAGGTACCCTCATCGTGGCATGGTTCCGTAGGCTTGATAAGACTACGATAACTGTCAAAAGGCGAAGAAGTACCCAACTTCCATCTATAGCCGCAGTAGTTTCACCCGCGGCTAATTTTTTTCAAGCTTTGTAGGATTTTCTATGTGATGGAGGCAGCTTTCGAGAGACTTGTCAACGTGTTACACAAGGATAGTAAATATGACACTAAGGGAGTTTTGCCAAGGAGCACAACCCAAGAAGAGGAACTCATGGATATAGACTTGGTCCACGAAGGACGTAAAAAGGAAAAATTATTAAAACCTAATACAAAAGGAAGTGTCTTTATTATAGTATAACGGGTCATATAAATAAAGACAAGGGCAAGAACAAATGACAGGATTTTCAAGAGGGCAAATGCAAGCTCTCACCGCTAGTGTACCTGAGAGAGAGGCAGTAAGGTTTCTGTTGAAAGAGTTTAGTTTTTCATTTTTGATCATCCTGTTAGTACTGTTTTGATTTTAGCGCTTCACATTCGTTTATTTCTGCTTCCACAGTCGAGTCTCTACACCCTAGAGATTGTATAGTAGAAGATCCCATTATTGTCTCAAATCCAATTTGTGGTTTGGCTCATTTATCTTTGGTTTGTAAGGATTTGAGATACTTATGTTTTTGGTTTCATGGGCTACGTGCTGACTCTAGGCATGGATTGGTTAGCTAGTAATTGTGAAAGGAGGGTAGTTAGACTTTCGACTTGCCTCGGGAATACCCTCGAAATTTCGTGCGATCCTAAGGGATCAATTTGTCTTAGCTACCTAGAATCACTTTATGTATTTATCGACGATTTTTGACCCATTGGAGTAGTCCATGAGTACGCAGATGTTTTTGATTAAGGTTAGGGGTTTGTCCCCTAAAACGTGAGGTAGACTGCCACATATATCTAGATGACAATGCAAAGCCAGTTATGCGATCAACGACAGTTTTGGAGTAAGATTGGTGAGGATAGCCAGAGTCGGTTAAGTGCTCAATTGTTTGGTTTTTTGGCTAGTATCATCTCACATAAATCATACAAATTCGGAGGAGGTTTTCCTTGGGTGCTTGTCTTATATGGGTTTAGGCCTTTGGGGCTTATACTTAAGTGATGTCAAGTTCGACTAGGATGGTTTGCATGAGAGATATCGACCCTCAGATTTGTGGCATGATGGATAAGCTAAGTAGAAGAGAGACCTCTAATCATCTTTGTATATACACTTGGTATCATGGTTAACATTTGTTTATCTTGGAAAGATAGTTCGACTACATTGGATTCCATTTAGCATAGTAAGTGATCGAGGTCCTACTTTTACTAGTGGGTTTCGGAAATGGAGGTCAAGAAGCTTCGCAATCATGAAGTTAAATTAGTTAAGGTACAGTGGATGAAGCTCAAGAAGATGCAACTTAGAAGACTGAAGACTAGATACGCGCATCATAACCTTATTGAGGGTCTATCCTTGATTCCTCTTTTTCTGTAAAGTTTATTTGCATGTTAGTCTTTATCTTTTAATTATATCCTATCGATCCTATCCTTGATCCTTAGGTAGAAGCCAATGGATGTAAACATGTGTTTGAGACATGTTACGTTTGGTGGATGCAAGTGGTTGCAAGTGTTTGCTAGTGGTTTCTCGTGGATGCATATACACACATTAGGCGCTAGATCGGCTCAGTCACTTTCATATTGCATATGCATGAGTGAATTTTTATACCTATGAATTGAAACTTGATGTGTTATCATATGGATGTTGCATTTTATGAATGATTGTGCACTCATGTAGAAGTTATAAAGTACGATTAGGAATAATTGCATACATGATGGACTCATGGCACTGACATGATTCGCATTTAGAAGGTCAACTGAATCAGTAGACCGCCTGATTTTACATTTGGGTAAGGACATATACACACACTATGCATATGTTCATGAAAAACATTAGAAACCTTTTTAAGGACAATGGATGCCTGTGTGGTTGAGTAGATGGATGTTGGATGGTAGGATATACATTCTTCTTAACTTGAAGATTTCAGGGACGAAAACCTTTAAGTAGGGGGGAATGTAACACCCCGTAATTTTAAAACAGGACATAAGAGATAATTAAAGAATAACTAATCATTAAAAGAAGAATTAAATGAAATGGGTTATGTCATTGCGTTCATCTCAGAATTCTGCTTGAGATAGAGTCTGAGTTTGCGTAAAACGGATACCGTATGAAGAAGATATGGACGAACGAAGTTAGGGAGAAATTTGGAAGTCGACCAGAATGCACTGGCGCACTTCACAAGTGTGCCAGTACAAAAATGCACTGAAGCACCTGCCAAGTGCTCCCATACTAATCCAGCACACAATTTTGGAGTGTTCTGTGATGATATGTTTTCTTCTGAGTGGCCGGATGATGTGTATTTGAGCTGGGTGGATCTGATGGACTCCTAGTTCATCTGAGGGCTCTAAATAATCCTAAACATCTATATATATGTAGCTAAAACTAAGCCCTAACATCATAACCCTGAAACTATGGTGCCGTCATGATGTTCATCTACAAGCCAGCCTAAGCCTCCATTCATTCTCTCCAAATTAGAAAATCAAACCAAACTAGTAGTCGATTATGAAGAACATCAAATCAAATCTAAATTAGAAGAATAAATAGTCTACTTCAAGGGAGAGCTATTCAGTTTCAGAATACAGATCCCAGAATTCAGGACTGTTCTATAGTTTATAAGTTCACATTACTTTCAGAAATAAAAGTTAATTGTGATTCTGACATTATAATAAATCTGGATCTGAGATTATGCCTATTTCTATCTGTCTTTCTATATCCATTAGATCTATCTCATTGATAATATTATGTCCATTCTTTGCCTCTTCTTTCCTTCTTCCATTTTTGTTTTATAACCAGGATACCGCGAGCCTGTGCCGAATCTCATAAGAGATGAACGTACATTGGAAATAAAATTAGGCATAAAATATGATTTGGACATGACCAGCGCTAAAATTTGGGAAAAATATTAAATTGTGTATTATTGGGCATAATTGAGTTGTAACTGATCTGAGGACATAATACATGTTGTATTCAAAACATAAAGTGTACGAACATTTGAGTTAAGATTTGAGGCACAAAGTATTGGACATATGACTTGAGATTTGAGGCATAAAACATGTTGGACATATAACTTGGGATTTGGGGGCGTAAATTGAACTGTTAACATGTAAGTTCAAGTTATTTTCAGATTTTAACACCTAATAGTGATTTTGGCATATAATGAAATGGATCTAAGTCCATGCTTGATGATAAGACAAATCTTTTAGATTAATTCCTATCTTTCTATTGAGTCAATGATTTACATGCCTAGGAAGTGATTATTCAATCATGCATGTATTTGTTGGACATCTGATATATAATCCTTCTAGGTTCGTGATGTTATTTATATCAGATCTATATGTCTATGAGGTTATTTCTGTCAGTTTCTTCCAGATCTAACTTTGTTATACCCCAACTCTAATAGATCTGAAATCCTCTTAGGTCCAAAATATTTGACAGATCTACTATTTTAATGCCTATTTTATACCTACTCTCGTTTATGTTCCTCTTTCGTCCCCTTTATTTTATGAATCTAGATTAACCTCGAATCTTGACTGAAACTTATTATACGTGCGATTGGAATGCGGGGGTAATGGGGAATAGTCTATTTGGTAATGGTGGAACATAATTTTGTAACTTATGATCTGGGGCATAATTTGTCTTTGTTGCGAACTTAGGGTAAATTGAAATATTAAATCTAGATTTGGCGCAAACTGTAAATTGGAATATTAATCTAGATTGGGCATAACCATTGGTAGAGACACCAAAGAATAATGTATATTGGGGTATTGGGGCGTGACTATTAGTATAAACTTGGGAAGATTAGGTGTAGCCTATTTTGAGTAATAACTCGAAATTGAATTTGGGAGCCATAACCTGCAAATAGATTTGTTGGGCATAATTTGAGAATTGTAATATGACTGGTTGGGATAATTAGCATATAAATCTAGACTTGGACATTTATGGAAAATGTGGCATAATCTGAAATTGACAACAATTTTGAATAGTTTACATATAATCTATAAATATGTAAATTAGTGAAAAGATGAATATGCCTAACCCGAGGTTAGATTGAGTGTGGTGTAAAACCGCCCGGAACTGCCTGGCACATCCAGTAACCATAACAACACCTATCTAATGTGAGAGGTTAGTGCATCATGCCCAAGAAAAACCCAAGGTTAGATTGAGTTATGGTGTAAAACTGCCCGGAACCGCCCAGCACATCCAGTAACCGCAATAACACATATTTAATTTGAGAGGTTGGTGCATTAATAAATCAATTAATGCTAATGAAAAAGATGAATGAGTAGGGTTAAGTAATGAGAAAAACTTAACCAATAGAACAAGATGGATGACTAGGATTAAGTTAATAGGAAATACTTAACCAGTATAGCATGATAAATGGAAAGGGTTAAGTTAAAACTTAACCAATATAACTTGATTCGTGGTAGGGTTAAGTTGACACAAGAAGGCAACAGTTAACCAAAGTAACATGACAATTAGGTGGGTTAAATTAACTTGAATTGATTGATGACATTTAACCAATACAACATGATGAACACGTGGGGTTAAGTTAACAAGAAAACACTTAACCAATATAACTTGATGAGCGAACGGGGTAAAGTTAATAAGAAACACTTAACCAACATGACACGATGACTGGGTGGGTTAAGTTAACATGAATGGACAACACTTAACCAATATGACATAATGCGCGGGAGGGGTTAAGTATGTTATGTAATGACGGTCGGAACAAAGCCCCCTTTCCTTGTACGCATATGAGCTGGCACATAACTCCCATATAACAAAAGGAATCCCTTATGTTACGTGCCTACCAGCTCATATTCGTACACAATTCCTTCAATATATTCCGTGATGTGGGAGTATTAATTCCAATCCATCATTCCTCCTTAACAACATGCGAGGAAATCCTAACAGTCTCCCCCTTTACTCGCATCCTACGGGTATCTTTTGAGAGCACGGCCTTGCCTGCATGGCCCAGTCCGAACCATCGGCTCCGATACCACTGTTATGTAATGACGGTCAGAACAAAGTCCCCCTTTCTCGTATGCATATGAGCTGGCACACGACTCCCATATAACAAAAGGAATCCCTTATGTTACATGCCTACCAACTCATAGTACACAATTACTTTAATATATTCCGTGATGTGGGACTATTAATTCCAATCCGTCATTCCTCTTTAACAACATGCGAGGCAATCCTAACAAAGTACATATCGAGTTAGTGGGTAATATTAGGAAATATAGGCCCACAAACTTAACCGTTAAATAAACATGCTTGAATCGATCGGAGGGTTAAGTACATCTCGTGTAGGTGGGTAATATTAGTACGTATAGGCCCACAAACTTAACCGTTAAATAAATATTTTTGAATCGATTGGTGGGTTAAGTACATCTCATGTAGGTGGGTGATATTAGTACATATAGGCCCACAAACTTAGCCGTTAAGAAAACATGCTAGAATCGATGGGAGCGTTAAGTACATCTGGTGTAGATGGGTAATATTAGTACATATAGGCGCACAAACTTAACCATTAAGAAAACATGCTAGAATCGCTGGGAGGGTTAAGTACATCTCGAGTAGGTGGGTACTATTTATATATATAGGCCGACAAACTTAACCAGTTGGAAACCTTAGTAACGAGAACCTATTTCAGCAATAACACACATAGATGTATCATGGTACCCTAAAACTAGGCAGGGTGGGGCACGATTACTTGGCTGATTATAAGCGGTCAAAATAGCGTCAAGGGGTACGTCAGTGTAGATTCCGACGGATTACGGGCGTGCACGTACTCCAGAGTAGGAAGAGCAGGCACTGGGTACCAGTAGTTATACATTGTGCATCTTCAATCGCATCGGGTCACTATCATAAGGAGTGATACACCTTATGATGGGACCGACACATGGTATATACACGCAAGAGAGGGCCATTTGACACATACACATGGAACATTTATGCAAGTAAGGAGCCGATCGATAAGGTAGTAAGGGTACATCTAACATGTTCATGGCAATTAGGCAGATTGAGGTGGAATCCTCATGATAGATGTACACCTGAAGGCTACCACAATTACGGGGATTGGGATCACGTTATCATATGATCATTTTATATAGATTACTAGTTGGGACACTAGTTAGGTGGTGCAGAGATATAAAAATCAGAATAACAGGGTAGTAGCGAAGTAGAGAAAGAGTAGAAGCGCATTCAGTTTATCTTGCCTTATCATACTTTATGCTTATCCTATGTTATCTTGTTATCCCTGTTATCATGGTATTGTATTATATTCAGTTTATTCATGTCATGATACTTTGCCTGTTTATATGATGAAAGTCACTGGACTTACTAGACTTATGTCTGACCAAGTTTTGTTTTGCCTCTTTTCTTCTGTTCTCGACCCCCTCAGGTTCACAGGGAGGAAATGTTACCACTTTGCTCAGTTTTGTTTCCAAGCTCGAAGATAGTCGATGTATTTCTTTGGACTCTCTCTTCCAGTGCTATGGCTGGTTCATGCTTTATTGGGGAATATCATTTTTGTTTTTATGCTTCTTTTATATTTGGAAGTTTTTAAATCAAGACAGAAGTTCTATGTATTACATTTAAGTATGATATAGAAAATTATTTGTAAAAGCTTGACTGAATTAAGTTGTTTATAAAATGACTTTATTCTCTGCTGATTTATTTGTCTGTCTTGTAATTTATCTGCATCTTTGTGAGTGACCTTAACGGAGGTGGGGTGCTTCACGACAGTCAGATAAGTTCCGACCCGTATTCTAGGATCAGAAGTTAAGAAGCTACTCAACAGAGAAGTCAAGTGGATGAAAGTTCAGTGGGAAGATAACCAAGAGGATACAACTTGGGAAACTGAAGACAAGATTCACGCTTCATACCCTTTTCTTTTCAAGGGCATATTCATAACTTCCTTTCCAAAGCTTTTACTAATGCTTGGTTCCATCATTTAAAGTATATCCTATCGATCGAATCTTTAACCTTTAAGTAGGAATCCCATGGATGTAAGCATGTGTTTGAGACATGTTATGATTGATAGTGCAAGTGGATGCAAGTGTTTTTTAGTGGTTGCTCGTGGATGCATATACACACACATTAGGCACTAGATCGGCTCAATCACTCTCATACTGCATACGGATGCATGTGCAATTTTTTCCCCTTTTCTGGATGAAAATGGGTGAATCGTCATATGGATGTTGCATTTGGATGGATGATTGTGCACCCATATAGCGTTTACTTGATATGTTAGGCTTATTTGCATACATGTTAGACTCATGGAATAAAAGTGAATTGCATTGAGGAGGTTGACTAGATCAATAGACCGCCTGATCTTTCGCACTAGTATAAGGATATATACTGACACCTTTGCATATGTTCATACAAGCATTAGAAATCTTTTAAGAACAAGGGATACCTGTGATTGGTGGGTGAGTAGATGGATGGTAGGATATACATTCTTCTTAACTTAGAGATTTCGCGGGCAAATCCTTTGAGGAGGGGAGAATGTAACACCCCATAATTTTAACAACACTAAAGATGATAAATTAAAGAATACTTAATTAAATATTCAGAGTTAAGTGAAATGGATTGTGCCAGTACGTTCATCCCGGAATTCTGCTTGAGATAGACACCTGGTTGCATAAAACGACACTGTATGAAGAAGTTATTAAGGTTTGAAGTTTGTATACGCATAAGAAGAATATATATATGAATAGAATAAGTTCCAAAATTCAATACAGTTCAAATTCGCGCAGCAGGGAGGGAATGGGAAAATTCTCGTCCAAGGGTGTCGACCAATCAAGGGGGTGTTGACCCATGGGTCGACACCCACACAGGGGTGTGTACTCCCATCCCAGATCCAAGGTAGAATTCATTTTTCTGAACGTGGACTGATTTCGGGGTCTAGATTCATTGGTTCTAGGCTATAAATAGGACCTTATACCCATTGTTTTATTCACACAAAAACAATGGAGGACTAGGTGCTGCCTCTGCCTAGACCAAAATAGCCTATTTTTCTTCTACAACGAGGGTTAGACTAATTCAGAGAAATGTGATTCAAGATCTGCAATTCATTTTCTATTTTCTTCTATTTCTTAGATCCAATCACGGTGAGTCTACGTTATTTTTAGATCTAAATACTTAAAAGTTAATATTGACATGATTATAACATAGATTTAAGCCTACGACTATTTGAATCATATTAGATCCGCTATAATTTGTGTCTATGCTATTCTGACATGACTATGAACTAGATCTTAGCCTATACCTAGTGAATCATGTCTTATCTATCATTATTTGTAGATCTAATTTATTGTTTAGATCTCATCGTTCCTGTCCCTATAATGTTAATCAGTGCAATTGTCACAACAGATCTATTATTAGTTAGGTATTCTGATTCTTTATTTAGATCTCATCAGGCCTATTTATGATATTAGAATCAGTTCTATTGTCATATGTTCATCAGATTTGTTTCAATATGCATATCTTGTCATTATGCCCAACTTTATCATTGTATATTTATTAGTTGCTATGCCTATTTTATACCATTTATGCCAGCCTTGTTATTATGTTCATTTCTGTCCTCTTCCCTTCTTCTTTTCCCTTTTTATTTTATAGTAAGGCTATCTTCGAGCCTAGGCATGCCGTTGAAATATGCGAACACGTTAAATTGGGAACAAGGGGAAAATGTTAAAATTGGGGCATGACTTGTATTGGGAAATTTAGGCATAAATTGAATGAAATACATGAATATGAATTTGGGGAATAAGCCAAACTTTGATAAAAGATCTGAATTTGGGGCATATGATACATGATGAACATGGCTTGGGAAAGGGGCATGAAAATTTATAATGAAGTAGGAATAATTGTTAAAGAATGAACATGCCTAGATTTATAGTAATTAGAAACTTTAACCGCGCTTATAGACGAGGCTAGATTGCGTTTATGGTAGAAGTCTTCCAGGAACCGACCGGCATATCCAGCGACCACAAGTGGTGAATCTAATGTGAGGGGCCTAAGTGCATGAACACGTGACGTGCTAAGACACGAGGTTAAGCCCGACTTTTGGAAGAAGCCTGCCAGAACCAAACCGGCATATCCAGCATCCACAAGTTGTATGTTTAATGTGGGAGGTCTAGTACATTATAACCACAAATGAATAAGGTAATAAACTTGAATACTTAACCTAGTTGAATCCATAGGGATTGAATATTTTCATTTGAGTAGGGGTTAAGTAAACTTGTATAAAACATTGGAAGGGTTAAGTATATCTTGGCGTGGTGGGTAATATTTATATAAATAGGAGCACAAACTTAACCTCTGGGGTTATGCAATCTTTTACTCTAGTATGGCATAACCGGTCGAAAAACTAGTGGGGGTGCTTGTATCATCTTGTGTGTGGGACCCGTTTCAGTCAGTAACCCATTATAGGTATCAAATGAGTACTCCGAACTGAGTCGGAGTCAGGGCGCACTTACTCGGCTGATTGTAAGAGATCCAAACGTTGGGGCGGTATGGGCGGCGAGTTTCGAGGAGTCATATGCGTGCATGGGTCCGGGTAAGAGGTGGCTAATACGTCATGACATCAATAGATATAGTTGTGCGCATCTTGAAAACGAAGGGTTGCCATTTTAGGAAGTGATACATCCTATTGTGGGGCCAGCATAGGGCATTTACGAAGTAGGGAGCCGATCGATTGGGGTAGTAATTAGGGTACATCTAGACTTCGGTATGTTTAGGAGCCTGTTATTATCCTTATGGGTAACTCCGGTATGTTGGGCTGCTTGTTGATTGTATGGGGTTAAACCTCTCACTAGAAGCACGCCGAAGTCTACCATCTTGTTGTTGCTGGGATCATCTCATTCCGGTTATACTAGTATTGGTGCAGGGAAAAAGGGAAAGTACTAGAGAAGCGCAATATACTCTATCATTTTTATCATGTTTACCTTGTCATACCTGCTTTTTATGATGTTATCTCTCTTATCCGCTTTATATGCCTGTCATGATACTTTTACTTATTTATATGCTAAAAGTAACTGGACACGCAAGACTTTATGTCTGACCTATTTTGTTTCCTCGTCTTTCTCTTACGTTTCCTCCCAGGTACTCAGAGTGGGAATACTCAAGCCTGATCAGCATTTTGCTTTCTTTCTTCTTGGAGCTTCTTAGATGTATTGCTCGAGTTCTTATCTTTTCTATTATAGCTATGTTTTTTTAGGGAACTATGATTCTTTTATTACTGTACTTTGATGTTTTAAGTGCAAGACGGGAATTATAAGATGATGTACTGGGTTTATGTATTTTCAGACTTATGATGTTTTGAATCACGATATTATGTTTTCTGCTTAATAAAAATTTAAATTCCGCTGCTATTTTATATCTATCTTGTAATGTTTCTATTTCTGTTTACCTATAATGCTTCATGGAACTTAATGCATTCTCTTAATGAGTGACACTAACGGATGTGGGGTGTCACATTTCTTTCAAAAGCAATATACACCTTTGCCAGCGGTGTGCCGCCTTTTCTTCCACCATGACCCATGCAATCTCCATCGCCAACGGTGTGCCGCCCTAGGCTCCGCTATTTCCACCTTTATCCTAGAAATGGCCATACACGTTACCTTAATGTCCATCGACTAAGGCCTGAGACCACCGCTACCACTTGATTTCACCCACGATGTTGCCTTCCAGTGAAGTCAAGTACCCTACGATCCACTCCTAAAAAGCTTTATCCCCTCGTGTTTCGACCTGGAAAAGGAAATAATGTCGAACGACGACCATGCCGGAGGCCATCGGGACCACTGCTATTACATGCGAGCTCGCGTTCACTGGCACCTTCAGACCCTCCTATGTACGCCCAAAACCGGAGAATTTACCCCTCTAACCCATTTAGAGTCTTAATCACCATAACAAGCACACCAAGTGCTCGAGAGAATGCCATAGAGGAAAGTGCACTATTTGGGAGGCCTACTGGTTGATCTGGTCTTTGAGTTTGTGTACAGTATGCAACTAGTCAAATTGCTACTGTATAGCAATAGGTATATTTCCATATTCACAATTATAAAGAAAATTTAAATATGTGTTCCCAGCTTGGAGTTTAATAGTGAGAATTATCACTGTTAATTGGTTCATATTTAAGTGGAGTTGTCATACTTGGAAATATTCATATTTTATTACATATGTACACAAAGTGTATATGTATGTAAACGGTTTGGATAAAGATTCAATCTTGCTGCAAATCAAGTTTCGCTTGTGTTTTGTGTACAGGTATAGTCGTCTTCTCCGCCTTCTAGCCACGAAAGGTGAGTTTGCTCACTCGCGAATAATTGATTATTAGGTGAATTAAAAACTTGAGATGTTGAATTAAATGTTAGGGTTCTTTAGATTTGTTTGCTTTGTGATTGCACACGTGTGACACGCACACCGTTCCCTTATATGACACAATATGGATGTGATATGATATGCTATAGTTATTGTTCTCACTATGCAAGTTTCCCTTAGATTAGAAAACCATTATGGGTTGAATGATAAATATCCGAAGAAATGTATATCTGAGTCAATTTAGGACACAGGTTGAAATGATATATACCGGGGTTCGTATATTTTAAAGAACGGATTAAAATGATAAATATCCGTATCACTTGACCATAGGATAGAAAATTATATACGGACAACTATGGTCAATAAAAATAGAAATATTTTAAAATGTTGTATTGATTTTTGTAAATATAAATTTTTTATGAAAAAGTTTCCATATAGCATAAAGGAAGGTGTAAAGAAATTTTGTTAAAAATTAATTAGTTTTAAAGGTAATTTTACGAGTTAAGCTTTAAGTTAAAGATTATTTTAAATATATTCCACATATACTTTTGTTCATGTAATAAAATTTAATAACATGAAATCTAAAATTTGATGATTTACTATAAAAGATTTCGAAGACTTGTTATATGCTTTAGAACTTATTTTAATATATGATTTGTCAAATGATCTCTTAACATTACTTTGAAAAAAAAGAAAGAAAAATTGATTTATCAAAATTGAAAATTTTGTTAAATTCAAGTATAAGAGGAACATGCTCATCCAATCATGGTGAATGCGAGTTTTGTTAACAAATTTGGAATTTAACAAATATTCCATTGGTTAATAACTTAAGTTGGAGTCGTTTTGGGAATTATTATAAAAGGGAATTTGATTTGAATATGAAATCTAGTTGGGAAAAGTAATTGTGAGACATGGATTTTGATTGGATTGGATTAATATTATTCAAATAGAACTATAATTTCATAAAAGCAATTTTCTGTGATGAAAAGGAATTCCGCTCGATCTGAATCTGTCGCTAAACCGATCTAGACCGTTCGAAACGCCTGATCGTTTTGAGAACATGACAAAATAGAACGCAGACGGAAGAACATTTCATCGTATATTACAACAATTCCATCAGAATACAAGAATATACAGAGTATGAATCAATACTACACAGAAATATCAGAGATTTAAATTACATTTAAATACATCGCAGCGGAAAATAATACAATACACAACTAGAAGAGATATACGGATACAAAGCTTTCCGGATATCATTCCAGCTGTAAACCAGGATCTTGTGGATATAAATCTGCAAAACCAAAAATACTAGCTGCCCGTGTCAAAATAAGGGCACCCAGAGTTTAGGTTAAAACAATAAACTCCAGGTCAGTCATGGGACTGGTGTGAGAACTAAAACAGTTATTAATCTTTATTTCAAAGTTAGGTAAATCAAGGGACCACGCCGTATAACACGGAACGGGTTTCCTCCCAAGAATACCAGTGCATCAAACAAACAACGCAATGCTAAATAAAGAAGAATGAAGCTATTATAAGACCCAGTTCCCATCACACAATGCAACGCAAGCCGTAGGATAGGGTTTTTACCTTATAATAGCCAAGAATGCTTGATACGTTTAAAACAAATCATTTGATACTATTATAAGTGCATAGTGTATAAAACAACTTCAAATCATAAGTATCAATCATATACGGCATAAGCGCCCCATCCCACTATGTCGCCATACTAGGCTCTACAAATAAAACCGCAAATGTCACGTATTTGGAAATTGGATTTCCATCTTTGAACCGAGGCAAAAGATAGTCCTCAACCGATTCGAGATGCTCTAGTCTGCCCCTCAATAACATAACGCATCGTCCCTTGGAGCGACAGGGTCGGTCCACCGATGTGGATTAAAATGCCTGAACATGCGTTTCCCCACCCTATGGGGCGTAGGTGAGCCAACTAAATGACTCCATCAGACCCGGATCGTCCGATCAAACCGAGGCGCCTCGCATCAGCAACAACCACATAAGTCAAACTCGTCAGGGCGTGTAAAACCACTGATGCCACTTCTAACTAGAAAGAAACGCATGCCCTCCCTGAGGTCCTTCTCCCATTTTTGGTTCATACCGGGTGTGAAACTCGCGAAGTAAACGTTACACAAAGCTACGCCACACAGGCCGTGCTTCGATCCTCAACCACAAGACTTTGCTTTTCAACAGAATCCTTGATCAATTGCCACTTAGGCATGCCACACAGGCAATTCACTCTATGCGTTTGATATCCATCAGTATATAACCCCTGAGCTCGTACGTCTCAGAGAAGGGTGTTAAGCAAGAGAATAAATTCTCCGCTTCCAAACAGATATATATTTTATAGAAATCAATCACACAGACTAAAATCCAATGTCAGACACACATTCCATTTACAAGTTCGTTCTGGGTCTGAACGAAACTGGAGGCACCTAGTACCCCGCACATCCATCGATCTCCTAGTACAGCTGGGCGATCACCAACTGTTTCCATCTTCTTGGGTGTACATCCCAATCAAGATCATCAGTAATCACCCAAACGACGTGAAGACCTCTAGTCTTCAACCACCGTCTTCATCTTCGACACCACGTCGAATCAGTTATTCAGAATGGGATAAACGCGGTCTTTCTGAATAACTCGCGTATATAATAAACAAGTGTTACACAAACACAACATACGCCTCATTCCAATTCAGAATATTCTTTTATTCAAATACTCTTATACTTTGGGAAAGGTTCCCATTAATTTTATCAAAGTTAAATTCTTGAAATTTATTCTTTAATTTTTCTTTGAATATCACTTTAAACTAGTCGGGATTAGCGAACCACACCGAAGTAATTATTTATTTTATTTCCCAACCCCAACCTATTTATCCCATGAAGTAAAACTGGGAATACTTCATACCTAACACCACGGTGTTCTCGGTAAATTCAATTACCATTTCACGTTCAAATCTAATTAAAGATTTAACTATCGCCTGGAGTAAAACTGGTGATACTCCATTCTCGATCTTTTCAATCTAATTAAAGATTCATTAAAACTCCACTTAGTTTTAATCTTTAACTGGGTCAAAGAATCAGTGTCCTTTAAAACACGGTTCACGATAAACCCCAAAATCACATCACATTAATTATCGGGTTAAAGAACAAGTGTTATTTAAAACATTGTTCACGATAAACCCAAAAATCAATATCAATTCAATTCCAATTAAATATCATTTAATTGGTACACTTCATTAAATCTAAATAAAAAGATTTAATCTTTTCTCAACTGGGTTCAAGAATAGTGTTAAAAAGACACCATTCACGACAAACCCAAATCACATTTGATATTAAATACAAGGCTCTGAACAGAAAATATATCGGCTTATATTCAATATCAAATTCTACGACCAACAAATATCGTATTGGAAATAGCGATATATAAATATCTTTAAAATTTCCATAACAACATCTATATAATCACGAAATCCAACATCGAAATATTCCAAGGACAATTTCGATTCAGATCCATTCCAATTCAATTATTGGAAATTCTGGTTATTTTCAAAACCATTTCAAATCCAATTTATTTATTTAAAAATAAATAAAATTATAATCCTAGTTCAAAACTAGTTCATTTCGATAAAAATCTACTTTTATATTTTCAAATATGGAGTTTTTCATCCCATTTCTTCCCAAATCATTTTTTTATGATTTTACACAAATTATTACTATTTTCAATAATTTTATCAAGGCCCGTACAGTCGATTTCCATCAATGGTCATCGAACTGCACTTATAGCGACCTTTTTCAAATTTGATTTGAACATAATTCCAAATCCTACCGTTAGATTTCAAATTTCCAATATTCGTTAGAAAGCTCTTTTCGATACGAACCCAACGGTTCCGGTTTTAGGAGAATCCGACGGTCGGATCTCCCGCAATATCCATGTTAAGTCAATGGTCGAAATTCACGAACTACCGCAGCGCGGCACGTTCTATTCAGGCCATTATATTATATATATATATATATATATATATATATATATATATATATATATATATATAATATATACTTCGTCGATTTTAATTCAAAACGTGCTTTATTAATCGTTTTAAATTCATTTCAAATTGATTTCAATTCAATTTAATTCGAATGCAATTCCTTTCAATTTCAATTCGAATTCAATTCTATTCAATTTCAATTCGAATTCATTTCTATTCAATTTCAATTCGAATTCACTTCTATTCAATTTCAATTTGAATTCATTTCTATTCAATTTAATTCGAATTTACTTCTTTTCAAAATATCAGATTTTGAAATCACTTTCGATATTCGTTATAAAATGAATAAAATCGATATAAATATCGTTCACGTCAAAATGGCGTCAATCTAATCAACACGGCTTCATATATTTTCTATTTTCAAATATTCTATTTCAAATATTTTTACTTCTAAACCGGAATGAGGCCCAATCAATTACCATATAATGTTAATTATATGGGTTTTCTACAACACATGTATACAATAACAACGATGAATAGTCAACCATCATCCAAAGTGCATTATACACTGTATAAGCATCAAATATAAATATTCAACGCTTATAACAGTCTGTCAATCAATCGATTGACATACAACTAAACAATCGGGATTAGTGTACGTCAAATATCATCCCGATACCTGTGTGGGGTTTCAAACAATCAAACACAGATTTTATTTGTGCAGTTGGGCGATGTGTAAAATTTATCGTCCCAATCAATATCAGTCAAATGTGTGTATAAACAAATCGTCCGATTTTGTTTATTTTTATTTCATTTCATATACACGTTAAAAATTCTATTTTTAACTATAAAATATTTTAACTATGTAAATATCTTATTTCATTTCACATCACATCACACAATCAACTACACATCAAAATCAAACAAACAAGCATACAAGCCGTCCATGGTCTGTGGACGACGGGTGTCAGGTGCTACTTAACACCGTCTGCATCCTAGTATATATTTATATAACTAGAAAATAAAATTAAAGGTGAGAAGTTCTCAGAGATTAGCCAATCCAATCCCACTGTTCTTCTTATGTAGAAATCTTCGCCATCTCTTCTTTCGTTACTTTCATCTTCCGTATTCACTACCTATATAAATATTGAATTTTTACTTCGCTATTCAATATATAAAAATCGAATTTTTACTTCGCTATTCAATATATAAAAATCGAATTTTTACTTCGCTATTCAATATATAAAAATTGAATTTTTACTACGCTATTCAATATATAAAAATCGAATTTTTACTACACTATTCAATATAGAAAAATCGAATTTTTACTATGCTATTCAATATATAAAAATCGAATTTTTACAGTGCTATTCAATATATAAAAATCGAATTTTTACTGTGCTATTCAATATAGAAAAATCGAATTTTTACTTCGCTATTCAATATATAAAAATCGAATTTTTACTTCGCTATTCAATATATAAAAATCATATCTTTAACTTTTATAATATAAAAATCATATTTTTAATCTTCACATTATATAAAAATCCAACATTTATATAATATACTTCATAATAATCAAGTTTTTAAATTGATTAACCTAACTAAACGTTTAAAATAAACTAAAACAAAATGAAATAAAATAAAATAAAACTTACAGCAAATTGGGGGGTCACTGTTCCGTCGGGGGTAGGGTGTGCGTCGAACAGCAGGAGGGAGTGGAGGTGCGGTTGGAGGGGGTTGATCGTAGTGGGCGGTGGCGCGTGGGAAGGCGGTTTGGGGAGATTCGAAGGGAGGGGGTGTGCGGTTTTGAGGGATTCGAAGGGGGAGTCGGTGCTGTTGGGGCGCGCTTCACGGAGGAGCGGAGGACGAAGGGAGGGGGGTGAAGCGATGGTGGCGGCGATGAAGAGGGGGGGTCGCGGCTGTGTTGAGGTTTTTTTTTCTTCTTTTTATTCGATTTGAGAAATGAGTGAACGGAGGGGGCCAGCGAGAGAATATAGAGGGGAGAGGTTTTGTTTTAATTTATTTATTTATTTTAATTTTAAAAAGGTACCTTTATTTTCGACCTCGAAACGAGGCCCACCGCCTGTCGTTCATAGCTAATTACACCCATTCCGAACACAATGGAATATGTACCATAGGCTGATTTGATCATTTCGATCAGTTTTCGTCAAAATCAACATATAACTCTATATATTGAATTTGAACACGCATTTCAATTTACCGGGGTCACATACGGACTCTAAAAATTCCAGAAAAATATTTTCTGGCTTCGTATTGATGATACGGTCCTAACAAAACTAATTTCGTCGAATTCGGAGACCGTTTGAAAAATGGCCATTTTCCAGTCGATTAAAATCAACTGAAACTGGCCAAACGCATTTTACTTTGCCACACTCACATATTGATTCGAAAAATTATGAAATTTGAAACCTAGCAATAACTTGACATCACGGATCCAACAAAAGAGGTTTCGTCGAAAACCGAGGTCATTTGCAAAATTTCCATTTTTAAGGACCTGAATTCCATAGCGTCTATTCAGAATTTTCAACTGGGCATATCTTTTGATTCCCGCTATGAAATTTTGATTTTCCGGATTCGTTGGAAAGATATTCACAAATAGATTCAAATATTTTTGGTTTCACTAAAATTCGGTTTATTTTGCACCCGGTACATTCATTTGAATTTTGAAATTGAATTATCGAACTACCGCGCCATTTTCAATTCCTTTTATAATATAAAATAAATATTTATACTCTAACAACGATCTATATAAATATATACGTTCGAATTATATCTAAAATAAATTTCTCTTCGTTATTATTTAAAATAATTCATTTTAAATAATCAAAATTCGCTAAAATTGCCAAAATAAAAATTTTAAAATGGCCCAGATTTCCGGGTTATTACAATCTCCCCCGCTTAAAACTTTTCGTCCCCGAAAAGGAACGAAGCCGAAAGTTGTTTCACAAATCAACTCAACTTCCGCTATTTTGATTACTGCTTAAGTTCTTCAACTTTTCAGTTTCTATGAACTTTTCAAATTTTTCAAAAATTTGGCTAACACCCTAAATTTTCGAAAAATTTCGCCATAACCTCCCCTGCACCGGGAGCACGGGAAAATCTCGAAATTTCCATACAGGCCTTCTGATCTCAAAACGAAAAAGAAAAAGCCAAGCGGCTAGCCAATCGGCTCATAAAATCATCATCACCCAAACAAAACAGTAAATTATGATAAACATGTACCTATTTGTCGGGCAAACAAATTTTATTCTCTGCTCTATCCTCCTTTCTATGACCTGTTCAAAGTAAGTACAAGTATATGCAAGCAAATGCGACAAATTTTCAATACAATTCAATATTTGATTCAATTAGGCTAAATGGTTCAAAATTACCAAACAAATAAACAAACAACACAACCATCAATCAATTAGTGAATTAGAGTTTCAAATTGATAATTTTGATATGTATACAGAAAATCATGTTTTTGATGCCAAATCACAACAATAAATCTATCTATATTAGTTTTGGTTCTCACACCAGTCTAATGGAAATAAGTAGATATCACACCTTCGAAACACGAATATAAATACTGATGATGTGGCCACATCATTAGAATTATCTTTGGGTGTCTAGAATGTGATTCTATATCTATCCAGTATATTAAAACTTCGAATACACGCGGATCAAACGTATACGCAAAATCTTTATATACTGCATTGTCCAAATCAATATAAATAAATAATCAAATACGAATAATTGATTTATATTACAAAACAAGATATGTTTTCATTTTCAAAAATATACTCTTCACACTCGTTCTAGGATACTACTGATCCCATCTCTAACGAGTCATTCCCATTGGATATTACTAATCCAATTATCTGATGAATTCTTTCGTATGGTTCTAATGTGCCTTGTTCTCTGAGCTTTGTAAACCAAAGCTCTGATACCAACTGTGACGAAAAGGAATTCCGCTCGATCCGAATCAGTCGCTAAACCGATCTAGACCGTTCGAAATGCCTGATCGTTTTGAGAACACGACAAAATAGAACGCAGACGGAAGAACATTTCATTGTATATTACAACAATTCCATCAGAATACAAAAATATGCAGAGTATGAATCAATATTACATAGAAATATCAGAGATTTAAATTACATTAAAATACATCGCAGCGGAAAATAATACAATACAAAACTAGAAGAGATATACGGATACAAAGCTTTCCGGATATCATTCCAGCTGTAAATCAGGATCTTGTGGATATAAATCTGCAAAACCAAAACTACTAGCTGCCCGTGTCAAAATAAGGGCACCCAGAGTTTAGGTTAAAACAATAAACTCCAGGTCAGTCATGGGACTGGTGTGAGAACTAAAACAGTTATTAATCTTTATTTCAAAGTTAGGTAAATCAAGGGACCAAGCTGTATAACACGGAACGGGTTTCCTCCCAAGAATACCAGTGCATCAAACAAACAGCGCAATGCTAAATAAAGAAGAATGAAGCTATTATAAGACCCAGTTCGCATCACAAAATGCAACGCAAGCCGGAGGATAGGTTTTTTACCTTATAATCACCAAGAATGCTTGATACGTTTAAAACAAATCATTTGATACTACTATAAGTGCATAGTGAATAAAACAACTTCAAATCATAAGTATCAATCATAGACCGCATAAGCGCCCCATCCCACTATGTCGCCATACTAGGCTCTACAAATAAAACCGCAAATGTCAGGTATTTTGAAATTGGATTTCCATCTATGAACCGAGGCAAAAGATAGTCCTCAACCGATTCGAGACGCTCTAGTCCTCCCCTCAGGAACAGAACGCATCGTCCCTTGGAGCGACAGGGCCGGTCCACCGATGTGGATTAAAATGCCTGAACATGCATTTCCCCGCCCTATGGGGCGTAGATGAGCCAACTAAATGACTCCATCGGACTCGGATCGTCCGATCAAACAGAGGCGCCTCGCAACAGCAACAACCACATAAGTCAAACTCGTCAGGGCGTGTAAAACCACTGACGCCACTTCTAACTAGAAAGAAACGCATGCCCTCCCTGAGGTCCTTCTCCCGTTTTTGGTTCATACCGGGTGTGAAACTCGCGAAGTAAACGTTACACAAAGCTACGCCACACATGCCGTGCTTCGATCCTCAACCACAAGACTTTGCTTTTCAACAGAAGCCTTGATCAATTGCCACTTAGGCATGCCACACAGGCAATTCACTCTATGCGTTTGATATCCATCAGTATATAACCCCTGAGCTCGTACGTCTCAGAGAAGGGCGTTAAGCAAGAGAATAAATTCTCCGCCGCCAAACAGATATATATTTAATAGAAATCAATCACACAGACTAAAATCCAATGTCAGACACATAGTCCATTTACAAGTCTGTTCTGGGTCTGAACGAAACCGGAGGCACCTAGTATCCCGCATATCCATCGATCTACTGGACGATCACCAACTGTTTCCATCTTCTTGGGTGTACATCCCAATCAAGATCATCTGTAATCATCCAAACGACGTGAAGACCTCCAGTCTTCAACCACTGTCTTCATCTTCGACACCACGTCGAATCAGTTATTCAGTATGGGGTAAGCCCGGTCTTTCTGAATAACTCGCGTATATAATAAAAAAGTGTTACACAAACACAACATACGCCTCATTACAATTTAGAATATTCTTTTATTCAAATACTCTTATACTTTGGGAAAGGTTCCCATTAATTTTATCAAAGATAAGTTCTTGAAATTTGTTGTTTAATTTTTCTTTGAATATCACTTTAAACTAGTCAGGATTAGCGAACCACACCGAAGTAATTATTTATTTTATTTACCAACCCCAACCTATTTATCCAATGAAGTAAAACTGGGAATACTTCATACCTAACACCACGGTGTTATCGGTAAATTCAATTACCATTTCACGTTCAAATCTAATTAAAGATTTAACTATCGCCTGGAGTAATACTGGTGATACTCCATTCTCGATCTTTTTCAATCTAATTAAAGATTCATTAAAACTCCACTTAGTTTTAATCTTTAACCGGGTTAAAGAATCAGTGTCCTTTAAAACACGGTTCACGATAAACCCCAAAATCACATCACATTAATTATCGGGTTATAGAACAAGTGTTATTTTAAACACTGTTCACGATAAACCCAAAAATCAATATCAATTCAATTCCAATTAAATATCATTTAATTGGTACACTTCATTAAATCTAAATAAAAAGATTTAATCTTTTCTCAACTGGGTTCAAGAACAGTGTTAATAAAGACACCATTCACGACAAACCCAAATCACATTTGATATTAAATACAAGGCTCTGAACAGAAAATATATCGGCTTATATTCAATATCAAATTCTACGACCAACAAATACCGTATTGGAAATAGCGATATATAAATATCTTTCAAATTTCCATAACAACATCTATAATTACTAAATCCAACATCGAAATATTCCAAGGACAATTTCGATTCAGATCCATTCCAATTCAATTTTTGGAAATTCTGGTTATTTTCAAAACCGTTTCAAATCCAATTTATTTATTTAAAAATAAACAGAATTATAATCCTAGCTCAAAACTAGTTCATTTCGATAAAAGTCTATTTTTATCTTTTCAAATATGGAGTTTTTCATCCCAGTTCTTCCCAAATCATTTTTTTATAATTTTACACAAATTATTACTATTTTCAATAATTTTATCAAGGCCCGTACAGTCGATTTCCATCAATGGTCATCGAACTGCACTTATAGCGACCTTTTTCAAATTTGATTTGGATATAATTCCAAATCCAACCATTAGATTTCAAATTTCCAATATTCGTTAGAAAGCTCTTTTCGATACGAACCCAACGGTTCCGGTTTTAGGAGAATCCGACGGTCGGATCTCCCGCAATATCCATGTGAAGTCAATGGTCGAAATTCACGAACTACCGCAGCGCGACGCGTTCTATTCAGGCCATTATATTATATAAATAATATATATAATATATACTTCGTCGATTTTAATTCAAAACGTGCTTTATAAATCGTTTTAAATTCATTTCAAATTGATTTCAGTTCAATTTCAATTTAATTCGAATGCAATTCCTATCGATTTCAATTCGAATTCAATTCAATTCAATTTCAATTCGAATTCATTTCTATTCAATTTCAATTCGAATTCACTTCTATTCAATTTCAATTTGAATTCATTTCTATTCAATTTAATTCGAATTTACTTCTTTTCAAAATATCAGATTTTGAAATCACTTTCGATATTCGTTATAAAATGAATAAAATCGATATAAATATCGTTCACGTCAAAATGGCGTCAATCTAATCAACACGGCTTCATATATTTTCTATTTTCAAATATTCTATTTCAAATATTTCTACTTCTAAACCGGAATGAGGCCCAATCAATTACCATATAATGTTAATTATATGGGTTTTCTACAACACATGTATACAATAACAACGATGAATAGTCAACCATCATCCAAAGTGCATTATACACTGTATAAGCATCAAATATAAATATTCAACGCTTATAACAGTCTGTCAATCAATCGATCGACATACAACTAAACAATCGGGATTAGTGTACGTCAAATATCATCTCGATACCCGTGTGGGGTTTCAAACAATCAAACACAGATTTTATTTGTGTAGTTGGGCGATGTGTAAAATTTGTCGTCCCAATCAATATCAGTCAAATGTGTGTATATAAACAAATCGTCCAATTTGTTTATTTTTATTTCATTTCATATACACGTTAAAAATTCTATTTTTAACTATAAAATATTTTAACTATGTAAATATCTTATTTCATTTCACATCACATCACACAATCAACTACACATCAAAATCAAACAAACAACCATACAAGCCGTCCATGGTCTGTGGACGACGGGTGTCGGGTGCTACTAAACACCGTCTGCATCCTAGTATATATTTATATAACTAGAAAATAAAATTAAAGGTGAGAAGTTCTCACAGATTAGCCAATCCAATCCCACCATTCTTCTTATGTAGAAATCTTCGCCATTTCTTCTTTCGTTACTTTCGTCTTCCGTATTCACTACCTATATAAAAATTGAATTTTTACTTCGCTATTCAATATATAAAAATCGAATTTTTACTTCGCTATTCAATATACAAAAATCGAATTTTTACTTCGCTATTCAATATATAAAAATCGAATTTTTACTTCGCTATGCAATATATAAAAATCGAATTTTTACTTCGCTATTCAATATATAAAAATCGAATTTTTACTATGCTATTCAATATATAAAAATCGAATTTTTACTATGCGATTCGATATAGAAAAATCGAATTTTTACAATGCTATTCAGTATAGAAAAATCGAATTTTTACTATGCTATTCAATATATAAAAATCGAATTTTTACTAAGCTATTCAATATATAAAAATCGAATTTTTACTATGCTATTCAATATAGAAAAATCGAATTTTTACTTCGCTATTCAATATATAAAAATCGAATTTTTACTTCGCTATTCAATATATAAAAATCATATCTTTAACTTTTATAATATAAAAATCATATTTTTAATCTTCACATTATATAAAAATCCAACATTTATATAATATACTTCATAATAATCAAGTTTTTAAATTGATTAACCTAACTAAACATTTAAAATAAACTAAAACAAAATGAAATAAAATAAAACTTACAGCAAATTGGGGGGGGTCACTGTTCCGTCGGGGGTAGGGTGTGCGTCGAACAGCAGGAGGGAGTGGAGGTGCGGTTGGAGGGGGTTGATCGGAGTGGGCGGTGGCGCGTGGGAAGGCGGTTTGGGGAGATTCGAAGGGATGGGGGTGTGCGGTTTTGACGGATTCGAAGGGGGGGGCGGTGCTGTTGGTGCGCGCTTCAGGGAGGAGCGGAGGACGGAGGGAGAGGGGTGAAGCGATGGTTGCGGCGACGAAGAGGGGGGGTCGCGGCTGTGTTGAGGGGGTTTTTCTTCTTCTTTTTATTCGATTTGAGAAATGAGTGAACGGAGGGGGCCAGAGAGAGAATATAGAGAGGAGAGGTTTTGTTTTAATTTATTTATTTATTTATTTTAATTTCAAAAAGGTACTTTTATTTTCGACCTCTAAACGAGGCTCATCGCCAGTCGTCAATAGCTAATTACCCCCATTCTGAATACAATGGAATATGTACCGTAGGCTGATTTGATCGTTTTGATCAGTTTCCATCAAAATCAACATATAACTCTATATATTGAATTTGAACATGCATTTCAATTTACCGGGGTCACATACGGACTCTAAATATTCTAGAAAAATATTTCCTAGCTTTGTATTGACGATACGGTCCTAACAAAACTAATTTCGTCGAATTCTGAGACCGTTTGAAAAATGGCCATTTTCCAGTCGATTAAAATCAACTAAAACTGGCCAAACGCGTTTTCCTTTGCCACGCTCACATATTGATTCGAAAAATTATTAAATTTTAAACCTACCAATAACTTGACATCAAGGATCCAAGAAAAGTGGTTTCGTCGAAAACCGAGGTCATTTGCAAAATTTCCATTTTTGAGGGCCTGAATTCCATAGTGACTATTCAGAATTTTCAACTGGGCATATCTTTTGATTCCCGCTATGAAATTTTGATTTCCCGGATTCGTTGGAAAGATATTCACAAATAGATTCAAATATTTTTTGTTTCACTAAAATCCGGTTTATTTTGCACCCGGTACATTCATTTGAATTTTGAAATCGAATTATCGAACTACCACGCCATTTTCAATTCCTTTTATAATTTAAAATAAATGTTTATACTCTAATGACGGTCTATATAAATATATACGTTCGAATTATATCTAAAATAAATTCTCGTCATTATTATTTAAAATAATTCATTTTAAATAATCAAAATTCGCTAAAATTGCAAAAATAAAATTTTTTAACTGGCCCAGATTTCCGGGTTATTACAATTTCCGCATTACTTGATTTTGTAATAAATATTCTTTTATAAAATAATTTGATCACTTGAACTAGATAAATTTTATATTAGATTTTCCACTATATATATATATGTACATACATTATTTTCAATTTAATATACCTATAGATTTTTTCAAAACTTAACTTTTTAAATATATTTTATAATTGGAATAAAATTTATGTCCAATCTGGTCTAGTGAATCCAAAGGGTGAAATAAAGGATTTCAAGCAATAACGATATTCGAGGAAGTTAAAACTTTAAACCAAATGGTGGACAAAGGATAAATTTTAATATTGGATTTATAATCTTAGCCGAACCATTGGTAAATTATTTGAGTAATCGATTTTGGGTAATACGTTAAATAAATCGATTTGTGATACTTGAAATATGATTTCAATTCTAATGGCCATGGTATGAAAAATGTAAGCGTTCAGTTGTTAAAGAGACCGGAGTCGAAGATTTCATACTCTCTGCCAATATTGATACCACTTTAACAACTGTGCACGTGGTGGAGTTCCAGAAAAGAAGTAGGATGGTATGGAGGCGATTACTGGATGAAGAAAGAGAACACTGATGGATTGGCCTTGATCTTTGGGTCATCATTAAAATGACAGTGACAAAGATAGGAGCCATACATGGGTTAAGTGAGGTAGCACCTCTGATCAAACATGCTTCTTCGATACCATCTCTATTACTATGTGATTTATTTGGGGGGCCCTTTTGATTATGAGAGTGTTGTTCGAGGTGGGCGGTAGTTGCTACTATACGTTACCACCGGCTTGGGAGCCGAATCCGGTAGAATCCTACCGTGGGTATTCCTCGTGTGCCCAGTCATATTATCCTTATCGAGCCCTACGATTTTGATTTGTATCGTACCTATGGAGTGCCCTCTGATGCTATTGGGTTACGGTGGGTTTACGATACTGTATAAACTACGGTGTAAGGATAAGAATGTAATCCCGCTTACTTTATTTTGATTATGTTTACTTTACTAAATAGACACTATTATAATAGCATATTATTACATATATTAGTTCATGGATCCTTAAGGGGTGGAAATCCCAACCACCGTTTAATTTGCTGATGCATTCCATTTAAACATGTCACTTGAGTTAATTCACTTATATGAGAATGTTAGTCTTGACTCGAGTATTTTGTTGTTTTATTCGTTTCAAAATGCTCAGGTCAGACCGAGTATTACAACTTGGAGATTTATCTATTAGAGCTTGAGATTCGTTGGAGATCCAGTCACTCATCTATTATTTCATATGCAGTTATGCCTTCTCTGCTTACCCCGGATATATGAGTATGATTTTGTACTCAGTCTTCGGTTGTATCTATATTTATTATATACTTTGGTATCATGTAAATTTAAAGGATTTTGTAATATAGTATAAGTTTTTCTTCCACTATAAGATATTCTGCATTTTGTGTTTGTGATTTTGTGATGATTTGTATTTCAACTTCATAAGCAATAACAATCTGTCATTTTGAGTCGTTTGAGTTGGTTTAATTACCAACTTGAGGCTGCGAAAAAGCCAGGTAGTTACACTCTGCCTACTCAGTGTGTCCGCCACTACATTACTCTTGCCAGGGGTATAATCTATGTTGAAGTCATAGGACACTAGGAACTCCATCCACCATTGCTGCCTTAGGTTTAGATCCTTCTATGAGAACAAATACTTGAGCGATTTATGATATGTGTATAGCTCAAACTTTTCTCCAAGTAGATAGTGTCGCCAAGACTTCAATGCGAATACTATAGCAGCCAACTCTAGATCGTGGTTGGGTAGTTCTTATTGTGAACCATCAACTATCTACTTCCATAGCACACTACACTTCCCTCTTGCATCACAACGACACCAAGCCTTGTGCCACAAGCATCGGTGTAAACCTTAAACACCTTACTTCCGTCTTAGAGAGTCATAACTGGGGCTGCTGTCAAAGCCCTCTTTAACCTCTGGAAGGCATCCTCACAATTGACGCTCCACGAAAAAGCCAAGTTCTTTTTCTTCATTCGGGTAAGTGGGGTCGATACCCTTGCAAAGTCTTTGATAAACTTTCTATAGTATCTCGCCAGCCCTAGGAAACTTCTCACCTCCATTGCATTCTTTGGAGCCCCCAATCTTAAACTACAATGGTTTTCGCGAGATCCATAGTTATCCCGTCTTTGGAGACCACATGCTCCAGGAACCTTACTTCCTTTCTCTAAATGTGACACTTAGAGAACTTCTCCTTGAGTTGATGTGACCTGAGGGTACGTAGAACCTTTCCTAAGTGTTGGACATGCTCTTCCTCATTCTTTGAGAAGATCAGAATGTCATCCACAAATACCGCCACGAACTTGTTTAGGAACTCCCTAAACACTCTACTCATCAAGTCCACAAAATAAGCAAGTGCATTAGTTAGCCTAAAAGGCATAACCAACCATTCAAAGAAGCCATCTGGAGTTAAGAATGCAGTCTTGTCTATGTTTTCCTCTGCGACTATCAACTGATGAAACCCCATGGCTAGATCCATCTACGAGAAAACCGATGCGCCAACAAGCTGATCAAACATGTCCTCAATTCTCGATAACAGGTTCCTATTCTTCTTAGTCAGCTTGTTCAGTTCTCTATAATCAACACATAAATGAAGTGCTGAGAAGACGATTGGTTCTCCCCATTTTGAAATGCTTCGTCTAATAAAACCTTTCTCGAATGGATCCCCTACTTGCTTGCTTAGCTCCCTCCTTTCCCTAAGAGCCATATGGCGGACTGGTAGAGCAACTAGCTTCGCAGTACCTATCAAGTAAATCCAGAAGTTTATCTCACACTTTGGAGGTAGTCCCTTAACCTCCTCAAACACATCTGGGTAGTCTCTAACTCTAGGTACAGATCTCAAGTCATCAACTTAAGTATCAAGTGATTCTAGAAAACTGAGCATCACCGAACCCTGTGGGTCGCAGGAAATTTCCAAAGTCTTATCATGATAAGAAAGAAGTTTAACCACTCTCTTTTCGCAATCAAGGACGACACCATACATGGCTAGCTAGTCATGCCTAGAATCAAACTATAGCCCATGAGACCTAGCACATATGCGTCACATTCACACTCAACGCCTAAGATAGAAATTCTCAAACCCCTACACATCATGGATAAATGAGCCGATCCTCCTATGGGAGTTGAGACCACTACAGGTTCAATGACTATACTAGTAATTAAGTGCAGGCTATCAACTAAAAAACTTGATATAAATGAGTGTGAAGCGCCAGAACCGAATAGGGTTCAAACAGGATAGTCAAAAAGGTAAATCAAACCTTCAACTGTGACTTTCCTACCTCGATTATGTTCACTAGCTTCCAAATCATGCACTTGTCCAGAATTACTTACCCCTTTCCCTTGCTTGCTAGTCCACAATTAAAGCAAGCTCCCTTTCTCTTTCTGCAATCTTTAACAAAATGACCCATAGCACCGCAACCATGACAATTTACCTCCTTTTTGATTTGAGACTTTTTAGACTTTCCACCTTTCTTTTGTTGCTTTCCTTTCTTGGGCCACCATTTCTGTTTTTCTCCTTTAGTTGGAGTCTCTTCAGTCTAAGTTTCTTTCATTTCTTCCTTTCCATCCTCATGCCTAAGTGCTATATCAACCAGCCTTTCAAAAGTAGCCTCCATTGGTATGTGAGACAAAGCAAGTCCTTGGAGAGGTTGGTTCAACCCTCTTGCAAATCTAGGTGACTTCTTTTGGAAGCGTATTCACCAAGTCAAGCCCAAACCTTGCAGTTGATTAAACTTTCTTACATAGTTTTAACAGTCATATCTCCTTGCTTTAGATCGAAGAATCTTTCTATTTGCAATCCCTCCTCCGCTTGAGATGATAATTTCGTCTCAAATCTCTGCCTAAAGTCATCCCAAGTCACTACTGCTTGTCCAGCTTGCGTTATTTCCCACCAGTAGGAAGCCTCATCCTTAAGTTTCCAGGCACCAAATTATATTTTTCTTTGATCGTTGACCCCAAAAAGTCCAAAAAAAATCTCCGTCTCTCGTAGCTAGTTTCGGGCTTCAACAAAGCTTTCGGCACCCTGGAATGGTTTCCCTCCCATAGCGCAAAACTCTTTGCAGAACTAAGAGAAAGTATCAACTCGTGGAGGTAGAGGAACAGCGGCTGCAGCTGGGGGAGGAGCATCCCCTTGGCTTCCGGCCGGTACCGTAGCCTCAAGGTACCTACAGAACCATGTCAGTGTAGGAATGCCCTCGGGAAGATTGGGTGCCCTAGACATGCTAAAAAGAAAAGAAAAAGTATTCAACAAGGGATCAACAGATTATTGACTATGGCTTGAGGGGATATGTTTTTCGAAAACATTTTTTTCTTTGAAAATACTTTGCTTCTAAAACCAATTTTAAAACTTTTCTGTGATCTTGTAACCTTCAGCTCTGATACCAAGTGTGACACCCCACGTCCGTTAATGTTATTCATAAGAGAATTCATTAAGTTCCATGAAACGCAATGGGTAATCATTACATAACATTTTCAAGACAGATAAAATAAGAAGTAGAAAATTTTAAACTTTGTTATAGAAGAAATAAAGCATAGTCTCAGAGATACATCACAAAACCAGTTACAACTAATCAACTGTCTCAAATCGATCTTTTATAACCTCTTATGGAAAAATACAAAGTACATAAGATCATATCCCTTGTCAAAAGCCATACTAAAGTAGAGAGAAAATCAAACGGTACATCACAAGAATCCAAGTCAAGTCCAAGCAGTCAGAGATATCCTAGTCACTATTGAGTGCTTCCACTCTGAGGACCTGAGGGGTGGAAAGGAAGAAAGAGGCGAAAGAAAAAGGGTAAGACATAAAGTCTTGCGAGTTCCAGTGATCTACAAATATGCATAAATTAGAATTTCCAAGATAGATAAGACTGGATGAGAGAGGTTCGGTGTCACACAGATAAGCTAAACATAATAGACAGGAATAGCAAGAATAAATCATGATCGAGTAATGCTTCACATTGGTATCCTAAAACAGGTATGTCTGAACATATATGTCTGCACCAATACTAGTATAATAGTTCCAATAGGATTAGGTTCTTTTCCTAATCACAAATTTACAGGAATAACAGCGGGATTAATAATAGAAATAAACAGCAGGATTAGGTGCACCCTAATTACATAACAGGAATAGGTGTTAACCTAATTACATAACAGCAGGATTAGGTGTACCCTAATTACTACCCAAGCGATCGGATCCCTACTATGTAAATTCCTTTTGTCATCCCAGGCGGTAGTGTGTATCACTCCCTAACCTAGCAACCATATGACACAGACCTATTTACTGGCGTTATAGCGTCTTATCTTCACTAGTCAGACCCATGCACGCTCATGGCTCTACCGAAACACACCCGTAACCACCCCCATGTGAACTTCTTACTATCAAGTTCAATAAAGTGTGCCATGTCCCCTACCTAGTACGAGGGCCCCATTAAAGACATACCAACAGGGATACTGACTGATATGGGTTCCAAACAGCAGACTGACACAAGCCAAATCCCTTAACTTGTGTCCCTAAATAAGTAAGATTTAAGAGTCCTTAAAACCCGATATAACAACAGATCAGGGACCTCTTAGCTTATTATACTTAAGTTTAACCTAACAGGTTTATGTTGCTAATTAGCATGGTTGTTTACATGTCATTATGTATACAACTCTATTCTTAACATTTCATAAACTTAAAGTCCGTTTTAGTCCAATTTAACATGTTTAACTCATATGCATATTATACATCAATTACATTCCTAAGTTTACAGGTTCATGCATAATCTTCATTTATAGCAAGTATACAGACATAGTCCTTCTTCTCCTAGTCTAGAGCATCCTTAAATATGTTTATATTTAACCTTTGTCCCAAATTAGTCCATGTAAATAACATGCCTAAATTGTTCCTTTATATCATTTATTATTTATCCAAACATACACTTTAATCAGGTTTAGCCTAGGCATCTAAGTCCTAGGCCTAGCGTAAAATAAAAAGGGAAACAGAGGAACAAGAATATAATCAAATAGGCATATAAGCAAGGCAAGAAATAAATATAAAACATAGAAAATTGGAAAAGGAATATAAATACATATAACTTGTTAATTCTTCAACATTACAGGAACATGTATAACTTGTTATTTTTCTAACATCACAAACATATGTATATCTTCACATATATAGGTATAACTTGGCATAAAATCATATGCATAGGTATATCTTGGCATAACTTCACAGGCATATGTATAACATGCATACATGATTAACAGTGAAAATGGGTATAACATTTATTTTACGAACACCGTAGATCCTTCCTAGTTTTATTTAACTGTCATGTTTAAGGCCTAATAAATAAGATATGTAAATAAGGGGAACTCACAGTGAGTCTTGGTGAAGATAAATATGTATATAACACTAGGCCATAGAAAGTCCAAGTCAAAACCAAGTTATATGTATGCAAGTCTTGATGTTGCCTCTATTTGATCCAATCACTAGCAGCATTCCCCCAATATATGTTTATATTTTTCAGAATAATTTAGAGGAAGAGTAAGATATGAAGAATTTGTGTGAATTCGGAATGAGGAAAGCCATCTATTTATAGAGTTACGGAGCCAACATCAACCCTTAGACCTTAGGTTTTAAATCTGAACTGTACAAGTCATGCTGAGTCAGCATGAATAAAGGCATAAAATAGTCCAGGTATAGAGGGAAGAATTTGGATGGATTAGAGTTGGGTCGACCCACCTACCCCTGGGTCGACCCAGCCACCCTTGGGTCGACCCATGGATCGACCAGGGCTAGAGTGGGTCATCCCATAACGGGACAATTTCCCACTTCTCCCTCCGCTTGCTTCATTTGAAATTCTGGAACTTATATTTAATTTATATATATAAACATAAGTCTCTTATATGTATATAAATTTCTAGAGCCCATAACTTCTTCATACATTGTCTTTTTTACGCAAACTTGGCGCCTATCTGAACCAAAATTCCAAGAAGAACGCAAAGGTAATTCTGGTTTCACTTAATTCTAAATATTTAATTATGTGATTTACAATCTATTATCAATAAGCATGCTTATTGTGTATTATATTTTAGGGTGTTACAGTTGTACACGACTTATCGCTAGGAAATTGGAGGATGTAGTTAATGTAAGGGGAGAGTCTGTAACAACTCAGGTTTTGGTGATTACCTGTTGTGATTATTGATAAGTTATAAATTAATAGTAAGTTAGTGATTAAGTTGAATTTATCTATTTAATTGGTCAATTTAACCTGATCATTTAAATTTGTGCTAAAAAAATGTGTAACTTAGGATTTATTTTGGTAAAATAGAAATTAATCGTTTTTATGATTAATTCGAGGCTTAGAATTTACTAAATTGTAAAAATATGGTCTTCTTGAATATTTGTGCTAATGCGTGAACAATGAGGAAAATTTGAAGGTTGGGTGGCTCATAAAGAAATCATATTAGTAGGATTCAATATTTATTTCTATTACGAGGTATTAGGAATAAATCTTGATTGTGCAAGTTGGATTAATTAATAATTTAATATTTTTGAATTTTAAAATAAATTTAAACAATAATGTCAGTAAAAATCTTGTTGAAAAAATATATTTGGGAATTTTGCAATTAAAGCAAATATAGATTTGTAAACTTTGTGCTAAGTGAATTTTTGAGAATTTATATAAGAATAATATATATGTGTGTGTGAAATTAGCTGCAAAACATTATTAAAATATAGAAATTATTTTTTTTGTGTCATTTGGGTGATTAGTGTGTTACTGTAAAGGTATTTAAATGTTAATTTTATAGTCGTATGAAAATTTAGACAAATCATGTCGAACTGGTTATACTTTGTGTAAAAATGTAAAAATTTGTAGTAAATTGAATTTTCTATTAAAGAGATCTTTAAAACGTTTTATGGTAATGTGAGTAATTTTAATATTGTTGTTTGAGATAAAAACATGGTGTTTTGATGAATAAATAAGGTTTCATAAGCTAAGATTAGCCAAATTGTGTGTTTAGTAGCCTAAGTATGTGTATAATTGCCTAAATAAGAGTTTAGGGGCCTAATTGATTAAATATTAGACTTAATTAAATTAATTTAAGCCATTAGGGGTTTATTAGCAAAAGAAATCTTTAGAATTCATTTTGTGGTATGTAACTTTAAGGAAGGTTTCTTCTTCCTCATTCCCTTTTAGCTCAAAATAAAAAGAAACCCATAGAAAATTAGGACAAACCTTACTATAAATTGAACATTAGCCTCCAACCCTCCCCTGAAATCTAAATTTAGTTGCTAATAAAAATCTATAGTAGGTAATCATCTCAAGGCTCAAAATAAGAGCATCATTTTCTAACTTTGATTGTGAAATTACTGTAAATGATTTGCATGTTGCTGTAGTTGACAGTACAAGGAGAAAAGCTTTAATTTCTTAGTGTTTCAGCATCCTAATGCTTCTAATCATCTTCGGTTTTGCTGCAAATCAAAGGTGTGGTTTCCCTCACTCTTTTAAGTTGATTCAGTAGCTTTTTGTGTGAAATTATTTGCAAAAATTTGCAAATTAGGTAAGTTTGCTTCTGTGTGTGTTTCTGAGTTGCAAAAATTATTGAATCAGAAATGAAATTTAGCATATCTTTTATGTTTCGTGTTGTTGAAAGCACATAATATGTTCCATAAGTTTCATGTTTTGAGTTTTTCTTGATTTTGATGATAAGTTGTTCAATATTGCACTTTTGTATTGTTATCCCGAGGGCAAAAATCCGACAATATCTCTTTGATAAATCTGAAATGAAATTGTGCATAACTTCCTCGTTTCTTATCCGAATTTGTTTATTTTGGATATTATGGAAAGCTTAAATTATGTTCTACAAGTTTTGTTTATATTTTTCTATGATTTTGAGAATAATTTGTTATTATTACCATTTTCTTACTGCTGTCCTACGAATAAAAATCCGACAGTAGCTCTTTGTTAAATCTAAAATGAAATTGTGCATAACGTTTTCTTTTCTTATCCAAATTCGATTATTTTGGATATTCTGGAGAGCTTAAATCATGTTCTACAAGTTTAGTGTTTTGGGTTGTCTATGATTTTGAAGGTAATTTATTCTAATTTGCCTTTTTATATTATTGTCCTAAGAATAAAAATCTGACAGTAGGTATTTATTAAATCTAAAATGAAACTGTGCTTATTTTTTTAATTTTTATCCGAATTCAATTATCTTGGATGTTCTGGAAAGCTTAAAATATGTTCTACAAGTTTTGTATTTTGAGTTTTCTATGATTTTGATGATAATTTATTCTAATTTTCATTTTTATACTAATAACCTGAGAATAAAAATTCGATGGTAGCTCATTTTTAAATCCGAAACAAAATTATGCATAACTATTTCGTATCTTATCCGAATTCGAATGTCTTGGATGTTCTGGAAAGCTTAAAACATGTTCTGCAAGTTTCATGTTTTCCATGATTTTCAATATAACATGTTCAAATTTGCATTTTTATACTGTTGTCCTGAGATTTTTTTTTTTTTTGATAATAGCTCTTTGTGAACCTGAATGGGTTTTCATGTTGTTTTGATGATTTTAATTTGGATTTTGATCGGCTTTGACTATATTGGACAATCGTATATTGTACATAAATTCGTACCTTGGATTTGCAATTTTGTGTCGTTGAGGATGTTGTTTTCATGTTGTTATTGATAAATCAGTGACACATGCACGTCTTTTATAAATTATTTCGAAATGTTTTGAATAAGAAAGTATGGTTTTGAAAATAAATATTTTTGCCAGATTGTATGAATTTTATTAATAATAATATTTATTTAAACAAGGATTTTCAAAACTATTCTGTTTTTAAAGATTTTTCGATAAACTATATTTTCCAAATAATTTTCGTAAAGTATGAATTTATTTAAAACCATACATAATTGCACCCTTCGAGAAAGCGTGCTGATGATCGAATAATGTCATATATCCTTTAGTATGGGATATGGTGATGTACAACATTTTTAGGGAAATACTGTAGAATTATGTATTTTTACGCCCCCACCCTGAGATCCACCCTAATAAAAAACCATTACAGAGTAATACTGTCTATTAAGTTGGAGAATAACACCGGATAGGAGCAACCACTCGTATTTTATTAACAAGTCCTAAGTACGTTAAGGAATGCCCCCTATTTTTTTTGTGGTTCAACGTACTTATTACTTACTTAATAAAATAACACGATGGTCAAAGCATCAATTTAGAACAAGACAGATAAATTATAATATTACACAGATCGTAGAGCAGAACATATTGGTAAAAACATAATTTTGCATACATCTAGTACAGTACAAATATATACATAGACAATCCTTCCAAATAATATGCACATCAAAAATTTTCTAGCACAAATATAAGTATGAAACTAAACATGTATAAAGAAGCTAAACAAGATGAGTCATCCAGGAGTAAAGCTAAGCTACAAAAAGGGACTATCTCATGAACTACCTGCAAGAACTCGTTCTGACCTGAGCATTAACACACATGGGTCAGTCTTGTTGAAATATTATAACGTAGATAATAATAATGATGATAATAAGATACATAAAGGGCGATATGCTCTTTAATTGTTGCTATGACATGAGAAACTCGACATTGTGAACTCTAAGGATTTACATATGTAAACGACCGTCAAGGACTTAGAAGTCATAGACTCTAAGATAGACTAACTCGAGAAACAACGCATCAAAGAGGAACACAACTTGCCTCAAGCAACAACAAATAAACTTACTTATGAGTGTATTCACTAAATAAACATTACGTGGACAACATCGAATAGCTCAAAGGCTTCGGATTAACACATTTGTAAGGGTCAATCCATATAACATCATACACTAAAGTTAGCCAATTCACACAATTAAATCCTATCTACAAGATTATATGGGTAAAACTAACAAGTGAATTTATACGCCAAGTACTATAAATTTTTGTTCTACCCATGAAAACACTTCTAGGTCTACCCAGAAGTTATAACATTTGGATTTATCCAGAAATCACACGTTTGGATCAATCTAAAGTTAGAGTATTCAGGTATACCCATAAATCATAATGTTTTGATCTACCTCGACTTGTCAAAACATTTGGATCTACCCAAAATTAAAATGCAATATTGGATCTACCCAGATGTACAGCAGCTGGATCAAGCTAAACAACAACAAAGTATTGGATCAACCAAGAATCACATCATAATTGACCCGAAGGTCTACTAGTACTGGCATTACAAAAAGATGTATCATAGACTTTCAAATAACAATTTGAAAAGTGAAATCAAGACATCCCATACTGCATGTTTCACTTATTGATTTACCACAAGTTAGTCTACTTCATACTAAGCATCACAAGAATAACAGAAATACACCACACGAGAATAACAAAAATACACTTACATATTGAAACTAATCGATATTATATACCATCGCGTCCTATGCCACTAGGTTTACAACATTGTTTAATCGCAGTCATGTCTTCTCGAATGGTAAAATAGTGTGTGTGTTTTAATGGAAAATTGTTTTAAAGAAAACGGGTTACAAATCAATTTTCCGAAAAATATATTAAATCATTATCTTTGTAATCAACCCCTCTATAGTGGGGTGAATATAGATTATACCTAAATAAAATCTTTGAAAATACACATGATTAGTTATTAATATTTGAAAATCATTTGGAAAGCATTTAATTGAAATAGCTATTAAAACATGTACAAAGACAACAAGATTTAATGAGATTACACCATCGCTTTTCACCCAAAATGACATTGATTCGAGAATACAAATCATAGTTAAATATGGCTTTCCTAGATAAATTTTTTTTCCATTTACATGGCTATCACCAGCAAGATGCAATTTTTTTTCATGTGGACTGGAAAAAACAAATGCAACAACATGAAGCAAAACACGGGATAACAGACAAAATCCGTTGTTTCGAGCTAGCAAACAACAAAATATTTAAAAAATACTCTAAAAGGTTGTTTCATATAATTCAAAATTTCCGTAATGACCAAGATAATCAAATTCCATTCAGCCTGTAGCCATGTATTCGACAGGACATGGTCCAACAATCACGATTTTAGCTTAGAAAAATAAATATCTAGCAAAACTTATAAAACAAAAGTTATAGATTAGTTTTCTATTATTTCTGGAATGACAAAGATAATCAAATTCCGTTTAGTGGTTGAAAAGTTATGGCTATTTTACCAACACTATAACAACCCGAAGTTTTAGTAATAGTTAATTTAGTTATTTTATTAGGCTCTAAAATTGGAATTTTCGCACATGATGGAATTAGACTGCAAAACTTGAACAGTTGCATTCGTGAAAGAATTCTGGTCAACTTCCATGAATGGAGTCCGTATGAAAATGTTACGGACGAAATACAAAAACGAATGGAAAATAAATCAAGAAAATCTTTAAATATATATATACCATTTATAACCCAACACCACTGGGCAACTCAACCCAGAGAGGTTGAACCTAGCGGTTGATCTAGGGGTCGACCCCTCTGGTCGAAAATGCCCAGTGACGGCTAGGTTTTGTTAAGGTATTTTATAATATAATTTTTTTAATAATCGATGAATCTTTATTAATACTAATCTAATGGTTTAGGGCCATTTTAATCCCTATAAATAAAGGGTTAGACTCATCCTTTTGCGCACAATTCTGAAAGAAATATCGAAGCTTTGTGATTTCCATCTTCTTCGAGTTCTCTTCTAATTCATATCTAAATATATACTAAGCTAAAAAAACATAGATTGGAGAAGATTAGAGTCAAATTCATGTGCAAAAGAGATGGTGCCACAAATAGGCTTTCTTCCTTTTAGATTTCCTCCCTTTTTCCTATTTTCCTATAGATCTACAAATCTAAAAGAATCCTCTTTTGGGAATAATTGTAGATCTGTAAGATTTTAGGAATTATAGGCCCAAAGATTTATTCATATTTAGATTAGGAAAGCTTTGAGGTGATTCTGAAATTTATATACATCGTTTATAATTACCTGATTAGTTTGTTTGAAATAGATCTAAAACGTATGCCTAAAAGTTTATCAGATTTGTTTATTGTTTTTGTCAAATCTAAAATAATAGGTTGTGATTTGAACATCAGAATTTGTAGGCCTATTTACTTTATTATATTATTTCCTACAATTATATTTAGAATTGTTATAGTTATTGTAGATTTGGAAAGCAGTCCCAAAACCATTGTCAAAACTTGTTGTTTCATTCCAGATCCTTAGTTTTGGTGCTGATTTTGGTTTATGTTAATTAAGATTAAAAAGTTATGTTTGATTTTGTTGAGGTTTTACTCGATTTTTGTAGAAATGCTCTTTTTGTTCTTTTTAATAAAAAAGGACATTGTTTCAAATCAGCAAGAAACATGTATAAAACATTAGGAAAGGATGTGTACATGTATATTTGTACGTAGTTTACAACAACCATTCCAAAAACATATATTTCTTATTTTTTTGTGATTTGAAATATGTATACATTTTCTTTTCAATTATTTTGAACAAATTCTACAATAGCTGTAGTTATTAATCTTTTTATAAGATTTTGAATCTTAAATAATATTAAACATAAAAAGGTTTGTTTTGGTCGTAAGTTTAGACCAAAACATAAATGGATAATAATTATAAGGTAAAATATAGTAGCCAAGTTGACTGCGCTCAAATAAAAAAAATCCGTCAGAATCTACGCAAATAACGCAATTATAATATTATAAGAAATGTTTGTTAAATATTTCCATTTTTGTGGAAATGTATATAAATATGTTCCATAATAAACGGAAATAGGTATTATGACCGTTGTAGCAATAAATGGATTGATTTATATAAATAAGGTCATAAACAAAAAAATATTATAACCATCTTTGATTGGGTAAAATAATTTGAATAGGATAAAAATGCCAACTAGCTAAAATTTGAATTGAGTTAGGAATAGAAATTGTGACTACAATTAGGGAATTTACTAAATAATAAAAATATATCTATAAATACACAAACAATAAATAAGTGGAATCGAAAATATAGTAATAACTCGAGTTACAATATATATAGTAGAATTAATATAGGACTGATATAAATAGGAAAATAAATGCCTTAGGAAAATAAATGCCTTAAGAAAATATGATCATTAGTGTTATAAATGGCATTTAATAGGTTAATTGATGACTTAGGAGTATGACCGTTAGGGTCATTAGTGGAAGATAACCTAATTATTAATAATAAAAGGAACAAAAAAAGGGAATTAATGGGGATCGATTAGCGTAGTAAATTCTAAGTCCAGTAAGTAAATTAATGAATAAATATCCTAAGATAAGAACTTATAAATTCTTAGTTAATCTAGAATTATTATAATTTGAAATAAGAATTGGACTTAGTAGGTTAATGATATGAGGTCAGTTGTCTGATTCGACAGAAGTCTGCACTTTCCAACAGTCGTATATATGTACAACTGATGTGAGATATCATTAACCATAGGAATTTATGACAGTAGTTAATAGTGTAATGAGGGTATTTCTTAAAACAAGGTTTATCTTAAGTGTGAGGTTCCCACCACTTATCCCAAAAGAGGAAACCTTGAAAAGGAAATAATTCATAGCGTGGATTGTTTCTCTATAAAGGTTTTAAAGTAGTTAGATACACCCTCTAAAGGGTATTAAGCAATCATGTAGATTACCTCCCCATAATCAAGAAGCATTAAATGGCCACTGGGTATTATGAGCTTGGTAATTCCCGCTTTTTTCTTCTTCCTCTAGGTAGCAAGTGATTGGGTTGAGGGTCCACCTTGAGCTTAGGTACTAAATGATTGCTTCAGAGGTACTAAAGGTCTGCCTATCCTACGAGAAGTGTTGAGTGACTAAGGGGACTATCTAATTAGGCTAGCTAGATAAGAACTAGGGGGTCCACCGGGGGAAGGTCATAAATGGCAAGATGTCGCCTACCTATCATATAGGTAATAAGTGACTACTTACTCTCTCTCGTCCTATGCGGAGAATGGTTACATGCGTGGATGAAGGAAGCCTTGATTTATTAGGACTTAGTTGCTAGTGTCCTATAATTTATGTTAGGGTAGGATAAACTTCTGTATAAGGTATTAAGTGACCAATAGGTCCACCTTGGATCTTAAGTGACTGAAAGGATCCACCCTTACCTTACATTGACAGCGAGGTCTTATGTGGTTATATATACAACAAGTACCCTCCTTATGTGATAGCAAAAAGTTAGTTGTCTGCCTCTTAATTAGTTAATGGCAGTTTAAAGGCTTCATACTTATGCGTCAACATTCGATATTGCGATATCGTTAGGTGTGGGATACTACCTTGGGTTTAGCGGTTAGTCGTCATGCATAAATCCTAAAATGGAATATGTTATAATTACTATCCCTTTTAGACATATTTATTGATTTTGACCAAATGAAGGATATTTATGAATTGTAAATAGTGTTTTATATTTTCTACTCACCAGGACTTATTGTTTTGAGCCCTTCTCCTCATAAAAACTCTTAGGTTTAGCTCGGGGAAGACAGGTCTTAGCTAGTGTTCGAGGTTGGTTTTCGGTTCTCATTCTCTCGTGCTCAATATCGATGTGGTGATGTGCCTTAATGTAGTCGCCTTAGTCAGTATTTGTTATCTTATTTCATTTCCACTGTGATTTAGTTTTATTTTACCTTGATTATGCTCGTTAATCACAGGTATAAAATTTATACTCATCGTGCTTGGATGAATTTGGGTTTTGATTTCTATCGAAATTCGGGCTCGGTAAAGTGTGGGGGTGTTACAAACACTCTCAAGGTCAGGCTATAGCCATGTTTTCGAAAGGATAGGGACCATCAATCATGATTTTAGCTTAGAAAATTTCAAAATATAGTGAAACATATAAAATAAGAATCATATCATAGTTTTTGTCTCTCAAGAATGACCAATATTATCAAATTTCGATCAGTGGTTCAAAAGGTATGGCCATTTTACAGAAATAAGACCTGATAGTAAACCAGTCCTTCCCAAAACATTTGATAACACAAAGAATATCATAACAGATAATTTCAAATAGAAATTGTGAGGTTCATTCACCTAAAATGAGAATCAGCAACAAGAATATGAAGCAAAATAACATCTTGAATATTCAATTAACTTTCTCAAAGCCTACTAGAGAAATCAATTTACAACTTAGATTTGTTAATTTTGATTGGTTGGAGATTAGGTTTTGCTTTTGATTAAGCTTCAAGGGGTATGAGATGGAGGAAGAATATATATTGGAGTAGCTTTCTCCAGAATTCTTCTCCTTTAATTATGGGTAAGGGCCCAATTAAGAATTCTAATCAACGGTTAGGCTCTAATTAAGAATGTGAGGCTTATTTACCTAATTAAACCATCAAGTTACACTCTAATGCACCACTACATTATACTAATACACCATTACATTATACTAATTTATAATTTCTTATGATTCCACAAAGGTTCTTATCTACCTACCCGAAGGTAAACCACCTCCTTGATTGCCTTGGGTTCTCGATGTTCCTTTTTGCCTTGCTAATTGTAGAAAATTTACAGAAAATACCAGATCTGCTAATGATTCTCGTCCTAAAGGATTTTATATGTCCTTCGAGCAGATATTGGAACTCATTAGGAATACCCAGCTCCCGCTTCATCTTGTTCCTCTCCACCACACAAATCAGCTTTTGCGCTTATAAGTCATGATTTTTCCCATCTTGGTGGGAATCTATTCAAAGGCAACGCGGATGTTCTTAAGATCTAGGATTGGCTTCGTACTTGTGAATGTATTTTCTCTCGTATGGAAATTTCTGAGCATAATCGCGTCCTTATGGCATCTAGCATGCTCTAAGAGCGTGCTCTAGACTGGTATGAGTTGCTTGCGGCTGAGGTAGATGAATCCACTTTGGAGTGGAAACAGTTTAAAGAGGGATTTCAACTTAAGCTCATTCCCGAGTACGAAAAAATAATCATTGCTCGTCGCTTTATTGATCTTAAGCAATGGAAGTCGACTGTTTTGGAGTATGTCCAATCTTTTGAAGCCTTGTTGAAGTATGGCCTAGAGCACATTTCCAACCTTTATAAGAACAATCTTAAGTTCGTGAATGGACTTAAGAAATATCTTAGAATACCTCTCTTGCTACAGCTCAAGTTGATTTTTGATGAATTAGTAGATGCAGCCCTCCATCTCGTGGTGGCTGAGAAGGAGAAAGATAGTGATGACGATCCTAGTGTCCGAGGTAACCAAAAAAAGAGGCATTCTCTTTTCTCCAGATTTAAGCCTTTCCTACATAATAAGAAGAAGCATAGTGGCTCTAGTTCCCGACCTGCTGCAACACCTCCCTCGACCTTAGAAAAGGGATGTTTCAATTGTCGATTGATTTATCATTTTGCTCCTGCTTGTCCTAAGCCAAGATCTGTAGGTATTGCTAGGAAGAGGGTCATGAGAAATCTTTATGTCTTAAGAGGCCCAAAGTGTCAAATTTGGGAAATCTTAGCATGGAAATTGTAATACTCCATAATTTTAAAACATGACATAAGAGATAATTAAAGAATACTTAATTTTTATAAGAATAATTAAGGGAAATGGGCTACGCCATTTCCTTCGTCTCGGAATTCTGCTTGGGATAGAGTCCGAGTTTGCGTAAATCGGATATCGTATGAAGAAGTTATGAAGCTTAGAAGATTTCAGTTTAAAGCAGAATTTATTTAAATAATAATCAAATAACAAAAATTGTTCAAAAATCGAAATTTACACAAAACGGGCTGAGTGAGAAATTTCCCGCTCATGGGTGTCGACCCCCCCAAGGGTTGCTGACAGGGGTGTTGACCCCATCGGCCCAGATATGTCCTGACGTATTTGTGGTGGAGCTAATGACGTGTTCTTCTGGGATTAGAGGGATGACGTGTTTTTCTGGTCTGGATGGTTCAGATGGATCCTAATCTAATCTAAGGGTCCTAATTCACCTAGAGCATCTATAAAATACCCCTAAACCTAACCATAATCTCATTGTTTTCGTCCATGGCGCCTCCAAGCTGCTCTAATCTAAATCAAATCTAGCCTCTCAGCTCCACCAAAGAAAATCAGAATAGGAGTATTCGAATTAGAAGATCAGATCTACAAACGATCAAAGTAGAGATTATTCAAGATCAGATTTACTAAAACAATGCCTAATTCTCTTTTCTAAGAATCTTATCACTGTGAGTCTATGCTACTTTCTCATATAATTGAATTAAAAAGTAATCATGATAGGATTGTAAATTGGATCTGATGTATATGCCTGTAAATAAGATGAACCATATCAAGTTTTGTAATTCGTTATCCTTCAAATTCATACCCAATTGCTATTATCATACGCCCACCTGATTTTTTTTTCGTTATTTATTTCACATGCCTATTTGTATGTTTATGCCAGTTTTGATTTTTTTGATTCTCTTCCCTTCTTCTTTCCCCTTTTCCTTTTGATATTAGGCTACTTCGAGCCTAAGCATGTTGCGTTGAGATCTACGTACGAATAATGTTGGGACGATTAGGAAAGTTTGGGAAATATGGAATGAAATGAGATTATTGGCATAAATTGTTGATGAATATGGAAATTGGGTTAGGCATAATTGAGTATAACTTGTATACATGAGATTAGGCATAAACTGGATTAGAATTATAGGCATAAATTGGATTGGAATTTATGGGTAACTGGAAATCATCATAATCCAAGATTTGAAATTAAATTAAGGAAGAGATAATGAATGCAAATTGATTTGGCATAATTTAGATTAAAATTATAAACACAATTTAGATTGGAAATTATGGGTGATTGGAATATATTATAATCCAAGATTTGAAATTGGGATTTGAATCAAGAAAGAGAAAATGAACGCCTAAGACACGACTTTAGATTCATATTGCGGTAGAGGTCTGCCCAGAACCGCCCGGTATATCCAACAACCAGAATTTGATAATCTAATGTGAGAGGTCAAAGGCAGAAATTAGATTTTTAATAATGCTAAGATACGAGGTTAGATTCGGATTGCGATAGAATTCTGCCCAGAACCGCTCGGCATATCCATCAACCGCAAACGAGAATCTAATATGGGAGGTCTTGCACGCTTATGGGTATAATAAGTCAATAAACACTTAACTAAGATAAGACATGTAGTAAGACATGAGAATGATAAAAGGTTTAAGTGGGTGATATGGGTAGCATGTGAAACATAATTAAAAACACTTAACCAAGATAAGACATGTGGTAAGACATGGGAATAATAAAGGGTTAAGTGGGTAACATGGGTAGCATGTGAAACATAATTAAAGCACTTAACCAAGATGAGACATGTGATTTGACATGGGGATAAAGAGGGGTTAAGTGGGAATTCCTAGTGGGGACCAAGCTTAAGAGGGAAGATTGTGTCAAGTGTGTGGACCATTTTCAACCAATAACCCATTTCAGTATTTATATGTGCTCGAACTAGGTCGAGGACAAGGACACGCTTACTTGGGTTGATTTTAAGAGGTCAATAAAGAGTTAACGATGGCAGTGCAAGTCCAACGGAGTCATGTGCGTGCGTGGGTCCAGGCTAGTAGGTAAGACGTTGTTGCATCGTGTAGGTATAAGCTGTGCATTTCAGTAGTATCGAGGTTGCCACCCTAGGGAGTGATACACCCTATTATGGGACCAGCACAGGTATCTACGAGGTTAGGGAGCCGATCAAATGGGAAGTGTAGTGGGTTATCTAGTGGTGATTGGTGCATATTGGTTACCTATGATAGCAGTTAGAGGTACATAATCGAATAGGGTAGTGGGTACATCTAGTGGTGATAGGTGCATATTGCTTACCTATGATAACAGCTAGAGGTACATAATCGAATAGGGAGGGTACATCTAGTGGTGATAGGTGCATATTGGTTACCTATGTTATAAGCTAGAGGTACAAAATCGAACAGGGAGGATAGTGGATACATCTAGTGGTGATAGGTGCACGATGGTTACCTATGATGGCATCTAGAAGTACAAGAAACTGTTATCATTCTATTTATCCAAGAGGGATCATCTTTTAGTATGAAACTAGTATTGGTGCGATGTAGAGAATAACTTATAGTGGTTAAAAGCGCAGTCAATGTTACATCATATTCATCTTGTTACCTTGTCGCATTTTCTTATGTTACGGTTATCTCTTACATCCAGTTTATGTTCTTATCATGTTGCTTTTCTAATTATATTATTAAAGTCACTGGACTCGCCAGACTTTATGTCTAACCCTTTTGGTTTCGCCTCTTTTCTTTCCTCCCCCCCCCCCCCCAGGTTCTCAGGGTGGACACATTGAAGCTTGATTCAGACTTTCCTTCTTGAAGTGCTGAAAGCAATGCTTAGCTTTGTTTTTTTTTCATATGGCATTTTGGATTAGGGTTATGGTTTTAAAAATTATGCACTATGATGGCTTTTGTACAAGACTGACATTATGTACTTGGTTTTGGTGCAATGGGTTTAAAGATGTAACCAAAGTTATTTCCGTTTCCGCTGCAATAAAGTTATAATTTTTTTTCATGTACTATTTTATGTATCTGTCTTGTAATATTCTGTTCTGTTTACTTATAATGCTCCACGAAACTTAATGCGTTCCCTTTGTGAGTGACATTAATGGACGTGGGGTGTTACGCGTGGTATTAGAGCTGAAGGTTACCGGATCATATAAAAGATTTTGAAAGCTGGTTTCAAAATGGTTTTAAAATAAGTATTTTCAAAAGAAAAGTTTGTTTTGAAAGACACATTCCCCAAGGCCATATGCATTATCTCTTGATTTTTCTGTTTGAATACTTGTTTCCTTCTTTTCTGAGTCTCCGAGGCTCCTAGTTTTCTGGGAGGTAACCTCATCGTGGCATGGTTCCGTAGGCATGATGAGACTACGACGCCTGTCGAAGGCCAAAGAGGTGCCTAACTTCCATCTGTAGCCGCAGTAGTTTCACCTGAGGCTAATTTTCTTTCCATCTTTGTAGGGTTTTCTGCGCAATGGAGGTAGTTTTAGGGAGACTTGTTAACATGTTCCACAAGGGTGGGAATGAGAATGAGGGGGTTTGGGCTAAGGAGCACAGCCCAAGGATGAGAAACTCATGGATATAGCCTTGATGCACAAAGAAGATAAAGGAGAAAAGAAGGAGGTCAAGGTTGATGGGTCACAGAATAAGGAAGTGGAACCTAAGAAGGGTGGAAAGAACTATAGACCCCGAGAAAAGAGGAAGTTTCATTACTAAGGAATGGTAGGTCATATATAGCCAAAGACCGTAGGAAGAAGAAGCAGAAGACTGGTTGTTATCATTGTGGAGAGATAGGACATCTTATCAGGGATTGTCCAAAGAGGCAAGGGCAAGGACAAATTAGAAGATCTTCTGGAAGACAGATGCATGGTTTCACGACTGGCATACCTGATAGAGGTAGAAAAGTTTCTATTGAAAGTTTGAGTCTCCTTTTTGATTATCCTATTAGAACCTTGTTAATTGTGGCGCTTCACATTCGTTTATATCTACTTCTTAAATTTAAACTCTGCACCTAAATACTAGTTTAGTCATGGATCCCATTGTTGTCTCAAATCGTATTGGTGGCTCTGCTCATTTATCTACGATTTATCGCGGTTTGAGAGTGTCTATCTTGGGCATTGGGTTTGAATGCAATGCCTATGCACTTTCTTTCATGGGCTATGGTCTGATTCTAGGGATGGATTGGCTAGCCAGGTACGGTGCCATCCTAGACTGTGAAAGGAGGGTAGTTAGACTGTTGATTCATTATGGAAAGACCCTTGATATTTCATGTGACCCTAGGGGGTTCAGTGATGATTAGCTACCTAGAATCACTTGACGCATCCATCGATGATTTACAATTTGTTCGAGTAGCCCGTGAGTATGATGATGTCTTTGATGAGGTTCGGGGTTTACCCTGAGGTGCGAGATATACTTCCGTATAAACTTAATAGATAATGCAAAGCCAGTACGCCACATGGCTCCGAGAGAGAGGAAGGAACTCAGTAAACAAGTAGGGGAGCTGCTTGAGAAAGGGTTCATAAGAAGAAGTATTTTGAAATGGGGTGCTCCATTTGTTTTTGCCACGAAGGCTGATGGTTCGCTTAGATTGTGCGTGGACTATAGGGAGCTGAATAAGCTCACGAAGAAGAACAGACACCCATTATCAAGGATAGATGACTTGTTCGATTAGTTGGTTGGTGCTTCGGTTTTCTCGCAGTTGGATTTAGCTACATCATTTCATCAACTAAGGGTGGCGAAGGACAGCATAGATAAGACTGCATTTAGAACTCCAAATGGTTTCTTTAAGTGGCTCGTCATGCCATTTGGTTTGATGAATGCATCAGCTTATTTTGTAGGCTTGATGAGTAAGGTGTTTAAGGAGTTTCTAAACATGTTTGTAGTAGTCTTTGTAGATGATATCCTGATCTTCTCTAGAAGCGAGAAGGAACATGCCCTACATCTTAGGGAAGTCTTAGAGTCCCTTCGAGCACACCAACTCAAAGTTCTCCAAATGTCATTTTTGGAGGAAGGAAGTGAGGTTCTAAGGAAGAGATAGCAGTGGAGCCCACAAAGGTGGTAGCAGTCCAAGATTGGATGATTACTAGGAATACAACGAAAGCTTTCTTGGTTAAGCGGACTATTATAGGAAGTTCATTAAGGACTTTGTGAAGATATCAAGCCCTAGTTTTGAATTTGCTAGATGGGAGCAAACCGTTCACTGCATATACCGATGCATGCGAGCTAGGGCTTGGAGCAGCTTTCGGTGCAAGAGGAAAGGGTGATATGCAAGAGGCAGTAGAAACGCGATTGTGTTTGAGCACCGCTTATCTCCCTCTGACGGACGACCAAACAGAAAGAGTGAATCGGATTCTAGAAGATCTTTTGAGATTATGCATCTTGGACTTTGGAGGAACATGGGAGGAAAACCTTCCATTAGTAGAGTTCGCCTACAATAACAACTATCAGACTAGTATTGGCATGGCACCCTTTGAAGCTCTATATGGACGACCTTGTCGATCACCAACTTGTTGGTGGGAATCTACAGATAAGATTTTGTTTGGGCCCAAAATGGTTAGGGAAACGTCATAGAGGATAGGCTTGATTCGAAGACACATGAAGACGACACAAGACCGGCAAAAGTCATATGCTAATAAGAGACGAACCGATCTTGAGTTCGATGTTGGAGACATGGTTTTTGTTAAAGTATCACCATTGAGAAATGTAGTTCGTTTTGGCTCTGTAGGCAAATTGGCACCAGGGTTCGTATGGCCATTCCCCATTATAGAAAGAATTGGACAGATGGCCTACGGAGTGAAGTTGCCTGAGAAGCTTAGTGGTGTTCATGATGTATTTCACGTGTCATATATGAGGCTGTTTTTACACGATACTCCGGAAATGGTAGAGCCGAGCATGCTTTGAGAAGTGGAAGTAAAGCAAGATGCCATGGTTAAACGAGCTCCTACATGCATCCTTGGACCGGAGGTCAAGAAATTATGCTACCGAGAGGTCAAGTTAGTTAAAGTCCAATAGTTAGATGATCAAGGATACGCGACTTGGGAAACGGAAAACAAGATACGTGCGTCGTACCCTTTCGTTTTTAAGGATATGTTCTTAACTTCTCCTTTTTTTACCGCTTTGTTTATACTTATTCTATCATTTAGTGTATCCTCTCGATTATATCTTCGATCTTTAGGTAGAAACCCTATGGTTGTAAACATGTGTTTGAGACATGTTATGTTTGGTGGATGCAAGTGGATGTAAGTGTTTGCTAGCGGTTGCTCGTGGATGCATTTACACACACAATAGGCACTAGATCGGCTCAATCGCTTTCATATTGCATATAAATGAGTGTGCATATTTAATTTAATGGATGTATATTCAATGTGTTATCATACGGATGCTGCATTTGGATGAATGGTTGTGCACTCATATAGAAATGATATGTATCATTAGTATTCTTTTGCATACATAATGGATGCATGGCACTATCATGTTTTGCATTAAGGAGGCCAACTGAATTAGTAGACCGCCTGATCTTTGCATTAGATAAGGGACATATACACACACTTTGCATATGTTCATATAACATTTGAAATCTTTTAAGGACAATGTATGCTTGTGGATGATGGATGAGTAAATGGATGATAGATGGTAGGATACATTATTCTTAACTTGAAGATTTCGGGGACGAAATCCTTTAAGGAGGGGAGAATCTAACACCCCGTAATTTTAAAACATGACATAAGAGACAATTAAAGAATACTTAATTTTTATAAGAAGAACTAAGGGAAACGGGCTGCGCCATTTCGTTCGTCTCGGAATTCTGCTTGGAATAAAGTCTGAGTTTGCGTAAATCGGATATCATATGAAGAAGTCATGAAGCTTAGAATATTTCATTTTAAAGCAGAATTTATTTAAATAATAATTAAATAACAAAAACTGTTCAAAAATCAAAATTTAGACAAAGCAGGCTTAGCGGGAAATTTCCCGCTCGTGGGTGTCGACCCCCCTCTAAGGGGTGTCGACATGGGTGTCGACCCCCCACATGGGGTGTCGACAGGGGTGTCGACCCCCCTTTAGGAGTGTCGACCCCATCGGCCCAGATCCGGCCTGACGTATTTTGTGGTGGATCTGATGAGTGTTCTTCTGGGATTGGCGGGATGATGTGTTTTTCTAGTCTGGATGGTTCAGATGGATCCTAATCTAATCTAAGGGTCCTAATTCACCTAGAGCATCTATAAAATACCCCTAAACCTAACCCTAATCTCATTGTTTTCATCTATGGCACCTCCATGCTGCTCTAATCTAAATCAATCTAGCCTTTCTTCTCCAACAAAGCAAATTGGAATAGGAGTATTCAAATTAGAAGACCAGATCTACAAAAGATCAAAGTAGAGATTATTCAAGATCAGATTTACTACAAAAATGCCTAATTCTCTTTTCTAAGAACCCTATCGCTGTTATAATTGAATTAAAAAGTAATCGTGATAGGATTGTAAATTGAATCTGATGTATATGCCTGTAAATAAGATGAATCATATCAAGTTTTGTAATTCATTATCCTTCAGGTTCATACACAATTGATATTACCATATGCCTATCTGATCTATTTTGCCGTTATTTATTTCACATGCCTATTTGTATGTTTATGCCAGTTCTGATGTTTTGATTCTCTCCCCTTCTTATTTCCCTTTTTCCTTTTGATATTAGGCTACTTCGAGCCTTAGCAATTGCGTTGAGATTTACGTATGAATAACGTTGGAACGATTGGGAAAAGTTTGGGAAATATGGAATAAAATGAGATTATTGGCATAAATTGTTGATGAATATGGAAATTGGGTTGGGCATAATTGAGTATAACTTGTATACATGATATTAGGCATAAATTGGATTAGAATTATAAGCATAAATTAGATTGGATTTATGAGTAACTTGAAATCACCATAATCCAAGATTTGTAATTGAATTAAGGAAGAGATAATGAACGCAAATTGATTTGGGCATAATTTGGATTAAAATTATAAACATAATTTAGATTGGAAATTATGGGTGATTGGAATATATTATAATCCAAGATTTAAAATTAGGATTTGAATCAAGAAAGTGAAAATGAACGCCTCAGACATCGGGTTAGATTCAGATTGCAGTAGAAGTTGCCCGGAACCGCCCGGCATATCCAGCAACTGCAATTCGGTAATCTAATGTGAGAGATCAAAGGTAGAAATTAGATGCGTAATAATGCTAAGACACGAGGTTAGATTCGGACTGCGGTAGAAGTCTTCCTGGAACTGCCCGGCATATCCAGCAACCACAAAAGGTAATCTAATGTGGGAGGTCTTGCACGATTATGAGTATAATAAATCAATAAACACTTAACCAAGATAAGACATGTAGTAAGACATGAGAATGGTAAAAGGGTTAAGTGGGTGACATGGGTAGCATGTGAAACATAATTAAAAACACTTAACCAAGATAAGACATGTGGTAAGACATGGGAATAATAAAGGGTTAAGTGGGTAACATGGGTAGCATGTGAAACATAATTAAAGCACTTAACCAAGATGAGACATGTGATTAGACATGGGGATAAATAGGGGTTAAGTGGGAATTCCTAGTGGGGACCAAGCTTAGGAGGGAAGCTTGTGTCAAGTGTGTGGACCCATTTCAACCAGTAACCAATTTCAGTATATATATGAGCTCGAACTAGGTCGAGGATAGGGACACACTTACTGGGGTTGATTGTAAGAGGTCAATAAAGAGTTAGCGATGGCAGTGCAAGTCCAACGGAGTCATGTGCATGCATGGGTCCGGGCTGGTAGGTAAGATGTTGTTGCATCGTGTAGGTATAAGCTGTGCATTTCAGTAGTATCGGGGTTGCCACCTTAGGGAGTGATACACCCTATTGTGGGACCAGCACAGGTATCTACGAGGTCAGGGAGCCGATCAAATGGGAAGGGTAGTGGGTACATCTAGTGGTGATAGGTGAATATTGGTTACCTATGATAGCAGTTAAAGGTACATAATTGAATAGGGTAGTGGGTACATCTAGTGGTGATAGGTGCATATTGGTTACCTATGATAGCAGCTAGAGGTACATAATCGAATAGGGTAATGGGTACATCTAGTGGTGATAGGTGCATATTGGTTATTGATGATAGCAACTAGAGGTACATAATCAAATAGGGAGGGCTCATCTAGTGAAGATAGGTGCATATTTGTTACCTATGATAGCAGCTAGAGGTACATAATCGAACAGGGAGGATAGTGGATACATCTAGTGGTGATAGGTGCACGATGGTTACGTATAATGGAAGCTAAAGTACAACAAACTATCATCATTCTATTTAGCCAAGATGGATCAACTTTTAGTATGAAACTAGTACTAGTGAAGTGCAGAGAATATCTTATAGTGGTTAGAAGCGCAGTCAATGTTACATCCTGCTCATCTTGTTACCTTGTCGTATCTGCTTATGTTACAATCATCTCTTACATCCAGTTTGTTTTCTTATCATGTTGCTTTACTAATTATATTGTTAAAGTCACTGGACTCGCCAGACTTTATGTCTGACCCTTTTTGTTTCGCCACTTTTCTTTCCTCCCCCCTCCCCCCAGGTTCTCAGGGTTTGCACATTGAAGGTTGATTCGGACTTTCCTGCTTGAAGTGCTGAAAGCAATGCTTAGCTTTGTTTCTCTTTCATATGGCATTTTGGATTGGGGATTATTGTTTTAAAAATTATGCACTCTGATGGCTTTTGTCCAAGGCTGATATTATGTACTTGGTTTTAGTGTAATAGATTTGACAAACTTATTTCCGTTTCCTCTATAATAAAGTTATAAAATTTTCAAGTACTATTTTATGTATCTGTCTTGTAATATTCTGTTCTGTTTGCTTATAACGCTCCACGAAACTTAATGCATTCCATTTGTGAGTGACATTAACGGACGTGGGGTGTTACCGAAAGAGCTTCCAGTGGTCCATCCCATCCGTGAGGTATACCTTTTATTTATGGAATTCATTGCCAGTCAGTCCTCTTTAGTTTGGGGTGTTTTACTCCTCCGTACTAAAGAAAATTCTTAAAGGTTTTCATTCTATTATGAAAGTCACTTCTCATTGCAAATCTCATTGGTGGATTTTCAACTCTCTTTTATATATATTTCCATGTTTTTCTCGATGGTCGGTACAGTAACTTTTGGGATAGAGTGCTTTATTCACCCCAAAACCTGGAATCTTTGTCGTTAATTGAATCTGTTAAATTTCGAGTTTGTGAGGTATTATCCTTTGGGTATGTGGTGTTGATCAAGGTCATTAAGAATCCTTGTTTTCTCCTGATGTGTAACAACTCGCATTTTATGTATCAGAAGATTGTAAAATATTTTTATTTTATTCATTGGGGCTTGGATCATTCTCATACTTTAATATGTTGCTTATGGGGATGTGAAACATGTCCATAATTTTTACCAATTTTGTTTGTGACCATTTTGGCCCTGACAATCTTGTACAAGGCATAACTTTTGATTGAGTTTGAATCAGGTGTTAAGAACTATGCCATTGGAAAGAAAATGATGTTTCCCTTTCCGTGGAGTGATCACATTAAAGATTTGTCTCAGATGTTTGGGAGGAATCGTTGTTTTAAGGTCTAACAGTTGGTTGTTCAGGTTTGGTAAGCCATAATGGGTTGATTTGGAGAGGCCCATTAGTGAGCTTGTGGAAGTCTATAAATATGGGTTAAGAGGCATAGAGAATAGGTTACTTTCTCCATTCTCTCATTTGGAAGAGCTAAAGTTCCTCTATTCCTCCATTGCCTACACCTTTCCACCATTAAAGCTTAGAGAATTGAGGATCTACAACATTTGAGGCTAGATCTATGCAAATCAAAGAGAGAGATCATCAAATCGAAGAGTTTGGAACAAATTCTTCGCTTTCCAGAATCATAATTCATTGCTTTTAGCTTGTTTAGAGAATTAGTGAGTGCTATGCATCTCTCATACGGATTCAATCAAGTATTTGAATGTTTGATCAAGTTTTTAATCAAATTCACGTCGTTTTACTTACATTTACAACATCGTAAGTTTTATTTCGTATGAATCGCCATAGGATCTAATTTAGCAACTTAAAACCGGTAATTTCTATATTATTTCATATGTTTATGCAAGTTAGATACATAATCTAGTTCATATGTTTATTTATCATAAGTTTTGGTGAAATTTGAATAATTTGGGTGAAAATTGTCTTTTTCATGTTATTAGCGATTTTATAACATGCTTATGGTTGTATTGGATGAATTGGATAAGTAGATTTCGTCGATTTTTCCGTTTGGAGAAGTTTTGGTGAAATTTGGGGATGAATTGTGTTGGAACAGGCCACGGGTCGAGCGTGTAGTACAACATGTAATACAATGTGTAGTACAGAGGTGTCGGTCGAGCATAATATGGGCTCGAGCAAGCCTGGTCGGTCGTGCATGGAAAAGGGGGTTGGTCGTGTGTGCTTGGTCGTGCACCAAGAGACGGGGTCGGTCGCTCCATGGGTTGGCCACCTTATGCAATGAAGTGTTCGGATCGGTCAAGCCAAGGGATTCAGTCGAGTAGTAGTCGGTCGGTCGAGCAGTGGGTTCGGTCGTGCATATTGTGGTCGGTCACCAGGGTCGGTCGCACACTGGGGTTTGGTTACTAGGTGGGGTCGGTCGAGCAAGACAAGGTCAGTCAGATGGTGATGTGGCCGGTCGAGCAGGGTCTGGTCGGTCGCTCAGGGTCATTTTTTGAAAAATTATATTTTCAGGTATGACCCAGATTTGAACAAAAGAGCTTGAAAAAAAATTCGGGGGCAACCCCCGAACCCTAGCCGCAGCGCAGTGATGTTGTGACTTTGAAGTGAATTCAATAGGGAATGTCGAAGTGTTGTGAAGTGTTCGTTGCTATTTGTGATGCAACGAGTTTGATTACAACTCAAAGGTGTCCTAAGTTAGGTGATAATGGTTTGATGGTTGCCGTCGATGACGACTAGAGATATTGAAGGCTAAAGGACTTTCTGTAACACCCTACATTTTGTAACAATTAAATAATTAAATAATGCATATGTGTGTATATATATGCATAGACATAAACATTTAAAAGAAAAATATAACAATGATGATATGTGGTTGCACGTAATAAATACATGCACTGAAAAAGAAAAAAGATTAATGTAAATAAAAATGTAATGCATGCTTAAACGAAAAAAGGATTGGTTGCATGCAGTGTAAATATGTTGCATGCGCCGATTTACAAATATTATGCATTAATAATAAAAGAGAAAGATTCATGCAATGGTTTAAAAGAAATATTGTAACAAACACGAAAAAGAGAAATAAGAAGAGAACATTAACTACCATTGTTCTAAGCCTTGTTAACAATAGCCTTAGTAGTCCAGTTGGTTAAAGCATGTGGCTTGCATACAACAGGTACAGAGTTCGATCCTTGCCGCTGTCATATTTTTTGTTTTAAGGGAACGACTAAAATAACGCATGTTCTAAAGAGAAAATTATGTATAAACGCACATATAAGGAAAAGTATACGTATAAGGAAGTATAGAAAAATATATGTATATATGTATATGAGAATATGTATGTATATATGTGTAGAAATATACACACACACACACACATGAGAAAAATTCAAAATAAGACTGCAATCACAAAAATATGGTAAGAATTAAATAACAGCATAACACCGTTTGAATTTTGAAATCGAAATAAAAGTTGTGCATATATATACGCATAAAATGGACATTCGAAGATTTGTATACATATAAGGAGATTATATGTAAATATAATAGTTAAATAAATTCCAGAAATTCAAACAATCGAAAACTAAATTTCTACGCCAAAACAACTTGCGGGACCCTGGAGGGTCGACCTAAGGGTCGACCCACCCATAGGGGGGTCGACCCCGGGGGTTGACACCGTTATAGGGGGGACGACCCAGGGGTCGACCCCTTCTCTGATCCGGGCAGATTCATTGATGAGTCTAGACTGTAATGTTAATGACATTCATTGCTGACTCAACGTTGCATGTATGATAAGATCCTGAACAGCTACAAATAGGCTAGCAGAGCCTAGTCTAAATCTCACATTCTCTGAGAAGCTTCCTAAGCTTTGCCATTCTTCTTCTTCCTCAAATCTCTTCAGAAAAAATAGAATAATTAGTTTAGGAAAATTCTGATTCAAGATCTGGAGGAAAAGAATAAAAATTAATAAAGAAGGTGTTCAGAATCATGTTTGAAGTAAGGTAATTTCTTGAATCTGGTCAATTTAATTTCTACTCTTTCTTCCTCTTTCTTCCCTTTTCTTTTAGTAAGAATTATGGATCCATGGTTGTTAGGTTCTAAATCCAGTTAGGGAAAACCATGGAATGCTAGATCTGGACCAGGTTCAGGAATTGGAAAGCAAATTAAGTGAGTGGATTTGAGTTATATCATTTTTGATAATGTTATACTATCGTTTGACATTCCTCATTTGTATGTAATGTAAATCTACTAGAATGATTAAAGTGATGAAATGCTAATATGGCATTTTTAAATATTAATATGTTGGAAAATTCATATGTTGAGGCATTTAATATGCTGAAATGTTCATATGTTGAAATGTAAACTTGTTAAAATATGTGTAGTGGTTACTGTTGTATATATACGTATTTTAATTACATGATTAACTTATGGCATATTATGTACTTGAATTATTAACTGTAGAATTGAGAAAATTACATCTTAATCTGTTAGATTTGAACAGTTACATAATTAAATGATTACATGTTAGAATAGAATTAATTACATGTTAGAAAGAACATGCGACATAAAATGGGCTTAATATGATGACATGTAAAATATAGATTATAGTAAAAATTTGAAAGAATGGACATGCCTAAATTATATAGAAAATTTACAGTAAATAGAAAACTATAATTGCACTTAGACAGGAGGTTAAATTCAACTTGTGGTAGAAATTTGCCCGGAACCGCCCGACAAATCCAACATCCACAAATTGTTAATTTAATGTGAGAGGTCTAATGTGTAAATATACATGTAACGGTGCTAAGACACGAGATTAAGTCAACTAGTGGTAGACGTCTGCCTAGAACCGCTCGACAAATCCAGCATGCACAAGTGTAGACTTAGTGTGAGAGGTCTAGTGCATATATATATATATATATATATATATATATATATATATATATATATATATGTGTGTGTGTATGTATGTATGTATATATATATAGCAGGATTGATAAAATAACATTAATTGTGATTAATCGAAATGAATAAGGAAATGGATGGAAGTTAAACCTATAGAAGAAATGGAATGAACGGGGAATGATAGTAACCTATTATAAATAAATTACATTAATGAGAATGTTATATAATAAGTACGCTTGTCCTGGGGACAAGTGGAAATTATAAATTAGGTTATAATAAACGACAAAGGAAACTGAATAACTTATGCAATGGGATAAGCTGTACTTAATTGTAAATTAAGTTATCTATAAGAACGAGAATCTGATTTCTACTGATAAGGACAACATAAGTTATATTAATGGAAAGGAAACTCATTAGTAAACCTTAGTTAAGAAAATTAAGTTAATAAGTAAACAACGGTAAGTTGTAGCGATAGTGTAAGATGAAATTATGATCAAATAAGAAAGAATAAAGAAAACTTATGAAATGAAATAAGTTATATTCAATCATAAATAATAAATGTTTAAGCAAAAAATAGGTGGATTGAGATATACTTTATTACATATTAAGTAGAACATGTTATTGTAACTATGAAATCAAACAATAATATAAAGGGATTATGGATTACAGACCTTGGATCACAATCTATAGAATAACATGTTGTGGGCTTATTAATAAACTTAAATGGGTTAAGTTATATGACTGAAATTAATAAGCAAGAGAAACTTGGTAACTTGAATAAGAAGTTAATGTGAATAGGAATAACCAAGTTTGATGGAAACCTAATGAGGTTGAGCAACCGCATAATTGAATGTTTAGACATAAGGTCTAATGACATTAAACTGAGGCGCATGGACCAGTTCGTACGTTTGAGGGTGAATAACCCAACGGGGTATATCATCATGGTGTCATAAGGGACGAGGGGAGCGCACGTTCATCTGATTATTCTGTCAGCTCCGGAGGACTGGAAGGGGAGGCATGCGGCTTCCTAGGACGTGGAAAGTACCCCTGGTAGTCCTCTGTGGTGTTGTAGTGTTTGGGCTGTGCTCACAGAGGTTGGGTCTGCGCGTAACTACCCAATGAGTAGCCTTGACTACAAAAGTAGCATTGCAATCAGAAAGTTGTGACAAGGTGACACTGGGGTGATTCGGTGATCGCCTCAACAGGGAGGCGGGGTCAGGACCAACAAGGATAGTAGATCATCTGTTACCCGTCATCGACATCCAGTGGGATATGAAAAGACAAGAGCTAAACCCAAGACACCATCCACCTTTCAGTATCGAGGCACGATGGTTGAGGGAAGATGCCAACTATAAATTTAAATTGTTTATTAGGGGGCAAGTCATTTAGCTCTTGTAATCTTTACTAGTTGAGGGAGGAGTCGAGGTGGGGCCGTAGCCACCATAAAAAAACCAAACCCGAGGGATATCTGTATTTTGAGGTCCATAAAGGCAGGCCTGTACAGGTATGGAAAAGCTCCCGACCGAGTTCCGTGTTTCTTGAACAGCCCTGCCACAGAACTCGGTGCACATTAGAGGTTAAGTGCAGTTAAGGCACTGAGTATGATTGACGATACGTAAGTAGGATAGTCTAGATACATGCATGTCTGCTCTGGGTGGTGTATCGTAGGCTCTAGGGCATTACTCTGCGATCTGATTTGATCAAAGGTGGCATTCCGTACACTTACGTAGCATGGTAATGGTGGTTCTATGCGGAACATAGAATTATTATATAGTGGTCCGTACATCACTCCAGCATAGGATGAGGGACTGCGTATATTTCTGTGGCGTTATGGCGGAGACCGTACGAGTAGGGTACCATGTGGTGTACCATAATTTGGGGGTAGCAACATATATACTTTATTAGGCTAATCCACTGGGGAGTAAAAGGGTACGACGTGTGTGTAAGCCTTGAGTGATGTTAACCCAAGTAACCTAATAAATAAGAAAATTGATTGAACGATATATGTAGGGTTATCCAAAAATGTGTAGGTTAAATCCAATTACCAAAACCTGTGTTCCGACCCCCTCCTCATCACATACTTATAGGTTTGATTTATGGAAGAAATATGATAGCTTTGGATACTAGTTAGTGTTATAATTTGGGTATGCCTATATTTTGATTATATTATATTTTATCCATTCCATTGTAAGATATTTTCTGAGCTCTGATATATTTTGCGTCTCTGTCTTTTCTGCAGGATACCAAAGCAGCAAACATGAGTTTCAACAGATTAAAATTTTGAAAAAAGAAATCGGAATTCAGGTTGTTAGACTTTCATTGTTGTAGGTTCTAGTGAGCTAAAAGAAGGGGTACAACAGAGCCATCTAAAAGACCGGTTGTAGGTCGAGTACCCTACGCATCATATATGGCCTAGATATGTCAAATTGTATGACGTATGGTGTTTTTGCTAGAACCGGGGTTTCCATTAGCCCTTGATGGATGGAAAATTGTTTGGCCAATCTTACGATTAACGATGGTTTCAAACCAGGATTAGTGTTGGTAACCAGAGTCTGTCATGCATGCTGGATGTTCTATTTATACCATCTCATGTAAATTATCCAACGTCGAAGGAGATGTACCTTGAGTGCTTGTCTGATATTGGTTTAGGCCTTTCGCGCTTGTGCTTGGAGGATGTTGAATCCGATTAGGATGGTTTACGTGAGGTATATAATAGGAATGATATGAGTGCTATTGTTGGTTACTTCTAATTGCTACAGTGGTTTCCATGGATGAATGGTTGAAATGTTTGATGTAAAAGCTAACACTGTCTGATGTGGGGAAGATAAGAGTTGTGTTCTTCTCTGGTGTTGTGGGTAAATTAGTTCGTTAATTTACCCATTCTCATATAATTTGTTGTTGAAGTTTGTTAGTTGTTTTATCGCTCACTAAGACTGTTGTCTGACTCAAGGTTTTATGTTTCCCTCTTATTACCTTGGGTTGTTCATCCGATTGTTGGATGGGCAGACAAGGTGACAGGTGATAGTTTAGTGAGGACGATGTTGCAGTTCGGTGACGAGCAGGAGGCTTGCATACTATCTTTCCTACTATCTAGTATTTTTTTCTGTTGTTTGTTATCCTACTCTAAGTGTTGTAGTGAGGCAAAATTGTATAAAAACTAATGTTGAATCAATGTGTATGGATATTACTTTCTAGTCGTTATGAAAGTTTAGTGTTTTCTGCTTCACTAATAGTGCTTGTGATATATGTTCTATTATACTTTATCCTTGCGCTGTAAGTTCTACGGAAAGTTCCAATGTTGTTATTTACCTGTGATGATCGTCCACAACTGCCTGGCACACCTTTCAACGCATTATTCCTCTTGTTTAGTGCAGGGGTTGTGTGCGGTCATAACATTTGGTATCAGAGTTTTGGTTATTGATTTTAGCCAAAGTTCGAATAGGTAATCACGTATGAGAGATGTATTTGTAGATTTAAGTTTGATGTATACTATATGATACTATATAGTATAGTAGCATTTGTAATTCTTTAGCAGTTTTCCTTTAAGTGGATAATCATTCTAATTTGTATATTTAGAATGAGTCAACGAACTACAAGACACACTACTGGGGAAGGGGCTATGCCTAGAGCGGGTAATGGTGGTGTACCAAACTACCCAACCATGTTTGAGGCCATGACAAAAGTGTTCACGCAGGGTACCTCCAGTGGAAGCCACGGTAGATGTAGGTGTTAAGTTGCCTAGGGTTGTTGATTTTGCAAAGCTTTGCAAAGATTATACATCTCTAGGAGGATAGCCATTTAAAGGAACTGCGCCAGCTGAAGAGGTTCAGAGGTGGACGGATTCTTACGTCCGTATCTTTGCAGACTTTGGGTTGGATGATGCAACCAAGAGAAAGCTTTGCGTCAAGACAATTGCAAGGCATGGCCATGGAATGGTGGAATTCAGTTACACCTGAGACTCCAGAGGAAGAGATTTCAACGAAATAATTCCAAGCTAAGTTCGAAGCAAAGTTTATCTCCATAGGTCAAAAGTCTTCTCTATTCAAGAAATTTGTGGAATTGAAGCAGAATGGTCGTCCTGTGCTTGACTACATTTCTGACTTTAAAGCCTCGTCTAGATATGCTCATTCATACATTGAGACATCCTATCAGAAGAACGGGAAGTTTGTTATGGGTTTGGATTCCTACATAGAAAGACAGTTGGTGGAACATCTCGGTGACTCATTTGAGAAGCTTGTGGAGAAAGCCATGAGACATGAGAGCTTTTTTCGAAAGAGGAAATCGTTGTTATTGCATCTAAAGAAGCTCCAAAACCACATCAGGGTGGTAAAACAAGAAAAGGAAGCAACAACAGCAAAAGGGAAAGGATAGTCAGAAGAAGAAATAAGGCAAAGTGACTTGCTTTAGCTACTGGCAGAAAAGCCATTTCTCTAGTGAGTGCAAGAATCCCAAAGCTGAGAAGAAGCACTTCAAGTGTGGAAAGCCTGGGCATGAGAAGAAAGATTGTCCAAAATCAGCTAAGGCAAGCAAGTTGTGAAGTCATATGCTTTGGAAGCCGTGTCATCTTCTTCGAGAGCTCCTACTTAAGAGGAGAAGGGAAAGGGTGTCATTGTTAAAGGTACTCTTTCGGTTTGTGGTGGTTCAATTAAAGTTTTTTTTATACTGGAGCATTACGTTCTTTCATTTGCAGTAAGCTTGTATGTCGCTTGGGTTTGGAACCCAGGATTTGTGATGGACCTTTGATCGTGACCAATCCAGTTGGCGATTCGTCTAGTTTATTCATGTTGTGTCGTGGTCTAGTATTGTTGAGTCATGGTTGCTCTTTTGTGTGCGATTGCTTTGTTCTTAACTTCGTTGGGTTTTGGATCATCCTGGGCATGAATTGGCTCAAGAGGTATGGGGCAAGAGTGAATTGCGAGAAGCTAGAGATGCGCGTCGGGGATATGGAAGGGAAAAAGGTGTTGATTCGGTGCAAGCCCGAAGATGGTGCCTTCGTGAGCTATTTATATTCGCTTGTGATTCCATAGGAAGACTTGTCATCTGTGCTGATCGCTAATGAGTATGAGGATTTCTTTGACGTGGTCAAAGGGTTGCCGCCGCATTGTGAGACCGAATTTAGGATCGATTTGGTCGAGGGTGCTAGACCAATCGTTATGCCTCTTAAGAGGATGACACTTAAGGAACGACAAGAGTTGGAGGTGCAAGTCCATGACCTCTTAGGAAAGGGATTCATTCGGAGAAGTTTTTCTGAATGCGGTGCACCAGTTGTGGTTGCAACCAAGGATGATAACTCGTTAAGATTGTGTGTGGACTATCGTGAGCTGAAAAAGGTGACCAAGAAGGACACGTATCCGTTGCCGAGGATTGATGACCTGTTTGATCAGCTTCACGAAGCCAAAGTGTTTTCTCAGATGGACTTGGATACAGGATTTCCCCAGTTGAGGGTGGCTAAGGATAGTGTGCCAAAGACTACTTTTAGGACACCATCCGGTTTCATCGAATGGTTGGCAATGCCATTTGGATTGACTAACACGCAAACATATTTTGTATATCTTATGTATAGAGTTTTCACAGATCAGTTGAACAAATTTGTGCTTGTATTCGTGGATGGTATTCTGGTTTACGCCCGGAACAAGGAATAATACAAGATAACTTGAGAGTTGTGTTGGAAATCTTGTGAAAGCATCAGCTAAGAGCCATGTTTTCAAAGTGTCACTTCTGGAAGAACGAAGTGAGGTTCTTAGGCATGTTTTTTTGGATATGGTATAGCGGTTGACCCTGCTAAGATGGCAGCAATCCAGGACTGGGATCGACCTAAGAATGCGATGGATGTTCGGAGTTTAATTGGGTTGGCTGGTTATTACTGACGGTTTATCAAGGTTTCTCCAAGAACGTTGCACCGTTGAAAGGATTGACGAAGAAGAACCAAGAGTTCACATGGGATGCAAAGTATGACCAAGTGTTTGGAATCCTGAAAGAGAGACTGACGAGTGCTCCTGTTCTGACCATTCCAAGTGGGAATGATGAGAGGGTTACGTACACTGATGCATGTGGCATTGCAATTGGAGCAATGCTAGTGCAGAAGGATAAGGTTGTGTCCTACGCGAGTCGACAGCTGAAGCTGCATGAGAGACATTACCCAACTCATGATTTGGAGTTGGTGGCGATTGCGTTTTCTCTGAAGATGCGGAGACATTACCTATTGGGAGTTCGGTTCGATTTGTTTATGGATCACAAGTCGCTGAAGTATCTTTTCTCCCAAAAGGATTTGAATCTTCGGCAACAACGATGGTTAGAGTTTCTGGCATCATATGATTTTTGTATAGCCTATACTCCGGGCAAGGGTAACGTAGTTGCAGATTTGTTGTATCGAAGACACGCAAGTTTGGGAGCAATGCTTTCGGAATGGAACAGCCTTGAGTATTTGGCAAGGTTCGATTTCAGGCCAAGGTGCGAGTTGGAACCTGAAATGTTGGCAAGCTTATCAATAAGACCTGCTCTTATCGAAAGGGTTGGTGAGAGACAAAAGCAAGATGTAAAGCTTGTCGAGTTTATCCAGAAGTTGGAACCAGGGAAAAAAGAGTTTCAAGTCGATCGAGAAGGATGGCTTCGAAAGCAAGGACGACTAGTTGTTCCTGATATCGACGGATTGAGAGATGAGATTCTGGGATAATGTCATCACTTAAAGTTGACGATTCATCCTAGTGGTAATAAGATGTATCAGGACATAAAGAGAATCTACTATAGGGAGGGGATGAAGCGAGATATTGGAAAGTTCATTTCCAAGTGTATGAACTGTCAGTTGGTGAAAGATAAACAGAAAAAGCCGAGTGGGTTGCTTTATCCATTGGAAGTTCCTACCTGGATGTGGGAGTAGATATCGATGGACTTTATCGATGGACTACCTAGAACGAGGGTAGGTAACGAAGTAATTTGGGTCATTGTGGATCGCTTGACCAAAAGTGCATGATTCATTCCTGTCAAGTCCTAAGATGGCATCGAAGTTGGCTAAACTTTATGTCAAATGGAAAAATTGATTCCATGGTATCCTGAAGTGCATAGTGAGTGACCATGATCCATTTTTCACACGTGGATTTTGAAAGAGTTTGCAAGAAGCTTTGGGAACCGAGTTGCGCTTTAGTACCGCTTACCATCCCCAAACTGATGGTCAAACCGAGAGGGTTAATCGAGTTTTAGAAGATCTTCTAAGGGCTTGGGTGTTGGACTTCAGAGGATCATGGGAAGACCATCTACATCTGGTGGAGTTTGCATATAATAATAGCTACCAGTCAAGCATTGGGATGGCACCATACGAGGCGTTGTATGGAAGATCGTGCAATTCTCCAGCATGTTGGTTAGAAAGTGGAGATAAGATGATACTTGGACCAGAGATGATTAGGGAAACCTCGTATTGTATCAAGATCATTCGACAATGAATGAAGGTAGCCCAAGATCGTTAGAAGAGTTATACTAATAAACGTCGAAAAGATTTCGAGTTCGACGTAGATGATATGGTCTTTGTAAAGATTTCGCCATTGAAGCATGTGGTCTGATTCAGAAGTAAAGTGAAGTTAGCCCCAAGTTTGTTGGACCATTTCCGATAGTCGAGCGGATAGGAAAGCTCGCATATAGGCTGGAGTTACCCGAGAAGATGTCGAGTGTGCATAATTTGTTCCATGTTTCGTTTCTAATGAAATTCATGCATGACTCGAATGTGGTGGTACCCCCAGAACAGTAAAAAAACCTAGATGTAGAGACCATAGTTGCGAGACCTCATAAGCCACTTCGTGTTTTTGGGAATGACACGAAACAACTTAGGAGGAAAACGGTTAAGCTAGTCAAGGTACAATGGAGTGAGGATGGTGATGATTGTACATGGGAGTCGGAAGAGAGAATGAAGGCGACCCATTCAGAACTTTTCGTTGGTATGACCCGTTAGTATCGTATTGACTTACATCATTATAACTTGTGCTATGGTTGTTTTTTGAATTCTGCGTGCTAGGATAGGGTTGTGGATGCACAGTCGGATGGCTGCAAGTTTGGATGATATAATTGGTTGCTTATGAGTGATAGGCATGCGGAATTGCTTTGGTTTCTTATGTTTGTTGGGATTTCCGGGGAGAAATTCCTAAAGTGGAGAGGGGGGAGAATGTAACAAATATTTTTATTTTATTCGCTGGGGGTTGGATCATTCTCATATTTTAATATGCTTCTTATTGGGATGTGAGATATGTCCATAATTTTTACCAATTTTGTTTGTGACCATTTTACCTTTGTCAGTCTTGTACATGGCGTAACTTTTGACTAAGATCGAATCAAGTGTTGAGACCTATGTCATTGAAAAGGAAATTATGTTTCCCTTTCCGTAGAGTGGTCACATTAAAGATTTGGCTCAGCGATTAGGGAGGAATCGCTGTTTTAAGGTCTAACAGTTGGTTGTTCTGGTTTGGTAAGCCATAATGGGCTGATTTGGAGAGGCCAATTAGTGGGCTGGTGCATGGCTATAAATAAGGGGGTAGGACTCATGGAGAATTGTTTACTTTCTCCATTCTCTCATTTGGAAGAGCTAGAGTTCCTCCATTCCTCTATTGCTTACACCTTTCCACTATTAAAACTTAGAGAATTGAATATCTACAACATTTGAGGCTAGATCTACACAAATCTAAGAGAGAGAACATCGAATCAAAGGATTTAGATTAAATTCTTCATTGTACGGAATCATAATTCACTGCTTTTCTCTTGTTTTGGAGAATTGGTGAGTGATATGCATCTCTCACACGGATTTAATCAAGTATACGAACGTTTGATCATGTTTGTCATCAAATTCAATTCGTTTTCCTTAGATCTACATCATGGTAAATTTTATTTCATATAAATCGCCATAGGATCTAATTTAGCAACTTAAAACCGGTTATTTCTATGCTACTTCATATGTTTATGCAAGTTAGATTCATAATTTAGTTCATATGTTCATTTATCATGTATTTTGGTGAAATTTGAATAATTTTGGTTAAAATTGTCATTTTCATGTTGTTAGCGATTTTATAACATGCTTATGTTTGTATTGGATGAGTAGATTTCATTGATTTTGTTGTTTGGCGAAGTTTTGGTGAAATTTGGTGATGAATTGGGCTGGTATAGGGCATGGGTCGAGCATGTAGTACAACATGTAGTACAATGTGCAGTACAGGGGGGGTCGGTTGTGCATAGCATGGGCTCGAGCAAGCCTGGTCGGTCATGCATGGCAGTGGGTATTTCTAACCACCCTTTCGGGAAAATAATTGCTGATCCTAACCGTTGGTGATATACATTCAATACACTCAAGCGAAATGATTCGTCGGTCATGTGTGGCCGGATCACAAGATGTTCTAGTTAAACGCATTGTATTCCTCTCTAGAGATACACTATCGGAAGGTGGCTCCATACCTTGTCATAGTTGGAAATTCATTACCCAATAAGCGCTCGCGGTTTTGATTGTATATTATATATATGTGTTGCGTGAGATGCAAATGTTCCACTAGATTGTTATTTGTTTGATTTATGCACTATTATAAAATCAAAAGAGTTTTGATTTAATGATTATCGTTTCTTTCAAAAGGATTTTGAAAGTAAAATCAAGTGTTTTGGATTCTCATAAGGGAAAAGCCCATTCCATATTATACAACGTGGTCTTAAAAGATATCGTTTATTTTCTCAAACTGTTTTAGATTATTTACTTATACCAGCCGCATGATTGACCCGGAGTTTATTTTTCTACATTTTCCCTAAACTCTTGGGTGCCCAAATTTGTATGGGCAGTCAAGTAGTTCAGGTGTTTATGGATACTTGGAGGAGTTTGGAGCAGAATGCTTCAGCGTCATATAGTATTGTTATTCCTGTTGTGTTGTAAGTGGTGTGCTCTGATAATTGTATGTTATACAGTTAAAATCTTGTATTTCCAAAGTTATGATGTATCATATTTTGTTCCGCTGCGACGTGAGATTCCGTGTTGTTATTTCTGTTCTTCTTCTACCTTTTTCTTCTTTATTTTCATAATGATTCGTATTTCTGTGCAATTTGGGTTGGACGTGTGTTGCATTCAGTCTACTCAGACAGTACGGATTTGTGGGCCTTTATAGTAGGAAACAGAGCTTTGGTTGAGCGAATACCTTGGCTTTGGTGGGGGTTTACTCATTAGGGATAGGGTCCATAGTACCCTAGAATGATTAAAGTGTATATATACGAGAGTGTGTATTTGTTAATCGATATAAAAATTATTTTGTATTGTGTTGGCTAGTCTGTTGAGTGGTTTACGAATTCTGATCGAATAGTGGGATGCCACAATGCCGGTAAGAGTTCTAAACCATTAAATAGAGAAATTTGACATAATATTGTTTTTAAGTGGGTAAATGAAATAATTTTACCCAAAATTCTATTTTTATTGAAAAGGAATAATTTTCCGAAATTATTATATGGATGTGTTGGTTGTTATTATAACCAAACGAGATTATAAAATTTGAATGGTTATATAAAACCAAATAGAATTTGTATGTGAATAAAATATACAAACGAATTTGAATGGTTAGATATGTGTTAAGCAGGATTGGAATGAAGTGTATGAATATTATAATTAAATTTCCCAACAAAAAGGTACACATTTAAATTTCGTATGAGATTTTATGCACTGAAACGGCAAGCAGCTTGGCTTTTTGATTTTCTTTTTGAGTGGAAAGGGCCTAGAGAGGAGAGTTGAGGTTTGAGCTATTGACCGGTACAAAGGAGGTGCTAGCGAATTTTTCCAGAAATTCAAGGAGATTAAAAATTTAACAAAAGTTAGATAAATAGAAATTGATTTATCAATTATATATGAACTTTAATAAATGAATAAATGTATAATGAGATTTTATATAAAGAAAGGGAATTAATAAATTTAAACCTGGGAGATTGGAAGTATATACGTTTCAAAGCGAACGATGAGTTAAAAGCAATGATGGGCAGATTAAAATGATTATGTTGATAAGAAGTTAAGAAATGGAGTTGAAGAAATTAGAAACTGACTAGAGACTGGTTGAGTTGAATGGTTTCTTGAGTGTCGATCTGAAGTTGGTCTTGGCCTTTGGGGTTGATGTAACAACCCGGAATTTCTAAACCAATTAAAAAAATTTATTTTAGCTATTATAATGGATTTTGAAGATTTAAAATGATTTATTTTAAATAACAATGACTAAAAATTTATTTAAATCGAAGTTAGAACATATAAATTTATTTTAGTTATAAAACGAGCCTGAAATGGCGTGGTAGTTTAAAAATTCGATTTTAAATTTCAATTGAATGTACAAAATTCAAAATAAATCGGATTTCAGTAAATCCATAAATATTTGAATCTGTTTAATAATATCTTTCTAATGAAGTTAAGAAACTGAGATTTCAGTTTATAAATTGAAGTTATGTCCAGTTTAAAATTTAAAATAGTCGCTAGGGAATTTATATACATTTTAATATAATATATAGACCTTAAAAATAGCCATTTTACAAACGACCTTCGTTTTCGACGAAACCACTTTTATTGGATCCGAAATGTCATATTATTACTATATTTCAAATTTCATAATTTTTGGAATCAATATGTGAGCATGGTAAATTTAAATGTGTTTAGATAGTTTCAATTTGAATTGGATCGACCAGAAAATGGAAAATTTTCAAACTATAACCAAATTCGACGAAATTAGTTTGTTAGGACCGTATCATCAAAACATAGTTAGATTTATTTTTCTGAATTTTTTGGAGTCAGTATGTCGGCCCGGTAAATTAAAATATGCATTCAAATACAATTTATATTTATTTATATTTTAATTTAAAGAAAAACTGATCGAAACGGTCAAATTGGCTTACGAAATATATCCCATTGTGTCCGGAATGGGGGTATTTAGCTAAGGGCGATAGCTGTTGGGTTTGATTTGGAGTTCGGATACAAAAACCCCTTTTTCACGAATTAAAAATATTATATATATTCTCCCCGGCCAATCAGAATTCAGAAAAAAGAAAATCATCGCTGCTCAAAACCGGATGGCGGAAAGCATTCAATCGATCTCCCCTCCTTTTCTCCTTCCGCATGCAAAATTAGACATCAGTTCTTTGGAGAATTTTGTAGAGGTTCCTTCGAGCTTCAAATCCGTATAAGCTTTTAATCGATTTTCGTTGAGCCTTTTTCTCGAACCGTTCACCTGAAGTCTCGCCGTATCATGGCGAATTCCGGCGAATTGTTGCCGCTGAGTTCAACGTGCCGCCACCTAGAGGATGAGGTCGCGTAGGCCGACCTCGTCGTGTGGTCTGATCATCGTCAAGCTCCTTCGTTTTGGTGCAAACGATCCAACCCTAGTTTTGAACGATGGTGTTGAAACGCGACCTGAAGTTTTGAAGGAAGAAGGTCAAGATATTTTAATTAATTTATTTATTAATTATCCCATAAATGTCATTAACATTTATAAAATCATATCTTTCTCATACGAACTCCAAATCACGTGAAGCATGATGCGTTGGAATCGTTGGGACGAGAGTTCACAACAAGACTAACCGGGTCAAATTTGGAGCTTATTAGAATTTAAGGTAGATTTAAATCCAAACCATCCATTAAAGAATGACAAATTGTAAACTGACTATGAGAACTCTCTTTCACTCAAATTATCTTACAGTTACTATATAATAGGTTGGAGACGGGGTTTAGTAGCTCCTGACACTATTTTTTTGTACAAACCATGGTCGATTGTTTGTTTGGATTGTGACTGGGAGTGTTAGTGATTGATATTGTTGAACATAAAATTATTTATATAAAGTGTATATAAAAATTATAATGAAAAGAAATAAAATAAATATTCATTTACAAGTCGGACGGCTTGTTTATGTACACTTATTTAACTTATATTGATTCGGACGATAAATTTTACACATCGCCCAACTTCGCAAATAATAATCTGTATTTGTTGTTTGAAAACCCCACACGGGTATTGGGATGATATTTGACATACACTGATCCCAATAATTTGTGGTTTGTCAATTGATAGGTTGACAGACTGTATAAGCATTATTTATTTATTTTAATGCCTATACAGTTGTAAAATGTACTCTGGATGTTGTATGAATTTTTAATGTTTGTTTATCATTATTGTCGTATACATGCGATGTATGAAATCCATATAACTGCAATTATATGGTAATTAATCGAGTGTGATTGTAGTTCAGAATTAACGAATATTTTAAAATAATATTCAATGAATAATCAAAATGTGATTTTTTTTGTTTGATTTTGAATGGACATGAAAATATTGAAATGTGAAGCCGTGTTTATGTAGTTAAAACGCCATTTTAACATAAGCGGGATTTTTTGTCGATTTTATTCATTTTATTATGAATATTGAAAAGTGATTTAAAAGTCAGATATTTTGAAAATATTATCATTTTCATAATATAATGATATAAAATATTCAATTTTGATTTAAAATTGAAATAGAAGTGGGAATCGTTTTAAAACGAATTTATAAAATACGTTTTGAACGGAAATCGACGATATATATATATATGTGTGTGTATATATATACATATTTAATGGTTTGAATAGAACGCGCCGCGCAGTGACCGTTCGCGAATTTCGACCATTAACTTCAAATTGATGTAACGGGAGATCCGACCGTCGGATTCTCTAAATCGGAACCGTTGGGTTCGTATCAAAAAAGCTTTCCAATGAGTATAAGAAATTTGAAATCTAACAATTGGCTTTGGAATTATGTCCAAATGAATTTTAAAAAAGGCCACTATGAATGCAGTTCGGTGGCCGTTGTTGGAAACCAACTGTAAAGGACTCAATAAAATTATTAAAAATATGAGGAAATTATGTAAAATCATAATAAATAATTTGGAAAGATTTTGGATGAAAAATTCCAGTTTTGAAAAGATAAAAATATATTTTTGTCGAAATGAACTAGTTAATAACTAGAATAATAATCCAATTATTCTTAGAAATAAATAAATTGGGTTTGAAGATGGTTTTAATATAACCAGAAATTTTCAACGAATAAATTGGAATGGATTGGAAATAATCTTCGGAATATTTTGATATTGGATTCCTTGACTATACAGATATTGTTGAAGAATTTGGAATATATATATATATATATATATATATCGTTATTGCCAATACGATATTTGTTGGCTTAAGAATTTGATATTGAATATAAGCCAATATAATTTCTATTCAGAGCCTTGTATTTGATATCAAATTGGATTTTGGGTTTGTCGTGAACGGTGCCTTAAATAACACTATTCTTAAACCTAGTTGAGAAAAGAATAAACCTTTAAATTAAGATTTAGTGAAGTTTGCCAATTAATTAATATCTAATTGGAATTGAATTAAAAATTGGATTTTTGGGTTTATCATGAGCTGTGTTTTAAATAACATATTTTCTTTAACCCAATTAACGGCGAAGTTAAGATTTGGAATTTATAAATCTTTATTCTAAGATTTAATGGAATTTTCCAAAGAGAAGTTTTTTTCCAATTAAATTATTAAATTGGAATTGAATGGGATTCGATTTGGTAATAATCGAGATGAACTTCTGTGAAGGAAGACCGTTATTATATACGGAATTTAAAAGGCTTTGTTGTTATTCCGTTTATATTATTAGTCGAATACGGAAATTTATATCGATTATATATTGATCTGTTTTCCATGAAAGTTCTAGTTTGATGGAATATGATTTTGGGTTTATCGTGGACTGTGTTTTAAAGGACATTCATCCTTTAACCCTATTAAATACAGGATTTCATTTCTGACATTGTATTTCGAGCTCTATTTGTTGATCTCTGCTAAATATATATCTTTTTGGTGGAGGAGAATTTATTCTCTTGCTTAACACCCTTCTTTGAGACGTACAAGCTTAGAGGTTATATATTGGTAGAAATCAATGGTATAGTATAGATTGTCAATGTGGCATGATTGAATTCCCAAAGTTAAATAATCATTAAATAATAACTGTTTTAGTTCTCACACCAGTCCCATGACTGACTCAGAGTTTATTCTTTTAACCTAAACTCTGGGTGCCCATATTTTCCACACGGGCAGCTAATAGTTTTGTTTTTCGCAGATATTTCTTTTACCAGGATGCTGGATTACAGCTGGAGCTATAGTCGGAAAGCTTTGTAGTATTTCATTCTGTTGCGCTAGTTGATGTACTTCCACTATGCATTGTATTTATACATTTTATTTCTGCTGCTTTGTATTTCAAATCTCTGATATTTTTCTGTGTATAATTATTCATATTCTGATATCTTATACTCTGATGTAAATTGTTGTAATAAGCAATGAAATGTTCTATTATTAGTGTTCTGATTTGTCGCGTTCTCAATTCAGTCTGGGCTTTCCCATAAGGGGAAGTTTAGGTCCGTTCAGTTGATACTTTGGAAATTGTTCTCTTACTAGTTTAAAGTTAGGGACTGATAAATGGGGAAGAAATGGAAATTTTTTCCAATGTTAAAAAGTGATATTTTCTGGAATATAGAAAATAAATAGTTATGATAAAAGGAAATGTTTTTTCCAAGAATCGTGAGAGTCTAAACGAGTTTGGAGAAATATCTGGGTAAAGATATTGAAGAAATATTGGGGAATGATAAATTTAAATTAATAAAATATTAATTAAGGGGCCTAGTGATTATTTGTTGTTTTGTATGGATGTGTTTTTTTCGATAGTTAGATAATCGACTATCGATGTATTTGCCAATATCGTTGTCAGTATAGAGAGACTGGTTGGATTATTATCTAAGAACCACTCTGTATAGGCAGTAGCATTGCAAATCAGATTATATGAAGCTAATCGAAGACGAAGTAAAGTGCAAAGGCTTTTTTTGTTAATCCTAGGTCGAAATAGCGTAAAATGGATTAATTGAAATTGTGCCTTTAGTTTCGTTCAATCCCAGAACGAATGTGTATGGATGAATATGTGACAGAGTATTTTCAATGATCGCATATGTTGGACTGTCCAAAAATATATATGGTGGCGGGGAATTTATTCTCTTAGCATAATATCCAGAATATATTTGTGTAATCCAATTAATGACTAACGGATCTGACAATGTGGCTTTCATAGTGATTGTCCTATTAATGAATGGTAAGTAATCGTAGCCTCGGGCCTCAACGACCGGGAAATGAAAAAAATTGGGAAGGCGGCGTGGCTAAGTGGGTAGATCCCAATTAGGGTGTATTATCACTTATCTAGAAAAATTTATTTCCTTCTTTATTCTATTCGATGTTGTCCCATTCAGGAAAACGGTTGTTGATCCCAACCGTTGGTGATATACATTCAATACACTCAAGCGAAATGAGTGGTCAGTCATGTGCGGCCGGATTACAAGATGTTCTTGCTGAACTGTAAACACCCGGAAAATCCGAACCGATTTAAAAATTTTAATTTGGCAATTTTAGTGAATTTTGAAAATTTAAAATAAATTATTTTAAATAATAACGAAAAAAGTCTATTTGAATCGATGTTGTAAAATAAATATATTTATTTTAATTATAAACAAGGCCAGAAATGGCGCGGTGATTTGAAAATTTGAATTCTAAATTTGACTGACTGTACCAGGTGCAAAATAAAATGGATTTTAGTGAAACCAAAAATATTTAAATCTATTTATGAATATCTTTCTAAAGAATCTGAAAAATCAAAATTTCATAGTGGGAATCAAAAGTTATGGCCAAATGAGTTTTCAGAAAGGTCGCTATGGAGTTTATATAGCCCTTGAAAATTGCCATTTTGCAAACGACCTCTATTTTCGACGAAACCACTTTTTTTGGATCCGGGATGCCAAATTATTGCTAGTTTCCAAATTCCATAATTTTTGGAATTAATATGTGGGCGTGGCAAAAGAAAATGTGTTTGGTTAATTTTATTCAATTGGGATCGACCAGACAAGGGCCATTTTTCAAACGGTCTCAAAATTCGACAAAACTTGTTTTGTTGGGACCATATCGTCAAAACATAGCTAGATTTATTTTTATGGAATTTTTGGGATCAGTATGTGGCCCCGGCAAATTGAAATGTACGTTCAAATCAAATATTGAATGTTTTATATTTTAATTTGAAGAAAAACTTACTAAAACAGTCAAATGGACCTATGAAACATATTCCATTATGTTTGAAATAGGGGTATTTAGCTAGGGACGACAGTCGTTGGGTTTGGATTTGAGTTCGTATGTAGAAACACTATTTTATAATTTAATTTAATTCCGGCCAATGAAGTAATTTCTTTCATTATTTAACTTTTTCCAGAAAGGGTTAGAAAACCCAATACCCTTCAACGACGAATGATGGCTGAGCCTTCAACCTTATCTCCTTCGTTTCTCCAATTCTACTTAACAAAAATGCATGCTCCTTTGGAAGTTTTTGAAGATCGAAGCTTCCTCTTTAAATCCATATAGGATTCATAATTTTTTATTGAGTAAATCTCGAGAATCACGCCTCCGAAGATCGTGACTTCGAGCCGCCGCCGAGACCAATTCAGACCATCGCAGGGGGACCCACTTCCGGCGAACCAACGCCACTCCCTCTTCTACGACGTCGTATAGTCTGATCGTCCTCAAGCCTCTTGGGTTGATCGCAAATTCAAACCCTATGTTTGAATCATTTGGAAGGTATACGGCTGAATTTATTTAAACTGTTTATAGCACTTTAAAGCGCTACGATTTATGATTTTACAATAAAAATCATATCTTTTTGCTATGTTGTCGAAAGCCAGTGAAATAAGAGACATTGGACTCGTGTGGACGTCTTCTACATTCTAGAAGAGACCAGATATTTTTCTGAGCTTCCTACAAATTTTGGAGGAGTGGAACCCAATGTGAGATTTCTGAATTATAAACGATATGGTATAACGATGAATAAATTATACGGTCGATGTATGAGTTATATATGCGTTGTACACCTCATGTATAAGCGTTGTATAAGTTGTATGTCCGATGTATAAGTTATATATACATTGTAAAAATCATATATGCATTGAATGGAATTGAAATGAAATTGAAATATATTTATATACGTATATCTATATATATATATATACACTACTCCCCTCGTCCATAGACGATATATATTGGTTGTGATTGTTTGGATTTGGTTGATGTGAAATTTGGTTGATAAATACGAATGGGTGAAATGAATGATTGTGGTTAATATCCCAATAGGATTAGTATATGGGAAAAATTCGTCTGCGTACGAACTAGTTATTGAAATCCCCATTGTCAAAAGCTACGAGGCTTCAAGGTAAAGCGAGGAGTCGTACTCGAGGTGGTGTTGGTTTTAACTATCCCGCCGTTATGCTGTCGAAATTTTCTGAAATATTCCTGTGTTTGATTTATATTCATGTATTGAAATATATTCATGCATTGGAAAATATTCATTTTTGAAATAAAATGGTTAGAACGATAAAAATAACATTTTTGTCGAATATATGAAATGAAAATGGTTTAAATGATAAAAATAACATTTTTATAGAATGTATGAAATAAAATAGTTTGAGTTATAAAAATAACATTTTTATTGTATGTACGAAGTATATAAAATAATCGTATTTGAAATAAATTGTTTTGACAATAAAAATTGCATTTTTATAATATATATGAATCGCTAAAAATCTTCATTTTTGAAATAAATTGCTTTAACAATAAAAATCACATTTTTATCATCTATATGAAATATATAAATTAACCGTGTTTGAAATAAATTATTTTGGTAATAAAATTCACGTTTTTACTATATATATGAATTGTTATAAATAGTCATGTGTTGAAATAAATATCTATTGGATAAAAATATCATTTTTATCACCTATATGAGTTGAAATGATTTTTGAAATCGAAGAATGGATTATATTTATATATATAAGTATAATTAAATAAATCGAATAACGAAGCTACAGTTCGTATCTTGAAACCGTGATTTCAAATGATTGTATTGGGAGATCCAACCATCAGATTTTCCCGGAACCGAAACCATTGGGTTCGCTTTGGAAATATCTTTCCAACGACACCCACTTTGCAAAGATCCAATGGTTGGATTGTCTGGAATGTTGAATTCAAATCTAAATGAAAACAGAGCCAGAATGGATTATATAAATATATAAATATAATTAAAATAAATCGAATAACGAAGCTGGAGTTCGTATTTTGAAATCGTAACTTCAAACGATTGTACCGGGAGATCCGACCATCGGATTTTCCCAAAACTGGAACCATTGGATCCATTTTGAAAAGATATTTCCAATAATATAAAATATGTAAAGGTCCAACGGTTAGATTTTCAGATATATGTAATTCAAATCTGAAGAAAAACAGCGCTATGGCCGCGTTATGGCGTGAAGCTTCATTTGAATAAATTGGCTATATTTAAATAAATAAAAATAGTGATAAATCGTGATAAAATATTATAAACGATATGGAATGGAAATAAACCGAATTTACCCTGTTTATTGGATATTTGATAGTTGAATGTGTTTGACGTGAAAACTACATTAATGAAATGAATTATGGATGTCAGATAATTTAACCATTGAAATGAATTGATTTGAAATTCTAAATATACGTGAATTATTTGAAAAGGCCGAGTTAATTCTCATTTCAAATAATTGATCGAGGTTGGAAGTCGAAGATATGAAGACGGTGCAAGACTGTAACACCCCGTAATTCTGTAACACTAGGATTCACAATTTAGGGCAGAATTAAAAGTTAAAATAAAATCAAGGGAAACGGGCTGTGCCATTGCGTTCGTGTCGGAATTATGCATGAAAACGAGTCCGAGTTTGCGTAAATCGGAGTCCGTATGAGGGAGATATGGCCTCCGGAAGATTCAGCAAAGTCCAAATTTCAAAACAGGACAGAAAGAGGAATTCAGATTCGAAAACAGACCCAGGCTGGGCTGGGCGGAAATTTTCCTGCCCAAGGCACCCAGGTCGACTGGGTAGTCGACTTGGGGCACCCAGGTCGACTGGGTAGTCGACCTGGGGGTCGACCCTCCCTGCTTTTTCCTATTTTCTGCACCTGATTCGTTCTTCTGTATCTGGACGCCATTCTAACCAGATTCGTCCGCCTAACACTATATAAACAGCCCTAGTCTTCTTCTCTATTCACAATTCTCCTCTACCCTTATGCTGCAAAGATTCTTAGTGAACATGGCTTCCTTACCTCCTCTTAATTAAATAATAAATAAAATAATATATAAAATAAATCAAGACGAGGAGATGTTGCTCAAAGACTTTCAAGAAGAAGAGATTCAAGCTAGAATTCAAGTGAATATTTGAACGACTACAACGATTGTTTTTCTACGAATCATAGCAACGCCTCCTTTGTATTCTAATCTAATCTCTGTAAGTCAGTTATTTCTAGATTTGAACGATTTTCTCTGTTCGTGACACGAAATTAAAGGAATAAAAGAATTTGCCAAGTCTCTCTCTCTCTATTAGAATCAGTGCCTATACCCTTGGACCTAATTAAGAACTGTTGTGATTCAAGGACAAATAAGACTGTGACTATGAAACTATGGACCTTAGAACCATATGCCTCTTTGACTATGAACATTGCCTATGACTATGAACATTGCCTATGACTATGGACATTGCCTATGACTGTGACTGTGACTATGTGGATTATTTCCTTTACTAAACCTATGCCTTTGATTAGAAAACATAAACTATTGTCTATGACATAACAAGGACATCTGTGATTAAACACCTAGGATTCATGACTAGGAAGTGTTGCTTAAGTTGTATGACTGTGAAATTGGGTCTAAACCCGATCATCTATTCTGTCTATTCTTGGTTTTAGACCTTGGGAATTTACCTATTAAGTTAGGTCTACCCATGTTCTTGAACCTACGCTTTTATTCTGTCTGTTCTTGGTTTTAGACCTTGGGAATTTACCTATTAAGTTAGGTCTACCCATGTTCTTGAACCGACGTCGTTGTTCAACCCTTTTTATGCCAACTAGTATGTCTATCTTTTGCATAGCATCTTTGGTTCATTCCCTAGTTTCTACGAACCTAGCTTTGTTTATGATCTAGACTGAATCACGATTATACGAACGGTGGGAATGCGGTTTGGGCAAAATATGAAATGTATCAAAAACATAGTTTAACTTGGAAATTGGCACAAATTGGGAACATGTATTATGGCATGTTCATAGGAATGCAAATTGGATAAATTTGACATAAATTATAAGATGTGTAATTTGAATCTAGTATTGACGTGTAAATCTAGCATTTACATGAATAGTGAATTAGAGTAATAAGTCTAGTTTGACATGAATTAGAATGTTGAATCGGAATTGGATTAGCTAATTTGGCACAGTAAGTATATTGGCATAAATGAGAAATTGGCCATAATTGGGAATAACTGTCAGGTTTAGCAAAATCATGGTTAGTGACACTTAATTTGGTATAATTTACATAACAAAAAGCATAAATATGATATAGAGGGGGAAATGGGCCATAGAAATAAATGTAGACAGATTATATTAAAAGAGTAATTGAGAAATAAGTAAATTAGGAATAATTTACTTATAGAATTTGGCCTAAATGAGGAAATGTGAATTTAGACAAATTAAAGGTTTATTAACGACATCTCTTTTAATAATAAACCAGAAAGTTCTAGGGTGACAGAGAGGATAGTGTCTAGGCTTGAGTTTGGAAAATACAAGTTTCCTGCTCTCCCTGGCTATCCCTAATTGATCCGACGGATGGGGTGGTTACTTTCAAAACCTGATTTGAAAACTAGTCAAAACCCTTTTGAACTGAGAAAACACGAATATGCCTAACCCGAGGTTAGACTGAGTTGCGATGTAAACCTGCCCGGAACCAACCGGCACATCCAGTATTCGCAACAATATATGTCTAATGTGAGTGGTCGCGGCTTTAATTTACTTAGTTAAATCTAGAACAAGAATAGTAGGGTTAAGTTAACTAAGACACTTAACCAGTTCAACATGATAACTAAACTAATGGGTGGGGTTTGGTTCAGACTGACACTTAACACAGTTAAGCTAGAATGGGAGGGTTAAGTCCATAAGAACACTTAACCAACTTAACACAGTTAAGCTAGAATGGGAGGGCTAATTCCATAGAGACACTTAACCAAACTCAAGGTAGCAAGACAAGATTTGTAGTGATTAAGTAAAGTTAATACACTTAGCCAAATTAACATGTTAACTAGACTAGAAGGTGGGGTTAGGTAAAGTTAATACACTTAGCCAAATTAAGATGTTAACTAGACCAAAGGTTGGGTTTAAGTAAAATCTAATACACTTAGCCAATTTGATATGTTAGCTGGGCTAGACCGTAGGGTTAAGTAAACTTGAACACTTAACCATCAGGGTGTGATAAAGGAATAGGGCTAAGTCTAAAACATGAATGGATAATACTTAACCATTAATAACATGTTAGTTAAAACAGACGGGCAGGGTTAAGTTAAAAAGGAACACTTAACCAATACAGGATGAACGGGTAGGGTTAAGTAATAAGAAATACTTAACCAATATAACTTGGTTTGTGGTAGGGTTATGTCATCATGAATCACTGATAACACTTAACCAGTTTAACAGGACGAATGGAGAGGGTTAAGTTGGCTCGAATTGACTAATGACACTTAACCAATCCAAATTGACGGGAAAGAGAACTGAGTAGTAAACCTTAGTTAAGAAAACAATGATTCTGGAAACTAAGTGGTAAATCTTAGTTAGTAAAACTAAGTAGTAATTCTTAGTATAACACGGGAAGGAGCGAATGTCCGTCTGAGTAAAAAGGAGGCTCCAACGAATTGGGTTACGAAGCCCGAGGCTTCGAGGGGACGTGAGGGTACTCTTGGTATCCCTCTATGAGGATGCAGATGATCCGCCTGGGCCCACAGAGGTTAAGGTCTGCGTAGAAGAACCAGGGGTATGCCTTGGTTGCAACACATGGCAACCTAAAGACCAGGATGGACCGGCGTGATTCGGCGAGCAAACGGTAGCCCTGTGATAGCGACTCGTCGTCTACCATCCATCTTGAGTCAATCGAGATACGTGAAGCGGAAAGGCGGAGAACTCCAAAAGACCATATACTTGCTATCTAGTTATGGGTAAGGATGGCCATAGGATAGTGGGGCACCGGGGCCAGCGTATAGTTCTCATTTTTCAAGGTGTGTCTTTCATTAGTTGAGGGAGGGGTCAAGTGGGACCATAGCCACTGAAATAAAAACAGACCTTAGCATCTGCATCGGCAGATATCTGAAAGCTCCCGACCGAGTTCTGTATTCCTTGATTTGCCCTATCACAGGACTCGGACCGCACATTACAGGACATGTGCATCTAGACAAGCGATAACGATTCGCGATACATGCGTGGGGAAGTATAGGAACATATACCACTCTAAGTAGTGTGTCCTAGACTTGGGGCATCGTTCGACAGGTAGCATAATTCCTAGTTGAACTAGGAGGCATAAATCCTGAATCTGAGAAGCGTTCAACAGACAGCGTAAACTCTAGTTGAATCTAGAAGGCACTTGGTAGAAAACCCTAGATTAAATCTTGGTAAAAAATAAATAAATGGATGCTTGAAGGCGATGGAAAATACAGGGATTGGGATCACGTTAGCGTTACTAGTTGGCACACTAGTTAAGCAGGTGCAGAGATATAGAAACCAGTATAACAAGGAAATAGCGAAGCGGTAAAAGGATTAGAGCATATCCAGTTTATCTTACCTTAGCATATCTTGTGATTATCTTGTCTAATCTTGCTGACCCTATGGTCATGGTGTAATCTTGGATTCAGATAATTCATGTCGTTTGTTTTCCATGTTCACATGCTAGAAGTTACTGAACTTACTCAGGCTTTATGTCTGACTCTGTTTTTCTTTCGTCTTCTTTTATTCCGTTCCCCCCCTCCCCCCCTAGGTAGTAAAGGAGGGAATAGTATAGCTCAGGTTAAGTTGGACTGTCACTCTTTCCCAGCTTGAAGATTTGTCGAAGTTTTCTTGGATTCTCTTTTCGGATGCTATGGCTGGCTCTTGCTACATTGGGGAATATAAATGTATTTTTATGCTTCTTTATTTTGTAAGACAGATGACACTCTGATATTGTAAAGAAATCTTTGTACAAACTATTTTATCAATAAAGCAAAGTTTTATTTTCCGCTGTTTAATTTCTGTCTGTCTTGTAATTTATTTGCCTCTTTTACCCTAAATGCTCCATAGAACTTAGTGCATTCCCTTTGCGAGTGACACTAACGGACGTGGGGTGTTACACGTGGTATCAGAGCTGAAGGTTACCGGATCAGATAAAAGATTTGAAAAATTATTTTCAAATGATTTTAAAAGAAGCATTTTCAAAAGAAAAGATTTGTTTTAAAGGCATATTCCCCAAAATCCATACGCACTATCTTCATTTCCTCTGTTTGAATTCTTGTCTCCTTCTTTCTTGAGTCTCTGGGGCTCCTGGCTTTCCGGGAGGTAACCTCATCAAAGGGCAAAGAAGTGCCCAGCTACCATCCATAGCCGTAGTTGTTTCATCTACAGGCAGTTTTCTTTCGAAGCTTATAGGGTTTTCCGGATGATGGAGGCAGTTTTCGAGAGATTTGTCAACATGACTACACACAGAAGGGGATGAGGAGTTTGGCTAAAGAGCATAACCCTAGGATGAGGAATTCACAGATGTAGATTTAGCTTACGAAGGAGGAAGAAATTATAAAACCTAAGACAAGAGGAAGTATCTTTGCTAGGGTATGATAGGGCATATACTTAAGGATAAGGGCAAGGACGAGGACGAGATTTTCAGAAGGACAAGTACATGCTTTCGCCACCAGGCGTACCTAGGAGAAAGGTAGTCCGGTTGGAAGAGTGTGGTTTTCTGTTCGTGCTATTTCCTTAGGTTCTAGCGCTTCGCATTTGTTCATATCCACTTCAATAGATCCCACTAGAGTCTCAAATCCAATTGGTGGTCCGACCAGTTTATTTTTGGTTAGTAGGGATTTGAGAATAGCTATCGGGTTTGCTTATATCATCTCACATAGATCGTCTAAACTCGGAGGAGATATTCCTTGGGTGCTTGTCTGATATTGGTTTAGGCCTTTGGGGCTTGTACTTGAGGAATGTCGAGTTCGGTTTGGATGGTTTGCGTGAGAGATGAATAGTTGTGGAAGGCACTCCAAAGAGCACGTAGTGACCTTTCCACTCTTATAGTTATGGCATGGCGGATAAGAGGGAAACCTCTAATTATCTTAGTACGTATACCTGGTACCGTGATTGACATCTGATTATTTTGGAAATGGAGATCTGAAACTTCACAATCGTGAAGTTAAATTAGTTAAGATACAGTGGAGTAAAGCTCAAGAAGGCTAGGTACTAGCATCATACCCTTTTCCTTAAGGGTGCATCCTTGATTTCTTTGTTTAGGAGCTTTGCGCATAATTGTTTCTCTCTCTCCAAAGTATATCACCTAGGTCGTATCTTCGATCCTTAGGTAGAAGCCAATGGATGTAAACATGTATTTGAAACATGTTATGGTTGATGGTTGCAAGTGGTTGCTAATGGTTGCTTGTGAATGCATATGCATACGTATTAGGCACTAGAACAGTTCAGACGCTTTCATATTGCATTTACAGATATGTATTTGTTTGTAAAATTGAACTTGATATGTTATCATATGGATGTTGCATATGGACGAATGGATGTGCATACATGTAGTATTTACATAACTAGGGATGCTTGCATACATGGTTGGACGCATGGCACTGACATGATTCGCATTAAGGAGGTCAACTGAATCAGTAGACCGCCTGATTTTACAGTAGATAAAGACATATACACACACTATGCATATGAACATGAAAGCATTAGAAATCTTTTAAGGACAATGGATTCCTGTGAGTGAATGGTTGAGTAGATGGGTGATTGGATGGTAGGACACATTCTTCCTAACTTGAAGATTTCGGGGACGAAATCCTTTTAAGTGGGGGAGAATGTAACACCCCGTAATTCTGTAACACTTGGATTCACAAATTAGGGCAGAATTAAAAGTTAAAATCAAAATCAAGGGAAACTGGCTGTGCCATTGCATTCGTCTCGGAATTATGCATGAAAACGAGTCCGAGTTTGCGTAAATCGGAGTCCGTATGAGGAAGATATGGCCTCCGGAAGATTCAGCGAAGTTCAAATTTCAAAACAGGACAGAAAGAGGAATTCAGATTCGAAAACAGACCCAGGCTGGGCTGGGCGGGAATTTTCCCGCCCAAGGCACCCAGGTCGACTGGGTAGTCGATCTAGGTCACCCAGGTCGACTGGGTAGTCGACCTGGGTCACCCAGGTCAACTGGGTAGTCGACCTGGGGGTCGACCCCCCCTGCTTTTTCCTGTTTTCTGCACCTGATTCGTTCTTCTGTATCTGGACGCCATTCTGACCAGATTCGTCCGCCTAACACTATATGAACAGCCCTAGTCTTCTTCTCTATTCACAATTCTCCTCTACCCTTATGCTGCAAAGATTCTTAGTGAACATGGCTTCCTTTCCTCCTCTTAATTAAATAATAAATAAAATAATATATAAAATAAATCAAGACGAGGAGATGCTGCACAAAGACTTTCAAGAAAAAGAGATTCAAGCTAGAATTCAAGTGAAGATTCGAACGACTACAATGATTGTTTTTCTACGAATCATAGCAACGCCTCCTTTGTATTCTAATCTAATCTCTGTAAGTCTGTTATTTCTAGATTTGAACGTTTTTCTCTGTTCGTGACATGAAATTAAAGGAATAAAAGAATATGCCAAGTCTCTCTCTCTCTCTCTCTATTCGAATCAGTGCCTATACCCTTGGACCTAATTAAGAACTATTGTGATTCAAGGACAAATAAGACCGTGACTATGAAACTATGGACCTTAGAACCATATGCCTCTTTGACTATGAACATTGCCTATGACTATGGACATTGCCTATGACTGTGACTGTGACTATGAGGATTATTTCCTTGACTAAACCTATGCCTTTGATTAGAAAACATAAACTATTGTCTATGACATAACATGGACATCTGTGATTAAACACCTAGGATTCATGACTAGGAAGTGTTGCTTAAGTTTTATGACTGTGAAATTGGGTCTAAACCCGATCATCTATTCTGTCTATTCTTGGTTTTAGACCTTGGGAATTTACCTATTAAGTTAGGTCTACCCATGTTCTTGACCCTATGCTTTTATTCTGTCTGTTTTTGGTTTTAGACCTTGGGAATTTACCTATTAAGTTAGGTCTACCCATGTTCTTGAACCGACGTCGTTGTTCAACCCTTTTTATGCCAGCTAGTATGTCTATCTTTTGCATAGCATCTTTGGTTCATTCCCTAGTTTCTACAAACCTAGCTTTGTTAATGATCTAGACTGAATCACGATTACACGAACGGTGGGAATGCGGTTTGGGCAAAATATGAAATGTACCAAAAACGTAGTTTAACTTGAAAATTGGCATAAATTGGGAACATGTATTATGGCATGTTCATAGGAATGCAAATTGGATAAATTTGACATAAATTATAAGATGTGTAATTTGAATCTAGTATTGACGTGTAAATCTAGCATTTACATGAATAGTGAACTAGAGTAATAAGTCTAGTTTGACGTGAATTAGAATGTTGAATCGGAATTGGATTAGCTAATTTGGCACGGTAAGTATATTGGCATAAATGAGAAATTGGCCATAATTGGGAATAACTGTCAGGTTTAGCAAAATCATGGTCAGTGACACTTAATTTGGTATAGTTTACATACCAAAAAGCATAAATATGATATAGAGGGGGAAATGGGCCATCTAAATAAATGTAGATAGATTATATTAAAAGAGTAATTGAGAAATAAGTAAATTAGCAATAATTTACTTATAGAATTTGGCCTAAATGAGGAAATGTGAATTTAGACAAATTAAAGGTTTATTAACGACATCTCTTTTAATAATAAACCATAAAGTTCTAGGGTGACAGAGAGGATAGTGTCTAGGCTTGAGTTTGGAAAATACAAGTTTCCTGCTCTCCCTGGCTATCCCTAACTGATCCGACGGACGGGATGGTTACTTTCAGAACCTGATTTGAAAACTAGTCAAAACCCTTTTGAACTGAGAAAACACGAATATGCCTAACCCGAGGTTAGACTGAGTTGCGATGTAAACCTGCCCAGAAACAACCGGCACATCCAGTATTCGCAACAATATCTGTCTAATGTGAGTGGTCGCGGCTTTAATTTACTTAGTTAAAGCTAGAACAAGAATGGTAGGGTTGAGTTAACTAAGACACTTAACCAGTTCAACATGATAACTAAACTAATGGGTGGGGTCAGGTTCAGACTGACACTTAACACAGTTAAGCTAGAATGGGAGGGTTAAGTCCATAGGAACACTTAACCAACTTAACACAGTTAAGCTAGAATGGGAGGGCTAAGTCCATAGTGACACTTAACCAAACTCAAGGTAGCAAGACAAGATTTGTAGTGATTAAGTAAAGTTAATACACTTAGCCAAATTAACATGTTAACTAGACTAGAAGGTGGGGTTAGGTAAAGTTAATACACTTAGCCAAATTAAGATGTTAACTAGACCAGAGGTTGGAGTTAAGTAAAATCTAATACACTTAGCCAATTTGATATGTTAGCTGGGCTAGACCGTAGGGTTAAGTAAACTTGAACACTTAACCATCAGGGTGTGATAAAGGAATAGGGCTAAGTCTAAAACATGAATGGATAATACTTAACCATCAATAACATGTTAGTTAAAACAGACGGGCAGGGTTAAGTTAAAAAGGAACACTTAACCAATACAGGATGAACGGGTAGGGTTAAGTAATAAGAAATACTTAACCAATATAACTTGGTTTGTGGTAGGGTTAAGTCATCATGAATCACTGATAACACTTAACCAGTTTAACAGGACGAATGAAGAGGGTTAAGTTGGCTCGAATTGACTAATGACACTTAACCAATCCAAATTGACGGGAAAGAGAACTGAGTAGTAAACCTTAGTTAATAAAACAACGATTCTGGAAACTAAGTGGTAAATCATAGTTAGTAAAACTAAGTAGTAATTCTTAGTATAACACGGGAAGGAGCGAATGTCCGTTTGAGTAAAAATGAGGCTCCAACGAATTGGGTTACGAAGCCCGAGGCTTCGAGGGGACGTGAGGGTACTTTTGGTATCCCTTTGTGTGGCTGCAGATGATCCGCCTGGGCCCACAGAGGTTAAGGTCTGCGTAGAAGAACCAGGGGTATGCCTTGGTTGCAACACATGGCAACCTAAAGACCAGGATGGACCGGCATGATTCGGCGAGCAAACGATAGCCCTGTGATAGCGACTCGTCGTCTACCATCCATCTTGAGTCAATTGAGATACGTGAAGCGGAAAGGCGGAGAACTCCAAAAGACCATATACTTGTTATCTAGTTATGGGTGAGGATGGCCATAGGATAGTGGGGCACCGGGGCCGACGTATAGTTCTCATTTTTCAAGGTGTGCCTTTCATTAGTTGAGGGAGGGGTCAAGTGGGACCATAGCCACTGAAATAAAAACAGACCTTAGCATCTGCATCGGCAGATATCTGAAAGCTCCCGACCGAGTTTTGTATTCCTTGATTTTCCCTGTCAAGGACTCGGACCGCACATTATAGGACATGTGCATCTAGACAAGTGATAACGATTCGCGATACATGCGTGGGGAAGTATAGGAACATATACCACTCTAGGTAGTGTGTCCTAGACTTGGGGCATCGTTCGACAGGTAGCATAATTCCTAGTTGAACTAGGAGGCATAAATCCTGAATCCGAGAAATGTTCAGCAGACAGCGTAAACTCTAGTTGAATCTAGAAGGCACTTGGTAGAAAACCCTAGATTAAATCTTGGTAACAAATAAATAAATGGATGCCTGAAGGCGATGGAAAATACAGGGATTGGGATCACGTTAGCGTTACTAGTTGGGACACTAGTTAAGCAGGTGCAGAGATATAGAAACCAGTATAACAAGGAAATAGCGAAGCGGTAAAAGTATTAGAGCATATCCAGTTTATCTTACCTTAGCATATCTTGTGATTATCTTGTCTAATCTTGCTGACCCTATGGTCATGGTGTAATCTTGGATTCAGTTAATTCATGTCGTTTGTTTTCCATGTTCACATGCTAAAGTTACTGAACTTACTCAGGCTTTATGTCTGACTCTGTTTTTCTTTCGCCTTCTTTTCTTCCGTTTCACCCCAGGTAGTAAAGGAGGGAATAGTATAGCTCAGGTTAAGTTGGATTGTCTCTCTTTCCCAACTTGAAGATTTGTCGAAGTTTGCTTGGATTCTCTTTTCGAATGCTATGGCTGGCTCTTGCTACGTTGGGGAATATAAATGTATTTTTATGCTTCTTTATTTTGTAAGACAGATGACACTCTGATATTGTAAAGAAATCTTTGTACAAACTATTTTATCAATAAAGCAAAGTTTTATTTTCCGCTATTTAATTTCTGTCTGTCTTGTAATTTATCTGCCTCTTTTACCCTAAATGCTCCACAAAACTTAGTGCATTCCCTTTGTGAGTGACACTAACGGACGTGGGGTGTTACAAAGACCGAGGATCTTCACATCGAATGGATGGCTACTGATGCCTTTGATGGGAGTTTCTGCCCTGAAGGGGTTACAATGGTGGTCGTCCGGACGTACTTGTTGATCGTTCGGATGTGCGAGGGCCTCTCTCTTGTATTGGACATATGGGTGAGGAATAAGGTGCCTCCGATTTCGTTCAGACCGGGAACGGACTTGTAAATGGATGTGTGTCTGACGTTGTAGATTGACAACGTGGCATAAAAAGTTGCTATGATCAAAGCTTTTGTTGAAAAGCGGAGCTTTGTGGTTGATGATCAAAGCCGGGCTTTGAACAGCTAGCTTTATGTTTAGCGTTGATTCACGAGACTCACATCGCGGTATGGGCCAGAAACGGGAGAGGACTTCAGAGAGGACCTGCGTTTCCTTCTAGCTAGGAGTGGTGTTTTGGGATTTACATGCCCGAACATTTTACTTATGTGGATGATGGATAGCGAGGCGCCTCAGTTATATCGGTTGCTGCGGGGCCGATGGTTTTGGTCGGTATATGGCCAGTTGACACCCCATAGGGCGGGGAAACATAGTGTTCAGGCATTTTAATCCACTCCATGTGGACTGGCCCTGAAGATCCAAGGACCCACTAGAGTCTGGGTCTCGAGGGGCGGGCTAGAGCATCTCGAAGCGGTAAGGACGATCCCTTGCCTTGGTTCATGACAGAAATCTAATTTCCAAATACGACATCAAGCGGTTTTGATTGTAAACCTATATATGGCGACATGATATATGGTACCCATGCCGTCTATGGTTGATACTTATGATTTAAATTGTTTTTGAAACATATAAACACTAGTAATAATATCAAATGCTTTTGTTTTATTCGTATCAAGCATCTTTTGGCCATTATAAGGTAAAACTCTATCCTCCGGTTCGCTTTGCGTTGTGTGACGGGAACTGAGTCTTATAATGGCTTCATTTTTTATAAAAAGCATTGCGATGTTTAAATGATTTACTTGTTTTAAAACACTGGCAATCCAGTGGAGTAAACACGTTCTGCGTTAGCGGCATGATCATGTGATTGGCCTCATTATTAGAATAATTTAAGTAGTAGATTTCTCATACTAGTCCCATGACTGACTCATAGTTTGTTTCACCTGCAAACTCGGATGCCCTATTTTCTACACGGGTAGCCTTGTATTCAAGTTTTAGCAGGCTCTTTCTGGATAGCTGTGGAGCTGAAGATAGATTCTATCATTTCTTTCTTTTTATGATGTTCAGCTCCTATTGTACATATTATGTTTTGATTCCGCTGTAGACATTTATGTAAACCTGAACTGTATTTTGTACTAAGTACGATCCTGTATATTGTGTAACTCTGATGATTATGTTTATCCAGTTATTCTATTGTACATTATCTGGTGTATTTATATATTTCTGTTCTGTTGTTATTTTTTTTATGTGTGATATTCCAAAGATTACCCTTGCCACCATGGAACAGGGTTTGGAGTCGGCACAACGTGGTATAAGAGCTTTGGTTAAGCTTAGTTCTGGAATATAACATATTAACGAACTCATCAAAAATAGAATCAGTAGTATTCTATAACGAATAACTCATTTTAGATAGGATCAGTAATATCCTTGAATGAGTATAGCAGAATGAAATATACCCCGATAGACACATTTACATTAAGGTATATGTGTCTATGCTTTAAAAATACCTTTTCTGTTGGCCTAACACTTTGTCTACTATTTGCAGACATTGAAAAATGAGTGGCAGAAGTAGAAGAGGTAGGTCAAAACCAGATATTGAGGCTCTATTAATCAAGTATCGAAATCTGGGTGGAGTACCGTTCTCGGGAAATGAATCTATTATTCAAACACAAACATGGATGCGTTCTGCCGAGAAAATCTTTGAAGGTTTAAAGCTGAGAGATGATCAGAAAAGATTACTGGCATCTTAGGCACCCAAAGATGAGGCTTTAATCTGGTGGGATACCGTTATTAAAGATAATCCAGAAGGTGATATCACCTGGGATAGATTCAAATAAATTTTCAATGAAAGGTTTATTCCTCCAGAAGCAACTGAGCGATTAAGTGATGAATTCTACTATTTGATTCAAGGAGATATGACCATTCCAGAATATCATAAGAAATTCAATGAACTTTCTGATTTTTCCTCGCATCTCATTCAAAATCCAAAGATGAAGAATCTGAGATTTATTAACAGGCTACAGAGAAAGTACCAAAGTAGTGTAACTGCACATGTGCAACAATCTTTTTCCGAAATGATACATATGGCTTATCATTATGAAGATCTAGATAAGCACGGTCTTTTGGGCGATGAATAGGGCAAGTCAGAAAAAGGTTAAGTCTGAGAAAGAACCAATAACGACGGCCACATGCTCGAGCTGCAATAGGCAAGGACATTTGGCGATAAATTGCAAATCTTGGAACAAACGAAAGAAGGATAAATCTGAATCCAAGAAAAAGTTCCTAGATAATAGGGGATGCTATAAATGCTACCAGGCTGGTCATATTGCGAAGAATTGCCGGTTATCAAAGAAATCTGAAAAGATACATGTAAACGAAGTGGCAAAAGTTCCATCATCCTCATCCAGTCAAGCGAGGCCAGATGTTTTAGAAGGCACACTTACTGTCAAGGATATTCCAGTTAAAGTATTGTTTGAAACAGGCACGTCGCGAAGCTTTGTTGCAAGGAATGCGGTTAAGAAACATGATTTGAATTTGTAAAAGCTCAAAGCATCCATGACTGTCAATAATCCGGTTAGGGATTCCCTTGATCTTAGTTGGGTTTGTGGGGTGCTTGTCTCTTTTCCCCGTTATCGGTTTCCTACCATTTCGATCGTCATGAATTTTAAAGAATTTGATCTTATTCTAGGATTGGATTGGTTAACCAAATATGAAGCTGAGGTCAAATGCACCGAAAGAGTTCTTAAGGCAAAGACAAAGTTCAGGGACTATATAACCATACCATGTGAAGGTCCGAATTCTGATAGAAAAGATTTTTGGTTAGCTTTGGATGTTTCTCCTGCTCAAATAGAAAAGATTCCGGTCGTTACAGAGAATACTCCAGTCGACATAGAAAGTATTCCTGTCATCAAGAACTATGCCGATGTGTTCGAAGAAGTTGTCAGCTTACCTCCACGTAGGGAAATTGATTTCAAGATTGCTTTAATTCTGAATACAAGGCCAGTAGTTCATGCTATTATAAGAATGACCTTGAACGAAAAAAGAAGAATTAGAAAATCAGACTTGACAGCTAGTATGGAAGGGTTTTATCAGGCCTAGTTTCTCTGATTGGGGAGCAGCTTTGGTGTCTATCCCAAAGTCAGACGGTACTCTCAGACTGTGGATTATCCTGACTTGAATAAGCAGACATTGAAGAATAAATATCCATTGCCACGAATTAACGATTTGTTAGATCAACTGAATGGGGCACAAGTATTTTCATTAATGGACCTAGCTACAGGTTTCCATCAGCTTCGTATTGCCGAAGAGTGTGTTTCTTTGACAGCATTCAAAGGTTCAGATTTATTCTATTAGTGGTTAGTAATGTTTTTCGGCTTATGTAACGCTCCAGCTTATTTTGTCGATCTAATGAATAGAGTATTCAGAGAAGTATTGAATAAATTCGTACTAGTTTTCATTAATGACATATTGATCTTCTCTAAGTCAGAAAGCGAGCATGCAAAACATTTGGAACAAATGTTAGAAATTCTCAGAAAGAATGTTTTAAAAGCCAAATTTTCCAAATGTATATTCTGCTAAGAAGAAGTCAAGTTTCTTGGCCATGTTGTATCAAAAGAAGGAATTTCTGTGGATCCCAGTAAAATGACTGCCATTCAGAATTGGAAGCAGCCAACTACGCATACAGAAGTCCATAGTTTTCTTGGGTTGGCATGTTATTATTGGAAGTTCGTTAAGGATTTTTTGAAGATATCCAGTTCCTTGACGAAGCTTACTAAGAAACATTCAAGGTTCAATTGGACTCCAGAATGTGAGGTAGCTTTCCAAAAGTTGAAGTTAAGGTTGACAACAGCTCTAGTGTTAACAATAATCAATGGCAATCAGGACTTGAAAGTCTAGACGGATGCTTCTAAAGAAGGTCTTGGGCAGTATTAATGCAAAAAGGCCAATATTCGCATATGCTGGTCGTTAATTGAAGCCACACGAGAAGAATTCTACGACACGCGATCTTGAATTGTTAGCCATCGTGTTTGCTATGAAAATCTGGAGACATTATCTATTGGGTGAGAATTCGAATTTTATACTGATCATCAATCATTGAAGTATTTATTCACCCAGAAAGATCTGAATATGAGGCAGCAACGTTGGTTAGAATTTCTCACAGCATATGATCTTGTATTTTATATACTCCGGGTAAAGCCAATGTTGTGGGTAATGCGCTCAGCAGAAAGAATGTAATCATCATCAGTCTTATCATCACGCCTTCATTGATTGATAACATATCTTCTCTTCAGAAGAATGATCACTTCATTCAGAAGACCAGAGAGAGAATTCAGAAAGGCCAGCCCTTGATTTTTCAGATTGATAATGATGGGATTCTGAGGTTGAAAGGCCGGATTTGTGTTCCAAACATTCCTGAACTCGGGAGAGAAGTATTGGATGAATGTCACAAAGCCAAACTTAGTATCCATCCAGGAGTGAGCAAAATGTATAATGATATCAAACGCACTTTCTGGTGGAGATCTATGAAACGAGACATTTCTTTATACGTTAGCCGGTGTTCCACTTGTCAATAAGTTAAAAGCGATCAGCAGAAACTCGCCGGATTGTTGCATCCATTTGAAATTCCAGGTTGGAAGTGGGAACAGATTTCTATGGATTTCATAGATGGTTTGCTGTGACGGCAAGGAATTTCGCTCGGTCCGAACCAGTCGCTAAACCGATCCAGGCCGTTCGAAACGCCCTATCGTTTGAGAACAGGACAAAACAGAACGCATACTGAAGAACATTTCATTGTATTTTACAACAATGCATCAGATTACACGAATATACAGAGTATAAATGAATATTACACAGAAATATCAGAGATTTAAATTACATTTAAATACATTACATAGCAGCGGAAAATAATAGAATACACAACTAGAAGAGATATACGGATACAAAGCTTTCCGGATATCGTTCCAGCTGTAAACCAGGATCCTGTGAATATAAATCTGCAAAACCAAAACTACTAGCTGCCCGTGTCAAAATAGGGGCACCCAGAGTTTAGGTTAAAACAATAAACTCCAGGTCAGTCATGGGACTGGTGTGAGAACTAAAACAGTTATTAATCTTTATTTTAAATCATTAGGTAAATCAAGGGACCACGCCGTATAACACGGAACGGGTTTCCTCCCAAGAATACTAGTGCATAAAACAAACAGCGCAATGCTAAATAAAGAAAAATGAAGCTGTTATAAGACCCAGGTCCTATCACACAATGCAACGCAAGCCGGGGGATAGGGTTTTCCCTTATAACAGCCAAAGAATGCTTGATACGTTTAAAACAAATCATTTGATACTATTATAAGTGCATAGTGTATAAAACAACTTCAAATCATAAGTATCAATCATAGGCGGCATGAGCGTCCCATGCCACTATGTCGCCATATATAGGTTTACAAATAAAACCGCAAAACCACGTATTTGGAAATTGGATTTCCGTCTATGAACCGAGGCAAAAGATAGTCCTCAACCGATTCGAGACGCTCTAGCCCGTGTCTCAGGCAAGTACTCAGTCAAGCCTTGGATCCTCAGGGCCAGTCCACCGATGTGGATTAAACTTAAACCCTGAACATGCATTTCCCCGCCCTATGGGGCGTAAACGAGCCAACTAAATGACTCCATCGGTTCGAGAACGACCGATCAATCCGAGGCGCCTCGCAACAGCAACAACCACATAAGTCAAACTCGTCAGGGCGTGTAAAACCACTGACGCCACTTCTAGCTAGAAAGAAACGCATGCCCTCCCTGACGTCCTCTCCCGTTTTTGGTTCATACCGGGTGTGAAACACGCGAGGTAAACGTTACACAAAGCTACGCCACAAAGGCCGTGCTTTGATCATCACCACAAGACTTTGCTTTTCAACAGAAGCCTCGATCAATTGCCACTTAGGCATGCCACACAGGCAATTCACTCCATGCGTTTGATATCCATCAATATATAACCCCTGAGCTCGTACGTCTCAGAGAAGGGCGTTAAGCAAGAGAATAAATTCTCCGCCGCCAAACAGATATATATTTGATAGAAATCAATCACACAGACTAAAATCCAATGTCAGACACACGGTCCATTTACAAGTCCGTTCTGGGTCTGAACGAAACCGGAGGCACCTAGTACCCCGCATATCCATCGATCTCCAAGTACGTCTGGACGATCACTAACTGTTTCCATCTTCTTGGGTGTACAGCCCAATCAAGATCATCAGTTATCACCCAAACGACGTGAAGACCTCCGGTCTTCGACCATCGTCTTCATCTTCGACTTATCGTCGTATCAGTTATTCAGAATGGGATAAACCCGGTCTTTCCGAATAACTCGCGTATATGTTATAAAAGTGTTACACAAACACAACATACGCCTCATTCCAATTCATCAGTCACTAACCGTAAATTAATCAAGAGAATAATTTCCCAAATATTAACCCCGAAGGCCGAAACCAACATCAGATCAATATCCAGAAAATCATTCTACTTAGCTAACCGACAGTTAGTTTCTAATTTCACATTCATAGGGAAAGGTTCCCATTAATTTTATCAAAGATAAATTCCTTGAATTTATTCTTTAATCCATTTTTGAATATCAATTCAAAACTAGTCGGGATTAACGAACCTTACCGAAGTAATCATTTGTTTTAATTTCCCAATCCCAACCTATTCATCCCATGAAGTAAAACTGGTAATACTTCATATCTAACACCACAGTGTTATCGGTAAATTCTATTACCATTTCTCGTTCAAATCTAATTAAAGATTTAACTATCGCCTGGAGCAAAACTGGTGATACTCCATTCTCGAGCATTTCAATCTAATTAAAGATTCATTAAAACTCCACTTAGTTTTAATCGTTAACTGGGTTAAAGAATCCGTGTCATTTAAAAACACGGTTCACGATAAACCCAAAGTCACATTCATTAATTATCGGGTTAAAGAACAAGTGTTATTTAAAACACTGTTCACGATAAACCCAACAATCAATATCAATTCAATTCCAATTAAATATTATTTAATTGGTACACTTCATTAAATCTAAATAAAAAGATTTAATCATTTCTCAACTAGGTTCAAGAACAGTGTTAGTGAAGACACCATTCACGACAAACCCAAATCACATTCGATATTCAATACAAGGCTCTGAATAGAAAATATATCGGCTTATATTCAATATCGAATTCTACGACTAACAAATATCGTATTGGAAATAACGATATAAATATATATCTTTCAAATTTCCATAACAACACCTGTATAATCACGAATTCCAACATCGAAATATTCCGAAGACAATTTTGATTCAAATCCACTCCAATGCATTCATTGGAAATTTTGGTTATTTTCAACCCTATTTCGAATTCAATTTATTTATTTAAAAATAAATAGAATTATAATTCTAGTTCAAAACTAGTTCATTTCGATAAAAATCTATTTTTATCTTTTCAAATATGGAGTTTTTCATCCCAAACTTTCACAAATCATTTATTATGATTTTACACAAATTATTACTATTTTTAATAATTTTATCAAGGCCCGTACAGTCAATTTCCATTAACGGCCATCGAACTGCACTTACAACGACCTTTTTCGAATTTGATTTGGACGTATCTCCAAATCCAACCGTTAGATTTCAAATTTCTAACATTCATTAGAAAGCTCTTTTCGATACGAACCCAACGGTTCCGGTTTTATGAGAATCCGACGGTCGGATCTCCCGCAATGTCCGTTTGAAATAAATGGTCGAAATTCACGAACTGCCGCGGCGCGGCGCGTTCTATTCAGGCCATTATATTATATACATAATATATATAATATATACTTCGTCGATTTCTATTTAAAACGAATTATATAAATAGTTTTCAATTCGTTTCAAAAGCAATTTCAACTTCCTTTTCAATTCAAATCAAAATTGAATTCTTCTTTATAAATTCGTTTCAAAATTCATTTCTATTCAATTCAAATTTCAATTCAATTTGAATTCATTTCAATTCGTTTTCAATTCAATTCATTTCGAAATCGTTTTCAATTCAATTCATTTCGAAATCGTTTTCAATTCAATTCATTTCGAAATTGTTTTCAATTCAATTTGAATTCGAAATCGTTTTCAATTCAATTCTATTCGAAATCGTTTTCAATTCATTTCTATTCGAAATCGTTTTCAATTCATTTCTATTCGAAATCGTTTTCAATTCATTTCTATTTGAAATCGTTTTCAATTCATTTCTATTCGAAATCGTTTTCAATTCATTTCATATTCGAAATCGTTTTCAATTCAATTCTATTCGAAATCGTTTTCAATTCAATTCTATCCGAAATCACTTTTCAATATTCATTTTAAAATGAATAAAATCGATATAAATATCGTTCACGTCAAAAATGGCGTCAATCTAATCAACACGGCTTCATAAATTTCTATTTTCAAATATTCTATTTCAAATATTTCTTTTTCAAAATAGTTGTTATTATCAAAATATTTCGTTCAACACATGACCAATCTCAATGAATGAGTACTGTCAACACATGAACTTTTATTTTATAATATTCTTTATTTTTCAAATTGGAATGAGGCCCAATCAATTACCATATAAAGTTAATTATATGGATTTTCATACAACACATGTATATAATAGCATGGAAAAATAATCAACCATCAACCAAAGTGCACCACACTGTATAAGCATCAAATATAGACATCTAACGCTTATAACAGCCTGTCAATCAATCGATCGACATATTTAATCAATCAGGATGAGTGAAATTCATATTTCATCCCAACACCCGTGTGGGGTTTTCAAACAATCAAACACAGATTTTATTTGTGCAGTTGGGCGATGTGTAAAATTTATCGTCCCAATCAATGTCATTCAAATAGGTGTACATAAACAAACCGTTCGGTTTATAAATGAATATTTTATTTTATTCACTTCACGTTAAAAATTATATTTTTAACGATAAAACATTTTATTCCAACATATGAATTTCTATTCAGTTCATTCTTTAAATAAAATGATATTTTTATTTTTCTAACACATTTTAGAAAATTTCGGCGGCATAACGGCACGATACTAGAAACGGGACGAGGCCTAGCCTTATCCCCGGTCTAGTGAAGGCCCACGCCATTCACACATCAATCAAATCAATTCGTTATGCAAACCACAAAATTCGGAGTAAGAGTCTAACCTAGCCTTACTCCTTCGCCTTATAACGGCGCACGTCTAATCCTAACCAATTTATCGATTCGATTATTCACACCACAAACCACATTCAAACCAATATCGCAATCAATCACCAAACAGTCAAACAAACAAGTCCATGGTCTGTGGACGATTGTGTCGGGTGCTACTAAACACCGTCTGCATCCTAGTATATATATATATAACTAGAAAAATTAAATTGAAAGGTGAGAAATTCTCACCGATAGCTATCCTAGCTCCACGGCTCTTCATTTGCAGAAGTCTTCGTCGCTATCGCATCTCCATTGCTGTAGCCACTACATATGTAAAAATCGAATTTTTACTTCGCTATTCAATATATAAAAATCGAATTTTTAGTATGCTATTCAATATATAAAAATCATATTTTTCTTTCGAAGTTCAATATATAAAAATCCTATTTTTCTATCGAAGTTCCATATATAAAAATGCTATTTTTCTATCGAAGTTCCATATATAAAAATGGAATTTTTATTTCAAAGTTCAATATATAAAAATCGAATTTTTATTTCAAAGTTCAATATATAAAAATCCAATTTTTATTTCAAAGTTCAATATATAAAAATCGAATTTTTATTTCAAAGTTCAATATATAAAAATCGAATTTTTATTTCAAAGTTCAATATATAAAAATCGAATTTTTATTTCAAAGTTCAATATATAAAAATCGAATTTTTATTTCAAAGTTCAATATATAAAAATCGAATTTTTATTTCAAAGTTCAATATATAAAAATCGAATTTTTATTTCAAAGTTCAATATATAAAAATCGAATTTTTATTTCAAAGTTCAATATATAAAAATCGAATTTTTATTTCAAAGTTCAATATATAAAAATCGAATTTTTATTTCAAAGTTCAATATATAAAAATCGAATTTTTATTTCAAAGTTCAATATATAAAAAATCGAATTTTTATTTCAAAGTTCAATATATAAAAATCGAATTTTTATTTCAAAGTTCAATATATAAAAATCGAATTTTTATTTCAAAGTTCAATATATAAAAATCGAATTTTTATTTCAAAGTTCAATATATAAAAATCGAATTTTTATTTCAAAGTTCAATATATAAAAATCGAATTTTTATTTCAAAGTTTAATATATAAAAATCGAATTTTTATTTCAAAGTTCAATATATAAAAATCGAATTTTTATTTCAAAGTTTAAATCTATTCTTTTACTTCTCAAAATTCAAACTTTTTAAATCCTTTAAAAATCAAACTTTTTAAATCCTTTAAAAATCAAACTTTTTAAATCCTTTAAAAATCAAACTTTTTAAATCCTTTAAAAATCAGTTTAAACTAAATAAAAAAATAATAAAAAAAAAACAGTTTAAAGTAAAATAAAAAAACAGTAGGGAACTTACAGTGTTTTTTTTTTTAAAGAGGGAGGGGTGCGGCTACCCAGCAGGAGGCGGCGCAGGCGAGCTTCGGGTGGGCGGCGTCGAGCTGAGCGACGGAGGGAAGAGCGGACTTCGATCCGCGGTGGCCTGGAGGTGCAGCTTCGACAGAGGGATGGCGCGCGTCGGTCTCGTGGCAGAAGGGAAGAGGATCGATGCGGAAAGGAGAAGAGGAGGAGGGAGATCGGATCGAGGCGGAGGGCGTTGACCGACGATGGGAGGAGCGGATTCGATGGCCGCCATTTATTTGGGTTTTTTTTTTTCTGAAATGATATTAGGGTTTTCCCATTGGCCTAGAGAATATATATTTATATTTTATTTTATTTAAATTCAGTAATTACTGGTTTATCGTAATGAACTCAAAATTGAACCCAACGAATGTCGCCCCTAGCTAAATGCCCCCATTCTGAACGCAATGGGATATGTTCCGCAAGCTGATTTGATTGTTTGAATCAGTTTCCGTTGAATTTACATTTAATTCATTATATTGAATTTTAAACGTACATTTCAAATTACCGGGGTCACATACTAACTAGAAAAATTTCAGAAAAATATTTTCTAGCTTCGTATGGACGATACGGTCCTAACAAAACTAGTTTCGTCGAATTCTGAGACCGTTAGAAAAATGGCCAATTTCCAGTCGATTAAAATCAACTGAAACTGGTCAAACGCGTTTTCCTTTGCCACGCTCACATATTGATTCGAAAAATTATGAAACTTGAAATCTAGCAATAGTTTGACATCACGAACCCAACAAAAGTGGTTTCGTCGAAATCCGAGGTCATTTGCAAAATGTCCATTTTTAAGGGCCTGAATTCCATAGCGACTATTCAGAATTTTCAACTGGACATATCTTTTGATTCCCGATATGAAATCTTGATTTTTCGGATTCGTTGGAAAGATATTCACTATTAGATTCCATTATTTTTGGTTTCACTAAAATCCGGATTGTTTTGCACCCGGTACATTCAATTGAAGTTTGAAATCGAATTATCGAACTACCGCGCCATTTTCAATTCTATTTATAATTATATATAATTATTTATATTCTAACGACGACGCGTATAAATATATTCATTCGAATTATATTCAAAATAAATTTCTCGTCGATTTTATTTAAAATAATTCATTTTAAATAATCAAAATTCGCTATAATTGCCAAAAAAAAAAAAAATTAAACTGGCCCAGAATTTACGGGTTGTTACAATCTCCCCCACTTAAAACTTTTCGTCCCCGAAAAGGAACAAAGTCGAAAGTGGTTTGATTAATCAACTCTACGCTCGATCGGGCTTCCATTCTCCAACTTTTCAGTTTCTGAGAATTTCCAAAAATTCAAAAATTTGGCTAACACCCTAAATTTTCGAAAAATTTCGCCATAACCTCCCCTGCACCGGGAGCATCGGGGAATTTCAAATAGCTTCCCCGGTCCTTCAGATCTCAAAAAGAAAAAGAAAAAGCCAAGCGGCTAGCCAATAGGCTCACAAAATCATCATCACCCAAACAAAACAGGAAATTATGTAGTAAACATGTACCTATTTGTCGGGCAAACAAATTTTATTCTCTGCTCTAGCCTCCTTGCTATGACCTGTTCAATGATATATATGTATATGCAAGCAAATGCGACCAATCTTCAATACAGTTCAATATTTGATTTAATTAAGCTAAATGGCTAAAAATTATCAAACAAATAAACATACAACTCAAGCATCAATCAATTAGTGAATTAACGTTTCAAATTCATAATTTTGCTATATATACTGAAAATCTTGTTTTTGATGCCAATTCTCAACAAAGTGTTCTAGCTATATAAGATTTGGTTCTCACACCAGTCTAATGGAAATATATAGATATCACACCTTCGAAACACGAATATAAATACTGATAATGCGGCCGCATTACCAAAATTATCTCCGGGCGACTAGAGTGTGATTCCATATCTATCCAGTATATTAAAATTTCAAATACACGCGGATCAGACGTATACGCAAAATCTATATATACTGGATTGTCCACATTCAATATAAATAATCAAATACGAATAATTGATTTAAATTTTCAAAACAAAATTTGTTTTCACTTTCAAAAGTATACTCTTCACACTCGTTCTAGGATACTACTGATCCCATCTCTAACGAGTCAATCCCATTGGATTTTACTAATCCAATATCCGATGAATTCTTTCATATGGTTCTAATGTGCCTTGTTCTCTAAGCTTTGTAAACCAAAGCTCTGATACCAACTGTGACGGCAAGGAATTTCGCTCGGTCCGAACCAGTCGCTAAACCGATCCAGGCCGTTCGAAACGCCCTATCGTTTGAGAACAGGACAAAACAGAACGCATACTGAAGAACATTTCATTGTATTTTACAACAATGCATCAGATTACACGAATATACAGAGTATAAATGAATATTACACAGAAATATCAGAGATTTAAATTACATTTAAATACATTACATAGCAGCGGAAAATAATAGAATACACAACTAGAAGAGATATACGGATACAAAGCTTTCCGGATATCGTTCCAGCTGTAAACCAGGATCCTGTGAATATAAATCTGCAAAACCAAAACTACTAGCTGCCCGTGTCAAAATAGGGGCACCCAGAGTTTAGGTTAAAACAATAAACTCCAGGTCAGTCATGGGACTGGTGTGAGAACTAAAACAGTTATTAATCTTTATTTTAAATCATTAGGTAAATCAAGGGACCACGCCGTATAACACGGAACGGGTTTCCTCCCAAGAATACCAGTGCATAAAACAAACAGCGCAATGCTAAATAAAGAAAAATGAAGCTGTTATAAGACCCAGGTCCTATCACACAATGCAACGCAAGCCGGGGGATAGGGTTTTCCCTTATAACAGCCAAAGAATGCTTGATACGTTTAAAACAAATCATTTGATACTATTATAAGTGCATAGTGTATAAAACAACTTCAAATCATAAGTATCAATCATAGGCGGCATGAGCGTCCCATGCCACTATGTCGCCATATATAGGTTTACAAATAAAACCGCAAAACCACGTATTTGGAAATTGGATTTCCGTCTATGAACCGAGGCAAAAGATAGTCCTCAACCGATTCGAGACGCTCTAGCCCGTGTCTCAGGCAAGTACTCAGTCAAGCCTTGGATCCTCAGGGCCAGTCCACCGATGTGGATTAAACTTAAACCCTGAACATGCATTTCCCCGCCCTATGGGGCGTAAACGAGCCAACTAAATGACTCCATCGGTTCGAGAACGACCGATCAATCCGAGGCGCCTCGCAACAGCAACAACCACATAAGTCAAACTCGTCAGGGCGTGTAAAACCACTGACGCCACTTCTAGCTAGAAAGAAACGCATGCCCTCCCTGACGTCCTCTCCCGTTTTTGGTTCATACCGGGTGTGAAACACGCGAGGTAAACGTTACACAAAGCTACGCCACAAAGGCCGTGCTTTGATCATCACCACAAGACTTTGCTTTTCAACAGAAGCCTCGATCAATTGCCACTTAGGCATGCCACACAGGCAATTCACTCCATGCGTTTGATATCCATCAATATATAACCCCTGAGCTCGTACGTCTCAGAGAAGGGCGTTAAGCAAGGGAATAAATTCTCCGCCGCCAAACAGATATATATTTGATAGAAATCAATCACACAGACTAAAATCCAATGTCAGACACACAGTCCATTTACAAGTCCGTTCTGGGTCTGAACGAAACCGGAGGCACCTAGTACCCCGCATATCCATCGATCTCCAAGTACGTCTGGACGATCACTAACTGTTTCCATCTTCTTGGGTGTACAGCCCAATCAAGATCATCAGTTATCACCCAAACGACGTGAAGACCTCCGGTCTTCGACCATCATCTTCATCTTCGACTTATCGTCGTATCAGTTATTCAGAATGGGATAAACCCGGTCTTTCCGAATAACTCGCGTATATATTATAAAAGTGTTACACAAACACAACATACGCCTCATTCCAATTCATCAGTCACTAACCGTAAATTAATCAAGAGAATAATTTCCCAAATATTAACCCCGAAGGCCGAAACCAACATCAGATCAATATCCAGAAAATCATTCTACTTAGCTAACCGACAGTTAGTTTCTAATTTCACATTCATAGGGAAAGGTTCCCATTAATTTTATCAAAGATAAATTCCTTGAATTTATTCTTTAATCCATTTTTGAATATCAATTCAAAACTAGTCGGGATTAACGAACCTTACCGAAGTAATCATTTGTTTTAATTTCCCAATCCCAACCTATTCATCCCATGAAGTAAAACTGGTAATACTTCATATCTAACACCACAGTGTTATCGGTAAATTCTATTACCATTTCTCGTTCAAATCTAATTAAAGATTTAACTATCGCCTGGAGCAAAACTGGTGATACTCCATTCTCGAGCATTTCAATCTAATTAAAGATTCATTAAAACTCCACTTAGTTTTAATCGTTAACTGGGTTAAAGAATCCGTGTCATTTAAAAACACGGTTCACGATAAACCCAAAGTCACATTCATTAATTATCGGGTTAAAGAACAAGTGTTATTTAAAACACTGTTCACGATAAACCCAACAATCAATATCAATTCAATTCCAATTAAATATTATTTAATTGGTACACTTCATTAAATCTAAATAAAAAGATTTAATCATTTCTCAACTAGGTTCAAGAACAGTGTTAGTGAAGACACCATTCACGACAAACCCAAATCACATTCGATATTCAATACAAGGCTCTGAATAGAAAATATATCGACTTATATTCAATATCGAATTCTACGACTAACAAATATCGTATTGGAAATAACGATATAAATATATATCTTTCAAATTTCCATAACAACACCTGTATAATCACGAATTCCAACATCGAAATATTCCGAAGACAATTTCGATTCAAATCCACTCCAATGCATTCATTGGAAATTTTGGTTATTTTCAACCCCATTTCGAATTCAATTTATTTATTTAAAAATAAATAGAATTATAATTCTAGTTCAAAACTAGTTCATTTCGATAAAAATCTATTTTTATCTTTTCAAATATGGAGTTTTTCATCCCAAACTTTCACAAATCATTTCTTATGATTTTACACAAATTATTACTATTTTTAATAATTTTATCAAGGCCCGTACAGTCGATTTCCATTAACGGCCATCGAACTGCACTTACAACGACCTTTTTCGAATTTGATTTTGACGTATCTCCAAATCCAACCGTTAGATTTCAAATTTCTAACATTCATTAGAAAGCTCTTTTTGATACGAACCCAACGGTTCCGGTTTTAGGAGAATCCGACGGTCGGATCTCCCGCAATGTCCGTTTGAAATAAATGGTCGAAATTCACGAACTGCCGCGGCGCGGCGCGTTCTATTCAGGCCATTATATTATATACATAATATATATAATATATACTTCGTCGATTTCTATTTAAAACGAATTATATAAATAGTTTTAAATTCGTTTCAAAAGCAATTTCAACTTCCTTTTCAATTCAAATCAAAATTGAATTCTTCTTTATAAATTCGTTTCAAAATTCATTTCTATTCAATTCAAATTTCAATTCAATTTGAATTCATTTCAATTCGTTTTCAATTCAATTCATTTCGAAATCGTTTTCAATTCAATTCATTTCGAAATCGTTTTCAATTCAATTCATTTCGAAATTGTTTTCAATTCAATTTGAATTCGAAATCGTTTTCAATTCAATTCTATTCGAAATCGTTTTCAATTCATTTCTATTCGAAATCGTTTTCAATTCATTTCTATTCGAAATCGTTTTCAATTCATTTCTATTCGAAATCGTTTTCAATTCATTTCTATTCGAAATCGTTTTCAATTCATTTCTATTCGAAATCGTTTTCAATTCATTTCATATTCGAAATCGTTTTCAATTCAATTCTATTCGAAATCGTTTTCAATTCAATTCTATCCGAAATCACTTTTCAATATTCATTTTAAAATGAATAAAATCGATATAAATATCGTTCACGTCAAAAATGGCGTCAATCTAATCAACACGGCTTCATAAATTTCTATTTTCAAATATTCTATTTCAAATATTTCTTTTTCAAAATAGTTGTTATTATCAAAATATTTCGTTCAACACATGACCAATCTCAATGAATGAGTACTGTCAACACATGAACTTTTATTTTATAATATTCTTTATTTTTCAAATTGGAATGAGGCCCAATCAATTACCATATAAAGTTAATTATATGGATTTTCATACAACACATGTATATAATAGCATGGAAAAATAATCAACCATCAACCAAAGTGCACCACACTGTATAAGCATCAAATATAGACATCTAACGCTTATAACAGCCTGTCAATCAATCGATCGACATATTTAATCAATCAGGATGAGTGAAATTCATATTTCATCCCAACACCCGTGTGGGGTTTTCAAACAATCAAACACAGATTTTATTTGTGCAGTTGGGCGATGTGTAAAATTTATCGTCCCAATCAATGTCATTCAAATAGGTGTACATAAACAAACCGTTCGGTTTATAAATGAATATTTTATTTTATTCACTTCACGTTAAAAATTATATTTTTAACGATAAAACATTTTATTCCAACATATGAATTTCTATTCAGTTCATTCTTTAAATAAAATGATATTTTTATTTTTCTAACACATTTTAGAAAATTTCGGCGGCATAACGGCACGATACTAGAAACGGGACGAGGCCTAGCCTTATCCCCGGTCTAGTGAAGGCCCACGCCATTCACACATCAATCAAATCAATTCGTTATGCAAACCACAAAATTCGGAGTAAGAGTCTAACCTAGCCTTACTCCTTCGCCTTATAACGGCGCACGTCTAATCCTAACCAATTTATCGATTCGATTATTCACACCACAAACCACATTCAAACCAATATCGCAATCAATCACCAAACAGTCAAACAAACAAGTCCATGGTCTGTGGACGATTGTGCCGGGTGCTACTAAACACCGTCTGCATCCTAGTATATATATATATATATATAACTAGAAAAATTAAATTGAAAGGTGAGAAACTCTCACCGATAGATATCCTAGCTCCACGGCTCTTCATTTGCAGAAGTCTTCGTCGCTATCGCATCTCCATTGCTGTAGCCACTACATATGTAAAAATCGAATTTTTACTTCGCTATTCAATATATAAAAATCGAATTTTTAGTATGCTATTCAATATATAAAAATCATATTTTTCTTTCGAAGTTCAATATATAAAAATCCTATTTTTCTATCGAAGTTCCATATATAAAAATGCTATTTTTCTATCGAAGTTCCATATATAAAAATGGAATTTTTATTTCAAAGTTCAATATATAAAAATCCAATTTTTATTTCAAAGTTCAATATATAAAAATCGAATTTTTATTTCAAAGTTCAATATATAAAAATCGAATTTTTATTTCAAAGTTCAATATATAAAAATTGAATTTTTATTTCAAAGTTCAATATATAAAAATCGAATTTTTATTTCAAAGTTCAATATATAAAAATCGAATTTTTATTTCAAAGTTCAATATATAAAAATCGAATTTTTATTTCAAAGTTCAATATATAAAAATCGAATTTTTATTTCAAAGTTCAATATATAAAAATCGAATTTTTATTTCAAAGTTCAATATATAAAAATCGAATTTTTATTTCAAAGTTCAATATATAAAAATCGAATTTTTATTTCAAAGTTCAATATATAAAAATCGAATTTTTATTTCAAAGTTCAATATATAAAAATCGAATTTTTATTTCAAAGTTCAATATATAAAAATCGAATTTTTATTTCAAAGTTCAATATATAAAAAATCGAATTTTTATTTCAAAGTTCAATATATAAAAATCGAATTTTTATTTCAAAGTTCAATATATAAAAATCGAATTTTTATTTCAAAGTTCAATATATAAAAATCGAATTTTTATTTCAAAGTTCAATATATAAAAATCGAATTTTTATTTCAAAGTTCAATATATAAAAATCGAATTTTTATTTCAAAGTTCAATATATAAAAATCGAATTTTTATTTCAAAGTTCAATATATAAAAATCGAATTTTTATTTCAAAGTTCAATATATAAAAATCGAATTTATATTTCAAAGTTTAAATCTATTCTTTTACTTCTCAAAATTCAAACTTTTTAAATCCTTTAAAAATCAAACTTTTTAAATCCTTTAAAAATCAAACTTTTTAAATCCTTTAAAAATCAAACTTTTTAAATCCTTTAAAAATCAGTTTAAACTAAATAAAAAAAACAATAAAAAAAAAACAGTTTAAAGTAAAATAAAAAAACAGTAGGGAACTTACAGTGTTTTTTTTTTTAAAGAGGGAGGGGTGCGGCTACCCAGGAGGAGGCGGCGCAGGCGAGCTTCGGGTGGGCGGCGTCGAGCTGAGCGACGGAGGGAAGAGCGGACTTCGATCCGCGGTGGCCTGGAGGTGCAGCTTCGACAGAGGGATGGCGCGCGTCGGTCTCGTGGCAGAAGGGAAGAGGATCGATGCGGAAAGGAGAAGAGGAGGAGGGAGATCGGATCGAGGCGGAGGGCGTTGACCGACGATGGGAGGAGCGGATTCGATGGCCGCCATTTATTTGGTTTTTTTTTTTTCTGAAATTATATTAGGGTTTTCCCATTGGCCTAGAGAATATATATATATTTTATTTTATTTAAATTCAGCAATTACTGGTTTATCGTAATGAACTCAAAATTGAACCCAACGAATGTCGCCCCTAGCTAAATGCCCCCATTCTGAACGCAATGGGATATGTTCCGCAAGCTGATTTGATTGTTTGAATCAGTTTCCGTTGAATTTACATTTAATTCATTATATTGAATTTTAAACGTACATTTCAAATTACCGGGGTCACATACTAACTAGAAAAATTCCAGAAAAATATTTTCTAGCTTCGTATGGACGATACGGTCCTAACAAAACTAGTTTCGTCGAATTCTGAGACCGTTAGAAAAATGGCCAATTTCCAGTCGATTAAAATCAACTGAAACTGGTCAAACGCGTTTTCCTTTGCCACGCTCACATATTGATTCGAAAAATTATGAAACTTGAAATCTAGCAATAGTTTGACATCACGAACCCAACAAAAGTGGTTTCGTCGAAATCCGAGGTCATTTGCAAAATGTCCATTTTTAAGGGCCTGAATTCCATAGCGACTATTCAGAATTTTCAACTGGACATATCTTTTGATTCCCGATATGAAATCTTGATTTTTCGGATTCGTTGGAAAGATATTCACTATTAGATTCCATTATTTTTAGTTTCACTAAAATCCGGATTGTTTTGCACCCGGTACATTCAATTGAAGTTTGAAATCGAATTATCGAACTACCGCGCCATTTTCAATTCTATTTATAATTATATATAATTATTTATATTCTAACGACGACGCGTATAAATATATTCGTTCGAATTATATTCAAAATAAATTTCTCGTCGATTTTATTTAAAATAATTCATTTTAAATAATCAAAATTCGCTATAATTGCCAAAAAAAAAAAAATTAAACTGGCCCAGAATTTACGGGTTGTTACATTTGCCCAGAACCCGGAAAGGAAAAGACAGTATTTGGGTGATCATAAATCGTTTCACAAAGACCGCCCATTTCATACTTGTCAGATCGAATAGAACTGCTCAGAGTCTGGCGCAGATTTATTTTAAAGAAATTGTTAAACTCCATGGAGTTCCCATGAGCATTGTTAGTGATCGTGACCCGATTTTTGCTAGTAAATTCTGGAAAGCATTCCAAGCAGAATTGGGAACGAAACTGAATTTGAGCACCGCTTATCATCCTCAAACAGATGGCCAAACCGAGAGGGTGAATCGTATTCTAGAAGATTTATCGCGGGCTTGTGTTATTGATTTTGGCAGATCATGGGAAGACCATTTGCATTTGGCCCAGTTCTCATACAACAACAGCTACCAAGCGAGCCTGAAAATGTCACCATTCGAAGCATTGTATGGTCGACAGTGCAGATCTCCCGCTTGCTGGGTAGAACCTAGCAATAGACTTGTATTGGGGCCCGATATGATTCACGAAGCTATGGACAAAGTCGATTTCGTTAAGAAACGATTACTAGTCGCTCAAAGCCGACAGAAGAGCTGGGCAGATAAGAGAAGAAGAGATATATCATTCGCTGTTGGCGACTATGTGTATTTGAAGGTATCTCCGATGAGAGGAGTAGTCCGGTTCGGTAAAATAGGGAAATTGGCGCCCAGATTTATTGGCCCATTTCCTATTCTAGAACGGATTGGAACTCTCTCTTATAGGGTTCAATATCCTGATTGGTTGCCTGGAGTGCATGATGTATTTCACGTATCTCAACTTCGAAAGCACGTACATGATCCAGATTCAGTCGTAGAAGAAGCCGCGCAATGGGATTTGGAAATTACTCCAGAATTGGCTGTGAGAAGAGAGATGATCAAGATTATTGGCAAGGAAACAAAAGAGCTGAGGAACAAGAAGGTTCACTATAACGACCCGTATTCTACACATCAAAGGATCGTAGAATATTTATTTCTTTCCCATGTGAAGTCGTATGGTCATGTAACTTTGGTAAACATCTATTAGAGTCATTTCCCATGTCCATGATTTTTGTCGATTTTTAAATGACCATTTTGCCCCTAGTTAGTACTGTTTTGGCCATAACTTTTGATTGGGAAGAAATTTTGACCTGAAACCACTTCCATTGGATTCGATTGATAGTTTCTCTTTCCGTAGAGCGGTCATAATGGCCAAACGGACTTACCGTTTGGGAGGTATGGCTGAAACAATGTTTGGAGTGTGAAAAACTGCTTAACCGGGCCAAATCGGGTGATTAGTGAGTAGGCCCATAACCCATTTCGGGATCAGGGTTATGGGAGGGCTGAAATGAGATGGAGAATCATTCCATTTCAGTTTTCTAGCCTCCACTTAGCACCAAGGAACCCTAAAAATGGCCTCCAACCTCTAAATCACCTCCAAATCACCTTTAGGTTAAGGATTTGGCTTAGCAACCCCTAATCAAGGAAGATCTTCACCAAAGCAACAAAGGAGCTGCTGGTTGGTATTGAAATTCGCATCAAATCAGAGAATTATTTCAGATCTTAGTTTATTTTGTGGCTAAGGTGAGTGATTTGCTTAGTTTTGCACTAATTATGGCTAATTAGGAGTGATTAGTGTTAATCAGCGAATTTAAACATGATAAAATTCTGGAAAAATGTTTATAAAATTCGGAATGATGTTTTAGACCTCTGATATGAATTTGGGTTAATTTGGTTAAGATTTGCTAATCCTATCATTAGTTTCACCTAAACATGCTTAAGGGGAAGTATGGGATTTTGGGTATGTTTGATCCATTTTTACCTATCATATTGATGTTTTGGTGTTTGTGGTTGATTATGCATGTTGCTATGACTGTATGGTATGCTTTGTGATTGTTTAGAAGTGTTAGTTTGGTCAAAAACGCCGTCGAATGGTGAAAAACAGTCGCTGGAACGAAGTGCAGAAAATACCCCGGACCGGATCGCCCCTACTCCATGCGAACCGATCTGATTGAAGCTCGCGCCACGAGACGACCCGATCTGCTCCACTTCGAAGGTCACGATCCGACCTGACGTCACGAGCCACTCCAAGCTCGACCGATACCACGAATAGGTGAAGCACGATCCGATGATGGCGATCCGATCATTCGCGAAGGGGGACTGCGAACCGAACCGAAGGGGATGGTGACCACGAGTGCATCGCGACCCGACCTGATGCAGCAGGCGCGATCCGAATGAGCTGACGAATGGTGCGATCCGATCACCTAGAGGATCACGACCCGATCCGACGTAGGAGGCACGACCCGATCTGATGAAGAATGCTGAAGGCGACCCGATCCGATCCGATCTGGTGACGACCAATAACCCGAGATGCAAAGGTAGTCCAAATGGAAGTTAGAGCTCATGATCCCGGAACCAGTTGGGAACCAATGAGTTCACTTCATGGTTGAACATTGCTGCGGGACGTGTGCTAAGGAGTTGTCGACGTTCATAACTTCGATTCACCACTAAAAAGGAATGATGGGATACTTATCAGTGCAGTAGGGTCATTATGACCTGAGGGGCAAAGTGTTGGTAGCAAGACTACGTTATCAGTGCAGTAGGGTCATTATGACCTGAGGGGCAAGGTGATGCGTAGTAAGACTATGAGCCAGCGCAGATGGGGTGAATAACTCCATGGGGCAAGTGGACATAGTAAGGATTGGTAAGGCTATGAGCCAGCGCAGATGGGGTGAACAACTCCATGGGGCAAGTGGACATAGCGAGGAATTAGTGGCTACGTTATCAGTGCAGTGAAGCCATTTATGACTTCATGGGGCAAAGTGATCGTAGCAAGGAATGTTGGGTGATCGAAGTCGTGAATATCGTATTATGCACTGAGTGAGAGATGTGAGGATGAATGCTATGCTTGATTGTTTGCCATCATTATGACATGCACACCTCCCCCACCTCCGTATCTTTACACTGTTTGATATGATACCTTAGAGTGTTGTACAGTATGTAGTGCTAACTCTTTGGTTGCAGGTCCAGGTTCAGGTATGTTTTAGTCTACCTGTTATTGTTCACTTTAGATGCTTGTCGCTCATACCAGGCTTTAAGTCTGACCCAGAGTTTTATGTCTCCTCTTATTACTCTGGGTGCTCACACGAGCAGACTAGAGACAGGTTAGCTGGTGATGCGCGAGTAGCTGATTCGGAGGCGGGCAGGAGGCTTCCACGTATGATATATATACACATTCTCCCTGTGTCGTTGGTAGTCGCTACTTGGGCATTAGTAGTGTACCTCATTTATCTTACTTTGCTCTGAGACAGTTGAAAATTGTAATAAGCTGTATCTTGGATTTCCGCTGCTATGATGTTTAGTTCTGATTTTCAGCTTATGCACTGTCTCTCCTGTTTTATGTCAAGTATATTATTATTATATTTTGTTCTAAGCGCTGTGAGACATTCTACAGGTTTCTTGTATGTTCATTTCCTTCTTCCTTTTCCTTCTGGCGACCCGTTCCGTGCCAATTGGACATGTGTACAGCGCACTTTTGGAGTAAATGTCGGTTGGTGCGGGGCGGGCCGTCACACTTGGTATCAGAGCTCTAGGTTGCGTAGTTAACCTAGGGAAAGACACTAGGGAGAGATAGTACGTATATGAGAGCGCGTATTTGTGATTACTTTGGTTTTCAAAAGCTATATATGAGTATACTATTAGTAGTATAAGAATGAAGTCGCACTGCACTAGCACCATTATGGGGTCGTTAATCGTTTCCCTTTTTCAGATTGACAATGAGCCGAGATACGAGAGGTGCTGGTAGAGGGACCAACCAAGGGAACGCCGCTGACATGAGGGCAATGTTTACTAACCTCATGAGAGACATGCTTAGAGAAGTGCAAGGGGCAATTCCCAATCCCGGAGTTGGTGTTGGCCCAGTAGTGCAGGCGCCTAGGGTCGATTTCGCCAAGTTGTGCAAAGATTACACTAATCTTGGTGGGAAGTCGTTCCACGGAACGGAGTCGGCCACAGATGTTCAAGATTGGATGGATAGCTGTGATCGTATCTTTGATGACTTGGGTCTTGAGGATGCGATAAAGAGAAGACTAGCGTCTCGTCAGCTGCAAGGGCGAGCGATGAATTGGTGGAATGCCATTAGAACAGCTGCTCCAGAGGATCAGGTTACTTGGGATCAGTTCAAGGCTCGCTTTAGCGAGAAGTTTATTCCCGCTGCCCAGAAGTCAGTGTTGTTCAAGAGGTTCTTGGAACTCAAGCAGAACGGAAGGGCAGTTTCTGATTATATTGCTGAGTTCGACACTTTGTCGAAGTATGGACTATCTCTTATCGATACTCCTGAAAAGAAGAATGAGAAGTTCATTACCGGTTTGGATGGATACTTGGGGGAAAGGCTTTTCAACCACATCGATGAGACTTTTGAATCGATCGTGGGGAAAGCTTTGAGGTCAGAAAGTCTTTACCCTAAGTCAAAGACTGAGGCTGCATCTGCAGAAGAGCCAAAGCCGCAAGCAGGCGGTGGAGGCAAGAATAATTCTCAGAATAAGAGGAAGCAGGACCAATCAAAAGGTGGCCAGAAAAAGAGCAAGAGGGATGTTAAGTGCTTCAGCTGTGGAAAGAAGGGCCATTATGCTAAGGAATGTCGGGCCAAGCCAGCGGAAAGGAAGTGCTACAACTGTGGTCAAGTGGGACATCAGAAGGATAAGTGTCCGCAACCTCTTAAGGAGAAGCAGATTGTGAAAGCATATGCTCTTGATGTTGTTCCTTCTTCGTCAAATGCCCCAACTGCGGCGGAGAAAGGAAAGAATGTTGTTATTCAAGGTATGCTTTCTATTTATGATGTACCAGTTCGAGTTTTGTTTGATACTGGGGCTTCCCGTTCCTTCGTATCTAGTGACCTGGTAGATAGGTTGGGACTGGAACCCGAGATAGTCGATAGACCATTGATTGTGACGAACCCGATTGGTGGTTCGACTAGCCTTAGTATGATTTGCAGGAATTTAGTCTTATCGAGTCATGGATGTATGTTTGTATGTGATTGCTTTGTTTTGGGCTTTACTGGGTATGGCATTATATTGGGGGTCGATTGGCTCCAAAGATACGGGGTGGTGGTAGACTGTGAGGGCTTTTTGGTGACAGTGAGGGCGGATGATGGGCGGAGGGTAGTGTTTGGTAGCCTACCTAGTGATGGGGTTATGGCTAGTTTTGTAAATTCCCTCGACATCCCGCAGGATGAGTTGTCAGATGTGCCCGTGGTTGGCCAGTATCCGGACGTCTTCGAGGAGGTGACCGGGCTTCCACCACACCGAGAGATTGAGTTCCGTATTGATTCAGTGAAAGATGCCAGACCTATAGTGATGCCACTTCGTTGTATGGCACCAAGGGAGCAGCGAGAGCTCGGGGTGCAAGTCAGCAATCTTTTGAAGAAGGGATTAATTAGAAGGAGTGTCTCCGAATGGGGAGCACCAGTTGTGTTTGCCACTAAGGCTCGTTTGTGTGTGGACTATCGCGAGTTGAATAAGGTGACGAGGAAGAATAAGTATCCTCTACCGCGGATAGATGATTTGTTTGATCAGCTGGAAGGAGCAAGAGTGTTCTCCCAGTTCGACCTCGCGACAGGATTTCATCAGCTTCGAGTAGCAGATGAGAGTGTTCCGAAAACGGCATTTAGGACGCCGTCTGGATTTTATGAGTGGTTGGTTATGCCATTTGGGTTAACCAATGCACCAGCCTATTTTGTGGATCTTATGAATCGAGTATTCAGAGATCAGTTGAATAAGTTTGTTCTTGTGTTCGTGGATGATATCCTTGTTTATTCAAGGACAGAGGAGGAACACAAGGGGCACTTGAGGATAGTGATGGAGGTGTTGAGGAAACACCAATTGAAAGCGAAATTCTCTAAGTGTCATTTTTGGAGAAGGGAAGTGATATTCTTGGGTCATGTTGTTTCCGAGAGTGGTATTGCCGTGGACCCTGCGAAGGTGGCTACGGTACAAGATTGGCCTACACCCAAGAATGCTACAGATGTAAGAAGTTTCTTGGGATTAGCTGGATATTATCGTAAGTTTATCCAGGACTTCTCCAAGATAGCAGCACCGTTGACTCAGTTGACTAAGAAGAACCAGTCCTTCGTCTGAGACGAAGTGTGTGAGGATGCCTTCAAAAGTCTAAAGGAGAGGTTGACGCGTGCGCCAGTGTTAGTCATTCCTAAGGGGAATGAAGAGATGACGGTATATACATATGCTTATGGTACTGGACTGGGTGCAGTATTAATGCAAGGAGGTAGGGTTGTAGCTTATGCTAGTCGACAGCTAAAGCCGCATGAGAAGAAGTATCCTACCCATGATTTGGAATTGGCAGCGATTGTATTTGCGCTGAAGATGTGGAGACACTATCTCTTGGGAGAAAGATTTGAGCTGTTTACCGATCATAAATCGTTGAAGTATCTCTTCTCTCAGAAAGATCTGAATCTTCGTCAGCAGAGATGGTTAGAGTTCTTGGCTTCGTATGATTTTGATATCGCATATACACCTGGGAAAGGTAATGCGGTAGCCGATGCATTGAGTAGGAGACATGCCAGCTTAGGGGCAATGTTTCTTGAATGGAAGCAACTGGAGTATATCGCGGGGTTTGACTTCAGACCAAAGTGCGAGTTGGATCCAGTTATGCTAGCTAGTTTGACGATCAGACCTACTTTGATAGAGCGGATTGGTTCTAGCCAGAGGGACGATCCTAATCTATTGGAAATCATCTCCAAGTTAGAGATGGGTATTGATGAGGAGATGAATGTGTATGGGCTTGATCGAGATGGATGGCTTCGAAAGAATGGAAGATTAGTTGTGCCCAATGTAAATGGTTTGAGAGATGAAGTGCTTAGAGAATGTCATCACTCAAAACTGACTATACATCCCGGTGGTAATAAGATGTATCGAGACATGAGACAGACTTACTACTGGGAAGGGATGAAAAGAGACGTTGGGAAGTTTATATCCAAATGCATGAATTGCCAGCTAGTTAAAGCCGAGCAAAAGAAGCCTAGTGGGTTATTGCAACCATTAGAAATTCCCGAATGGAAATGGGAGCAAGTTTCGATGGATTTCATCGATGGCTTACCAAGGACAAGATCGGGATATGATAGCATTTGGGTAATTGTGGATCGATTGACTAAGAGTGCAAGATTTATACCAGTCAAATCGACCAGAACGGCAGCCAAGTTGGCAGAATTGTATATGAAGTGGGTAGTGAGATTTCATGGAGTACCCAAAAGCATTGTGAGTGACCGAGACCCGTTGTTCACTAGTGGGTTTTGGAAGAGCTTACAAGAGGCTCTAGGGTCAGGATTACATCTCAGTACCGCATATCATCCTCAGACCGACGGTCAGATGGAGAGGGTGAATCGTATATTGGAAGATCTCTTGAGAGCGTGTATATTGGATTTTGGTGGATCATGGGATGACCATTTGCATCTAGTAGAGTTTGCATATAATAATAGCTACCAATCCAGTATTGGTATGGCTCCATATGAAGCTCTGTACGGAAGACTGTGCAACTCACCATCATGTTGGATAGAGACTGGCGAGAAGTTTGTGCTTGGACCAGATGTGGTGAGGGAAACTTCAGATAAGATTAAGGTCATTCAACAACGAATGAAAGCTGCCCAAGATAGGCAGAAGAGTTATGCTGATAAGAGGAGAAGAGACTTGAAATTCTCCGTTGGTGACTTGGTGTTTGTCAAGATCTCTCCGTTGAAGAGCGTAATTCGATTTGGCAGGAGAGGCAAGTTGGCACCAAGATTTATTGGCCCGTTCCCCGTTCTTGAATTAGTCGGGAATTTGGCGTATAGAGTTGGCTTACCAGAGAAAATGGCGGGAGTTCACGATGTATTTCATGTTTCCCAACTAAGGAAGTTCGTTCACGACTCAGATGTGACTATTTCACCTGATCAGTTAGAGGACTTCGAAGTAGAACCCGAGGCGGTTGGGAACCGCAAGCCGATTCGTATTGTGGGGCACGATACGAAGCAACTTCGAAGGAAGGCGGTGAAGCTAGTCAAGGTTCAGTGGGGCGAGGACGAGAATGATAGTACTTGGGAAACAGAGAAGAGCGTTAGGAATGCATATCCAGAACTCTTTGCCTGGTAAGATTTACTTTGCAATTTAGTTATTCCGCATGCTAGGATAGACTTATTTTACTTGCTTTGCATGATTGATGGTTGTTTTATGATTGATAGGCATGCGGGACCCTTGTGTGTGTTTGGATTAGGGAATTTCGGGGGCGAAATTTCTTAAGGGGGGGAGAGTGTAACGACCCGTATTCTACACATCATAGGATCGTAGAATATTTATTTCTTTCCCATGTGAAGTCGTATGGTCATGTAACTTTGGTAAACATCTATTAGAGTCATTTCCCATGTCCATGATTTTTGTCGATTTTTAAATGACCATTTTGCCCCTAGTTAGTACTGTTTTCGCCATAACTTTTGATTGGGAAGGAATTTTGACCTGAAACCACTTCCATTGGATTCGTTTGATAGTTTCTCTTTCCGTAGAGTGGTCATAATGGCCAAACGGACTTACCGTTTGGGAGGTATGGCTGAAACAAGGTTTGGAGTGTGAAAAACTGCTTAACCGGGCCAAATCGGGTGATTAGTGAGTAGGCCCATAACCCATTTCGGGATCAGGGTTATGGGAGGGCTGAAATGAGATGGAGAATCATTCCATTTCAGTTTTCTAGCCTCCACTTAGCACCAAGGAACCCTAAAAATGGCCTCCAACCTCTAAATCACCTCCAAATCACCTTTAGGTTAAGGATTTGGCTTAGCAACCCCTAATCAAGGAAGATCTTCACCAAAGCAACAAAGGAGCTGCTGGTTGGTATTGAAATTCGCATCAAATCAGAGAACTATTTCAGATCTTAGTTTATTTTGTGGCTAAGGTGAGTGATTTGCTTAGTTTTGCACTAATTATGGCTAATTAGGAGTGATTAGTGTTAATTAGCGAATTTAAACATGATAAAATTCTGGAAAAATGTTTATAAAATTCGGAATGATGTTTTAGACCTCTGATATGAATTTGGGTTAATTTGGTTAAGATTTGTTAATCCTATCATTAGTTTCACCTAAACATGCTTAAGGGGAAGTATGGGATTTTGGGTATGTTTGATCCATTTTTTCCTATCATATTGATGTTTTGGTGTTTGTGGTTGATTATGCATGTTGCTATGACTGTATGGTATGCTTTGTGATTGTTTAGAAGTGTTAGTTTGGTCAAAAACGCCGTCGAATGGTGAAAAACAGTCGCTGGAACGAAGTGCAGAAAATACCCCGGACCGGATCGCCCCTACTCCATGCGAACCGATCCGATTGAAGCTCGCGCCATGAGACGACCCGATCCGCTCCACTTCGAAGGTCACGATCCGACCTGACGTCACGAGCCACTCCAAACTCGACCGATACCACGAATAGGTGAAGCACGATCCGATGATGGCGATCCGATCATTCGCGAAGGGGGACTGCGAACCGAACCGAAGGGGATGGTGACCACGAGTGCATCGCGACCCGACCCGATGCAGCAGGTGCGATCCGAATGAGCTGACGAATGGTGCGATCCGATCACCTAGAGGATCACGACCCGATCCGACGTAGGAGGCACGACCCGATCTGATGAAGAATGCTGAAGGCGACCCGATCCGATCCGATCTGGTGACGACCAATAACCCGAGATGCAAAGGTAGTCCAAATGGAAGTTAGAGCTCATGATCCCGGAACCAGTTGGGAACCAATGAGTTCACTTCATGGTTGGACATTGCTGCGGGACGTGTGCTAAGGAGTTGTCGACGTTCATAACTTCGATTCACCACTAAAAAGGAATGATGGGCTACTTATCAGTGCAGTAGGGTCATTATGACCTGAGGGGCAAAGTGATGGTAGCAAGACTACGTTATCAGTGCAGTAGGGTCATTATGACCTGAGGGGCAAGGTGATGCGTAGTAAGACTATGAGCCAGCGCAGATGGGGTGAATAACTCCATGGGGCAAGTGGACATAGTAAGGATTGGTAAGGCTATGAGCCAGCGCAGATGGGGTGAACAATTCCATGGGGCAAGTGGACATAGCGAGGAATTAGTGGCTACGTTATCAGTGCAGTGAAGCCATTTATGACTTCATGGGGCAAAGTGATCGTAGCAAGGAATGTTGGGTGATCGAAGTGGTGAATATCGTATGCTTTATGCACTGAGTGAGAGATGTGAGGATGAAAGCTATGCTTGATTGTTTGCCATCATTATGACATGCACACCTCCCCCACCTCCGTATCTTTACACTGTTTGATATGATACCTTAGAGTGTTGTACAGTATGTAGTGCTAACTCTTTGGTTGCAGGTCCAGGTTCAGGTATGTTTTAGTCTACCTGTTATTGTTCACTTTAGATGCTTGTCGCTCATACCAGGCTTTAAGTCTGACCCAGAGTTTTATGTCTCCTCTTATTATTCTGGGTGCTCACACGAGCAGACTAGAGACAGGTTAGCTGGTGATGCGCGAGTAGCTGATTCGGAGGCGGGCAGGAGGCTTCCACGTATGATATATATATACACATTCTCCCTGTGTCGTTGGTGGTCGCTACTTGGGCATTAGTAGTGTACCTCATTTATCTTACTTTGCTCTGAGACAGTTGAAAAGTTGTAATAAGCTGTATCTTGGATTTCCGCTGCTATGATGTTTAGTTCTGATTTTCAGCTTATGCACTGTCTCTCCTGTTTTATGTCAAGTATATTATTATTATATTTTGTTCTAAGCGCTGTGAGACATTCTACAGGTTTCTTGTATGTTCATTTCCTTCTTCCTTTTCCTTCTGGCGACCCGTTCCGTGCCAATTGGACATGTGTACAGCGCACTTTTGGAGTAAATGTCGGTTGGTGCGGGGCGGGCCGTCACATTCACTTAGTCAAAGTTCAATGGAGTGGAGATCCGCGAGACTATACTTGGGAAAGTGAGGAAAGCATTAAGCAAGCCTATCCCGATTGTAGGGTGGATATCTCTGATTAACTCCGGTGCAAGGTACATTTACCATATTTTGCATTTCCGTATTATTTTCTACTTAGCTATTGTTTCCTTTTCATGGATGTGAAATTTTAATTATATAGTCTGAATAATTAAAAAAAATGGTATATGAGTTAATTAGTATATTTTTGAAAAGGTTAAAAATAAATTGATTGTTGTTTATGTTGTGTGATTATGAATTTGATTAATCAAAATATTAGAAACAATTAATTTAACCAATAAGAGAACGATGGTAAATTTATTCGAATGGATCAAATATTGAACTGATTTGAAATAGATAGAAATATATGCATGTACATTATATATGTTTGAACAAGTAAATGGAAATCGATGATATATATGTTATATATATCTAATGGCTTGAATAGAACGCGCCGCGCAACGACTATTCACGAATTTCAACCATTAAGTTCAAATTGATGTAATGGGATATTCGACCGTCAAATTCTCCTAAAAACGGAACCGGTGGGTTGGTATCGAAAAGAAATTTCCAGTGAATATAAGAGATTTAAATTTGAACGGTTGGATTTCAGATTATGTCAAAACCAATTTCAAAAAAGGTCGCTATGAATGCAGTTCGTTGGCCGTTGTTGGAAACCGACTGTAAAGGCCTTGATAAAAAATTTAAAAATATGAAAAAATTGTGTAAAATCATAATAAATGATTTGAAAAGATTTTGGATGAAAAATTCCCCATTTGAATAGATAAAATACATTTTTATCTAAATGAACTAGTTAATAACTAGAATAATAAATTGGATTGAAAAATGGTTTTAATATAACCAGAATTTTCCGACGTATGAATTGGAATGGATTTGAATGGAAATTATCTTCGAATATCTAGATATTGGATTCTATGATTACACATATATTGTTGAGGAATTTAGAAGATATATATTGTTATTCCCAATACAATTTGTTGGTTTCAGAATTTGATATTGAATATAAGCCGATATAATTTCTATTTAGAGCCTTGTATTTAATATCAAATTGGATTTTGGGTTTGTCGTGAATGGTGTCTTTATTAACACTGTTCTTAAACTCTATTGAGAAAAGAATAGATCTTTTAATTAAGATTTAGTGAAGCATACCAATTAGTTAATATTTAATTGGAGTTGAATTGGATTTTGGGTTTATCATGAGCGATGTTTTAAATAACATTAGTTCTTTAACCCAATTAACGGTGAAGATATAATTTAGAATTAATAAATCTTTTAATTAAGATTAATGGAATTTTCTAAAGTAAAGTTTTTACAATTTAATAAAAGAAATTAGAATTGAATGGAATTCGATCTAGTAATATTCGAAAAGAAGTTCTATGAAGGAAGACCATTACTATTAATGCAGTTTAAAAGGCCTTGTTGTTATTTCGTTTATAGTACTAGTACGATACAGAAATTTATATCGATTATATAGTGTTATGATTTCCTTGAAGATTCCACTTTTATGGAAGATGATTTGGGGTCTATCTTGAACTATGTTTTAAGTGATATTGGTTCTTTAACCCAAGTAAAGGCAGGATTAATTTCCAGAAAGTTGAATAATCTTTAAGTAATGATTTTGGAGATTAAAACGAAGACGATTTTAATAAATCTTTAATTAGATTGGAATGAATGAATGGTAATTAAATTTACCAAAACATGAGATGTGATATAAACCAAATATACTTGGTTGTTGATATTGATTGTGATTGATTGACTATTTGGATTGTGCTCGACCATTTTATGAGCAAAATATGCTTTTACATTTAGCATTGGGTTAGGTATAAATATTTGGATGCTAACATCTTGTGAAACACTTCACGATTTGACTATGAGATGCCTTGCGATGTTGTTGAGTACATTTCAAATTTAATGAATGATTTTGAAATGATATTTTTCTTAAGTAAAAAGAAATGTATTCCCTATTTCAAACAGGGAATGTTTTATAAAAAAAATTATAAAACAGAAAGGATTTCGAGGGATAAACCCGATGTTGTCGAAATGATTTCGAAATGTATTACGTGTTTGATAGTGTAGTTCAACACATAAACGATTAGTTATTAATGATGATATATCTGTTTGGTGGTAAAGAATTTATTCTCTTGCTTAACACCCTTCTTTGATACGTACGATATCAAAGGTTATGTGATTAATAGTGACTGATCATATTTGTGAATTGCTAATGTAAAGTACTATAGTTTGAAAGTACTTGTGATTATTATGTTGTGAAATGATTTTCCCTACTTCTGGATATAAAATTATTTGGTATGTGGCTATAGATTCGGGTTACTCTGGGTAACTAAAAGTGTGAGGGCGGTGGATTTTCTCTGAGGGTATGGGAGATGCATCGTTAGTGTAGCCTGCTCCATCGTGGGAGGTGCACATATATATCGAGTTGGAGAGGCGCGTACATCCTTGTTTGAGGGCTGAATACCTCCAGATATTTGGTTGCATATCTGTTTGTATGCATTGTAATGTGTTGGAATTCATATTTCCAAATATTTTGGTTTGAGATCCCGAAGTGAAATTTACTTTGATATAAAGCTAGATATGTATTTCAAATGATTTGAAATAAGATATCAATGATAAAGTCGAAAGAAATAATTTCTGTAAAGTGAATTGGATTTAGAAAATTTAAATTTGGGATTAAGTCTAAATGGGTAGATTGAGGAATTGCATGTTGTTTGATGCATAGTAGATCCATATGACTATTTTTGGTTATTGTTTATGCACTGATATTCTAGGGAGGAAACCCATTCCATGACATACAGTGTGGTCCCATGATTTACCTTATTTTAAAGTAAAGTGTGACGACCCCATACCCCGAGGAGACGGCGCAAGGGTAATCTTTGGAATATAACACATAAACAGATAACAACAGAACATAAATAATTAAATACACCAGATAATGTACAATAGAATACACTGGATAAATATAATCATCAGAGTTACACAGTATATATGATCATACTTAGTACGAAATACAGTTCAGCTATACATAAATGTCTACTGCAGAAAAGAAAACATAATATGTACAACAGGAGCTGAATAGCATAAAAAGATAAATGATAGAATCCATCTCCAGCTCCAGTTATCAAGAAAGAGTCTGCTAAAACCTGAATACAAGGCTGCCCGTGTAGAAAAAGGGGCACCCGAGTTTGCAAGTGAAACAAACTACGAGTCAGTCATGGGACTGGTATAGAAATCTACTTAACACACTTTCAAATATGGCCAATCACAGGACCACGCCACTTTCGCGGAACGGGTTTACTCCACTGGATTGCCAGTGCTTTAAAATAAATTGTTCTTTTAAACATCACAATGCTTTTTATAAAAATGAAGCCATAAGACTCAGTTCCTTTCACACAATGCAACACAAACCGGAGGATAGAGTTTTACCTTATAGCGACCAAAATATGCTTGATACGAATAAAAAAAAAGCATTTGATATTATTACTAGTGTTTATAAGTTTCAAAAACCAATTCAAATCATAAGTATCAATCGTAGACGGCATTAATGCCCCATACCACTATGTCGCCATATATAGGTATACAATCAAAACCGCACGGTATCGTATTTGGAAATTGGATTTCCGTCTTGAACCAAGGCAAAAGATTGTCCTTACCGATTCGAGACGCTCTAGCCCGTGTCTCAGGCAAGCGCGCAGACAAGCCTTGGATTGTCAGGGCCGGTCCACCGATGTGGATTAAAATTCCTGAACACTGCGTTTCCTCACCCTATGAGGCGTCACTGGTCATATCTAACCACACCATCAGATCCAAAGAGACCGAAGCAAACCGAGGCCTCGCTTTCCATCATCCAAATAAGTAAAATACCCGGGTGTGTAAAACCCAAAGCACCACTCCTAGCTAGAAGAAAACGCATGTCCTCCCTGAAGTCTGTCTCCCGTTTCTACCTCATACCGGGGTGTGAGGCTCGCGAAAAAATGCTATACACAAAGCTATGCCACACAGGTCGTGCTTTGATCATCAACCACAAGACTTTGCTTTCCAACAGAAGCCTTGATCATCTGCCACTTAGGCGTGCCACACATGCAATTCACTTTGTGCGACTGATTTCTATCGATATATAACCTCTGGGCTTGTACGTCTCAGAGAAGGGCGTTAAGCCAGAGAATAAATTCTACGCCGCCAAACAGATATATATTTAATAGAGATCAATCAACACAGAACAAAATCCAATGTCAGACACACAGTCCATTTACACGTTCGTTCTGGGTCTGAACGAAACCGGAGGCACTCAATACCTCGCATATCCGTACAATCAACAGGTACGTCCGGGTGGCTACTACTTCAACCCCATCAAGGTAGCTACTCCTATCATGAGCATCAGTAGCACCCCTCCATTCGACGCGAAGATCATCGATCTTGCACCGTTTTCATATCTTCGACTTTCACTCGTCGATCAATTATTTGAAATGAGAATTAACTCGGCCTTTTCAAATAATTCACGTATATTTAGAATTTCAAATCAATTCATTTCAATGGTTAAATTATTCGACATCACCAATTCTGTTCTTCAATGTAATTTTCACACCAAACACATTCAACCATCAAATATCACATAAACCAAGCAAATTCAGTTTATTTCCACTCCATATCGTTTATAATATCTTATCATGATTTATCACTATTTTTATTTATTTAAAAATAGCCAATTCATTCAAATGACGCTTCAGGCCATTACGCAGCCGTGGCGCTATTTTTCTCTAGATTTGATTTACACATATCTGAAAATCTAACCGTTGGACCTTCACAAAATTTATATCATTAGAAAGATCTTTTCAAAATGAATCCAATGGTTTCAGTTTTGGGGAAAATCCGACAGTCGGATCTCCCGCACCGATCGTTTGAAGTACAATTTCAAAATACGAACTGCAGCGTCGTTATTCGATTTAATTTAATTATATTTATATATATATAAAAAAAACATAATCGATTCAGGCGCTGTTTTTCTTCATATTTGAATTAAACATTCCAGACAATCCAACCGTTGGATCTTTACAAAGTTGGTGCTATTGGAAAGATATTCCCAAGGCGAACCCAATGGTTGTGGTTTCGGGAAAATCCGATGGTCGGATCTCCCGCACTAATCGTTTGAAATCACGATTTCAAAATACGAACTGCAGCGTCATTATTCGATTTAATTTAATTATATATATATATATAATCGATTCTGGCGCTGTTTTTTCTTCAGATTTGAATTAAACATTCCAGACGATCCAACCGTTGGATCTTTACAAAGTTGGTGCCGTTGGAAAGATATTCCCAAGTCGAACCCAACGGTTGTGGTTTGGGGAAAATCCGATGGTCGGATCTCCCGCACTAATCGTTTGAAATCACGATTTGAAAATACGAACTGCAGCGTCGTTATTCACTATATTTTAATTATCTTTATATAAATATGTATAAATATAATTCCTTCTTCGATTTCAAAACCATATCCACTTTATAGATTTGATAAAAATGATATTTTTATCATCAAAAATATTTATTTCACACTTCACCATTTTTAACACTTCATATTCACAATAAAAATGTAGATTTTATTGTTCAATCCATATATTCAACACATGAATGTTTCCGACTTCACACACACGATAAAAATGCAATATTTTTTTTATCGTTCTAGTTCTTTGTTCAATACATGAATATTTTCTATAGTTTATATACATAATAAAAATATGATTTTTATTTTAAAACAATTTATTTCAAAACACGATTATTTTATATAGTCTTTACTTAAGGTAAAAGTGTTATTTTGGATGTTAAAACAATTTATTTAAAATACTAATATTTTAAATAGGCTATATATATAATAAAAATGTGATTTTTAACTTTCAAATAATTTATTCATCACGTGAACTTCGTTCAACACATGAATTTCTATTCAACACACGAATATAGTTTCAACACATGAAAATAATTCTAACACATGAATATTATTGAAAATTTCGGCAGCATAACGATAGGGTAGTTAAAACCGGGACCGTCCCTACTACGGCTCCTCGCTCTACCTTAAAACCTCGCGGATTTTGACAATGGGGATTCATGCATCTAGTTTGCACGCAGGCGGCATGTTTTATTTTCATTTCCACAACCTAATCTAATTTTGTTTCCAACCTCAGATGGGTATTTTTCAACCACAATCAATCAATTTCAACCACAAACAATTCTAATCAACCATTCGTATTATTCACTAAATTTCACATCAACCAAATAATCCAAACAATATCACAACCAATAAATATCGTCCATGGTCTGTGGACGAGGGGAGTATATATATATATATATATATATATATATATATATATACATATTCGTATATAAATATATTTCCATTCACTTCAATTCATTTCAATGCACATATAATTTTTACAATGCATATATAACTTATACATCGAACATACAACTTATACAACGCTTATACATGAGGTGTACAACGCTTATATAACTCATACATCGACTATAAGATTTATACATCGTTGTTCTCCATATCATTTATAAATTAGAAATCTCACATTGGGTTCCACTCCACCAAAAATAGCAGAAGGCTGAGAAAAATATGCGGTCTCTTCTAGAATGTAGAAGACGTCCACACGAGTCCACTATCTCTTGTTTCACTGAATTTCGTCAACAAACGAAAAAGATATGATTTTTACAGCGAAATCAAAAACCGTAGCGCTTTAAACTGCTATTAAATAGTTTAAAATAGTTTCAGATGTACCACAGTAGTTTCATTCAAAACTAGGTTTCGATTTCACTCGAAATCCGTGAAGCTTGAAGAGGATCGGGCTACGTAGTGTCGAAGGGGGAGGAGAGGCGCGCAGGCGCCGGGGGAAGTGGGCCCACTCGGTGGCGCCAGCTGTCGTCGTCGGCGGCTGAAAGCTCTGACCTTCTCGAGCTCGATTCTGGCTCTATAGGGCACGAAAAAAAATCCAAACTTCATATGGATGCGAAGCTCGTTGATAGCACTACAAAAATCTCCAAAGGAGCATAGTGTTTAATTGCGTGTAGAAGGAGGAATCGGAGGGGGAAGTTTTGAAGGGTTTCCGCCTGTTATTCGATCGTCGGGGAGAGAGAAACGATGAGATGGATGAATGAGATTTTTTTATTTATTTATATATTTTTAAATTTCGAAAATACCCTCTTTCACCGACGAACCACAATTCAAGCCCAACGACTGTCGTCCCCAGCGTTTTACCCCCATTCTGAACACAACGGAATATGTTTCATAGGCCCATTCGACTGTTTCAGTCAGTTTTCCTTCAAATTAAAATATAAAACATTCAATATTTAATTAGAACGTACATTTCAATTTGCCGGGGCCACATACTGATTCGAAAAATTCCTGAAAAAGAAATCTAGCTATGTTTTGACGATATGGTCCCAACAAAACTAGTTTCGTCGAATTCTGAGACCGTTTGAAAAATGGCCCTTTTTCTGGTCGATCCAATTTAATAGAAATCGTCCAAACACATTTTCCTTTGCCCCGCTCACATACTAGCTTCAAAAATTATGAAATTTGAAACCTAGCAATAATTTAACATCCGGGATCCAACAAACGTGGTTTCGTCGAATTCCGAGGTCGTTTGCAAAATGGCCATTTTCACGGGATATATAAACTCCATAGCGACCTTTCCGAAAATTCATTTGGCCATAACTTTTGCTTTCCGCTATGAAACTTCGATTTTTCAGATTCTTAGAAAGATATTCACTAACAGATTTAAATATTTTTGGTTTCACTCAAATCGGTTTTATTTTGCACCCGGTACAGTCAGTCAAAGTTTGAATTCAAATTTTGAAACTACCGTGCCATTTCATGCCTTGTTTATAATTAAAAATAATTATATTTATTTTCAACCATCGATTCAAACTCACTTTTCATCGTTATTATTTAAAATATTTGTTTTAAATATTTAAAATCCACTAAAATAGCCAATTTAAAATTTTTTAATTGGCTCAAATTTTCCGGGTTGTTACATAAAGTTTAATAACTGTTTTGAGTTCTCATACCAGTCCCATGACTGACTTGGAATTTATTGTTTTTAACCTAAACTTTGGGTGCCCTTATTTTCCACATGGGCAACTAGTAGTTTTGGTTTTTGCAGATTTCTTTATAACAAAATCCTAGATTTACAGCTGGAGCTATATTCGGAAAGCTTTGTATCCATGTATTTCTTTCAGTTGTCCTAGTTGATGTATTTTCTGCTATACATTGTATTTATACATTTAAATTTCCATTGCTTTGTATTTTAATCTCTGATATTATTTATTATTCCGCTTTATATTGTTTATTCATACTCTGATATATTCTTGTACTTTGATGTAGTTGTTGTGATAGCAATGAAATGTTCTTCCGTTTGTGTTATGATGCATCGTGTTCTCAAAGCAATCCAGGCTCCTCTGTATCTTCGGGGATCGGGGAAGTCTGGGTTGTTACAAAATTTGTACTATTCAAATGTTGAAATAAAATATTTGATATTGAATAAAACTATTGTTTGAATTATAAATTATGTGCAATAACATTTTATTTAAATAAATACTTATCTCTGTGTGTGATGTAGTATAGAATAGTACAACTACAAACACATTTATATTATATTATATATGTTTGTTATCATCAAACAAAAATCATATTGTTATATACAACAATCTCCTCCTTTTAATGATGGCAAACATACACTTAAGATTTTGAATACAATAAATGTGTTTGACTATGAATTATGAGAACTCGCCCTATATGTATGCCCTTCCTACAATCTAATATGTGCATATGAGTGTGAATAAAAAAAATTGAATATCAAATTTTAAAATATTCATGAAATATTCATTCATTAATCAAAATTTAACCATTCTCCCCCTTTTGTTATCATCAAAAGGATATAAAATCAGATCAAGAGAGAGAATGTATGTCATAAACCTCATTTAATGAAACAAAAATCATAATATATTTAAAACTAGAAGCAAATTTCACATTTTAGAATGATAGATTTATGAAGGATTTTATGAAATGGAAAGAGTTATAAAACATATGAATTCTAATTCTTGTCGGATAAATTTTAAAAAATTAAGCATGAAAATAGTGACGAATTTGGACAATATACATAAACTCAAATCAAGAGAAAAATCGAATTATCGCAAATCCCAAAACTATCAACCAAAAGATCATATTACATTAAAAAATAAAACACATTTCACAATTCAGAAAATGGATTGATAGGTTGGTTTTTGCATAACAAGGAGGATTTCATATATGTATATATATATATATATATATAAATTATTCTTTTCTTTTTACTTTCTTTTCCTTTCTTTTATTTTATTTTAGAGCACACTAACCACGCATAGCCTATAAGGATTTTTAAATGGAATCAGTCACAACTTAAATTATAATTACTTTGTAACCACGCATGACCATATCTTGGTCTATTTAATGAGGTTAGAGTAACACTTATTATATAAAAAATCCTCTCAGTATATAAAACCAAAAATGAATGATATAAATATTGTGGAGATAGAGATGGTCGTGAAATAAATCTCTAGATGAATTATATTATGAAATATGTTCAACTATATTAGGATTTTTGAAAATTTTAAACTATCTCTTGTTCTGAAAAATATTAGAATCACATTTCCATCACAAATTTTAACACTGTATAATTTAAAAAAATTAACTCTCCACATTAAATAAAACCATGATAGATGACAGAAAGATGATAGGAGAAGAAGATGTGCATGAAACAACACCAATTTAAAGATAATATAAAAATCTGTTCAAACATCATGAGAATTTAATTAAGATCTCCTCTTATTGTAAATTATATTATAGTCACAACACATCACAATTTCGAAAATCTGATAATAATTTTGATGAGTTCCCAATGTAGTTCTATAACAACCCGGAAAATCCGAACCAATTTAAAAATTTTATTTTGGCAATTTTAATGAATTTTGAATATTTAAAATGTAAATAATAATGATGAGAAATTTATTTTGAGTAGAATTAGAACGTATATATTTATTTGAATCATCGTTAGAATATAAATATTTATTTTTAATTATAAAAGGAATTGAAAATGGCGCGGTAGTTTGAAAATTCGATTTCAAAATTCAAATGAATGTACAGGATTCAAAATAAACCGAATTTTAGCGAAATTGAAAATATTAGAATCTATATGAGAATATCTTTCCAACGAATCCAAAAAACTGAAATTTTATTGCGGGAATAAAAAGTTATGTCCAGTTAAAAATTCAGAATAGTCACTATGGAATTTGGGCCCTTAAAAATGGAAATTTTGCAAACGACCTCCGTTTTCGACGAAACAACTTTTGTTGGATCCGTAGTGTCAAATTATTGCTAGATTCCAAAATTCATAATTTTTGGGATTAATATGTGAGCGTGGCGAAGGAAAATGTGTTTTTTTAGTTTTAGTCAATTTGTATCGACGAGAAAATGATTATTTTTCAAACGGTCACCAAATTTGGTGAAATTAGTTTTGTTAGGACCGTATCATCAATACGAAGCTAGAAATAATTTATTTGGAATTTTTAGAATCGGTATGTGACCCCAATAAATTAAAATGTACGTTTAAATTATAATATAATGATTTATATTTTAATTTAAACGGAAACTGATCGAAATAGTCAAATTGGCTTACATGATGTATCCCATTGTGTTCGAAATGGGGCTAATTAGCTAGAGGCGACAGTCGTTGGGTCTCGATTAGGGTTTGAATGAAAATTCAATTTTTAGAAAAATAAATAAATAAAATAATATAAATATACCCTCCCCTCTAAACCTAGCCCACCCTCCAAATCAAAATAAACCCGATCCCCTTTTGCTCAGTTCAAAAATGAAAAAGCCCGCCGCCTCACTTTTGCCCTCGCGCCACCGCCACAGTCGCTGCCTCCGACGAGCGTGCCTCTAATCCCCGCTCCGATGATCCGCTCCCTTTTTCAACCTCCACTCAAGAAACCCCCCGCCACGCCGATTTTAAGGGCTGCACCATCCCACAACCGCCGCCAAGCCCTAGTTCACCTCCGCCACCGACCTGTAGGGCCTCCCTGTCACCTCAGCAACTCTGGCGCGCCACCCCTAACCCCTAATCCATCTGTAAGCTTTTGATTTTGATTTTGATTTTATGTAGATAAAATTTGAATTTTTGATTTTTACACTAGATTTTTATCACATAAAGTAATGATTTTTATTATATAAAAGTAGTGATTTTATCATACAAAAAAGCGATTTTTAATACATTAAAGTTTAGATTTTTAATACATGAAAGATATGATTTTTATCAAAGATAAATATTAGATTTTTAATGAATATAAAATTAGATTTTTAGTTAGATAAAGAAATGATTTTTATATGTATAAAATATAATTTTTATCATGAAGAGAAGTATATAAAAATATAATTTTTATCCTGAAGAGAAGTATATAAAAAGATAATTTTTATCCTGAAAAGAAGAATATAAAAACACGATTTTTATTATGATGTTAGAAAAATAAAAATATGATTTTTATAATATAGAGATAATAAAAATATGACTTTTATAATATAGAGATAATAAAAATATGATTTTTATAATATAAAGATAATAAAAGTATGATTTTTATAATATAGAGATAATAAAAGTATGATTTTTATAATATAGAGATAATAAAAATATGATTTTTATAATGTAGGGATAATAAAAATTTGATAGTTAAAAATAAGATTTTTAACGTATATATGTTATTTGTAAAATAAGCATGCTGGAATTCCAGAAATTTTTAAAATTGACAATCAAAGCACGGCGGAGTGGAACCCAGTGTGAGAACTTCTCACTTTTATTCTATTTTCTAGTTAAAATATATACTAGGATGGAGACGGCGCTTAGCAGCACCCGACACCCGTCGTCCACAGACTATGGATGACTTGTTTGTTTAATTGATTGTGTTGTGAAAACTGATTGTGTGTTGTGGAATGGAATAAAATATTTTATAGTTAAAAATATAATTTTTAACGTGTATATGAATAGAATTAAATATTCATTTACAAATCAGACGATTTGTTTATGTACACCCATTTATCTGATATAGATTGGGACGATAAATTTTACACATCGCCCAACTGCACAAATAATAATCAGTATTTGTTGTTTGAAACCCCACACGAGTATTGGGTTGATATTGACATACACTGATCCCAATAATTAGTGGTATGTCAATCGATTGGTTGACAAACTGTTATAAGCATTAAATATTTATATTTGATGCTTATGCAGTGTAGAATGCACCCTGGATGATGGTTGAATGTGTTTGATCGTTGTTGTGTACATGTGTTGTATGAAATCCATATAAATCAAATTATATGGTAATTGACTGTTTCTGATTCCAGTTCAGAACGAATAAATATTTTAAAATAACGAACATTTTAAAATAATGAATATTTTGAAATAATATTCAGTAAAAGATCAAAATTTGATTTTGAAGTCCGATTTAGGATGGACACAAATATATTTAAATATATAAAGCCGTGTTGATTAGATTAACTCCATTTTGATGTGAATGATATTTTTATCGATTTTATTCATTTTTATAATGAATATCGAAAACGAATTGATTTCGAAATATAATGTTTTGAAAATATTATCATTTATATATCGATGATACAGAATATTCAATTTTGATTTGAAATTGAATATGAAGTTGAAATCGTTTTGAAAATGAATTTAAAACGATTTATAAAGTACGTTTGAAATGGAAATCGACGAAATATATTATATATATATATATATATAACATAATGGCCTGAATAGAATGCGCTGCGGTAGTTCGCGAATTTCGACCATTGACTTCGAACGGACATTACGGGAGATTTGACCGTCGAATTCTCCTAAAACCAGAACCATTGGGTTCGTATCGAAAAGAGCTTTCTAACGAGTATTAGAGATTTGAAATCTAATGGTTGGATTTGGAATTATGTCCAAATCAAATTTGAAAAAGTTCGTTGTAAGTGCAGTTCGATGGCCGTTTATGGAAATCGGCTGTACGGGCCTTGATAAAATAGTAAAAGATGAAATTTCATGTACCAAGCATTCTTGTCTATTATAAGGTAAAAACTCTATCCTCCGGCTTGCATTGCATTGTGTGATGGGACTTGAGTCTTATAATAGCTTCAATGTTCTTTATTTAGCATTGCGCTGTTGTTTTATGCACTGGTAGTCTTGGGGGGAAACCTGTTCCGTGCTATACGGCGTGGTCCTTGATTTACCTAACTTTAAAATCAAATTAATAACCGTTTTAGTTCTCACACTAGTCACATGACTGACCTGGTGTTTATTGTTTTAACCTAAACTCTGGGTGCCCCTATTTTCCACATGGGCAGCTAGTAGTTTTGGTTTTGCAGATTTATATTCACAGGATCCTGATTTACAGCTGAAGCGATATTCGGAAAGCTCTATATCCGTGTATTACTTCCAGTTATGTTTTGTATTGTTTTCCGCTGCTATGTATTTAAATGTAATTTAAATCTCTGATATTGATCAAATGTATATGAGTTATTCATATTCTGTATATTCTTGTATTCTTATGAAATTGTTGTAATAAGCAATGATATGTTCTTATGTTTGTGTTGTGATTCGTCTTGTTCTCAACTCAATCCGAACTTTCCTTCGCGGGGAAGTTCGGGTCGCTTCATTTTGTATCAGAGCTTTGGTTTACAGAGCTCGAGAACAAGGCACACTAGAACCAAACGAAAGAATTCATCAGAGATTGGATTAGTATTATCCAATAAGAATGACTCGTTAGAGGTTGGATCAGTAGTATCCTTGAACGAGTGTAAAGAGTATTTTTTTTAAAATAAAAGTGAAAACAATTTTTGTTTTAAAAATTTGAATCGTATGATACGCATTTGAATATTATATTTGTATTGAATTTGGATAATCCAATATAAAAGATTTTACATATACGCCTTGCAAACATATATTCGAAGTTTTAATATACTGGATAGATATAGAGCCACACTCTAGTCGTCCGGAGATGATTCTGTTGATGACTACGTAGCATCAACATTTTGTGTTCGAGTTTCGAAAGTGGAATTTCTATATATTTCCAATTGACTGGTGTGAGAACCAAAATTAGATAGGGCTATTGTGTGAATTAGCATCAAAAACATGATTTTCTGTATATGTATCAAAATTATGAATTTGAAACGTTAATTCACTAATTCATCGATGATTATGTTGGGTGATTATTTATTTAAACCATTATGTGAACAAAAGGTAAATTTTAGGTCAAACTGTATCAAATTTTTAACTGTATTGAAAATTATTTGTAAATGCATGCATGTACATATATATGTGTGAACATGTCATAGTAGGGAAGCTAAGTAGAGGAATAAAATTGTTTGCCCGACAAATAGGTACATGTTTATTGTATTTCTTGGGGTTTTTGATGATTTTATGAGTCGATTGGCTAGCCGCTTGACTATTTTTTTCTTCTTTTTGGATTGGAGAGGCCTGTATGGAGATTTCGAGATTTTCATGGTGCTCCCATACAGGGGAGGTTAGGGCGAAATTTTTCGAAAATTTAGGGTGTTAACCAAATTTTTGAAAAATTTGAAAGGTTCTTAGAAACTGAAAAGTTGAAGAACTTAAGCCATAATGAAAATAGTGAAAGTTGAGTTGTTTATTTAAACAACTTTTAGCTCCGTTCCTGTTCGAGGACAAAAAGATTTTAAGTAGGGGAGATTGTAACAACCCGGATAATCTGAACCAATTTAAAAATTTTATTTTGGCAATTTTAATGGATTTTGAATATTTTAAATAATAATGACGAGAAATTTATTTTGAATAGAATTAGAACGTATATATTTATTTGAATCATCGTTAGAATATGAATATTTATATTTAATTATAAAAGGAATTGAAAATGAAGCAGTAGTTTGAAAAATCGATTTCAAATTTCAAATGAATGTACAGGACTCAAAAAAAACCGGATTTTAGCGAAACCAAAAATATTAGAATCTATTTGAGAATACCTTTCCAACGAATCTGAAAAATTGAAATTTCATAGCGGGAATAAAAAGTTATGTCCAGTTAAAAATTCAGAATAGTCGCTATGGAATTATGGCCCTTAAAAATGGAAATTTTGCAAACGACCTTTGTTTTCGACGAAACAACTTTTGTTGGATCTGTAGTGTCAAATTATTGCTAGATTCCAAAATTCATAATTTTTGGGATTAATATGTGAGCGTGGCGAAGGAAAACGTGTTTTGTCAGTTCTAATCAATTTGGATCAACCAGAAAATGACCATTTTTCAAACGGTTACCAAATTTGACGAAATTAGTTTTGTTAGGACCGTATCGTCAATACGAAGCAAGAAATAATTTTTCTGGAATTTTTAGAATCGGTATGTGACCTCAGTAAATTGAAATGTACGTTTAAATTTAAATATAATGATATATATTTTAATTTAAACAGAAACTGATCGAAACAGTCAAACTGGCTTACCGGACGTATATCAATGTGTCCAGAATGGGGTAATTAGCTAGAGCGACAGTCGTTGGGTCTCGATTGGGGTTTGAATGAAAAGTCAACTTTTAGAAAAATAAATAAATAAGATAATATAAATATACCCTCCCCTCTAAACCTAGCCCCCCTCCCCAAATCAAAATAAACCCAATCCCCTTTTGCTCAGCTCAAAAACGAAAAAGCCCGCCGCCTCACTTTTGCCCTCGTGCCATCGACACAGTCGCCGCCTCCGACGAGCGTGCCTCCAGCCGCTGCTCCGATGATCCGCTTCCTCTCTCCTCCTTCACTCGAGAAACCCCCCCACGCCGATTTGAAGCACCACACCATCCCACAACTGCCGCTAAGCCCTAGTTCACCTCCGTCACCGACCTGTAGGGCCTCCCTGCCACCTCAGCAACTCGGGCGTGCCACCTCTAACCCCGAATCCATCTATAAGCTTTTGATTTTGATTTTTATTTTATGTAGATAAAATTTAAATTTTTGATTTTTATACTAGATTTTTATCACATAAAAGTAGTTATTTTTATTATATAACAGTAGTTATTTTACCATACAAAGAAGCGAATTTTAATACATTAAAGTTTTGATTTTTAATACATGAAAGGTATGATTTTTATCAAAGATAAAAATTAGATTTTTAATGAAGATAAAATTATATCTTTAGTTAGATAAAGAAATAATTTTTATATGTATAAAAATATAATTTTTATCATAAAGATAAGTATATAAAAATATAATTTTTATCATGAAGAGAAGTATATAAAAAAAATAATTTTTATCCTAAAGAGAAGAATATAAAAATACGATTTTTATTATGAAGTTAGCAAAATAAAAATATGATTTTTATAATATAGAGATAATAAAAATATGATTTTTATAATATAGAGATAATAAAAATATGATTTTTATAATATAGAGATAATAAAATTATGATTTTTTATAATGTAGAGATATTAAAAATTCGATAGTTAAAAATATGATTTTTAACGTATATATGTTATATATAAAATAGGCATGCTGGATTTCCGGAATTCTTTAAAATCGACAATCAAAGCAATACGGAGTGGAACCCAATGTGAGAACTTCTCACTTTTATTTTATTTTCTAGTTAAAATATATAATAGGATGCAGACGGTGCTTAGCAGCACCCGACGCCCGTCGTCCACAAACCATGGATGACTTGTTTGTTTGATTGATTGTGTTGTGAAAATTGATTGTGTGTTGTGGAATGGAATAAAATATTTTATAGTTAATAATATAATTTTTAACATGTATATGAATAGAATTGAATATTCATTTACAAGTCAGACGATTTTTTTATGTACACCCATTTATCTGATATAGATTATGATGATAAATTTTACATATCGCCCAACTACACAAATAATAATCAGTATTTGTTGTTTGGAACCCCACACGGGTATGGGATGATATTTGACATACACTGATCCCAATAATTAGTGGTATGTCAATCGATGGGTTGACAGACTGTTATAAGCAATAAATATTTATATTTGATTCTAATGCAGTGTAGAATGCGCTCTGGATGATGGTTGAATGTGTTTGATTGTTGTTGTGTACATGTGTTGTATGAAATCCATATAAATCAAATTATATAGCGATTGACTGTGTCTGATTCCAGTACAGAAAGAATAAATATTATAAAAAATGAACATTTTATAATAATGAATATTTTAAAATAATATTCAGTAAAAGATCAAAATCTGATTTTGATGTCCGATTTGGGATAGACACGAATATATTTAAATATATAAAACCGTGTTGATTAAATTAACGCCATTTTGACAATAACGATATTTTTATCGATTTATTCATTTTTATAATGAATATCGAAAAGGAATTGATTTTGAAATATAATGTTTTGAAAATATTATCATTTATATATCGACGATATGGAATATTCAATTTTGATTTGAAATTGAGATCGTATTGAAAATGAATTTAAAACAATTTATAAAATACATTTTAAATGGAAATCGCCGAAATATATATTATATATATTATATAAATAATATAATGGTCTGAATAGAACGCGTTGCGTTGCCGTAGTTCGCGAATTTCGACCATTGACTTCGAACGGACATTACGGGAGATTCGACCGTCAGATTCTCCTGAAACTGGAACCGTTGGGTTCGTATCGAAATGAGCTTTCTAACGAGTATTAGTGATTTGAAATCTAATAGGTGGATTTGGAATTATGTCCAAATCAAATTTGAAAAGGTCGCTGTAAGTGCAGTTCGATGGCCGTTTATGGAAATCGGCTGTACGGGCCTTGATAAAATAGTAAAAGATGAAATTTCACGTACCAAGCATTCTTGGCTATTGTAAGTTAAAAACTCTATCATCCGGCTTGCATTGCATTGTGTGATGGGACCTGAGTCTTATAATAGCTTCATTGTTCTTTATTTAGCATTGTGCTGTTGTTTTATGCACTGGTATTCTTTGGGGGAAACACATTCCGCGCTATACGGCGTAGTCCCTTGATTTACCTAACGTTAAAATCAAATTAATAACCGTTTTAGTTCTCACAGCAGTCACATGACTGACCTGGAGTTTATTGTTTTAACCTAAACTCTGGGTGCCCCTATTTTCCGCACGGGCAGCTAGTAGTTTTGGTTTTGCGGATTTATATTCACAGGATCCTGATTTACAGCTGAAGCGATATTCGGAAAGCTCTGTATCCGTGTATTACTTACAATTTTGTTTTGTATTATTTTCCGCTGCTATTTATTTAAATGTAATTTAAATCTCTAATATTGATTAAATGTATATGATTTATTCATACACTGTATATTCTTGTATTCTGGTGAAATTGTTGTAATAAGCAATGATATGTTCTTCTGTTTGTGTTCTGATTCGTCTTGTTCTCAACTCAATCCGGGCTTTCCTTCGCGGGGAAGTTCGGGTCGCTTCAAGTTCAAATTGGTCAATCATTTAAATTTTGGAATAAATAATTAAAACATGATTTTAAATTGAAAATATCAATTAGAAGAGGGATTCTGAAAGAACTACGTAAATTGAAAATTAGTTTAAATAAATCAATCAATTGAATGTGAAATCTTCTAAGACAGGTACCACTTGGTGCACTAGAGTGCCCATAGAAGTCAATGAAAAACTCTACACTGTTTTTTTATAGAATAAATCACCAAGTCTAAGCCAACAAATATATCAGTTCAATTCCATATGTCAAAGCACCAGTCAATCACTTTTGGAACAAGATTCACAATTTTTTTTCACAATTATTTAAAACAAGCTTAAGAGACAATTCATGATCCAAGATTAAAAAAATATTTCATTTGAAATCACTTGAAGTTGTGTAAATTCCAAGATTCAAGAAATCGATCACACAAGATTATTGTAACACCCCACGCCCGCTATGGTCACTCACTAAGGGAATGCCATAGCATCGGTGGAGTATTTTAGTGAATATAGAACAGAAAAATTACAACAAGACAGATATAATTAGTACTTGAAATTTAAAAATATCATCTCACCACAGCGGAAATAAACATGTCTGGTTACATCATAAAACCATGATAAAAGTCAAGTACAATATCCATCAAAATAAAGAAGTACATAATCCCACTCTCTCATACAATAGCCAGAACAAAAGAAAAGATAACTGGATAACTGGAGCTTTACATCTACCCAAGCTCCTAAAGACTGGAACAGCAATCCGATCAAGCTCTACTACCGCTAGGATCCACCGTAGGACCTGAGGGTTGGGAAAAAGATAAAAACAACGGGGTCAGACATAAGTCTGAGTGAGTCCTATAACTTTAACCATACAATCATTAAAGTAACCAAAGAAGACATAAACTTGACCTACGGTAATATCTGGGGATGAATGGCTACACTAAGCAGCTTGGTGAACTTAGGATAAACTAAGATAATCGTAAGGACGCATCTACCCACCCAAGGATAATTACTAACTGCACCACACCATTCATTCCCACTTAAAGGTTGATCCCTTCCAAGGACTTAGAAAATTTCCCCAGTAGTTTCATGTACTCCTAGCCCACTACATAGGTGCCGTCTACCCCTATCTCCACTAGGTGTACTCAGTAATTCTTACCCAGTAGTTTCGTGTACCCCTACATAGGTGCCGTCTGCCCCTATCTTTATTAGGTGTACCCACTACTCCCCATCGATCGGCTCCCTACCGTAGATACCCGTGCTGGTCCCACAGTGGGGTGTATCACTCCCCTAAAGTGGCTACCCAATACTAACGGTGCACGGCTTTATATCTACACGATGCAACAACGGCTTATCTACCAGCCCGGGCCCACACACGCATATGAAACCCGTTGGACTTGCGTTGCCACCGCTAACCCGTTTTGGCCTCTTATAATCAAGCCCAATATGCGTGTCCCGTCACTCGACATGGGTCGAGCCCACAAAGATACGTTTGGGATATTGGTTGAAATGGGCCCCCACAAGCTACCCACCTAAGCTTGTCATATATCTAGTGTATCCCACTTAACCCTTTAATCATGTTTAATTACATGTTTCCACTTGGTTAAGTATTCTAATCGTATTTTCTATTGCCCCCAAGGCAACCCACTAGATTCCACATGCCACCCAAGGCAACCACAAAATTTCCACATGCCACCCAAGGCACCCACTTAACCCCTCATGTCCCACTACATGCTAATATGGTTAAGTGTTTCTTAATTAATTAAGACCGTGATCTCCCATAAAGACCTCCCACATTAGACTGGCTGTTATGACCGCCTGGTTAAGCCGGTAGAGTCCGGGCAGTCTTACGTCATAACAGAGCCTAATCTCGTGTCTTTACTTTAATCACGTATTTAATTTATGGCTAAGACCTCTCACATTGGGCTGACATTTGTAGCAACTGGTTAAGCCGGTCGGGTCCGGGCAGTTTTACACTACAAATGAGTCCAACCTCGTGTCTTAGTCGATTAATTACACCTAATTAATCACCCCCATATTAATTATCCCTAATTAATATCAAGTTTTCCATAACATGGGTAGACCTAACTCAATAGGTAAATTCCCATGGGGTAGACCTAACTCAATAGGTAAATTCCCACTTATGGTAAAAAAAAATTTTATGGTATGCTTAATCATACCCAATCATTCATTTATTAACATATTTACCAACCCCATCGTTCCCCACGTAAATCGTTCTCATTTCATGACATAATAAAGGGGAAGATCCATCACAAATATCATGGGTTTAGCTTATAACTTTGGCATGGGTTAAGAGGATGTCAAATTGCATATATGAGCACATATTAACCCAACTACATTTTACCCAAACTTGCATATTATCATACACATGATTTGCATAACATGTTGCATATGAGCTTGCATATTATCATACACATATCTTGCATAACATGTTGAACTTGCATATAGGCATTCTCATAACTTGCATAACATGTTAAACATGCATTTAAGCATACACATAACTTGCATAAGCATTCACATACTTGCATAAGCATCCACATACTTGCATAAGCATTCACATACTTGCATAAACATGCATAACTTGCATATCATGTCATTTAAGCATATACATATCTTGCATAAGCATTCATATATTCGCATAAGCATGCATAACTTGCATATAACATAAATCTTGCATTTAAACATATACATGACTTGCATAAGCATCCATATACTTGCATAAGCATGCATAACTTGCATATCACATTAAACTTGCATTTAAACATATACTTAACTTGCATAACTCACTTTGTCAAACATGCATAATTCCACTCATTAAATATGCATAAACCCACTTGTTAAACATGCATAAACCAACTTGTTAAACATGCATAAATCAACTTATTAAGCATGCATAAACCAACTTATCAAACATGCATAAACTCACTTATTAATTATGCATAATCATAATAAAACATAGAGTAGCATATCAATACAAATGATTCAAACTCACTAATCCGCATTTAAGACCATAAGTCTCATTACACCCAATCTACTTACTTTAACAATTGATGTTAAAGTGATAGAAACTCACCAAACCCAAAATTAACCCACTTATGAAGTGGAATTAGTTGCTAAATATGAAGATGGTGATGATTAGAGAATGATTTGAGAGGGATTAGCTTGCAACTTCCTTCTTAGATTAGTGGAGACTCTTTCTAGGATTTAATTTGGCGGCATGAGGCCTTCATTTCTATTTTTAGTATGGATTAAGGTAGGTTTAGGGTGTATTTATAGATTAGGAGTGTGTTTTAGGCCCTTAGATTAACCCTAGATTAAATTAGGTCCGTTAGATTTAGGAAATCTCTAGAACCAAGCCCAGCCCTAGCCAGAAAACCAGATCTGGTGCACCCAAGCACCCTGGTTCGACACGCCGTGTCGACAGGCAAGTCGACAGGCAAGTCGACACCCCTGTCGACAGGCCTGTCGACAGCCCTGTCGACATGCTTAGGGCGGGAATCTTCCCGCCTGGCCCCGCTGGTTCTAATTTAAAATCTGAATTTAAGTTTCTAAATCTGTTTTTAGCTCTAATTTTTCTGCAAACTTCTTTGGGCCATAACCGGGCCATGCGGACTCCGATTCTCGAAAACTCGGACTCTATTTCGCGTATTTTTCCGAGACGAACGCAATAACGCAGCCCGTTACCCCCAATTCCCACGTCTGAGATTATTTATCCTGTAATTAGTGAATTTTAGTATTAACTAAAATTCGGGGTGTTACATTCTCCCCTCCTTAAAGGATTTCGTCCCCGAAATCTCTAAGCTAAGGAGAATGCATATCCTACCATCCAAACAACCATCTACTCAAATCATCAACCACGGGCATCCATTGTCCTTAAACAGTTTCTAATGATGTATGAGCATATGCAAAAAGTGTGTGTATATGTTCCTTATCTAATGTATGAACATATGCAAACCATGATAGTGCAATGCATCCATTATGTATGCGAGAGAACCCTATCGACACATACAATATCTACATGAGTGCACAATCATTCGCCAAAATGCATCATCCATGTGATAACACAACCATTATACATCCATAAATATATTTTCCTACACACAATTTTATGCAATATGCAATATGAAGTGACTGAGCCGATCTAGTGCCTAGAGTGTGTGTATATGCATCCACGAGCAACCACTAGCAAACACTTGCATCCACTTGCATCCATCAACCATAACATGTCTCAAACACATGTTTCAACCATAGGTTTACCCTATCTAAAGGTCAAAGGTACTAACGAGAGGACATACCAAAGATAAGATAAGTACTAGACAAGCGATAAAGGAGAAAGTAAAGACATACCCTCAAAAAGAAATGGGTACAATGAACGCATCTTCGCTTCCGTCTCCCAAGTTGCGTTGCTCTCATCTTCTCCCCATTGCACTTTGACCAGTTGAACCTCTCTGTTTCTCAACTTCCTAGTCTCTGACCCAAGGATGCGAGCAGGAGCTCGTCGAATAGTCGCATCACGCTCTACCTCTACATCTCTAAGCAAGCTCGGCTCTACCACCTCTGCCGTCTCATGTAAGCACTTCCTCAGATGTGATACATGGAATACATCATGAACACCACTAAGTCTGTCGGGCAACTCCACCCTATATGCCACCCGTCCAATCCTTTCCTTGATAGGAAACGGCCCAACAAACCTCGGTGCTAACTTCCCAACGGATCCGAAGCGAACAACATTTCTCAACGGAGATACCTTAACAAAAACCATATCCCCAACCTCAAACTCAAGATCCGTCCTTCTCTTGTCCGCATAAGATTTTTGCCTATCCTGCACTGCTTTCATCCTTCTTCGAATCAAGTCAATCTTCTCAGAAGTCTCCCTAATCATATCAGGCCCAAGCAAGATCTTATCCGTAGATTCCCACCAACATGTAGGTGATCGACAAGGCCTTCCATAGAGAGCTTCGAAAGGAGCCATACCAATACTGGACTGAAAGCTGTTATTATATGCGAACTCCACCAATGGAAGATGCTCTTCCCATGTACCTCCAAAATCTAAGATACAAAGCCTCAAAAGGTCTTCTAGAACACGATTCACCCTCTCAGTTTGGCCGTCCGTCTGAGGATGATATGCGGTGCTCAGACACAATTGAGTCCCCACTGCTTCTTGCAAACTTCTCCAGGACTCGCTAGTGAAGATAGGATCTCGATCACTTACTATGCTAGAGGGTACCCCATGTAATCGAACTATCTCTCGAAGATATACTGAAGCTAGCCATGGAGCAGTCCTCTTACTCTTCACAGGTATGAAATGGGCGCTCTTAGTAAGTCTGTCTACCACCACCCAAATTCCTGTATTACCCTTCCTCGACCTGGGTAACCCGTCAATAAAATCCATCGAGACGTTATCCCACTTCCATTGCGGAACCTCCAATGGGTGAAGCAACCCACCTGGTTTCCTTTGCTCCGCCTTCACTTGCTGGCACACCAAACATCGAGCGACATACTCGGCCACATCTTTCTTCATACCGGCCCAGAAGAAAACCCTCTTCATGTCTTGATACATCTTGTCCCCACCGGGATGAATGGTCATCCTAGAATGGTGTGCATCATCGAGAATAGCTTTCCTCAAACCCTCGTCTTGCGGTACCCAAAGTCTACCGTCTCTACGCAAGCACCCCCTACCGTCTAGGGTGTACCTACTCAAATGGCTGGACGACTCCCCCCTCATGAGCTTTTCTACCAACTCAACCAACTGTGGGTCGTCCCTCTGGGCTTCTTCAATTCGCCCTAAAAGAGTAGGTCTAACTTCCAAAGAAGCTAGCAAACCGGGTACATAGTCAACGGAAGGTCTGAAATCAAATATCGAGATAAATTCCAAGCTTCGTTGTTCCACGAACAATGGACTCAAGGACAACCTCTTCCTACTCAAGGCGTCCGCCACCACGTTACCCTTGCCAGGGGTATACGCTATCTCGAAATCATAAGATGCTAAGAACTCTATCCACCTTTGCTGTCTTAAGTTTAAATCCTTCTGAGAGAATAAGTACTTCAATGATTTATGGTCAGTGAACAACTCGAATCTCTCACCAAGAAGATAATGGCGCCAAATCTTAAGCGCAAAAACAATAGCGGCCAGCTCTAGATCATGGGTAGGGTAATTTTTCTCATGTGCCCTCAACTGCCTTCCACCATAGGCTATTACCCTTCCCTCTTGCATTAAGACTGCACCAAGTCCTGTCCCACAGGCATCGGTATAGACAACAAATGGCTTGCTCCCATCTGGCAATACTAAAACTGGAGCCGTGGTTAAAGCTCTCTTTAACCGTCGGAACGCATCATCACAATCTACGTCCCATGCGAAAACAAGATTCTTCTTTGTTAAGCGGGTTAATGGGGCTGATATCTTCGCGAAGTCTTTAATAAACTTCCTATAATAACCCGCCAACCCCAGGAAACTTCTTACTTCGGTAGCATTCTTCGGAACCTTCCAATCCTGAATTGATACTACCTTCGCGGGATCCACAGCTATCCCTTCCTTGGAGACCACGTGCCCCAAGAATCGTACTTCCTTCCTCCAGAAGTGACATTTAGAGAATTTTGCCTTGAGGCTATGTGCTCGAAGAGTCTTCAACACCTCCCCAAGATATAGGGCATGCTCTTCTTCACTCTTAGAAAATACTAAGATATCATCCACAAAGACCACCACAAATTTATTAAGGAACTCCCTGAACACCCTACTCATCAAATCAACAAAGTATGCAGGGGCGTTCGTCAACCCAAATGGCATCACCAGCCACTCATAGAAACCATCCGGAGTTCTAAAGGCAGTCTTGTCTATGCTATCCTCAGCCACCCTCAACTGATGAAACCCCGTGGCTAAGTCCAACTGAGAAAATACTGAAGCGCCAACCAACTGATCGAAAAGATCATCAATCCTCGGCAATGGGTGTCTATTCTTCTTTGTGAGCTTGTTGAGTTCTCTATAGTCTACACAAAGTCTGAGGGACCCATCCGCCTTTGTAGCAAATACTACCGGAGCACCCCACTCCGATATGCTCCGTCTTATGAACCCCTTCTCAAGCAACTCCCCTACTTGCTTATGGAGTTCCTTCCTCTCACGAGGAGCCATGTGGCGCACTGGTAAAGATACCGGTTTAGCATTATCCACCAGATATATTCGGAAGTCAATCTCCCGCTTCGGAGGTAAGCCCTTCACCTCCTCAAACACATCCGGATATTCCCGGACCACTCTCATAGATTGCAAACTCTCGACCGAAGCGTCAAGCGATTCAAGATAACTTAGCATAACAGAGTCCATGGGATTACAAGAAATCTCGAGAGTGTTACCCAAGCGGGTCATAAGCCTAACAACTCTCCTTTCGCAATCAAGAACGACACCATTACTGGATAACCAGTCCATGCCCAAAATCAACCCATAGCCCGTGAAGCCCAACACAAAAGCATCACATCTAAACTCAATGCTAAGTATGGAAATCTTCAAACCCAAACATATCATGGACAAATAAGTGGAGCCCCCAATTGGGTTTGAAACAACCAAGGGATCATCTACCAGACTGGTGTCTAAGTGCAGTAACTCAACTAATGATGATGAGATAAACGAATGCGATGCGCCTGAATCAAACAATGTACGGACAGGATGATCAAATAGAAAAACCAGACTTTCAACGGAGATAGTTCTACCTCTCTCCTGAATCGGTGGAACCGCGAGAGCCTGTACTTGCCCCCTAGCCTGACTCGGTGCCATAAGAGCTTGCACCTGTCCTCCTGAGGTAGACCCCGTCCTTTGCCCCTTCTTAGGGCAATCCTTCACTAAATGCCCTGCTTCGCCACAGTGGAAGCAGCCAGTCTTCTTCTTCTTGCGACAATCCTTGCTTAGGTGGCCAGGTGTCCCACAGTTGAAACACTTCTTCTTCTTGCCCTTGCCACCGTTGCCTTTCCCACCTTTGCTTTGCTGTTGTTGCTGAGGTCTCTTTTGATCTCCCTTCTTCTCAGGTGCCTTATTAGCATTAGGACCCTTCTCTTCCTCATACATGAGTGCCATGTCAACTAGCTTCTCAAAGGTGGCCCCCATAGGGATATGAGTCATAGCCAACCCATGCATCGGTTCATTCAAGCCTTTCACGAACCGCAAAGCCTTCTTCTCCGGTGTATTCACCATATCTAGGCCAAACCTTGCCAATTGATTAAACTTGTTGACATATTCCTTCACCGAGAGATTTCCTTGCTTTAGAGTCAAGAATCTTTCCATATACAAGTTTTCCTCCGCCCTTGAGAGAAACTTTGCCACAAATCTTTGCCTAAAATCTGCCCAAGAGTCAACGGGGCGTTCTCCATTAGTGACCTCCCACCAGAATGAGGCCTCTCCCTTCATTAACCAAGCAGCCAACTTGACTTTCTTCCCTTCTTCCATCTCAAAGATATCTATCAACTCTTCCACCTCCTTAAGCCAATCTCTAGCTTCCACAAAAGTTTCAGATCCTTGAAAAGGTTTCCCTCCCATAGCTTTAAATTCCTTGCAAGTCTTAGCAAAAGTATCCGTGCGAGGAGGAGGGGGAGGAGGAAGAACGGGTGCTACGGTTGGTGGAGGAACATTTGCTAGACCCGTAGTGGTGGCCCTAGCCTCCATCAATCTCCTATACCATACTGGTACCGTCACAACCTCCGGAAGATTAAGATTCTCAGCCATGCTGAAACGAAAAAGGAAAGATTCAAAACGGAGAATTCGAAGGATATAGATATGGCTATTGGGGATTATGCTTTTCTTTCAAAAACTTTTCTCTTTAAAGACATGTTTTTGAAAATATCTCTTCCAAAAATGTTTTTAGAAAAATAGTTTTCTAAAAATTTTATCTGTTCCGGTAACCTTTGCTCTGATACCACGTGTAACACCCCACGCCCGCTATGGTCACTCACTAAGGGAATGCCATAGCATCGGTGGAGTATTTTAGTGAATATAGAACAGAAAAATTACAACAAGACAGATATAATTAGTACTTGAAATTTAAAAATATCATCTCACCACAGCGGAAATAAACATGTCTGGTTACATCATAAAACCATGATAAAAGTCAAGTACAATATCCATCAAAATAAAGAAGTACATAATCCCACTCTCTCATACAATAGCCAGAACAAAAGAAAAGATAACTGGATAACTGGAGCTTTACATCTACCGAAGCTCCTAAAGACTGGAACAGCAATCCGATCAAGCTCTACTACCGCTAGGATCCACCGTAGGACCTGAGGGTTGGGAAAAAGATAAAAACAACGGGGTCAGACATAAGTCTGAGTGAGTCCTATAACTTTAACCATACAATCATTAAAGTAACCAGAGAAGACATAAACTTGACCTACGGTAATATCTGGGGATGAATGGCTACACTAAGCAGCTTGGTGAACTTAGGATAAACTAAGATAACCGTAAGGACGCATCTACCCACCCAAGGATAATTACTAACTGCACCACACCAGTCATTCCCACTTAAAGGTTGATCCCTTCCAAGGACTTAGAAAATTTCCCCAGTAGTTTCATGTACTCCTAGCCCACTACATAGGTGCCGTCTGCCCCTATCTCCACTAGGTGTACTCAGTAATTCTTACCCAGTAGTTTCGTGTACCCCTACATAGGTGCCGTCTGCCCCTATCTTTATTAGGTGTACCCACTACTCCCCATCGATCGGCTCCCTACCGTAGATACCCGTGCTGGTCCCACAGTGGGGTGTATCACTCCCCTAAAGTGGCTACCCAATACTAACGGTGCACGGCTTTATATCTACACGATGCAACAACGGCTTATCTACCAGCCCGGGCCCACACACGCATATGAAACCCGTTGGACTTGCGTTGCCACCGCTAACCCGTTTTGGCCTCTTATAATCAAGCCCAATATGCGTGTCCCGTCACTCGACATGGGTCGAGCCCACAAAGATACGTTTGGGATATTGGTTGAAATGGGCCCCCACAAGCTACCCACCTAAGCTTGTCATATATCTAGTGTATCCCACTTAACCCTTTAATCATGTTTAATTACATGTTTCCACTTGGTTAAGTATTCTAATTGTATTTTCTATTGCCACCCAAGGCAACCCACTAGATTCCACATGCCACCCAAGGCAACCACAAAATTTCCACATGCCACCCAAGGCACCCACTTAACCCCTCATGTCCCACTACTTGCTAATATGGTTAAGTGTTTCTTAATTAATTAAGACCGTGATCTCCCATAAAGACCTCCCACATTAGACTGGCTGTTATGACCGCCTGGTTAAGCCGGTAGAGTCCGGGCAGTCTTACGTCATAACAGAGCCTAACCTCGTGTCTTTACTTTAATCACGTATTTAATTTATGGCTAAGACCTCTCACATTGGGCTGACATTTGTAGCAACTGGTTAAGCCGGTCGGGTCCGGGCAGTTTTACACTACAAATGAGTCCAACCTCGTGTCTTAGTCGATTAATTACACCTAATTAATCACCCCCATATTAATTATCCCTAATTAATATCAAGTTTTCCATAACATGGGTAGACCTAACTCAATAGGTAAATTCCCATGGGGTAGACCTAACTCAATAGGTAAATTCCCACTTATGGTAATTTTTTTTTATGGTATGCTTAATCATACCCAATCATTCATTTATTAACATATTTACCAACCCCATCGTTCCCCACGTAAATCGTTCTCATTTCATGACATAATAAAGGGGAAGATCCATCACAAATATCATGGGTTTAGCATATAACTTTGGCATGGGTTAAGAGGATGTCAACTTGCATATATGAGCACATATTAACCCAACTACATTTTACCCAAACTTGCATATTATCATACACATGATTTGCATAACATGTTGCATATGAGCTTGCATATTATCATACACATATCTTGCATAACATGTTGAACTTGCATATAGGCATTCTCATAACTTGCATAACATGTTAAACATGCATTTAAGCATACACATAACTTGCATAAGCATTCACATACTTGCATAAGCATCCACATACTTGCATAAGCATTCACATACTTGCATAAACATGCATAACTTGCATATCATGTCATTTAAGCATATACATATCTTGCATAAGCATTCATATACTCGCATAAGCATGCATAACTTGCATATCACATAAATATTGCATTTAAACATATACATGACTTGCATAAGCATCCATATACTTGCATAAGCATGCATAACTTGCATATCACATTAAACTTGCATTTAAACATATACTTAACTTGCATAACTCACTTTGTCAAACATGCATAATTCCACTCATTAAATATGCATAAACCCACTTGTTAAACATGCATAAACCAACTTGTTAAACATGCATAAATCAACTTATTAAGCATGCATAAACCAACTTATCAAACATGCATAAACTCACTTATTAATTATGCATAATCATAATAAAATATAGAGTAGCATATCAATACAAATGATTCAAACTCACTAATCCGCATTTAAGACCATAAGTCTCATTACACCCAATCTACTTACTTTAACAATTGATGTTAAAGTGATAGAAACTCACCAAACCCAAAATTAACCCACTTATGAAGTGGAATTAGTTGCTAAATATGAAGATGGTGATGATTAGAGAATGATTTGAGAGGGATTAGCTTGCAACTTCCTTCTTAGATTAGTGGAGACTCTTTCTAGGATTTAATTTGGCGGCATGAGGCCTTCATTTCTATTTTTAGTATGGATTAAGGTAGGTTTAGGGTGTATTTATAGATTAGGAGAGTGTTTTAGGCCCTTAGATTAACCCTAGATTAAATTAGGTCCGTTAGATTTAGGAAATCTCTAGAACCAAGCCCAGCCCTAGCCAGAAAACCAGATCTGGTGCACCCAAGCACCCTGGTTCGACACGCCGTGTCGACAGGCAAGTCGACACCCCTGTCGACAGGCTTGTCGACAGCCCTGTCGACATGCTTAGGGCGGGAATCTTCCCGCCTGGCCCCGCTGGTTCTAATTTAAAATCTGAATTTAAGTTTCTAAATCTGTTTTTAGCTCTAATTTTTCTGCAAACTTCTTTGGGCCATAACCGGACCATACGGACTCCGATTCTCGAAAACTCGGACTCTATTTCGCGTATTTTTCCGAGACGAACGCAATAACGCAGCCCGTTACCCCCAATTCCCACGTCTGAGATTATTTATCCTGTAATTAGTGAATTTTAGTATTAACTAAAATTCGGGGTGTTACAATTATCAATTTCAAATCTAAGATGTGTGAGATTTAAGATATTAAAATTTTCAAATGATTTCAAAATATATACGGGCCAAATGATCATGATTTAAAAGTGAGTTAAAATACGCAACAAACAATCCACACCCAAAAAAAAGAATTCAATTCAAAATAGTCAAGCCCATCCAAAACCAATGAAATTATCACAACATAAAAAATAGTAGTGTGTTGTAATGAGTGTAATTTTTCAAGTCTTTCCAAAATGAATTAGAAGAAACTCAAAATAGCAAAGTTTTGTGAAATTTCAATAGCTTTTTAGATCATCAAAAAATATAGAATTCTGAATAATAGTTTTCAAGATATGATAGGAATACTTTAGCACTGTTAGGAATTTACGAATAAAAAAAATAAACTTCAAAAGAATTGCAAAATATTTACAATTTTTAATTCAAGATCTGGAAATCATCAAAACATGGAAGTTTTATACAAATGAATCTAATTTCCAGAAAATCAAGAGTTTTTCAATTTGAAGTTAAGAAGCTCAGAGTAAGAAAAAAAATGGAAGAATCAAAGTGAAACAGTATTAACAGAAAGAAGGAATAAAAGAAGAATATAAGAAGGAATAAAAAATATAAACACAAAAAATGAGAGTTCTTACCTAATTTACATTAACATTGGGGATTCTCTAACTCGACAATCTTGATTAAGGGACTCTAAATACTTCAATGATAGGGAACAACTTGAATATTATCTCTCTTTTGAAAAGTTGTTTCTTAGCCTTCCTCGGTACCTAAATGTTTGTGGGATTAAGTGGTCTAACAAGATTTGTAAATCCACTCATAACTTTGATCAAGACTTTCGGTACCCAAATTTGTTTAAACTATAAACCATCAAAATTTACCATTGTGCCCTTAGGAACCCAAATTTGTTTAAATTTAACCAAGTTCGTTTTATTTCCGTTTGGGATCCACATTTGTTTAATTGAATTGTTTTTTTTCAGATTCATGTTTTTCAATTTTTTTTTGAATTTTTCAATCTTGTTTTCAAGCTCATTCGAAATTGATTCAGTTTTCAACAACTTTTGTTTTTCAACAATTTCATATTTGGAATTTTTTGTAATATTAAAATTTTCTAACTCCTTTTGCAAAATATTGTTTTTACAAATTAGTTCATCCACTTTTTATTTTAAAATCATATTTTCTTTTCCAAGTTTTTGAAGATTTTCATTGCGACGAACTAAATCAGATCTGAAATTGAAACATTTTTTGCACTCGGAGTTAATTAATATCCTGATATTAAGTTTTAATCCCAAGACATTATTTCTGCTAGTCAACTCAAAATTTTCAGATTTTAGAATTTTATTTTTCGATTTGAGACTATTAATTGTTTTAGTTAAATCAACACAAAGAAGAACAAAATCTTTATATGAAAGTCTTCATCGCTATCATCATCCGTTTCTGCATTTGTAAATCCTGTTAAGCATTGATCTCAATCCGAGTTGACTTTCTGGGGTTTTGAGATAACATTGTCATTTCTTTTATGCATTACATCAAGAGAATTCCAGATTTCCTGTGAAGTTAAACAATGGGAGATATGGTTAAACCAGTCAATACTAAGATAAGAAAATATAATATGCATAGCATGAGCACCAATTACAATATCATTCTTATATGCCATATCATATCAATTTTTAATACCATCCCAATGTCTAAAATTAACATATTTTAAATAAAACTCCATTTTCTATTTCTAATTTAAAAAATATGTTCCATCAAAAATAGTTGGGGATATATTGGAAAAATTCTCGCTAGATTGACAACTAAGGATAACCATGACTCTAGAGTTAATAAAATACCTGCTTTGATACCACTTGTAGGATCTATATTAACTATAGAGCTGGGGTGAATAGGGTTTATTGAAGTTTTGAGGAATATAAATATCATCACAACAAAGATAATAGTAGAGTAAATAAATGAGAAAAGTAAATGACACAAATTTTACCCTGCTATGGAAAACCTTGCGTATTGCTGCATTCACAAAGGTTTCTACTAGAATTAAAACAATCTCTACGCTTACAAAATCCCCATAAACTCGCGATACCTTCTCCCAACTTTTATAATCCTATGCTCAAAACTATGCATTGATTTTTATCCCCAAGATCAGATTTCCCCAAATTATAAACTCGTAACTCGTAAACCCTAACTTTAAATCCTATGGCTAGACACCCTAGTGTACGAAAAACTAGAAAATTGATGGATTAGTTACAAAATAAACATAAAAACAATACAATAAAATAAAGACCCCACTTTATATTAAAATTAGTCAACCCCTTTGTCACATTAAAAGACTAGGTTCCTCTTCTATTCAATGGCCATCTTAACAAAATTAGGGTTTTGTTTCTGGCCCCAAATCGCGACATATTAAAATTTAGAAGAATATTCTTTATAGCTTCGATTTCTACTTATTCTCTGGTCAATGATTGGCATTGCTTGTGATCAAAAACCTGATATATTGTGAGTATTCTGAATTGATTTTCTTCTGCGCTCTAATTTGTTGCTTGGTTTTCATATCTCTTTACCTGTGATGATGTGGTATATATAGGGCATAGAACCCCATAATCGTCTCTGATTTCATGTAGTGACTTGGTCTTGATTTTTCTTGATTCTTGCGTGATAGCCCCCATTTTATTTCTAAATGAATTATTGCGGTGAGTACCCATTTAAATTCTGGAAACAATTAACTGAAATTTATTCCCAAAATTTATTATGCGATTTCCTAGAAAGATTTGTTGCCGAATTGCGAAATTATTCTTTTCTAAATATATGACCTTGATGTGTTCTTTCCCGATCGTTTCTTGATGTATTTAGCCTTGTTATAGTCACTACGCGTTTTGGAGAGATAAATTTGCAATATGGACTTGCCAAATTTACTACTTCCATGAATGCAATTGATTTCTTTCTATTTTTGAAACCAATCAATTTCAAGAATGAATTTGCTTTTATTTTGAGACCGTTCGAGTACCAATTGCTTGCATTGGCACTTAGATTCCTACATCTTCCTTTCTTCATGACTATATATCCATGAATACATACATACATATATATACATATACAAAAGTGTATATATATATATATATATGTGTGTGTGTGTGTGTATATATATAAATATATATATATATATATATGCAATTATGTGTGTATATATGTATGTATTACTTGTGTATATGCCACTGCCTTTCTTGGTTTTAATACACAGTCTTGTTGTTTGCTCTGTATGTGTATCTTTGACTTAAGCTTCTCTGCCTTGTTTGTACACTTGAGTTGTTGTATACTTGAACTTGCTCTATCCATTTTGTATATTTGTCAGTGTATTTTCATGCCACCTCACTGATAAGAGCCGACGCTAAACGTATTGATCCTTTAACTTGTCATGCTATGCTGACCTATCCTGTTGTTGCACCATATATGTTTGTATACGAACATGCAACTTTTCACTTGAGCCTGTATTTGTGTCATTTGTGCATCGTGCATATACGTGCATATGTACACTGCTTCGCTGTTTTCTCATTGCTGAGTCATTGAACCATTGTGTATGGCATTTCTGCCTCTATGTGACCTTGCATTTTTTGTTGAGCTTTGTTTATGTGTTTTCGCTGGATTTTCCTTTCACCATTGTTAGTTCTTTATCCATGTTTGTTTCATGCACTTTTGACTTCCTGTTCACCATTCTTAGTGATGGTATACATGTTTATCCATGTTTTGAACCCATTTCTTCGTTCTGCCTGGCTGCCCTTGATATTTCTGGTTGGTCACTCTATTTTGCTTGTTGTTTGTGCATGTTCACTTGTCCATTGTGTTGCTTTATACTCATGCAATCATGCATAAGCCTGGTCATGTAACGTTGTAGTGTATTTGCTATCATTTGTGCCTATAAACCTGCTTTCAAGGCATTGTATCTTGTATAATTGCCTTAGTGCTTGTTCATGACATTTTGAGCATTTGCGTTGAACTTGTGCATGATTTTCCTAAACTTGAAAAAACATGTATTATTTTTCCGTTCTTGAACTTGTGTCTTTTGTTTGGTTTGAACTATTCACTCATTGATGTCTGACCATATTGCTTGCCCTTGCAAAATATCAAAAAAAAAATGTAATACACACATGTATGTGTATAAATTTATCGTGCATGTGAAATCATATTTTTTATTTACTTCAGCAGACCACTGTACATTGTGTCGTAGTTGATCAAGATCAACAGACCACAATTGTGAGTTGAGGGTGGCCTTGATCAGCAGACCACTACAGCTGTGCTGAGGCTGATCTGCAGGCACAAGTAATATAATCTACCTTGTGGTATTTACAATGAATCAACATGAATATGACAAGCAGTTTAGACATAAATAGATGTATATACATATCAGATTAAGTCAAGAAAAATAATGAGAAACACAACAAAATTCGAAGGAAAATAAAATTTAAAATAAATTTACATTTGCTAGAATTTTAAATCTAATTTTGTTCCAATTTACTATATCTGTTTATGTGATAGATATACATGTGACTGGACTGACTCTGAAGCAGACTGAAGACATAAATGTGTCAATGAGTGTATGTGTGTTTGTCATGAGTGTGTGTGTAACCGAGTATGTATATGAAACTATGTGACTGAGTGTTGTAGTGAGAAACCAAATGTACAAGTGGAATTAAATATATTATATCAGTGAAATGTACAATAGTGGAGTTAGACGTTTATATTATTCAAATGTTGAAATAAAATATTTAATATTGAATTGAAATACTAGTTAAATTATAAATTCTTTGCTAAAGTATTTTATTCAGAATAAATATATATTTCTGTGTCTGATGTAGTATAGAATAATACAATTACTAACACATTTGTATTATACTATATATGTTTGTTATCATTAAAAAAATCATATTGTCATATACAGTAGATATTATCATATCATTGATCTCATGTTTGAATCGATAAATTGATTTAGTGTTTCAAAATCGATATAGGATTGCAATATAACATCTTGAAATGGTATTAGCTAAGTTGAACCTAATTTAGGATCACGATATACGATCTCGAATTGCCACTAGATATTTTTGAGTTTATTTTTATTTAGGTTTATTGAATAATTATTCATGTGAGAATTTATGGATAATACTGAAGAACATTTTATTTAGATATGACATGAAAGAATTGAGTATATTCCCAGTGTTATCTGTTTAGCCAAATGAACAACATCTAATTAAATCAGATAAATTCATCTAATGACATTTGTTTAGCAAAATAAATTTTCTTCCGATATATTATTAATGAGATTGGCTGTATAAATTGTGATATGACATATGTTAGTTTTCAATTGCTAATTGTTGATTTATTTATATTTATGTCTTATTTAAATACCGGTACTATGACTCAAAAGTTAATTGAATTCGTTAGCCTGTTTAATTGCTGTTGCGACTGAGATTTATTTAAACAATATTTTTAAGTCATAAATTATCATTATTTCCTGTAAACATTATAAATCTTGAGAAATATTTTAGCGTAAATCATAGGGTATTATACCTACTATTACTTATGGTTTCACTAGGATGAGGACATAACAATCATGTAAATACAATCCACGTGGCTGTTGTTGGGATAATGTAATTCGAGGGAAAGACATTGTCTATAGACTAAATATGGTTTCGCTGGGATTGCGACGCAACATCATGTTGCTACGATCTATTGTGTTTTCGTGGCGTACCAGGGGTTAAAGCTCGCCATCCATAAATTGTGATTTATCGAGTCCTCATGTATTACATCTTGGGTTTAAATCCCGATAGTAACTTGTGGTTTCTCTGTGATAAAGTCGTAATCCTTGGGTTACTAAAGTCGTTAAGTCTATTTGAAAAAATGATTTTAAATTATAAATTATTTCACTTATGATGTTCTAAAATAAAGTTATGTATCTTGCTTATGTTTTATAATAAAATAATTTGTTTATTGAATAGCGCATGAAAGTTTATAATTGATTATGTAAAATAAGTTAATTATCTTATTATCAAGGTTTAAAAGATTAATAAATTATTATTTAAGTAATAAATGCTCAACTGTTTTGAACGAAATTATTTTTAATTATTAAAGATGTTTAAAGGTTCTTAAATTATTTTATTATTAATGTCTTAAACTCAATCAATTATCTTATAATAAGATTAAACAATTGGTCAAATATTTTATTAGTAAACAGCTTTAAATTTATTACTTATTTATCCATAACGTTCTTAAGATAATTAATTAAATCTAAATAAATGTTTAAAACCAGTAAACTTGTTTTACAAAAAAAATTCTTCTTTATAACTAAATTTTGCAAAGGAAGTTTATAAATGTGTTTATATTAAATGTTTTATTCAAAGTTTTAGAAAAATTTGGTTCTGAAAATAAATGTACATCCACTAAAAATGATTTGAAGTTAAAGAACTTTCCTGAATGATCTGTTAATGGACTTATGCAGTTAAGATAAGTATACGAATATATTTTCTAAGCATTGAAAGTATAATATTTTGTAAATATACTTGTATGTTTGAGATAAGTATATAGAGTTCTTTTTTCAAGCATACAACAAGATTTAATTAATAAGAAATTAAAAAAATGAGGATTTGTGATTTCTTTGGGAATTAAATATATGATTATTGTGATTGCTGGCATGTTTGTTGATAGTTAAATAACCAACTATCAAATCTTGGCCTAAAAGAGAAATCCTTTAAACTTATGGTGTGAAATGTTTTCCATATTTAACACCTAAGGATCTAACTCAGAAACATCTAAGGGAAACATGGATAATTACTGTCGGTCGTGTTATACTACACGTACAAGCTTCTGCCCCTTCTAGGGCAAATGATAAAGAGATTTGTCTGCTAAACAAATATTGTTTGATCCTCTATCTTATGTATTGACTTATTATTTATAAAGAATCAGAGTTGAGCTCGCCGGAAGTCGATCATTTGGTTTGTGGAGCCCCAAGATAATAGGAGTTTGTACTCATAAAAGAAGACCCGACCCGAGACCACTTCGAAAACTATATATGTGTTTTATGAAGAAGAATCGATATTACTTTGGATGTTGGAATCCATGTGAGAATCTGAGACCAGTTGGGGTATGAGAATCCTAGTGTGATACAATAATATTACAAGATGTGGGAAATCTATATGTGATTCCAAATCCATTAAGTGTGTGAATCGAAGTGGGATTCCACGATTTATCATTGGATATTATGTGTGAGTTGGAATGTCAAACATTTCCTTGTCAGTAAAGATGACGAAAACAATAGATAGAAGATACGGCCAGTAAGGTTGACAAACCCATAAGGGGTAGTCGGACCCTTTTTCTAGCAATACTTAGGGATGTTTGACATGTCGGGGGGTATGCACTCTGTCTTAGCAAGTTCAATTTTGTTTTTCCTATAGTACCTTCCTTAGTTAGGTACACTGGTTTGGAGGGATAGCTCTGATCCTAGTGCACCGGAACCATTCATGATGTACTGAGGGAACCTCCATAGGAAATGTACTCAATTAGCGAACGTGCAATATTGTATTTTTATTATTAAGCTATTATTGTTGTGATGTACACTCACTAGCATCACAACAACTCGATTATTTATATTTGTACCCTCAAAAAATATTATATATCGTTGGATTTTGATATGAAATGATTTGGTGTTCATTAGGTAAAAAAGCATTTGTGTTTATGTGTGGTGTAGTCTTATGATACATTTATTTGAAATATTTTTATAACACAAAAATATAGTTAAGTTGTTTTTTCTTATGTTGATTTACCAGACCAATCGTTATTATTTCGTTATAATGTTCGAGTCAAGCCGAGCGTGTTGCATATTAGATTTGTATTGTTTTGAAGCTTCAGGAGAAGAGATGAAATTCAAGACATGTACTCATATATTCTTTTATTTCTTTCTTTATATTAGTTGTGTATTTATCAACAATTGTGAAGACATGATATTATAACTATCCAGCAGATTTATTGTTTAGTGCTCTGATGTATGTCTGAATTATTGTACATAAAAAAGATACCTTTCTATTTGGTAAAGATCATGTTTATATATAGATTATTCGTTCCACTTTGAGATCCTACTCTATATCTTCTTTCTTTTCCCTAATGATATGTTTTTTCAGCACTTGAATTTTTGCATGTGAATACTTGTAAGTCGACCTTTAAGGATCGAAAATATCGGTCGTTACACCTAGAGCTTTAGGAGAGTGACATGCATCTCAGGACATACTTCTATTGATTCTGTATTTTTCACTATTTTAGTGTTCTACGTAGTTATCTGGATAAGTACAAGACGATTGTTATAAATGTCCTAGTATTAGTTGGTTACTATGTTGTTGTATTTGTGTATTAAGAATTTTGTTTTCTTTTATAATGTCATGTTGTATATTATATGTTATCCGCTGCGATTGTGAGATTCATTCTTTTGTTTCTTCAATTACTAATGATTTGATTTTGGGGCATTTCGATGTTCGACATGTGAATACCGCGGTCATATTAGTGTATACTCTGATGGTTGAGAATCGGTTTGTTATTGGATGTTGCCACACCTATATTCGTAACCAAATATTTTTTTGGATATTTATATTCGTATAAGCATACGTATATCATATATTTATAGAATATCCTTGCAAGTTCACAATCAATAAATCTAAACAATTATCTACAAAATATTGATTTATTATAAATTCTTTTGCTTACTTAAAATATATAAAAATCATGCTACAAGAAATAAGTCAAAGCATCAATTTTGACTGTTATGTACTAATTACATTTTTTACCTATACAAAAGAGGGGAAAAAAATCATTTTATAGAATACTAACCCCCGCTCGCTATTTCATAATTGAATTGCAAAATTATATCACATGGCAATTTATTTTTAAACTTTAAAATGTGTTATATTTTTGTAAACTAATCGGATTTAGGAATTGTTTTTATCATAAAAATCAAAATTTTAATTATCATTATAATTACATTCGGTTTTTATATCTAAAAAACAATTTTATATGTAGTTTTTAATTGCATTTATTAAATGTAGTTTTAAACTACATTTTACAAATGCAGTAAAAATAAATGAACCTAATAGCTGCACTTTTTAGTATGATTATAGCAGTTGAATTTTTTATATTATATGCAAGTTTTAATTGCATTTCATAAGACAGCTACTATTAATTATTGTTTTTAGCTGCATTTCACAAACGTAGCCAAAATTGTATTTAAATAGAAGTTTTTGAATGCATTTCATAATTGTGGATAAAAATATTTCTTTTAAATTTAGTTTGTAACTTCATTTCAAAAATGCAACTAAAAATTCCATTACTGGAATGCAATAAAAACTGCATTAGTATGATGCAACTTTTAGCTGTATTTTTGGTTAATAACTAAAAACTTTATGTAACAAATGCAATTAGAAACTATGTTTTACTAATGCGGTTAAAAGCTACACTATAATAATGAACATTTTCTGAAATTAGAATTTGAAGTAAATGAGTATAGAAATTTGGTGCAAAAACCCAGAAATTCTGGGCCAATTTAAATTTTTTATTTTTGGCAATTTCGATGAATTTTTAATATTTAAAATAAATTATTTTAAATAATAACGACGAGAAATTTATTTTGAATAGAATTAGAACGAATATATTTATATAGATCGTCGTTGGAATATAATATTTATTTTTAATTATAAGAGGAATTGAAAATGGCGCGGTAGTTCGATAATTCGATTTCAAACTTCAAATGAATGTACAGGATTCAAAATAAACCGCATTTTAGCGAAACCAAAAATATTATGATCTAATTGAGAATATCTTTCCAACGAGTCTGAAAAATCGAAATTTCATAGCGGGAATCAAAAGTTACGTCCAGTTGAAAATTCAGAATAGTTGCTATGGAATTCTGGCCCTTAAAAATGGAAATTTTGCAAACGACCTCGGTTTTCGACGAAACCACTTTTGTTGGATCCAAGATGTCAAATTATTGCTAGATTCCAAAATTCGTAATTTTTCGAGTTAATATGTGAGCGTGGCAAAGTAAATCGCGTTTGACCAGTTTTAGTTGATTTTAATCGACTGGAAAATGGCCATTTTTTAAATGGTCTCAAAATTCGACGAAATTAATTTTGTTAGGACCGTATCGTCAATAAAAAGCTAGAAAATATTTTTTTGGAATTTTTCGAGTTAGTATGTGACCCCGGTAAATTGAAATGTGCATTCAAATTCAATGTTTATAGAGTTATATGTTGATTTTGACGAAAACTGATCGAAACGATCGAATCAGCTTACGATACATATCCCATTGTGTTCGGAATGAGGGTAATTAGCTAGGGACAACAGGCGGTGGGTCTCGTTTAGAGGTCGAAAATAAAAGTTACTTTTTAGTGGATTAAAATAAAATAAATATTTATACTCTCCCTCACCTTCTCTCTCCCCGTTCCTTTTCAAAATCAAATTAAAAAAAAGAAAAAAGAAGAATGAGAGAGAACGGAGCCACCGCTGTTCAGATCTACCACCCCTCGCGCGTGCCCTCCAACGATCCCCCCCCCCCCCACCAGCTCCGGCCATCCTCCTCCCCTCGAGCTTCTCTTTCCTCTTCCTCAAAGAAACCCCATACCCCAAACCCTTGATAGCCCAACGACACAGCCACCATACCCAGCAGCCACCACCTAAACACACCCCCACCGCCAGGTCGCACCCCATACAACCCCTCTCCGCCGTTCCAGCCGCCTGTGGGCCTCCCAGTAATTCAAAATCCATTTTTTATTAAATTAAAAGAAAAAAAGTCCGCCACCACTTGATTGCACACCTCCCCCACCATCTGTCGAGCCCGACGCGCCCACCCTCAGCCACCACCTCAGGCCGAGCGCCCTCCTCCCTTCGAAAAGGTGATTTTTTTTAATTTTATTTTATTTTATTTATCTAGTTTAAGTAGATTTTATTAATTAAATAAAATCAGTTTACATATATATTATTAGGACATCAAAAAAAAATGTTCATAGAAATGATGGTATTTTTACTATGAAGTGAGCATTATACAAACATGATTTTTATATTTTAGAGAGAATAAAAATCTGATTTTTTTATTTGTAGAAGGTAAAAAGATAAGATTTTTATATAATGTAGAGGATAAAAATATAATTTTTATTCATGTAGAGTAATAAAGATGTGATTTTTATAGAAGTGGCAATGTAAAAATATGATTTTTATATCATAAGAAGGATAAAAATATGATTTTTATTCATGTAGAGTAATAAAAATATAATTTTTATTATATTACTAATGGTGTAAAAATAGAATTTTTATCTATATAGTAGCGGTATAAAAATAGGATTTTTATCCATATAGAGGGAATATAAAAATATCATTTTTATATACATAGCTACAATATAAAAATATGATTTTTATATATGTAGTGGCTACGGACAATGAAAGTGGCAAAAGGTGAGCACGACGAAGATTTCTACATAAGAAGAGTCGTGGCGTTTGGTTTAGCTAGTCGGTGAGAACTTCTCACTTTAAAACTTTTTTTCTAGTTAAAAATATATACTAGGATGCAGATGGTGTTTAGTAGCACCCGACACCCGTCGTCCACAGACTATGGATGGCTTGTATGTTTGATTATTTGTTGTGATGAAAATTGATTGTGTGATGTGAAATAAAATAAAATATTTATATAGTTAAAAATATTTTATTGTTAAAAATATAATGTTTAACGTGAATGTGAATAAATAAATATTCATTTACAAACCGGACAGTTTGTTTATGTACACCTATTTGAAGGACATTGGTTGGGACGATAAATTTTACACATCGCCCAACTGCACAAATAATATTCATTGTTTGTGGATTGAAACCACACACGGGTGTTGGGATGACATTTGGCGTACACTAATCCCAATTATTTAGTTGTATGTCGATCGATTGGTCGACAGACTGTGTAAGCGTTAATTATTTATATTTAATGCTTATGCAGTTGTGTGGTGCACTTTGGATGATGGTTGATTATTTATCGTTGTTATTATATATGTGTTGTATGGAATCCATATAATTAACATTATATGGTAATTGATTGGGCCTCATTCCAATTGGGAAAATAAAGAATATTATAAAATAAAGATTCATGTGTTGACAGTACTCATTTGTTGAGATTAGTCACGTATTGAAAGAAATATAGATTCATGTGTTAAACGAAATATTTTAACAATAAAATTTACATCTTTATCATATATAAAATTAGAAACTAACTGGAAAATAGATAAGATGAGTGGTCTCCTGGATATTGATCTGATGTTGGTTTCGGCATTCGGGGTTAATATTTAGGGAATTGCTCTATTGTTAATTTACGGGTAGGTTCTGATTAGAAAGTAAACGATAGAAATTATAATTTTATAAAATATATTAAATAACAAAAATAGTCACGTGTTGACAATACTCATTTGTGGAGATTAGTCATGTGCTGAAAGAAATATAGATTCATGTGTTGAATAGAATAAATATTCATTTGTTGAATAGAATAACGAAGTTACTGAAAAATATAAAGCCGTGTTGATTAGAGATGCGCTATTCTGACGCGAACGATATTGATATCGATTATATTCGTTTTTATAATGAATATTGAAAAGGGATTTAAAAATCGAATATAAAGAAAATGAATTCGAATTAAATAGAATATAAAATGAATTCGAATTGAATTGAATAGAAAATGAATTCGAATTGAATAGAATATAAAATGAATTCGAATTGAATTGAACGAATTGAATTGAATAGAAAATGAATTCGAATTGAATTGAATATAAAATGAATTCGAATTGAAATGAATTCAAATCAAATTGTAATTTAAATTGAATTAAATAGAAATGCAATTGGAAATCGAAGTGAAATCGATTTGGAATGAATTCAAATCGAATTGAAAACAAACTGAAATTGAATTTAAATCGATTTGAATTGAAATCAAATAGAAATGAAAGCAAAAAGAATTTATAATGGAAAATTCAATTTTGATTTGAATTTGAAATGAAGGTTGAAATTGTTTTTGAAACAAATTTGAAACGATTTATAAAATTCGTTTTAAAAGGAAATCAATGAAATATATATAATATATATATATTATATATATAATGGCCTGAATAGAATGCGCCGCGCAGCGGTAGTTCGTGAATTTCGACCATTGACTTCGAACGGAAATTACGGGAGATCCGACCATCAGATTCTCCTAAAACTGGAACCATTGGGTTCGTATCGAAAAAAGCTTTCTAACGAATACAAGATATTTGAAATCTGACGGTTGGATTTGGAGATACGTCCAAATCAATTTCAGAAACGGTCGCTGTAAGTGTAGTTCGATGGCCGTTATTGGAAATCGACTGTACGGGCCTTGATAAAATTATTAAAAATATTAATAATTAGTGTAAAATCATAAGAAATGATTTGGAAAGAATTGGGCTGAAAAACTCCATATTTGAAAAGACAAAAATAGTTTTTTTATCAAAATGAACTAGTTTTGAACTAAAATTAAAATCCAATTATTTTTAAAATAGACAAATTGGATTTGAAATAACCAGAATTTCCAATATATGAATTGGAATGGATTTGAATCAAAATTGTCTTTGGAATATTCCGATATTAGATTCCACGATTATACAGATATTTTGGAGGAAATTTGGAAGATATATTTTATATCATTATTTCCAAAGCGATATTTGTGGGTTTCAGAATTTGATATTGAATATAAGCCGATATATTTTCTATTTAGAGTCTTGTATTTAATTTCAAATGGGATTTGGGTTTGTCGTGAATGGTGTCTTCATCAACACTGTTCTTAAACCCCATTGAGAAAAGATTAAATCTTTTTATTTAGATTTAATGAAGTATACCAATTAATTAATATATTTAATTGGAATTGAATTAGAATTGATTTGTGGGTTTATCGTGAACGGTGTTTTAAATGACATTAGTTCTTTAACCCAGTAAAAGGAGTTTTAATGAATCTGTAATTAGATTGAAATGTGAATTGATAATTTAAATTATCAAATTTGGAAAGTGAGCGAGAATGGAGTATCACCAGTTTTGCTCCAAAGCGATAGTTAAATCTTTAATTAGATTTGAACGTGAAATGTTAATTAATTTTACCGATAACACTGTGGTGTTTGATATGGAATATTACCAGTTTTGCTTCATGGGATGAACAGGTTGGGATTGGGAAATAATATAAATAATTACTTCGTTGTGGTTCGCTAATCCCGACTAGTTTGGAAAACCTTAACATGGTTTGAAATGACATCCAAAGGAAGATTAAAGAATAAATTTAAAAGAATTTATCTTTGATAAAATTAATGGGAACCTTTCCCTAAGAATGTGAAATTTAGAAACTAATTGAAGGTTGGCTAAGAAGAATGGTTTCCTGGTTATTGATCTGATGTTGGTTTTGGCCTTCGGGGTTAATATTTGGGGAATTGTTCTCTTGCTAATTTATGGTTAGTGACTGATGAATTGGAATGAGGCGTATCTTGTGTTTGTGTAACATTTGTTTATTATATACGCGGGTCATTCAGAAAGGCCAGGTTTATACCCATTCTGAATAACCGATTCGACGAAATGTCGAAGATGAAGACGGTGGTTAAAGACCGGTAGTCTTCACATCTTTTGGGTGATTACTGATGATCTTGATTGGGCTGTACACCCAAGAGGAGGGAATCAGTTGGTGATCGTCCAGACGTACTTGGAGATCGATGGATATGCGAGGAAAGTGCCTCCGGTTTCGTTCAGACTCAGAACGAACTTGTAAATGGACTGTGTGTCTGACATTGGATTTTATTCTGTGTTGATTGATCTCTATTAAATATACATCTGTTTGGCGGCGGAGAATTTATTCTCTTGCTTAACGCCCTTCTCTGAGACGTAAGCTCAGAGGTTGTATATCGATGGACATCAGTCGCATGGAGTGAATTGCCTGTGTGGCACGCCTAAGTGGCAGATGATCAAGGCTTCTATTGAAAAGCAAAGCATTGTGGTTGATGATCAAAGCACGGTCCACGTGGCATATCTTTGTGTATAGCGTGGATTCGCGAGCCTCACACCTCGGTATGAGTCAAAAATGGGATAAGGATCGCTGGGAGAACACGACATTTCTTTTTATTTATGATGGTGTCAGTGCTTAAACTGGCTGACATTTGTATTACATTCATCTTTGTGGTTGTTGGAATGCAAGGCGCCACGATTATAGGTCTATAAGGACCAGGAAACGTGTTTTCAGGAATAACTAATCCTCAAACGTTAGGGAGGACCGGCCCAGCCGATTCCAAGAGTTACCCAAAGTGCGTAGTCCCGAGGCTTTTTCTAGAGTGTCTCGAAGCGGAGAGGAGCTTGCCCCTTGCCTCGACTCATGACGGAAATCCAATTTCCAATACGAGATATTTCGGTTTTATTTGTATAGCCTAGTATGCCGACATGATAGATGGTACCTGTGCCGCCTATGATTGATATTTATGGTTTGAATTGTTTTGACACTATACACTTATAATAGTATCAAATGATTTGTTTTAAACGTACCAAGCATGTTTGGTTATTATAAGGGAAAACCCTATCCTCCGGCTTGCGTTGCATTGTGTGATGGGACCTGGGTCTTATAATAGCTTCATTTTTCGAAAAAGCATTGCGTTGTTTATTTTATGCACTGGTGTTCTTGGGAGGAAACCCGTTCCGTGTTATATGGCGTGGTCCCTTGAATTACTCTCCTTTAAAGTAAAGTTTTAATAACTATTTTAGTTCTCACACAATTCACATGACTGACCTGGAGTTTATTGTTTTAACCTAAACTCTGGGTGCCCCTATTTTCGACACGAGCAGCTAGTAGTTTTGGTTTTGTAGATTTATATTCACAGGATCCTAATTTACAGCTGGAATGATGCTCGGAAAGCTTGTACCAATGTATCGCCTTCAGTTGTGTTTTGTATTGTTTTTCCGCTGCTATGTAATTTATTGTAATCTCTGATATTTATCGAATGTATTTTATTTATCCATACTCTGTATATTCTTGTATTCTGATGGAATTGTTGTAATATACAATGGAATGTTCTTCTGTTTGCGTTCTGATTTGTCATGTTCTCAACGCCATCCGTACTTTCCTTACCGGGGAAGTTCGGGTCGTGTCATTTGGATTTTCACATATTCATAATACATATCATTGGATCGATAATAATTTTTTTAATTCATTATGATGTTAAAGCCCCGCAAAATCCCAGCTATAGCTCGTAGCGCTCTTCAACTGCTATTGTAATGACCCGCATTGGCAGAGGTATTATAATTAATTTATTTAATTATATAAATGGTGATATAGTGAATTTAATGTTCGTGGAATTAAATAATGATGAATATTTAATTAAAATAATATATTAAATTCTGAAATAATCAGAATTGGCTGAAATGATGATATGGTGTGAACCGGATCATCTGTGATATTTAATTCAGTTTAGAATTGAATTAGAATAACGAATATATTATTTAAACGACAGTTTGAACGTATAATTATAATATAATTATAATCGAGCTCGAAATGGTGCTGTAGTTCGTAAATTAGCGATTCGAACTTCAACTGAATGAACAGGATTCGTTTTAAGCCGGATTTCTGTGAAACAAGAAATGTGTGGAGCTGGTGGAGTATATCTTTCTAGTGGAAGAGAAAAATCGGGATTTCGTCGTGTAGATTTTGATTCACGTCTAAATCAAATTTCAGAAAAGTCGCTGTGGAATTCCTTTATAATTTATAAAGGAATTATTTATATTTTAAAAAGGAATTTCAATATAAATCGAATATCGGGTTGACCCAGATTGAAATATCAAGTTAGAAATTCATATAGGAATATTCTAGAGCTGTATGGTATTCCATTGTAAATATATACGATAATATTAATTTATTAATATTTTATTTAATTATATTTAAATATATTTATATATTTAAATGGGTCATTTAGAGCTTTAAAAATAACCGGTTTTGCAAACGAATTCGGAATTCGACGAAACTGATTTTGTTGGATCCGCAATGTCAAATAGTTGTTATATTTCCAGTTTCGTGATTTTTATAGTCAATGTGTGGTCGTACGGATTTTTAGAGCGAGAATCAGTTAGTATTTCGACAGTTAAAAATACGCTGTGTGAGCAAACGGAGTCGAAATTCGACGAAACCAGTTTCATTGGGACCGCAATGTCGGACTGTAGCTGCATGTCCAGTTTCGTGATTTTTGGGTATAATACGTGAACGTAGGAATTTTTAGAAGGATAAATACAAGAGCGTATGATAATAAATAAATATAAAATTATTATAATCCTTCATATAAATAACCCCAACACTTCACTAAACCCTAATCTCATCTGGCAAAAACTTCCGCCGTCATCAACTCTTCATACATCAAACATTTCGTGAGAAAGAAAAATCAAATAAAAATCAAAAGGAAATTGTTAAAAATCCAAAACTAAGTGTATTCAGTTTCTGGTGAGGTTCTCTTCCTTTTGGAGTGGTTTTCCTTGGGTTTGAATACCCTATACGTCCGCTGGAAATAAGCAAGGGAAGCTAGGGTTTGTCGATTTGTCGATTTGGGGCATCAATTCAACTTTTGGATATTTTATTTGGAATTCAGGTGAGGAATAGCATGTCGGGGAGGAGTTTTGGAGAAAACCATGCAAACAGATGTCGGTGGTTCCCTGTACAGCGAAGGACGAAGCTGAACGACGAAATGGCAGGCGGTGTTTGAGTTCAACATAAATGGTACGGGGTGATTGCATTTTTGAAGAGATGAATCATGGTGTAATCCATTTGGGGTATTATGAAGTTACGGAGACAGGAGGTATGCATGAAGTCGTGGGAATGGAGGTCTGCAGTCCGAACGCGATCTGTTGAGGAGGAAGTTGAAGTACATAAACTTAGTATGGTTGGACAACGGGTCCAACGAGATGAGGTTTGGTGAGTTGGATTTTTGTTTTTATTGAGTATGAAAGAGGCATTGTGTTTTCAAAAGGGTGCGGCCATATCCAAATTTGTTTACTGTAGTGAGGAAGTTTGTTGGAGAAGAAAAAGAGGAGAACTGGGTATTCGGTGCGGGTTGGATTTGAGTGGGCCTTATTTCAAAGGTGAAGCCCGATTGAGATTAATTTAAATTTTATTTTAATTCAAATAAAGTGTATTATCTTGAATAAGTCGTAACTTGATCATACGTGAACAAAATTTAGCGAAACAAGAACCGATGGGACCGTATGGACGGACACTACCCAATGGAACTGACGGAGAGTGGAGTGGAGCTCATTTGAATTTATGGCGAAATAAATTGTTTGATTCAAATCAAATAACAGTTTATCGTTCTTTAACGATGAACTGCCAAAGTGAGTAAATCTCACTAACTCTGAATAGTTTATAATTTCATGTTGTATTTTTAGAACTGTTAAATATTGGTTGATTTACTGTGTGTTGACTGTTTGATTGAACTGGTAGTCAGTTAGTTGAATTTCTATATTGATTCTGTTTAACAGAATATATCATATGGAACTGAAAGTGATGTTGATTTTATTGTGTAACGTCTGTGGATGCAGGGAGACAGGTTGGAGGAACCCTACTAGGTTCCTCAACATTTATTTTACTGTTTTTCATATATTGTGATATATGATGTGATATATAATCTGTTGTCGATTACATGTGTTTGGACGATACTGATCATCGTGATTTGATATGTTGAATACCATAACATACCGAAATGTTGATAAGAGAATATTTTCAAAGTGATATTTGAAAATAAAATATTTATAAATAAGGAATATTTATAAATAAGGAATATTTATAAATTGGAATATTTATAAATAGGAGATATTTAGAAAAGGGAAAACGTTATAAAAAGGAAACTGTTATAAGAAGGAAATCATTTGTAAAGTGAAGAACCGTTACTAAAAGTAAATCTTTATAAATGAATAGTTTAATCGAGTTAAAAGGAGTAAATCGATGTTAGTTTAATCGAGTTAAAAGGAGTTAATCAATGTTAGTTTAAATCAAAAGGAGTTAATCGATGTTAGTTTAATCGAGTTAAAAGGAGTTAATCGATGTTAGTTTAATCGAAAGGAGTTAATCTATGTTAGTTTGATCAAGTTAAAAGGAGTTAATCGATGTTAGATTAATCGAAAGGAGTTAATCGATGTTAGTTTAATCGATTAGAGTTAAAGCAAATGAGTAAAACGAATATAGTTTATTCGAATAGAATGTAAAAGGAGTTATCGAATATAGTTTATTCGAAAGGAGTTAAGTGAAAAGAGTTAAATCAATTAGAGTAAATCAAACAGAGTTAATCAAACAGAGTTAATCGATTAGAGTTGAAGCAAATGAGTTAATCGAATATGGTTTATTCAAATAGAGTTAAAGGAGTTATCGACTAGAGTTAAATCAAATAGAGTTAATCCAATAGCGTTAGTCCAATAGAGTTAATTGATAAGGGTTAATCGAATAGAGTAAATTGAATAGAGTTATCGAATATACCTTATCGAAGGAAAGAATTATCGAATAGAGATGATTCGAAAGAGAGTTACGTAAGGAAGTTTGTTAAAGAATTAAAAGGTGAACTTTGTCTATTTCAAGGTCAGAAACGTTGTTTAGTTAAGGTCTGAGAGGTAGTATTACCCCCAACTTGATTGACTTCATTTTTAACTAAGGAATGGTTAAGGTTAGATAGTGAAGGTGGGTTAAAGGAATTTAGTCAATAAGCATAATGGTTTTAGTTGGCATCGCGATGGTTTGATTAAACATATGTTTAAGTCCAATGAAGGAGTTTTGGAAATGTTTTCCAACTAAGAACCAAAAATGTTTTTCTAATATAGAAAATAAGGAATGGAAATGTTTTCCAATGGTAATAACATATATTTTCTAAATTTAGAAAATAAGAAATGTTGAATATAGGGAAACAGGAGATGAAAAATGAACCAAGGAGATAAATGTTAAATGATGATTGATTGATAGAATCTCCATCTGGAAATAATATCGTTGTTTGCACACCTGTTTTTCTTTGATGGTTAAATCACAGACTATTGAAGTTTTGACCATTTTAACGTTGTTAATATTGAGAGACCGGTTGGATTATTATCCAAAGAACCACTCTGTATTGGCATAAGCGTTGCGAATCATATAGGCCAAAGATAACTGAAGACGGAGTAAAGTGCAAGGGCTATTGTATAAGTCTTAGATAATAGTGCCCAAGATGGATGTACTGGATAGTGCCTTCAGTTCATCCTGTTCCTGGATGACTTGTATGGACGGATGTCTAACAGAGTATTTCCAGACGATCACGTATATTGATTTCTCCAACCGTACCAAGAATGGAAGCGGAGAAGGAAACTTCTTTTAGCTAACACATAATGTATTGTTGAGGACGTCAATCGGTGATTGAATGGATTTGATGATGTGACATTCAAAGTGAATCTGGTGTGATGATAAAGCGCAGCTTCTAGCCTCACATCTGGTAAATGACAGAAATCGAGCAGGCAGCATGGCTAAGTCGGTCGCTCCGAAGTAGGGTGTATAATCACCTGGTCTTAAGTTTCATTTACTTCTAAAAATCTATTGTTGATACTGTCCCATTCGGGAAACGGTTGTTGATCCCAACCGTTGGTGATATACATTCGATACACTCAAGCAAAATGAGTGGTCGGCCATGTGTGGCCGGTTTGCAAGATGTTCTTGTTGAACCCAGTGTATTCCTTTCTAGAGGTACACTAGCGAAAGGTGGTTCCATACTTTGTCATAGTTGGAAATCTATTACCAAATACGTGCTTGCGGTTTTGATTGTATACCATATATGTAGAACGTGAGATGAAAGCGTTTCTGCTAGATGATTATTATATGGTGGTTGATAGACATTATTATAATATCAAAAGGTTTTGATATAAAGATATTTTGGATTCTCATAAGGGAAAAACCCATTCCGTTATTCGGCGTGGTCTTATAAGATATCGTTTAATGGTTCAATCTGTTTTAAACTGTTTTACTCACACCAGTCCCGTGACTGACCCGGAGTTTATTTTGTTTTGTTTTCCCTAAACTCTTCGGTGCCTAATTTTGTACGGGCAGTCAAGTAGTCGGGATTTACAGATACTTGAAGGGCTGGAGCAGGAGGCTTCAGGATCATATAGCTATTGTTTATTTCCGCTGTGTTGTAAGTGCTGTACTTTGATAATGATGTATATTCAAGTACAAAGTTATATTTCAAAGATATGTTATATATCATATGTTATTCGTTCCGCTGTGAGATTCGTGTTACTCTGATGTTGTGTTTTTCTTCTTCTTCTGTTCTAAGTTTCTATCTTATGTTTCCTCACCCTCTATTTTTTTTCTATTAATTTCCTGATTTTCAGTTTAATTTGGGGATGGACTTGTGTTTTTGGTCAGCTCAAATTGGACCGGATTTTCGGGTCATTACAGTTGGTATCAGAGCTTAAGTTAAGTTATTACCTTGGCTCTGTTGCTATTATTTTTTACCGTTGAATCGCATGTGTAGTTAAAACGCTTAGCGGTCCTATAGTGGTGGAGATGCAAAAAGTTATAGCGGGATAAAATTGAAAATAGCGGAAGCGCAAAAAGGTTAATCAGACATTGGAACCAAATATTTAAAATTAATTAATTATCATTCTCACATTATAAGTATCGAATAAACAAACACAAATTATATTTATATAACAAAACCAGAGAATATCATGGCTATGCACATTAGATTTGATAAGTATAATAGATTTCTGCAATACATTAGATACTTATGCATTGAAATTAGTTATTTAATCTTTCTTTATTGATTTTTTTTTATAAAGAGAGCCACTCAAATCAATTTTTGTGTATTAATACTGCTAAATCAGATGATAAAAAACCTTGATTTAGCAGATGCAGCGGTAAATAGAGGGGATAAAAGCATCAACTATTCAACGATGCTAAAATGAAATATCATAGCTGTAATGACCCGAAAATCCAATGAATCTGTTTGGCAATCAGATGGTATTCCCTCTTCACCAGCACCTTTGAAATATCATAGATGTAATGAAATATCATAGCAGTAATAACTACACATGTAAGATCATCTAAAGAGTTTGGACACGATGACAGTCTTCATGAATTGAATAATGAATCTCTTTGGCAATCAGATGATATTCCCTCTTCACCAGCTCCTTTGAATGAAGAAGAAAATATAGCAGATCCAGTTTTGAATCCAATTGCAGGTAAAGTATCAGATTTAAATCTAGAGAATACTTTAGATGATCTTACATTTCTGAACTCCAAGTTGCCCAATACCTTTGTACCTAATGAACTAGATAATGTAGCTGAGGTATTAGAAGAGAGTGAAAAGTTGAGTGATAAGGCAAAAGGAAAAGAGGTAGACAGTTCAGATTTATAGAGAACAACACAAAATATTTGCAAAATAACATGAAAAATGCTTCTAATGTTTTCAAAGCACCTCCTAGAAGAGAAACAAAGAGCTCTTCAATTATTAAATGACAATTCTAGCATGGAGTGTTAGGGGATTGAATAATACTGCACATATGAGAGTAGTAATCAATTTCCTACACATGTTAAGCCAACAATTGTTGGCTTAGCTGAAAACAAATTGTCTTCTGCAAATTTAGCTCTTTTCATCTCTTTGTTGCGAAACTCATGGAAATACATGACTAATAATTCTGATTAGTCTAAAGGTAGAGTTCTTTTAATTTGGAATGGTGATGTTTGGGAATTAACAAGTGTAGCTTCTTCATTTCAACATATTACAGTGGTTGCAAATAATAAAGGGGGGTTCTCTATGGTTCTTTCTCTGATATATGCAAGCAACTTTTTCAATGATAGGTTAAATTTGTGGCAACTTGTAGCTAATTATGCTACTTGTGTTTGTGAAACTTGGATCTTAATGGGTGATTATAATAATGCGTTAAACCGAAAAGATAAGAGTGGTGGATTGCCTGTGCCTTATCATCATTTAAGGGAATTTCAAAATTTTGTTTCACAAAATGCTTTAAATGAGATTAAACCTATGGGATTTAGGTTTACATGGAGAAGAAAAGGTTTGGCATCTAATATTGATAAGATATTGGTTAATAATTTTTGTCTTCAGAAATTTTGAATTTGAAAGCTCTATCTCTATCTCAACATACTAGTGACCATAATCCTATCTTATTAGAATTAATTCCAACTCAAGAAATTAAGGGATTTCCTTTTCGATATAAAAATGAATGGTCCAAATTTTCTTGTTATAAAGAGGCTATTGAAAGAGGGTTAAGTGTTGTTACATGGGGACATCATAGTTATAAAATTCTATACAAACTCCAGAATTGTAAAAAGGAGTTGAAATTATGGAACAAATTGGGAGAGAAGAATATTGATAACCTGAATAATGCAGAGAAACTTTTATCCAATCTGGAAATTGCTGCAGATAAAAATCTAGAAGGCCTTCTTTTATATGATAATTTCCTGCAAGCAAAAAGGAATTATCAAAAATTGCAAGAAATTTATTTTGATGGCCTCAAACAACAAGCTAAGACATCTTGGATACTACAATGTGATACATACTCAAAGTTCTTTTATGTTCTATAATAGAAGATTCTATAATCACATTAGAGCTTTGTTTGACCAAGGTGGTAATCTCATTTTTAAACCTGATGACATTGAACGTGAGGCAATTAAGTATTTTTCAGATCTATTCAATGGAGACAAAGTACCTTTGTTTACAAGTTTTCAGCCTATAGCTTCTATAAATCAAGCAGGACAACGGTCTCTTTTGAATATTATCTCTATACAAGAAGTTCAAGATGCTCTATTTTCTATCAAAGACGATACTAGCCCAAGACCATATGGAATTAACTCTAAGTTCATGAAAGTTCACTAGAATGAGATAAAAGATGATTTAGTGGCAGCTTTGAATGATATTTTCAAGTCAAGAAAATTACCCAAGTATTTAAACCATACTTTCATCACTTTAATTCCAAAAAATGACAAGCCTACGAAAATTTCTCATTATAGGCCAATCTCATGCTGTAATATGTATTATAAAGTGTTTTCAAAGATATTGTGTAATAGAATGAAACATTTTATGCCACATTTGATATCTGAAAATCAGAGTGCATTTATAAAGGGGAGATATATTGGGGATAACATTTTGTTAGCTCATGAGTTACTAAGAGACTTTAAAAAAAAGGTGTGCAAATATTTTGTATCAAAGTGGATTTGCAAAAATCTTATGATCGAATAAGCCGAGAGCATATATGTCAAATTATGTATCTCATGATGTTTCCACCTCATTTCATAAACCTGTTCTATGAATGCATGGCTACAGCTACATTTTCAATTTTAATTCAAGGCATTCCAAAAGGGTTTATAAAATCCACAAGAGGAATTCGTCAAGGGGATCCATTATCTCCTATTCTTTTTGCTATTGCAATGCAATACTTTACATTTCATATGGATGAAGCCACTATTTCCAGAACATTTCAGCCTAGTGGTAAAGTTCAACCAGTTATTTAACATCTACTCTATGTTGATGACTTGATGATCCTTGGAAGGTCCACTGTTCAAAATGCAATTACTCTAAAGCTAGTGTTTAACAAGCTAAGTAATCATGTTAACTTAATTGTAAATACTGCTAAAACTGAAATATTCTTTAGTGATTCAGTTCGAAATGCTAATGATATTTTAAACATTCTTGGCTTTGAATAGGGGCATCTTCTAGTGAAATACTTGGGGGTTCCTATCTTTACCAAGTATCTCCATTATGCAGAATGTAATTCTCTTATATAGAAAGTTCAAAACAAAATTCAGGGTTGGGAATCTAAGTTGCTTTCATTTGCTAGTAGAGCTGAACTCGTTAATGGAGTCATTACTCCTATTATTTTGTATTGGTTGTTCATATATCAAATTCTTGAATACACTTTAGAGAAATTACTGTAGTTGTGTGCTAATTTCTTTTGGGGAAGCTCTGCACATAAAGCTGCGTGGGTAACTTTATGTAAACCAAGAAAAGAAGGAGGTATTGGTCTAAAAAAAATTTCAGATTTGAAAAAAGGCTGCCTGTTTTAAATTACTTTGGAAAATCCTCTCTTAAAATTCATTATGGATAAGTGGTCTATCAATAAATATTGTAAAGACAAGAGGTTCTGGTCTTTACCAATGGATAGTAATGCATCATCTACATGTAAATCTATTCTAAGATTATGTTCTAGCAAGCAGTTATTCAATAGAATGGTTACAAATGGAGAGGATACTTATGTTTGGTATGATCCATGGATAAATTGTCGCTATTTGGTGGATCTGCTTGGATATGATAGAATTCATCTGCTCGGAAATAATGATATGAAAGTCAGCTCCATCATTAGAAATGAAAAACTTGATCCAAGTATTCATCCTGCTACAAGAGAGTTATTAAATGAAATTGATTCTATTCAGATTTATCCCAATAAAAATAAAGATTTTTATTAATGGGGAAGTAGAGGATCATTTACATTTCAAAAAACTTGGGAAGTAGCTCGTAATCATGATGAAGTAGAAGAAGCTTTTGAGGTAGTATGGCACAAGAAGAACAGTAAGAAGATGGCATTCATTTTGTACCTTGCAATATTAGGAAGGCTGAATACTAAAGATATAGTGGATCGCTTTGGCAATCTATCAAACATCTTGTGTCCACTGTGTGATGTACACCCAGAAACAATACAGCATTTGTTTTTCGAGTGTGATTATTCATCATTTGTGTGGTTGTCTGTAAGGCAAAAACTTGATTTGCCATTGATAATTAATCCATATTTAAAAGGAGAAGTGCACAAAGGTTTTAAAGATCATGATCAGCTAAGAGATGTAGCTTGCAGAGCATTTACTACAATAATTTATGGTTTATGGAGAGAACGAAATTTGATAGTTTTTCAAAGTAGGAAAGTTAATGAGTTGACTAAATTTAAGCAGATCGAGAATGAAGTTAGGTACTTGGTTATCAATAATAGGAATAAATCTGGGCGGAATTCGAGGAGTGTAGAGCTACTTGACCGTTGGGGCATTGAAGTACTGGATACTAGATGAGTGATGTAGGAGAAGAAGTAATTTTTGGATTGGGCCTTGTGGGCTTTGCAGCGGGTCTTTGTTTCTTTTTGTGTAATTTTCTGTTTAGAGTTGAAAGCTTTCTTTTTATGCTTGTATTTGAATTTGTATACCAAATTTTTATGTGCTCTTTTCCCTTGCAAGGTACCCATCTAGGTTGGGGGGTTCCAAGGTTTTAGCAAGGCATATAAAGGAGGTGTTACTGGTATTAACAATATAGAGTACCAATTTTCAAAAAAAAAAAAAAAGTAATGTGTGTATATGGTCACATTGACATTTAAATTCATTTTTTGAACATTGGAAAATTTTTAACATTCCAAATATAGATATAGACAGAATTTGAATTTTTATGGTGGGTAGAAGTGAGACTTTTGAGGTAACGAAAAATAAAATAATAATTAAGGAACTTTTTTTAAGGAAATTTTATTATGAAGAACAAATTTCATAATTTTTTCAAGCCCAAGGACAACCGACCAAAAATTTATTCTCAAGGACGGTATACACCGTAAAACTGATACCATACACACTGTAAAACTGATACTTAAAAAATAATAGATAAATTCTGATACCATATACACTATAAAACCAATACTTAAAATCTATTGTTTTGTCCTTTAGAATAAAATTTCAACAGACCGTCCTTACGGCTGAAAAAGCCCGTAACTTTGTCCTTGACATTATTTTTTACTTATTTAGCCTTGTTTTACAAACCTATTAACAATTAGCTCTATTTCAAAACTATTTACATCCATAGCTCTATGTTTTGGTAATTCAACACTGAGTTGACCAAAATATAATGTTATAATTTCCATTAAGTGTGCCTGTACAATAGCTTATTTTTTAATTACATGTATGGTGGTGCATTTTTAAGTTCCGCCAGTACAATTTTTTTCAAAGGCGCAAATTAAAATTGCATCAGTACAATTTTTTTCAAAGGCGCAAATTTAAATTGCATCAGTTGGCACAACTTCAAATAGTGTAATAGTCGTATGCTCCAAACTAGATACCTTTTCTTCTTATTTCACTCCATTCTAACAAATAAACTAAAATCGAACTCGTGCCTCCACTCTATGTAAAAACCATAAATCTTTCAATATTTTTGTTGATTTCTTCTCCAAATCGAAGCATGGTTAAGTTCATGGAAGCAAAAAAATTGTGTCGTTGAAGATTTTTTTTTATACTAACGCAATTTGAAATTGTACAAATTTACACAGTAGTAAAGAAAAAACTAGTGTAATTTGAGAATTAATAGATATGTTTAGACCAACAAATCGCCGAGTTGATCAAAACAAGATTACAAATGTAAATAGTTTGAAAACATGAGTAATTTTGTAATAGATTTGTAAAACGAGGATAAACTGAAAATAAGCCAATGATAAAAGAAAAGGTACAATTGGTTAACGGAACATGACCAGTGGTCAGAACAATATTGTGACTTCTATAAAATCCATTTTATTGTGAACTAAAGTTGACTTCCCTTGCTTATCTTCAGTGTTTTCTTATCAGTCGAACTAGATTGGGACTCGAAAGTTCGACCATTTTCGTTCTTACATCAATACGTGCATGTAATAATACATAGTATATAATTCACCAAGTAAAAGTTGCTAAATTTAACATGAAGAAATAAAGAGTGGGATGAATCTCATACAGGGGATGGAAGAAAAACAGAAAAAAGAAGAGGACGATCGATACAAAAGGTGCAAACAGATACCAATGTGTGTACTGAGAGAAAAATAGGTGCCGTTTGATTTTCCAACTAGGCAGTTTAAGTTCTCATCTGCGTCGGACGCGTAAACAGTGGGACCCACGTATTTGCCCTTTTAAGTTGAATGGTTCAAAAGTTAGCTTTCGTGTCGGACGCTTTGGAAGCGTCCGACCCGTCAGATATTTTTTTTGCCCCTTCTCTTCCCTCTCCCTATATATTAGGGCGGAAAGGTTCTGCTACACAAAATAATATGGTTGTTTGTGAGTTTGATTTAACTTTTACGTTTGTAAGAGCGGGATGGGAAGGAACTGCGCACAACGCTAAAGTATGTCCGGAAGCTATAAATAATCCGGATCTTAATTTCCCTCATCCTCCTGCCGGGCAGTATTATTTAGTGGATTCAGGATATCCACTGGTGGAAGGATATATAACTTCTTACTGATCCGTGAGATATCATATACCGGACTTTAATGACACACAGAATGAACCGAAGTCAGAAAATGAAATTTTCAACTACTATCACTCTAGTTTGCGCATGGCAATTGAAATAACATTTGGTATTTGGAAGAAAAAAATTGTCATCTTATGTACCATGTTCAAGTACAAATTGTTACTTCTACAATAGCTGTTCACAACTACATCAGAAAATACAACGCTGGCGATTCAGATTTTATGTCGTACGTTGACGACCCTGAATTAGTGCCAAAAGAATACCTCAAAGAATATTACAGTATATCAAATTGCGGAAACAGAGATCGAGAATCCGTTCAAAGAACCAAAACAAATTCCACTATGGCAGTTGTACAAGATAATATACGAAACGAACTAGTTGTCGCAGAAATGCGTTAAAAAGTTTCATTGTATTCTGTATTTTATATTAGCAATTTGAATTCTGCAATTGTATTCCGCAATTATGTAATTTGAATTCTGCAATTTGAATTCTACAATTTGTATTCTACATCTACTATTCTGTTCAACAAAAAACACACACGAACAATTACAAATAATTTATACAAAAACAATAAAATAATACTTCTGCCCCTTTCAAAATGCCCCTTTCGTAAAAAAAACGCATTCCTCATTCGCAACAATTCCCCTTCAAATACCCCTTCCAAATAACTCTTTCCACTCAAAATTGAACGGACCCATAATCCATAGTATTTATGTTGTATCTTGAAAGAGAAGTTGACAATCATGTAAGACAACTATGTCAAAGGCACCAAACAAAAAAAATTATACAATTCCGTGGCTTTATAGTTGTAGAGGCAATAGTCGCACCAACTGTTCTGTCCCCAAATTCAGTGTCCCCCCATGTCCCACCCAATCAGAGCTACTGGTTTTCACCTTTTTCACTTAAACTCCTGAATTGTTGGGTGACTTAAATGCAAAACAGCGGAAATCATGGGATCTGATTGAAAGGACATGGAGGAACAGTGGGAATGAGGACAGAAGAATTGGTCTCGGCAACAGTTGCCTAAAAGAGCAAGTAAAACCAAGATTATATCAAAATTTAAAATTAGTTTAATGATCGAGCCTCTTATGTCCTTTTCCCAAAAAATTTCTACCAAAATTTGGATGATATTTCAACTCAAAAATTAATTTAGAGCCCAATCACATTTGCGATATGCGACGACTTTTTAGTTTTTATTAGAGTATTCTTGATCGGTGATTTGAACATCACTTCCATTCATCAAAGGCCCTAACTTTCATCAATGCGCCACTAACCAATAGGGACGGCCTGATGGTATTTAATGCAATAGACAAAACAAACTTTCTACCATTTTTTCCTTGTCCGAATTTTAAAAATAACAATACTTTTACGTGCACAAAATCAAATGCAAACTATAATTATAAAATTTGATGCAAACTAAATCATTTGTCAACATACCCAAAAGAAAATTAAATGTTAATATGGTATCATGCCAAAATAAAAGCTAAAGAAAATAATTGCTTCTTACGTTACTTTAAAACGAACTTATTTATGATTTTTTATAGTTAAGTTTATCCATGTACTCTTTTCTTTTGAAATAATAGCTAGTCCACTTAATCTCTCTTATAGAATAATGATTTGAAGATAAGATTTTACCAAGCTTAATTTTGAGAAACTTCTTTATGCCGTATCTACCTTGATTGGAACCGTCAATAAAATAATTTTACACACCTAAAAAGAAATAAATAATTAGCAAGTTTAGTTAATCAACTTAGTTAATATGTATAAAATCGATTACGATTAATTTAGTTTAACTTTAGTTTTGCATAAAATGATTCAATTAGTTTATCAATGCTAGAATTTAACATTTTGATTCATTCATGCTACAAAATGTCAAATATGACTACATAAATTATTTGATTTCGTTATGTAAACCAGGCAATGTCTAACCAATGTATCCAATCATGAGGATGAAACCACTATCAATTATCGGATTCATAATTCATTAACAAAATATTTAATTCATTTAACAAATTAATTAATAATATAATGACAAGACCATATTAACCAATATTAATATCTAAAAATAATACAGAAAACTCATACGTTTATTAAGTTGTAACAACCCCTTGCTTTTCTGCAAAACGTGACTCTACAAATCAAAGTAACCCATAAAATAAATAGCACAAGCAGTAGTGTAATAACCCGGAAATGTGAGCCAATTTAAAAATTTTATTTTGGCAATTTTAGTGAATTTTGATTATTTAAAATGGATTATTTTAAATAATAACAACGGAAATTTATTTTGAATAGAATTCAAACGTATATATTTATATAGATCGTCATTGGAATATAAAAATTTATTTTTATATATAATAGGAATTGAAAATGGCGCGGTAGTTCAATAATTCAATTTCAAATTTCAATTGAACATACCAGTTGCAAAATAAACCGGATTTTAGCGAAAATATTTGAATCTAATTGAGAATATCTTTCCAACGAATCCGAAAAATTGAAATTTCATAGCGGGAATCAAAAGTTACGCCCAGTTGAAAATTCAGAATAGTCGCTATGCAATTCAGGCCCTTAAAAATGGAAATTTTGCGAACGACCTCGGATTTTGACGAAACCAATTTTGTTGGATCCGGAATGTAAAGTTATTTCTAGATTCCAAAATTCGTAATTTTTCAAATCAATATGTGAGCGTGGCAAAGGAAAACGCGTTTGACTAGTTTTAGTTGATTTTAATCGACTGGAAAAATGGCCATTTTTCAAACGGTCTCAGAATTCGACGAAATTAGTTTTGTTAGGTCCGTATCGTCAATACGAAGCTAGAAAATATTTTTTGGGAATTTTTCTAGTTAGTATGTGGCCCCAGTAAATTGAAATGCGCGTTCAAATTCAATATATAGAGTTATATGTTGATTTTGACGGAAACTGATCGAAACAGTTGAATCAGCCTGCGAAACATATCCCACTGAGTTCGGAATGGGGGTAATTAGCTAGGGACGACAGGCCATGGGTCTCGTTTGGAGGTCAAAAATAAAAGTTGCTTTTTGAAATTTTAAAATAATAAAATATATACTATTTATATAAACCCCCCCTTATCCTCCCTTCTCTCTCGTTTCAGTTCAGAAGAAAAAAAACCAAATCGAGGAACCGACGTCGCCTGGGGGCGGACCGCCACCTGCGCCGCTGCTTCCTTACCCCGATGCGCCACCACCCCCTCTCCTTCCTCCTCGCGTTGAGCGCGCCCCCCTTTCCCCCTAAACCATAGCCACCTCCGACCCCCCCCCCCCCCCCCCGCCACAGCCTTCTCCACCTCGTGTGAACTCCTCCCTCCTTCCTCGTCCCAGATCGAAGTCACGCAACCACCGAGCGCTGATCACAGTGGCCCCACCGCCAGTGCCGCCACCCCCCTCAGCTATGCGCCTCCCCCTTTGGTTGTAAGTTTATCTTTATTTCTTTCTTTTTATTTATTTATTTGATTTGATTTTATTTTCTGATGTTATTTAAATTGGAAAAAAACACCATATATTTTTAAGCATGAAAAGCATATACTTTTGAACAAGAAAAGCACATAATTTTATCATGAGAAAAGATTAGTTTTTAAAACGTGAACGGACTTGATTTTTATCGTATGAACTGCTTCATAAAAATATAATTTTTATAGAGTAGAGGTAATAAAAATTCGATCTTTATATAGTAGCGATTATAAAAATTTGATTTTTATATGCTAGAGAAAATAAAAATATAATTTTTATATAGCAGAGATAATAAAAATACTATCTTTATATGTGTTGTAGCGAATTAACAATATAAAGAAGTGATTTTGTTTAAAATATAAGTTGAGATTTATATATATATATATATATATATATATATATAAATTCGATTTTTATATATAAACAGTGAACATAAAGATTCAAATTTTATATATAGGAAGTGGAAATAAAAATAGAATTTTTATCTATATAGTAGCGATGTAAAAATAGAATTTTTATCCATATAGAGTGATTATAAAAATATGATTTTTATATATGTAGTGGCTAAAGACAATGAAAGCGGCAAAAGGCGAGAACGACGAAGATTTCTACATAAGAAGAGTCGTGGTATTGGATTAGCTAGTCGGTGAGAATTTCTCACATTAAATTTTCTTTTCTAGTTTATATTATATACTAGGATGCAGACGGTGCTTAGTAACACCTGGCACCCGTCGTCTACAGACCATGGATGGCTTGTATGTTTGATTGTTTGTTGTGGTGAAAATTGATTTTGTGATGTGAAATGAAATAAAATATTTATATAGTTAAGAATATTTTATCGTTAAAAATATAATTTTTAACGAATATGTGAATAAATAAATATTTATAAATAAATCGAACGATTTGTTTATATACACTGATTTGACTGATATTGATTGGGACGATAAATTTTACACATCGCCCAACCACACAAATAAAAATATGTGTTTGTTGATTTGAAACCCCACACGGGTATTGGGATAATATACGATATACACTAATCCCAATAATTAGTTGTATGTCGATCGGTTGATTGACAAGCTGTTATAAGCATTAGATATCTATATTTGATGCTTATACAGAGTAGTGCACTTCGGATGATGGTTAATTATTTGTCAGTGCCATTATATACATGTGTTGGGTGGAATCCATATAATTAACATTATATGGTAATTGATTGGGCCTCATTCCAATTGGGAAAATAAAGAATATAAAAATATAAAAATAGTCATGTGTTGACGATGCTCTTGTGTTGAGAATATTCATGTGTTGAAACTATTCATGTGTTGAGTAAAATATTTTAACAATAAAATTTACATCTTTATCATATTTAAGATTAGGAACTACTTTACGGTTGGAGTCTGATTAAAAATCAAACGATATATACCATAATTTTATAAAATATATTACATAAAAAAAATAGTCATGTGTTGACAGTACTCATGTGTTGAGATTAGTCATGTGTTGAAAGAAATATAGATTCATGTGTTGAATAGAATAAATATTCATTTGTTGAATAAAATAACGAATTTATTGAGATATATAAAGCCGTGTTGATTATAGTTGCGCTATTTTGACATGAACGATATTTATATCGTTTTTATTCGTTTTTATAATGAATATAGAAAAAGAAGTGATTTCAAAATATAACGTTTTGAAAATATTATCATTAATATAGTAATGATATGAAATATTCAATTTTGATTTGAAATTGAATATAGAGTTGAAATCGTTTCGGAAACGCATTTAAAACGATTTATAAAATACGTTTTAATAGGAAATCGACGAAATATATATAATATATATTATATATAATGGCCTGAATAGAACGCGCCGCGCCGCGGCAGTTCGCGAATTTCGACCATTGACTTCGAAGTGACGTTACGGGAGATCCGACCGTCGGATTCTCCTAAAACCGGAACCGTTGGGTTCGTATCGAAAAGAGCTTTCCAAAATTAGAAATTTGAAATCTAACGGTTGGATTTGGAACTATGTCCAAATCAAATTTGGAAAAGGTCGCTGTAAGTGCAGTTCGATAGCCATTGATGGAAATCGACTGTACGGGCTTTGATAAAATTATTAAAAATAGTAATAATTTGTGTAAAATCATAAGAAATGATTTGGCAAGAATTGGGATGTAAATTTCCAAATTTGAAAGGATAAAAATATATTTTTATCGAAATGAACTAGTTTTGAACTAGAATTGAAATGGTTTTGAAAATAATCAAAATTTCCAATACGTGAATTGGAATGGATTTGGATCGAAATTGTCTTTGGAATATTTCGATGTTGGATTTCGTGATTATACAGATATGGTTGTGGAAATTTGAAAGATATATTCATATCATTATTTCCAATACGATATTTGTTGGTCGTAGAATTTGATATTGAATATAAGCCGATATATTTTCTATTCAGAGCCATGTATTTAATTTCAAATGTGATTTGGGTTTGTCGTGAATGGTGTCTTCATTAACACTGTTCTTAAACCCCGTTGAGAAAAATATTAAATCTTTCTATTTAGATTTAATGAAGTGCACCAATTAAATAATGTTAAATGGAATTGAATTTAAAGTGATTTTGGGTTTATCGTGGACCGTGTTTTAAATGACGTTGGTTCTTTAAACCAGTTAAAGATAGGATATTGATTTTTGAGAAGATTAAAACTAAGTGGAGTTTTAATATCTGTAATTAGATTGAAATGTGAATTGTTAATTTAAATTATCAAATTTGGAAAGTGATCGAGAATGGAATATCACCAATTCTGCTCCAAAGCGATAGTTAAATCTTTAATTATATTTGAACGTGAAATGGTAATTAATTATACCGATAGCACCGTGGTGTTAGATATGGAGTATTACCAGTTTTGCTCCATGGGACGAATAGGTTGGGATTGGGAAATAAAATAAATAATTACTTCGGTGTGGTTCGCTAATCCCGACTAGTTTGGAAAACCATAATATGGTTTGAAATGATATCCAAAGGAAGATTAAAGAATAAATTTAGAAGAATTTATCTTTGATAAAATTAATGGGAACCTTTCCCTAAGAATGTGAATATTTGAATAAAAGAATATTCTGAATTGGAATGAGGCGTATGTTGTGTTTGTGTAACATTTGTTTATTATAGACGCGGGTTATTTGGAAAGGCCGGGTTTATATCCATTCTGGATAACCAATTCGACGATAAGTCGAAGATGAAGACGGTGGTTGAAGACCGGAAGTCTTCACATCGTTTGGGTGATTATTGATGATCTTCATTGGGCTGTACACCCAAAATGAGGGAATCAGTTGGTGATCGTCCAAACGTACTTGGAGATAGATGGATATGCGAGGAAAGTGCCTCCGGTTTCGTTCAGACCCAGAACGAACTTGTAAATGGACTGTGTGTCTGACATTGGATTTTATTCTATGTTGATTGATCTCTATTAAATATACATCTGTTTGGTGATAGAGAATTTATTCTCTTGCTTAACGCCCTTCTCTGAGACGTACGAGCTCAGAGGTTGTATATTGATGGACATCAGTCGCATGGAGTGAATTGCCTGTGTGGCACGCCTAAGTGGCAGATGATCAAGGCTTCTGTGGAAAAGCAAAGTCTTGTAGTTGATGATCAAAGCACGGCTTGTGTGGCGCAGCTTTGTGTATGGCGTTAATTCGCGGGCCTCACACCTCGTTATGAGTCAAAAACGGGATAAGGACCCAAGGAGTGCACGACGTTTCTTTCTGGCTAGTGGTGGTGTCAGTGCTTAAACCAGCTGACATTTATATAGTTTTCACCTGTGTGGTTGTTAAAATGCGAGGAGCCTCGAATATATGGTCGATAACTGGCACTATGTGATCCGACGTACATACCATTATATATAGGTCCTATAGGACCGAGAAACGTCTGTTTAGGAATAACTAATCCTCAAAAGTGAGAGAGGACCGGCCTTGGAGGTTCCAGAGGATCGTAGTGGGGTCCTGAGACATTTGCTAGAGTGTCTCGAATGGAGAGGAGCTTGCCCCTTGCCTCGACTCATGACGGAAATCCAATTTCCAATACGTGATATTACGGTTTTATTTGTAGAGCCTAGTGTGGCGACATGATAGATGGTACCCATGCCGTCTAGGATTGATATGTATGATTGAAATTGTTTTGACACTATACACTTATAATAGTATCAAATGATTTATTTTAAACGTACCAAGCATGTTTGGCTATTATAAGGGAAAACCCTATCCTCAGGCTTGTGTTGCATTGTGTGATGGGACCTGGGTCTTATAATAACTCCATTTTTTGAAAAAGCATTGCAATGTTTATTCTAAGCACTGGTATTCTTGGGAGGAAACCCGTTCCGTGTTATACGGCGTGGTCCCTTGAATTACTCTCTTTTAAAGTAAAGTTCAAATAACTATTTTAGTTCTCACACCAGTCACATGACTGACCTGGAGTTTATTGTTTTAACCTAAACTCTAGGTGCCCCTATTTTCGACATGGGAAGCTAGTAGTTTTGGTTTTGCAGATTTGTATTCACAGGACCCTGGTTTACAACTGGAACGATGCTCGAAAAGCTCTGTATCCGTGTATTACTTTCAGTTGTGTTTTGTATTATTTTTCCGCTGCTATGTACTTTATTGAAATCTCTGATATTCTTTGTTGTATAATATTTATTCATACTCTGTATATTCTTATATCTGATGGAATTGTTGTAATAATAATGAAATATTCTTCTGTTTGCGTTCCGATGTGTGTTGTTCTCAAGGCAATCCGGGCTTTCCTTACCGGGGAAGTTCGGGTGTTGTCAGTTTGGAATCAGAGCTTTGGTTTGTAGAGGTCGAGAACAAGATACATTGGAGCCAAATGAAAGAATCCCTCAGATATTGGATTAGTAATATCCAATTAGAATGACTCGTTAGAGATGGGATCAGTAGTATCCTAGAACGAGTGTGAAGAGTATATTTTTGAAATTAAAATTTGGAAACAAATTTGTTTTGAAAATTTAAATTGTTTTATTCGTATTTGAATATTTTATTTGGATTGAATTTGGACAATCCAATATATAAAGATTTTGCATATATGCGTCATGAACGTATATTCGAAGTTTTAATATACTGGATAGATATAGAATCACATTTTAGACACCCGGGGATGATTCTGATAATGGTGCATCATCATCAGCATTCATATTCGAGTTTCGAAGGTGTGATATCTATATATTCCATTAGACTGGTGCGAGAACCAAATTATAGCTAGAATACATCGTTGTGAATTGGCATCAAAAACATGATTTTATGTATATGTAGTAAAATTCTGAATTTGAAACGATAATCAACTAATTGATTGATGGTTGTGTTGTTTGTTTATTTGTTTGGAAATTTTGCACAGTTTAGCCTAATTGAATCAAATATTGAACTGTATTGAAAATTGTTTGAAATTGCATGCATATACATGTACTTACATTGAACAAGTCATAGCAAGGAGGCTAGAGCAGAAGAATAAAATTGTTTGCCCGACAAATAGGTACATGTTTACAAATTTATTGGTTTTGGATGACTTTATGAGACGGTTGGCAGCCGCTTGGCTTTTTCTTTTTCTTTTTGATTGAAGAAGGCCACGGGAGGCTATATGAAATATCCCGAAGTCCCCGGTGCAGGGGAGGTTATGGCGAAAATTTTCTGAAATTTAGGGTGTTAGCCAAATTTTTGAAAAATTTGAAAAGTTCTTAGAAACTGAAAAGTTGAAGAACTTAAGCCATAATGAAAATAATGGAAGTTGAGCTGATTAATTAAACAACTTTTGGTTTCGTTCCTCTTCGGGGACGAAAAGTTTTAAGTGGGGGAGATTGTAATAACTCGGAAATGCGAGCCAATTTGAAAATTTTATTTTAACAATTTTAGCAGATTTTGATTATTTAAAATGGATTATTTTAAATAATAACGACAGAATTTTTTTTTTGAATTGAATTCCAACGTATATATTTATATAGATCGTCATTGGAATATAAAAATTTATTTATATATATAGTAGGAATTGAAAATGTCGTGGTAGTTCGATAATTCCATTTCAAATTTCAATTGAACATACCGGTTGCAAAATAAACTGGATTTTAGCGAAACAAAAAATATTTGAATCTAATTGAGAATATCTTTCCAACGAATCCGAAAAATTGAAATTTCAATGCGGGAATCAAAAGTTATGCCCAGTTGAAAATTCAGAATAGTCGCTATGGAATTCAGGCCCTTAAAAATGGAAATTTTGCAAACGACCTCGGATTTAGACGAAACCACTTTTATTGGATCTGGGATGTAAAGTTATTGCTAGATTCAAAAATTTGTAATTTTTCAAATCAATATGTGAGCGTGGCAAAGGAAAACGCATTTAACCAATTTCAGTTGATTTTAATCGACTAGAAAAATGGCCATTTTTCAAACGGTCTCAGAATTCGACGAAATTAGTTTTGTTAGGACTGTATCGTCAATACAAAGCTAGAAAATATTTTTCGGGAATTTTTCTAGTTAGTATGTGGCCCCGGTAAATTGAAATGCATGTTCAAATTCAATTTATAGAGTTATATGTTGATTTTGACGGAAACTGATCGAAACAGTCGAATCAGCCTGCGAAACATATCCCATTGTGTTCGGAATGGGGGTAATTAGCTAGAGACGACAGGCGGTGGGTCTCGTTTGGAGGTCGAAAATAAAAGTTGCTTTTTGAAATTTTAAAATAATAAAATATATAATATTTATATAAACCCCCTTATCCTCCCTTCTCTCTCGTTTCGGTTCAGAAGAAAAAAAAAGAAACCCAAATCGAGGAACCGTCGTCGCCTGGGGGGGACCGCCACCTGCACCGCTGCTCCCTCACCCCGATGCGCCACCACCCCCTCCGCTTCCATCTCCCCCTCTCCTTCCTCCTCGCATTGAGCGCGACCCCCCTTCCCCCCTAAACACCAGCCACCTCCGAACCCCACCCCCCCCCCCCCCCCCCACCCGCCCCATAGCCTTCTCCACCTCGTGCGAACCCCTCCCTCCTTCCTCCTCCTAGATCGAAGTCACCCAACCACCGAGCGCCGATCACAGTGGCCCCACCGCCAGTGCCGCCACCCCCCTCAGCCCAGCGCCTCCCCCTTCTGTTGTAAGTTTATCTTTATTTCTTTCTTTTTATTTATTTATTTAATTTAATTTAATTTTATTTCATTTTCTGATGTTATTTAAATTGGAAAAAAAACCATATATTTTTAAGTATGAAAAGCATATATTTTTGAACAAGAAAAGCACATATTTTTATCATGAGAAAAGATTAGTTTTTAAAACGTGAACGGACTTGATTTTTATCGTATGAACGACTTCATAAAAATATAATTTTTATATAGTAGAGGTAATAAAAATTCGATCTTTATATAGTAGCGATTATAAAAATTTGATTTTTTTATGCTAGAGAAAATAAAATTATAATTTTTATATAGTAGAGATAATAAAAATACTATCTTTATATGTGTTGTAGCGAATTAACAATATAAAGAAGTGATTTTGTTTAAAATATAAGTTGAGATTTTAAAATATATATAAATTCGATTTTTATATATAAACAGTGAACATAAAGATCCAATTTTTATATATAGGAAGTGGAAATAAAAATAGAACTTTTATCTATATAGTAGCAATGTAAAAATAGAATTTTTATCCATATAGAGTGATTATAAAAATATGAATTTTATATATGTAGTGGCTACGGACAATGAAAGTGGCAAAAGGCGAGCACAACGAAGATTTCTACATAAGAAGAGTCGTGGTACTGGATTAGCTAGTCGGTGAGAATTTCTCACTTTAAATTTTCTTTTCTAGTTTAAATTATATACTAGGATGCAGATGGTGCTTAGTAGCACCCGACACCCGTCGTCCACAGACCATGGATGGCTTGTATGTTTCATTATTTGTTGTGGTGAAAATTGATTGTGTGTTGTGAAATGAAATAAAATATTTATAAGAATATTTTATCGTTAAAAATATAATTTTTAACGGATATGTGAATAAATAAATATTAATAAATAAATCGAACGATTTGTTTATATACACTGATTTGACTGATATTGATTGGACGATATATTTTGCACATCGCCCAACCGCATATAAAAATATGTGTTTGTTGATTTGAAACCCCACACGGGTATTGGGATAATATACGATATACACTAATCCCAATAATTAGTTTTATGTCGATCGGTTGATTGACAAGCTGTTATAAGCGTTAGATATCTATGTTTGATGCTTATACAGAGTAGTGCACTTTGGATGATGGTTAATTATTTGTCAGTGCCATTATATACATGTGTTGGGTGGAATCCATATAATTAACATTATATGGTAATTGATTGGGCCTCATTCCAATTGGGAAAATAAAGAATATTAGAATATAAAAATAGTCATGTGTTGACGATGCTCGTGTGTTGAGAACATTCATGTGTTGAAACTATTCATGTGTTGAGTAAAATATTTTATCAATAAAATTTACATCTTTATCATATTTAAGATTAGGAACTACTTTACGGTTGGAGTCTGATTAAAAATCAAACGATAGATACCATAATTTTATAAAATATATTAGATAACAAAAATAGTCATTTGTTGACAGTACTCATGTGTTGAGATTAGTCAAGTGTTGAAAGAAATATATATTCATGTGTTGAATAGAATAAATATTCATTTGTTGAATAGAATAACGAATTTATTGAGATATATAAAGCCGTGTGGATTAGAGTTGCGCTATTTTGACGTGAATGATATTTATATCGATTTTATTCATTTTAATAATGAATATAGAAAAAGAAGTGATTTCAAAATATAACGTTTTGAACATATTATCATTTATATAGTAATGATATGAAATATTTAATTTTGATTTGAAATTGAATATCGAGTTGAAATCGTTTCGAAAACGAATTTAAAACAATTTATAAAATACGGTTTAAAAGGAAATCGACGAAATATATATAATATATATATATTATATATATAATGGCCTAAATAGAATGCGCCGCACTGCGGCAGTTCGCGAATTTTGACCATTGACTTCGAAGTGACATTACGGGAGATCCGACCGTCGGATTCTCCTAAAACCGGAACCGTTGGGTTCGTACCGAAATGAGAATTCCAAAATTAGAAATTTGAAATCTAACGGTTGAATTTTGAACTATGTCCACATCAAATTTGGAAAAGGTCGCTGTAAGTGCAGTTCGATTGCCATTGATGGAAATCGACTTTACGAGCTTTGATAAAATTATTAAAAATAGTAATAATTTGTGTAAAATCATAAGAAATGATTTGGCAAGAATTGGGATGTAAATTTCTAAATTTGAAAGGATAAAAATAAATTTTTATCGAAATGAACTAGTTTTGAACTAGATTTGAAATGGTTTTGAAAATAATCAAAATTTCCAATACGTGAATTGGAATGGATTTGGATCGAAATTGTCTTTGGAATATTTCGATGTTGGATTTCGTGATTATACAGATGTGGTTGTGGAAATTTGAAAGATATATTCATATCGTTATTTCCAATATGATATTTGTTGGTCGCAGAATTTGATACTGGAATTGAATTTAAAGTGATTTTGGGTTTATCATGAGAGGTATTTTGAATAACACCTGTTCTTTAACCCGATTAACAATGGAAAGTGATTTTGGGTTTATCGTGAACCGTGTTTTAAATGACGTTGGTTCTTTAAACCAGTTAAAGATAGGATATTGATTTTTGAGAAGATTAAAATTAAGTGGAGTTTTAATGAATCTGTAATTAGATTGAAATGTGAATTGTTAATTTAAATTATCAAATTTGGAAAGTGATCGAGAATGGAGTATCACCAGTTCTGCTCCAAAGGGATAGTTAAATCTTTAATTAGATTTGAACGTGAAATGATAATTAATTTTACCGATAGCACCGTGGGGTTAGATATGGAGTATTACCAGTTTTGCTCCATGGGACGAATAGGTTGGGATTGGGAAATAAAATATATAATTACTTCGGTGTGGTTCGCTAATCCCGACTAGTTTGGAAAACCATAATATGGTTTGAAATGATATCCAAATGAAGATTAAAGAATAAATTTAGAAGAATTTATCTTTGATAAAATTAATGGAAACCTTTCCCTAAGAATGTGAAAATTTGAATAAAAGAATATTCTGAATTGGAATGAGGCGTATGTTGTGTTTGTGTAACATTTGTTTATTATAGACGCAGGTTATTCGGAAAGGCCGAGTTTATACCCATTCTGGATAACCGATTCGACGATAAGTCGAAGATGAAGACGGTGGTTGAAGACCGGAAGTCTTCACATCGTTTGGGTGATTATTGATGATATTCATTGGGTTGTACACCCAAAATGAGGGAATCAGTTGGTGATCGTCCAGACGTACTTGGAGATTGATGGATATGCGAGGAAAGTGCCTCCGGTTTTGTTCAGACCCAGAACAAACTTGTAAATGGACTGTGTGTCTGACATTGGATTTTATTCTGTGTTGATTGATCTCTATTAAATATACATCTGTTTGGCGATAGAGAATTTATTCTCTTGCTTAACGCCTTTCTCTGAGATGTACAAGCTCAGAGGTTGCATATCGTTGGACATCAGTCGCATGGAGTGAATTGCCTGTGTGGTACGCCTAAGTGGCAGATGATCAAGGCTTTTGTTGAAAAGCAAAGTCTTGTGGTTGATGATCAAAGCAAGGCCAGTGTGGCGCAGCTTTGTGTATGGCATTAATTCGGGAGCCTCACACCTCGGTATGAGTCAAAAACGGGATAAGGATCGAAGGAGTGCACGATGTTTCTTTCTAGCTAGTGGTGGTGTCAGTGCTTAAACCGACTGACATTTATATACTTTTCACCGGTGTGGTTGTTGGAATGCGAGGCGCCTCGAATATATGGTCGATAACTGGCACTATGTGATCTGATGTACAGACCATTACATATAGGTCCTATAGGACCGGGAAACGTGAGTTCAGGAATAACTAATCCTCAAAAGTAAGAGAGGACCGGTCTTGGAGGTTCCAAACGATCGTAGTGGGGTCCTGAGACATTTGCTAGAGTGTCTCGAATGGAGAGGAGCCTGCCCCTTGCCTCGACTCATGACGGAAATCTAGTTTCCAATACGTGATATTGCGGTTTTATTTGTAGAGCCTATTATGGCGACATGATAGATGGTACTCATGCCACCTAGGATTGATATGTATGATTGAAATTGTTTTGACACTATACACTTATAATAGTATCAAATGATTTGTTTAAACGTACCAAGCATGTTTGGCTATTATAAGGGAAAACCCTATCATCCGACTTGCGTTGCATTGTGTGATGGGACCTGGGTCTTATAATAACTTCATTTTATGAAAAAGCATTGCGTTGTTTATTCTAAGCACTGGTATTCTTGGGAGGAAACCCGTTCCGTGTAATACGGCGTGGTCCCTTGAATTACTCTCTTTTAAAGTAAAGTTCGAATAACTGTTTTAGTTCCTACACCAGTCACATGACTGACCTGGAGTTTATTGTTTTAACCTAAACTCTGGGTGCCCCTATTTTCGACACGGGCACCTAGTAGTTTTGGTTTTGCAGATTTATATTCACGGGATCCTGATTTACAGCTGGAACGATGCTCGGAAAGCTCTGTATCCGTGTATTACTTTCAGTTGTGTTTTGTATTGTTTTTCCGCTGCTATGTAATTTATTGAAATCTCTGATATTCTTTGTTGTATAATATTTATTCATACTCTTTATATTCTTATATCTGATGGAATTATTGTAATAACAATGAAATGTTCTTCTGTTTGCGTTCCGATGTGTGTTGTTCTCAAGGCAATCCGGTCTTTCCTTACCGGGGAAGTTCGGGTCGCTGTCAGTTTGGAATCAGAGCTTTGGTTTACAGAGCTCGAGAACAAGGTACATTAGAGTCAAATGAAAGAATCCCTCAGATATTGGATTAGTAATATCCAATTAGAATGACTCGTTCAAGATGGGATCAGTAGTATCCTAGAACGAGTGTGAAGAGTATATTTTTGAAATAAAAATTTGGAAACAAATTTGTTTTGAAAATTTAAATCGTTTTATTCGTATTTGAATATTTTATTTGTAATGAATTTGGACAATCCAATATATAAAGATTTTGCATATATGCGTCATGAACGTATATTCGAAGTTTTAATATACTGGATAGATATAGAATCACATTTTAGACACCCGGGGATGATTCTGATGATGGTGCATCATCATCATCAGCATTCATATTCGAGTTTCGAAGGTGTGATATCTATATATTTCCATTAAACTGGTGTGAGAACCAAATTATAGCAAGAATACATTGCTGTGAATTGGCATCAAAAACATGATTTTCTGTATATGTAGTAAAATTAAGAATTTGAAACGATAATCAACTAATTGATTAATGGTTGTGTTGTTTGTTTATTTATTAGAAAATTTTGCACCGTTTAGCCTAATTGAATCAAATATTGAACTGTATTGAAAATTGTTTGAAATTGCATGCATATACATGTACTTACATTGAACAGGTCATAACAAGGAGGCTAGAGCAGAAGAATAAAATTGTTTGCTTGACAAATAGGTACATGTTTACAAATTTATTGGGTTTGGATGACTTTATGAGCCGATTGGCTAGCCGCTTGGCTTTTTCTTTTTCTTTTTGATTGAAGAAGGCCATGGGAGGCTATATGAAATATCCCGAAGTCCCCGGTGCAGGGGAGGTTATGGCGAAAATTTTCTGAAATTTAGGGTGTTAGCCAAATTTTTGAAAAATTTGAAAAGTTCTTAGAAACTGAAAAGTTGAAGAACTTAAGCCATAATGAAAATAATGGAAGTTGAGCTGATTAATTAAACAACTTTTGGTTTCATTCCTTTTCGGGGACGAAAAGTTTTAAGTGGGGGAGATTGTAATAACTCGGAAATGCGAGCCAATTACAAATTTTTATTTTGGCAATTTTAGCGGATATTGATTATTTAAAATGGATTATTTTAAATAATAACAACAGAAAATTATTTTGAATAGAATTCGAACGTATATATTTATATAGATCGTCGTTGGAATATAAAAATTTATTTATATATATAATAGGAATTGAAAATGGCGCGGTAGTTCGATAATTCGATTTCAAATTTCAATTGAACATACCGGTTGCAAAATAAACCGGATTTTAGCCAAACCAAAAATATTTGAATCTAATTGAGAATATCTTTCCAACGAATCCGAAAAATTGAAATTTCATAGCGGGAATCAAAAGTTATGCCCTGTTGAAAATTCAGAATTGTCGTTATGGAATTCAGGCCCTTAAAAATGGAAATTTCGCAAACGACCTCGGATTTCGACGAAACCACTTTTGTTGGATCCGGGATGTAAAGTTATTGCTAGATTCCAAAATTCGTAATTTTTCGAATCAATATGTGAGCGTGGCAAAGGAAAGCGCATTTGACCAGTTTCAGTTGATTTTAATCGACTTGAAAAATGGCCATTTTTCAAACGTTCTCAGAATTCGACAAAATTAGTTTTGTTAGGACCGTATCGTCAATACGAAGCTAGAAAATATTTTTCGGGAATTTTTCTAGTTAGTATGTGGCCCCGGTAAATTGAAATGCGCGTTCAAATTCAATATATAGGGTTATATGTTGATTTTGATGGAAACTGATCGAAACAGTCGAATCCGCCTGCGAAACAAATCCCATTGTGTTCGGAATGGGGGTAATTAGCTAGGGACGACAGGTGGTGGGTCTCGTTTGGAGGTCGAAAACAAAAGTTGCTTTTTGAAATTTTAAAATAATAAAATATATACTATTTATATAAACCGCCCCCCCCCATCCTCCCTTCTCTCTCGTTTCAGTTCAGAAGAAAAAAAAGAAACCCAAATCGAGGAACCGTCGTCGCCTGGGGGGACCGCCACCTGCGCCGCTGCTCCCTCACCCCGATGCACCACCCCCTCCGCTTCCATCTCCCCCTCTCCTTCCTCCTTGCGTTGAGCGCGCCCCCTATTTCCCCCTAAACCCTAGCAACCTTCGAACCCCCCTGTGCCACAGCCTTCTCCACCTCATGCGAACCCCTCCCTCCTTCCTCCTCCTAGATCGAAGTCACCCAACCAACGAGCGCCGATCACAGTGGCCCCACCGCCAGTGCGGCCACCCCCCTCAACCCAGCGCCTCTCCCTTCGGTTGTAAGATTATCTTTATTTCTTTCTTTTTATTTATTTAATTTTATTTTATTTTCTGATGTTATTTAAATTGGAAAAAAAACCATATATTTTTAAGCATGAAAAGCATATATTTTTGAACAAGAAAAGCACATATTTTTATCATGAGAAAAGATTAGTTTATAAAACGTGAACGGACTTGATTTTTATCGTATGAACGGCTTCATAAAAATATAATTTTTATATAGTAGAGGTAATAAAAATTCGATCTTTATATAGTAGCGATTATAAAATTTTAATTTTTATATGTTAGAGAAAATAAAAATATAATTTTTATATTGTAGAGATAGTAAAAATACGATCTTTATATGTGTTGTAGCGAATTAACAATATAAAGAAGTGATTTTGTTTAAAATAAAAGTTGATATATATATATATATAAATTCAATTTTTAAATATAAACAGTGAACATAAAGATTCGATTTTTATATATAGGAAGTGGAAATAAAAATAGAATTTTTTATCTATACGGTAGCGATGTAAAAATAGAATTTTTATCCATATAGAGTGATTATAAAAATATGATTTTTATATATAGTGGCTACGGAAAATGAAAGTGGCAAAAGGCGAGCACGACGAAGATTTCTACATAAGAAGAGCCGTGGTATTGGATTAGCTAGTCGGTGAGAATTTCTCACTTTAAATTTTCTTTTCTATTTTAAATTATATACTAGGATGCAGACGGTGCTTACTAGCACCCGACACCCGTCGTCCATAGACCATGGATGGCTTGTATGTTTGACTATTTGTTGTGGTGAAAATTGATTGTGTGATGTGAAATGAAATAAAATATTCATATAGTTAAGAATATTTTATCGTTAAAAATATAATTTTTAACGGATATGTGAATAAATAAATATTTATAAATAAATCGAATGATTTGTTTATAAACACTGATTTGACTAATATTGATTGGGACGATAAATTTTACACATCGCCCAACGGCACAAATAAAAATATGTGTTTGTTGATTTGAAACCCCACACGGGTATTGGGATAATATACGATGTACACTAATCCCAATAATTAGTTGTATGTCGATCGGTTGATAGACAAGCTGTTATAACCGTTTGATATCTAAATTTGATGCTTATACAGAGTAGTGCACTTTGGATGATGGTTGATTATTTGTCAATGCCATTATATACATGTGTTGGGTGGAATCCATATAATTAACATTATATGGTAATTGATTGGGCCTCATTCCAATTGGTAAAATAAAGAATATTAGAATATAAAAATAGTCATGTGTTGACGATGCTCATGTGTTGAGAATATTCATGTGTTGAAACTATTTATGTGTTGAGTAAAATATTTTAACAATAAAATTTACATCTTTATCATATTTAAGATTAGGAACTACTTTACGGTTGGAGTCTGATTAAAAATCAAACGATAGATACCATAATTTTATAAAATATATTACATAACAAAAATAGTCATGTGTTGATAGTACTCATGTTTTGAGATTAGTCATGTGTTGAAAGAAATATAGATTCATGTGTTGAATAGAATAAATATTCATTTGTTGAATAGAATAACGAATTTATTGAGATATATAAAGCCGTGTTGATTAGAGTTGCGCTATTTTGACGGGAACGATATTTATATCAATTTTATTCGTTTTTATAATGAATATAGAAAAAGAATGATTTCAAAATATAACGTTTTGAAAATATTATCATTTATATAGTAATGATATGAAATATTCAATTTTGATTTGAAATTGAATATAGAGTTGAAATCGTTTCGAAAACGAATTTGAAACGATTTATAAAATACGTTTTGAAAGGAAACCAATGAAATATATATAATATATATTTATATATTATATATATAATGGCCTGAATAGAATGCGCCGCGCCGCGGCAGTTCGCGAATTTCGACCATTGACTTCGAAGTGACGTTACGGGAGAACCAACCGTCGGATTCTCCTAAACCAGAACCCTTGGGTTCGTATCGAAAAGAGCTTTCCAATAAATATTATAAATTTGAAATCTAACGGTTGGATTTGGAACTATGTCCAAATCAAATTTGGAAAAGTTCGCTGTAAGTGCAGTTCGATAGCAGTTGATGGAAATCGACTGTACGGGCTTTGATAAAATTATTAGAAATAGTAATAATTTGTGTAAAATCATAAGAAATGATTTGGCAAGAATTGGGATGCAAATTTCCAAATTTGAAAGGATAAAAATATTTTTTTATCGAAATGAACTAGTTTTGAACTAGATTTGAAATGGTTTTGAAAATAATCAAAATTTCCAATACGTGAATTGGAATGGATTTGGATCGAAATTGTCTTTGGAGTATTTCGATGTTGGATTTCGTGATTATACGGATATGGTTGTGGAAATTTGAAAGATATATTCATATCGTTATTTCCAATACGATATTTGTTGGTCGTAGAATTTGATATTGAATATAAGCCGATATATTTTCTATTCAGAGCCTTGTATTTAATTTCAAATGTGATTTGGGTTTGTCGTGAATGGTGTCTTCATTAACACTGTTCTTAAACCCAGTTGAGAAAAAGATTAAATCTTTCTATTTAGATTTAATGAAGTGCACCAATTAAATTATGTTAATTGGAATTGAATTTAAAGTGATTTTGGGTTTATCGTGAGAGGTGTTTTGAATAACACCTGTTCTTTAACCCGATTAACAACGGAAAGTGATTTTGGGTTTATCGTGAACCGTGTTTCAAATGACGTTGGTTCTTTAAACCAGTTAAAGATAGGATATTGATTTTTGAGAAGGTTAAAACTAAGTGAAGTTTTAATGAATCTGTAATTAGATTGAAATGTGAATTGTTAATTTAAATTATCAAATTTGGAAAGTGATCAAGAACGGAGTATCACCAGTTCTTCTCCAAAGCAATAGTTAAATCTTTAATTAGATTTGAACATGAAATGGTAATTAATTTTACCGATAGCACCGTGGTGTTAGATATGGAGTATTACCAGTTTTGCTCCATGGGATGAATAGGTTGGGGTTGGGAAATAAAATAAATAATTACTTCGGTGTGGTTCGCTAATCCCGACTAGTTTGGAAAACCATAATATGGTTTGAAATGATATCCAAAGGAAGATTAAAGAATAAATTTAGAAGAATTTATTTTTGATAAAATTAATGGGAACCTTTCCATAAGAAAGCAAAATTTTGAATAAAAGAATATTCTGAATAGGAATGAGGCGTATGTTGTGTTTGTGTAACATTTATTTATTATAGACGCGGGTTATTCAGAAGGGCTGGGTTTATACCCATTCTGGATAACCGATTCGACGATAAGTCGAAGATGAAGACGGTGGTTGAAGACCGGAAGTCTTCACATCGTTTGGGTGATTACTAATGATCTTGATTGGGCTGTACACCGAAAATGAGGGAATCAGTTGGTGATCGTCCAGACGTACTTGGAGATGGATGGATATGCGAGGAAAGTGCCTCCGGTTTCGTTCAGACCCAGAACGAACTTGTAAATGGAATGTGTGTCTGACATTGGATTTTATTCTTTGTTGATTGATCTCTATTAAATATACATCTGTTTGGCGGTGGAGAATTTATTCTCTTGCTTAACGCCCTTCTCTGAGACGTACGAGCTCAAAGGTTGTATATCGACGGACATCAGTCGCATGGAGTGAATTGCCTGTGTGGCACGCCTAAGTGGCAGATGATCAAGGCTTCTGTTGAAAAGAAAAGTCTTGTGGTTGATGATTAAAGTACAGCCTGTATGGCGCAGCTTTGTGTATGGCATTATTTCGCGAGCCTCACACCTTGGTATGAGTCAAAAACGGGATAAGGACCCAAGGAGTGCACGACGTTTCTTTCTAGCTAGTGGTGGCGTCAGTGCTTAAACCGGCTGACATTTATATACTTTTCACCTGTGTGGTTGTTGGAATGCGAGGTGCCTCGAATTTATGGTCGATAACTGGCACTATGTGAGCCGACGTACAGACCATTATATATATGTCCTATAGGAACGCGAAACGTGTGTTCAGGAATAACTAATCCTCAAAAGTAAGAGAGGACCGACCTTGGAGGTTCCAATGGATCATAGTGGGTTCCTGAGACATTTGCTACAGTGTCTCGAACGGAGAGCAGCTTGCCCCTTGCCTCGACTCATGACGGAAATCCAATTTCCAATACGTGATATTGCGGTTTTATTTGTAGAGCCTAGTATGGCGACATGATAGATGGTACCCATGCTGCCTAGGATTGATATGTATGATTGAAATTGTTTTGACACTATACACTTATAATAGTATCAAATGATTTGTTTTAAACGTACCAAGCATGTTTGGCTATTATAAAGGAAAACCCTATCCTCCGGCTTGCGTTGCATTGTGTGATGGGACCTGGGTCTTATAATAACTTAATTTTTTGAAAAACCATTGCGTTGTTTATTCTAAGCACTGGTATTCTTAGGAGGAAACCAGTTCCGTGTTATACGGCGTGGTCCCTTGAATTACTCTCTTTTAAAGTAAAGTTTAAATAACTGTTTTAGTTCTCACACTAGTCACATGACTGACCTGGAGTTTATTATTTTAACCTAAACTCTGGGTGCCCCTATTTTCAACACGGGCAGCTAGTAGTTTTGGTTTTGCAGATTTATATTCACAGGATCCTGATTTACAACTGGAATGATGCTCGGAAAGCTCTGTATCCATGTATTACTTTCAGTTGTGTTTTGTATTGTTTTACCGCTGCTATGTAATTTATTGAAATCTCTGATATTCTTTGTTGTATAATATTTATTCATACTCTGTATATTCTTGTATATGATGGAATTGTTGTAATAACAATGAAATGTTCTTCTGTTTGCATTCCGATATGTGTTATTCTCAAGGCAATCCAGGCTTTCCTTACCGGGGAAGTTCGGGTCGCTACAAGCAGCAGCCAACAGTACAACGCCACTACTTGAGAACGCAACTCATATTTAAAATCAAATTTAGCATAATTATATTCAGGGGAAACTAAACTAAATATAAATTCATGATCAGTTGATTGAAGAGAATCCGTCGAATCGAATGGTATGATTCAAATAGCAAATGAAACCAAAAACAAAAATTTTACATAGTAGTTTCTCACTGTATTTTTGTAATGCAGCAAAAACTACTACTATCAGATGCAATTTTTAACTTATGTCACAAATGCAACCAATTAAAAAAAATCTTCATTTAACATTATACTTTTCAGCTATTCTATGTCAAAGCCCATACGGTGCAATAGAAGGTGGAAAATGGGTAGGAGATATTAAAAGGAGGAATTTTTGTACACTCATTATGAGAAAATAGGTACGAGACATTCAAATCAAACGAAATTTAGTGTTTCTTCTCGAATTGGATTCAGATAATTTGTTGTTTCACCTACTCTGTGTATGTCATCCATGCATTTGCCTTTATTGATGTTTAATTTATTCCTTTTGTATAGTGATTTTAACTATGCATTTGTTCTTTGATTCTTTTTTTTATTTCCCCGCTTTATGTATGCATAACTAAATTTACACTATGTAGCAAAATGTTAATAAGAAATGTGAAGCAGACGGGAAAGAACGACAGAGATATCTTAAATATACGAAGGAAAACAGAACTGACAATAGAGATACTTTTCCTCTTTCGTGCTTATACTTTAGAAATTTTACATCAACATTATCCACCATTGTTTGGTACCATATTTTTTATATCTCATTTTAACCATTTATTTTAACAGCGGCACAGAGCCAGTGGAAAAAAAGACAAGTGAATGTGTATGGTAGGAGGGTAATAAGAGCATTTCCAGCAGTAGGAATGCTCTTTAAAGTGGGGACAATCCCCCACTTTAATCTGCAAACTCTCGTTGTAGCAGTAGGAATTCAAGCGCGAGTTTGCAGCTAAAGTGGGGATTGTCCCCACTCTTTTTTTTTTTTTTGAGAACATGGGTCCTTAAACAGCGAAATGAATGCCGTTTATACCTTAAACGGTATTCATTTCGCCGTTTATCCAAAAGGTATTTCTGATCACTGTTTAACGTTTTCTTTTTCCTATATGAATTCTGATTTCTATTTTGGTATGTTTGCAACATTGGTTGTTTAAATTGCATAAGTATTTAGATGATTTTTTTTCATGTTTTTTAATTTACAATAGGCAAATTTTATTCAAACACCGCAAATTGCTTTACCTACACCATGGGATTTTAAATAAATTTGAGAACAAAATGACCTTATTAAAAAAGAATCTATATTAAAGAATGAAAATATATACTATTCTCCTTTTTTTGCATTATGTATACTCAATATAATTTCTCTTGAAAAGTTAGTATATTATAAATTAATTTATATCACTGGCTAAATTAATTTTATATTTCTTTTGAGGATTAAAATATATTCATATCATTACAAGCAACATTTATATATAGTCAATTTTAACCGTTTTCACTTCAATTAAATATAAAATTAAAATTCAAAACTAACTACTAAAATTAATGTTATACAGAGTACTAAATTCTTCTGCCTTTTATTCAAATTTATTCATGTTTAAATTTAACACATAAAATTAACTAGTTTTACTTTCTAATATTTAAAAAAATAAGTTCAAATTTTTATCATCTAAAATTAAAAGTGATTTAAAAATAAAATAATCAAATAATTTAAGTTACTAGTGTTAAAATAAAAGTTTATTTTTAGGTTTAGGTAAATATATTGCAATGAGTTCCTAGTTTTATATAATTTAGTTTTAAGGTTAAAGAGATAAAAGGTGACGAAAATATAAAAGGGTAATTTTGTGAAAGACATGGTGTATGAAAAGAAATCTTCGGTGTATGCTATTTCATTTCATTTTACGGTGTATGTTGAGAAATTATAGATGTATGAATATAATTAGCCTTCATAACATGTTTACTTTTTTTTTAAACTTGATAAATATGTATAACTCTACAGAATGTTATGTTCTATGGAAATCAAATATGTTAAATTCTATGAAAATTAAATATGTTAGATTATATGGAAATTAAATACGTTAAATTATATGGAAATTAAAGTTTTTTTGGAAACTAAATACATAAGATTCTATGGAAATTACTTATGTAGATTGTATAGAAATTATATATGTTAGAGTTGATAATTTTTTGTTTAGTGTATATGTTTACAAATGGAAAGTAAATATGTTAATTTTGATTGTTTAAATATTTGTTTTTTTATAGTTATTAATTAAAACATGCATTTTAGTAGGATATTTAGTTTGAAACTTGTTGGTTGTTGAATTCGTCACTGGTTCTCCTTATCTATTGAATACACAAGTCTCCGAGGCATGATGTGGTAATCGCTATCCTAAAACAGTATTTTCCCCCTTAATTCTGTGCACAAGTAATGACAAATCTGTTCGAAGATACAATGGAACATATATTGAATATCTTTAATTGGCATGCTTGCACAAGCACGGTGATTCACTATCTTGGAATTGATCGCTGCTGTAACAAAATGAAGGTGTTATAGCCTACAGAACTATAACTCGTATACTTTACTCAAGAATTTGGCAGAGTCTCGAGAATATTTTAATGGCAAAAAACAGTTTGAGAAAGGAGAAGAAGAGGAATTCAAGCTGTTAAAAAATGAATTTGGCCAGCCTTTATATTGGCAATGAAATGGTCATGACTGTTTGAATTCAAACAGCTACATCTTTTCGTTTGCAACAGTTCAGAAGCGTTGCAATTTTAAATGAACAGACGCGTCTTTTCATTTGCAACGGCTCTGTAGCGTTACAAATCCGAATTCTGCGCGTGCAATAGCATAACCCCAAGGCCCATCTTTTTACCTTTAAATGTTAATGTCCATGCCAATGTCATGCTCTTGCCTTATCTCTCCCTTCCTCTTTCTTTTGATATAATACATCATGGCTTTACATATATAGTGGCATACCTTGTTATGTTTCATAATGTGGGACAAATCAAAATTTTCCTTTTGTTCTTTCATTCTTTTATTTATTTCAAATTTCCTCCAACAATCCTATATCAAATTTCAAATAAATAATCCTCTTGTCATTTATATGTAGGAAAATTTATGTATAAGTATAGATGTCTTACAAAGTTGAATCTATACGTAGTGAAAACCCATCAAAGTATATTAGGACGGAGTGGTTAACTAAGCATTGAACCATCGATCCTATATGATCTACCAGATATGATTATCACACATTCATTTTCATTTTATCCAAATAGTATATATGCTCGACCCGTGGGTTGGCCTTGGTTCGGTACCTTCTTTCATGAAATTCCTTAGAGATCAAGCCAAAATCTCGCAGAAGGCGGCACCACCTTCATTGCATTCATATAGGTAGGTTTATCAGAAGTGCCTTATAACACACATCCCAACAGTATATCTGTTATAACCCTATTAAGTTCTAAGCAGAACATCCTCTCTTCGTCATTATAAGTACCAAGCACTTTTCCTTGGAATGTATGATAATACTTAGTTTTTCATATTAAATATTATAGTGCTTCCAACTGCAAACATATGAAGTACTTTTGCTCTTTGAACTCAAGATAACAAATTTCTTTATTATGTTGAGTTGAGTTTCCTTCATTGGCGATTCTTTTGTGTAGGCTTATCATTAAGTTTCTTGCAAGTACTTTAGTAAAAGGATTTGCCAAATTCTGGTTAGATCTCACAAATTATATGGTAATTACCCCCTCAGTGAGCATTTTCCTAACCGAACTGTGCCTTAGACTAATATGTCTAGATTTACCATTATAAACTTGGTTGTATGCCTCTGATAATGTAGATTGACTATCACAATGCACAGATATTTGTGGCATGGGTTTTGGCCACACAGGAATTTCTAATAATAAATTTAATAATCATTCCGCTTCTTTAGTACCAGAAGCAAGTGCTATAAACTCGGCAACCATTGTTGAATCAATAATACATGTTTGTTTCTTTGAAGCCCAGGATATTGCTTCCTTACCAAGAGTGAATATCCATCCACTAGTTGATTTATTATCTTCACTTCCAATGTTCCAACTTGCATCTATTACACTTGGATAACCATCGTAATGTATACCTTAATTTATGGTACCTTTTAGATACTTTAAAACTCTATACATTGCATTCCAATGGATATGACTAGGGTTACTAGTATATTTACTCATTTGGCATTAGCATAGGCAATATCTAGTTGTGTGCACGTCACAGCATACATCAAACTTCCAATAACTCTAGAATATTCGAATTGCTCTATAGCTCTTCCAGTATTAGTGTATAACTGCATATTTGGATCAAACGGAGTAGACATAGGTTTACAATCGAATAGATTGAACCTTTTCAAAATTTTCTCAATGTAATGAGACTGGGTAATTGATAACCCATCTTTTGTTTTCATGATTCTTATTCCAAGAATCATTTCAACTACTCCCATATCTTTCATGTCAAATCATGAAGATAGATATCTTTTAGTTTCTTCAATACTCGAAGTATCTGTTCCAAATATAAGCATATCATCCATGTAAAGGCATATAATTACATCTTTACCTAAATGAAACTTGTTGTAGACACATTTGTTAGATTCAAAAATCCTAAAGCCATTAGAAATAATAGTTTTATCAGCATGCCACTGCTTTGGTGCTTGTTTAAGACCGTAAAGTGATTTTATAAGTTAACATACCTTACGTTCTTGTCCAGGCATCACAAAACCTTCTGGTTGAGACATATTTATCTCTTCGTCAAGTTCACCATTTAAAAATGTTGTCTTGACGTCCATTTGATGAATTTCAAAATTATTGATAGAAGCAAATGCAGTTAAAGTTCTAATAGTTGAAATTTTAGCTACTAGGGCATATGTATCAAAATAACATATTCCTTCTTTCTGTGTGAATCATTTGGCAACTAATATAGCTTTGATTTTTCGATTGTGCCATCTTCTTTTAACTTTTTCTTAAATATCCATTTACATCCTATTGGTTTAGAACCAGGAGGTAAATTTACTAGTTTCCATGTTTTATTTCCCATAATAGAATTCATTTCATCATTTATGGCTTCTTGCCAAAATGATGAATCTTGAGATTTCATTGCCTCAGCATATGTTAAAGGGTCAGATTCTATATTTGTAGATATCATTAATTGATACTCTACATTATTTCTAGCTCCTTCAACCAAATATACGAAGAAATCTGGTCCAAAAGATTTCTTTATCCATCTTCGTTTACTTCTCCTAAGAGAATCACCATTTTCGTCGACATTTTCATCACTGTTTTCTAAAGGTTCAGTAGTTGGTTCATTAACCTCCACCATTTCACCAATAGGTGCACTAACCTCCAAAGTTTCATGAGTCGATTTATTTTGAATAGATGTAAATTTATTCTCATAAAACACTGCGTCTCTTGATTCTATTACTATATTTACATTGATAGAGCTATTAGGTTCTATTACTAGAAACCTATACCCTTTGCTATGTTGAGCATATCCTAAGAATATGCACTCAATAGCTTTTGTCCCATTTTCCTTATTTTTGGTTTGGGTAATCGGACAATCGCTCTACAACACCAGACTCGATAATAATCAATATTTGGCTTCCCTTTCTTCCAAAGTGCGTAAGAAGTAACTTTACTTTTCTTATGACGTACTCTATTTAGAATATAACATGCACTAAGTAAGGCTTCTCCCCAGAAACTAGTATTAATTCGGGAATTACACAACATTGCATTTACCATTTCGGTAAGAATTCTATTTTTCATTTCAGCCACTCCATTTTGTTGTGGAGTGTAAGAAATAGATGTTGCATGTATAATTCCTACTTATTCACAATATTCAGGAAATTGATACTTGATACCCCTATCAGACCTAAGTGTTTATATTTTATCATCACTTTGGTTTTCTTCTTCAGTTTTATAAGTAATGAATGACTTTAACACTTCACTTTTAGCATGCATAAGATAGACATTACAATATTTAGAGTAATCATCTATAAATGTGACCAAATATCTCTTTCCTCCTCTACTAGGAGTACTGCGTATATCACATACATCACTATGAATAAGTTGTAACAATTTTGTTGCACTTTCTGGTTTATAAGGAAATGGTTTTCTAGTGATCTTAGTTAATGAACATATCCTACACTTGTCAAACATATCATTTTCGTGTTTGGAAATTAAATTCAAAGATATCATATCAAGCATGTGTCTATGATTAACAAGTCCTAATCTATTGTGTCAAAATGAAAATGATTCAACAATATAAGCAGAATTCATACTTTTATTAATATCAACATTTAGTTTAATCGTACCATCACTCATGTACCCTTTTCCCACAAATATACTGCCTTTAGTCAACACATATTTGTCTTACTCAAAGACTTGTTTGAAACCAAACTTATTAAGAAGACTTCCCGATACAAGGTTCTTCCTTATTTCAGGTACATAATACACATCATTTAATGTTAGAAATTTTTTGGATGTGAATTCCAAACCAGCAATCCCCTTACCTTTGATTGTGGCCTTTGATGAATTTCCCACATAAAGGTAATCCTCATCTTCAATTGGTTCTAGTTTCTTGAATTGATTCTTGTCAATGCAGACATGCTTAGTAGCACCAGAATCGATACCTCAAGAATTGTCTTGTTCAATTATATTCACATCTGATATGACTGCGACAAACTTTTCTTTTTCAGATCGCTGCTTCTTTTCCAGAAGCAACAATCCCTTTTGAAATGTCCCGGTTTACCACAAAAGTAGCAACCACCATTTTTGCCTTTCTTGTTCTGGTTTTGGGATTTTTTGTTGTTCTTCCCTTTTCTCTTTTTATTAGAAGGGTTCTACGAAGTATTATTCGCATGCTTATCATCCACCATATTAACAATTGTTTCATCTTGGGCATCTTTCTGACTCAGTTGTTGTTTAACTTGCAAATATTGTGCAAGGCTGTCTAGACTCGTATCCTCCTTCATGTGTTTCAATGGCTTCCTTTGATCTCTCCAAGAAGGGGGTAATTTGTCTATTATCGAGGAGACCTTAATTTCCTCATCCATATTTAAATTATGTTGACTAAATTGATTAAGTATGTGTATAATATCATTGAATTGCTCTACAACTGAATGATCATCAGTCATTTTGTAATTAAAAATTTTGGTGGCTAGAAAATTCTTACTTGTTGCGTCTTCCATCAAATATTTCACCTCTAATGCATCCCAAACATCCTATGCAGTTACCTTGTTGTAGTACATATCGAAAAGTGTGTCCATCATCGCATTACAGATATGGCCTTTACAAATATAATCATCTTGTTCCCATTTGATCCATTCTCGTGTCTGTGCAATGGTTTCTGTTAATGGAAAAAAATGTCATGAAAACCAAAGATTCCAATAACTAGGAATAATTATTTGGTCATATAGGCAAGAACGAAAAGCAGTAAATAACACAAGAGATTTATAGCGGTTCGGCCTCGTGAGGGGCCTACGTCCACTTTGAAGCATTGTTGAAATATTATTGATCACAATAGGTTAAAAGGTTGAGACAATCTCATTACATTAGCTTCTAAGCTATATAATGTCATCATTATCATATATGATGTCATAATTGACATATATTACAAAATATAAGAAAAAGACACTTTTGCCCTTCTTCTTCCTTAAAGTGGAGATGCCATTAAAGGAGCTCTTATGAAGTCTCAAGGTCTCCTATTCCAACCCCTTTGAAGTGTGAGGCCATGGAATATTTATAGAAGAGGGTTTAGGTAGGGGTAGGTGGGAGTAGGTAGGAGTAAGTAAGAGTAGTTGAAAATGGAGGCCCATACCCAGAATTTCGCACCCGGACCCTGCGCATGCCAGAATTTAACACCCAGCCGTGGGGCGCGAATTTCGCACCTCGTGGGTTGCGAATTTTGTACCCCAAGGGGGTTGTGAAATTCATGCCTCTCAGGGTGCGAATTTCGCATACTGATGAGTGTGAATTTCGCACCGCTTAGGGGTGCGAAGTTCATAAAGTTCGCACCCTGAGGGGTGTGAAGATCGCCTTTTTGGGAGGTGCGAAGGTCATGGGTATAGGTGTTTTGGTGGCCCGAGGTTCGGGTTCATGGCTCATATTGTGAGGTCTTTGTTTGGCAACGATCGGAGGAGCGGCAAAGTTCACGGAAGTTGTTGGCTGAATCTTGACTTTGAGTCGATCTGGTAATTCTGGGCAACACACTTTTTTGGCTGGTGCGAAGGTCGATCACCACCGGGACTGTGGGGCCCCGGACCCCCATCGGCGTTGCGTCCGTACCCGCTCGACGGCTCGCCTTCGGGTTGGTTGCGGACGGATACTGATGGCGGTCGCGTTCGAGGGATGCGACATTCTGCTAGTGGCCAGACTCGAGTCTTCTAGTACTGGCGACGCTTCTGGGCTGTAATACCACGCGATATGTTGAGTCGAGCATGTCTTGCATACTTTTGGGAACCGACCAAAAGGCCGGTTAACAGTTTCATCTTCTGCCTCTGCTGGTTTTGGCGTAGTTAAAACATAAACAACTTTCATACCAGCCAATAAGAAATGCATCTTCTTCTGCCAACGTAGGAAATTAAAACCATCAAAGCGCTCTAATTTTGTGAAATTAGCAGCAAACTTTTTAAGACTACAAGGAGTCATTTTAAAAATATTGTTTTAGATTGTTGGATGTTGAATTCATTGTTGGTTTTCCTTATCTTTTGAATACATAAATCTCTAAGGCACGATGTGATGATAGCTATCTTAAAACAGTATTTGCCCATTTAATTGTATGCATGAGTAATGGCAAATCTGTTTGGAGATCCAATGAAGCATATATTGAATATCTTTAATCGGTGTGTTTGCACAGACATGGCGATTCACTATCTTGGAATTGATCGCTGCAGTGACAAGATGAACGAGTTATATCCTACTGAACTATAACACGTATAATTTACTCAAGAATTTGGCAAAGTCTCGAGAATATTTTAATGGAAGAAAATAGTTTAAGGAAGGAGAAGAAGAGGAACTCGAGATGTTCAAAAATGAATTTGGGCAGCCTTTATATAGGCAATGAAGAGACGCAACCATTTTCCAACGGTCATGACTGTTTTGAATTCAAACAGTTGCACCTTTTCGTTTGCAACAGTTCAAAGGCATTGCAAATTTAATGAACGGATGCGTCTATTCATTTGCAATGCCACTGAAGCATTACAAATTCGAATTCTGCGCGCTAAAAAACATGATGGATCTGTGCAAGCCCATTTGCATTCTTAGGCCCAATTGATCACGAGACCCCATGGCTCACTGCCCGTCTTTTGACCTTTAAATATTAATGTCCGTGCCCCCGTGCCAATGTCATATTCTTGCCTTATCTCTCCCTTCCACTTTCTTTTGATATAATACATCATGTCTTTACATATATAGTGGCATACCTTGTTATATTTCATGATGTGGGACAAATCAAATTTCCCTTTTGTTCTTTCCTTCTTTTATTTATTTCAAATTTCCTCCTACTAAACTTGCTTACTTGATCATTTAAGCATCCACAAACAAGCTTAGTAGTTTTCTTAAGTTAATCATAAAGTCAAAATGGAAAACAAATTACATTGATTCGGCTTTGAAAATAAAAACAAGCCTACAAACCAAAATTAAAACAAACTAAAAAAACACACATAATCATTCAAACTGAAAACCAACCTAGGAAATTAATGTTCGAAACAAATTCTTCATAACGGATCCCGAATAATTCTTCTAAGTACAGAACTTCCCTCTTCGTTTTGATATGTTTGATGTTGCACTCTCATAATGCTTTGTTTTTGGGTTAAAACATACTCTAAAACCTCTCTAGAAAGATGAGAAATGTCTTTCCTTAGAAACTCGTTTTCTTCCTTTTCACGTAAACGTCTTTCACGTGCCTTTTTCAATTCATTTATCTCTCGAAGAGCTCGATTTCTTTCTGCATCATGTTGACCATTAAATTCAGTTCTCTTTAGCAAAGCTCGGGCTCTTTCTGCATCCTGTTGATCTTGTAATTTTAAAACTCTTAATTTCTGCTCTTTTAGCTTTAGTCTTTCGTCTTTTCTTCGCTTATCACTTTGGACAATCAAATCGCTTACCTCCTTGTTTTTCAATAATGAACGCTTACTGGATTTTATCCCTTCGGCATGACCATCAGCTCCTACGTACAACATTCCCGAAGTTTGAGACAGTGGACTGTTATTATTTCCATCATCGTCTACCGATATAGGAGATCCGATTGAATTGGATGGGGATGAATCCATATAAAGTCTTGAAGCTATATTTCTCAAGATTGATGCTTTGGTATCTTCCTGATCAATATCATTCGGTTTAGATAGAGTTTCCTAACGAGGCAGTAACGAAAGAATCTGACGAGCTTCATGAACAATAAATTCACTATTATACGCATCAGATATATTTTGTCGTAATTTTCCATAAAGTCTCTTTGTGTCTTCCCACTTCTCAGTCTGTCTCCCTTTTGTGTTATTATACCTTTGTATCTGGTACACATGGTATTTAGATTATACCATGTCGTCTTTGTGATATCAAATGATCGTTTCGTGTTGCATTCAGGGTCCAGATTGTATAGCTTGTTCACTCTAGTAAAGAAGAACTTCCCAGTCGACCAACCTGCTAGAACGACAGATGCTTTTACATAAGCGTTGGCTAACACCTTATAGTCATAGGCTTCCCTGCCTTGCAACCTTGTGTGCTTGCATTTAGAGAATCCCTAGCTTGAGAATCCTTAGGCTTTCGTTTGGTGTCTACTGTTTTTTTCCTTTCCTATAGTTTTCTCCATTACAACAGGATTTGTTTCTTGGGCTATAGGAATAAGCATGGGCTGCGAGCTAAACATACTCGGGTTTAAAGGAAAAGGGTTATACATATTACCAAACTGCTATGCGAAGCTGAATTAGTTAAGTAATTGACTTTATTTTGGAGTAAGAAACTGCATTGGATTTGCTTGTGGAGCTTCGGATTGTGATAGCAAACTTGGAAAGTTTGCGAGACTTTCATCATACAAGCCATCGTTGTTGTTGTTGCTTGAGATTTCCATTAAAAGTTGTTATTTTTTATTTAGTTCAGATAGCTTTTAATAACTGATGATGTTTACACATACTATACACCAATATATAAACACTATCGTTGCTTATTATTACTTTTGAAACTGAATAGTCTTCTTACGCTATAATTGTATTGTCTAGTCTAGACTTATCAACTTTCTGGAAAATGACTACTTCTTTTACCTCCAATGAATGAAGATTGTAAAAGCTTATCGGCATTATTGTAAACAATTGTCAGATTTATCGAATGACGTGAAAACAGTTGTTCGCTTTATCGGTTGTTGTGAAAGTGGTCTCTAACTTTATTGAATCCCATGGAATAGCTGTCCACTTTATCTTTTGTTGGGAAAGGAGTATACAACTTTATCGATTGCCATGAAAAAAGTTGTCATTTTATCGATTGGTATGAAAGATTTATACAGCTTTATCGACTACCATGAAATAGTTGTCCACTTTATCATTAGTTAGGAAAGGAGTTTACAACTTTATCGATTATCGTGAAAACAGCTGTCACATTATCGGTTGGTATGAAAGCAGTATACAGCTTTATCAACTCTCTTGTTGCGTGTATTAAGTTTTATTACCCATATATAACCACAATTTTGTTTTCTTAGAAAACATTTCAAGATGACATACGAATCGTGGACTCCATCAGATTTTCTTATGCTGGTAAAAGCTTAAATTCAAGAAGATACACTTCACGTAGAAGAAGAGATTGATCAAGATATGTGGGTGACTCTCAATAAAGCATACAACAATCATTCAGAATGTAGAGCAAGACAAAGTATACTAGCAACAAGAAGTGTATACACGTTATTTACTGGAACATGCAAGAGATATCATAAACTGATGAAAGATGTGAAATAGGAGGACTTGTTCAAGCTAACATGTTCAACGTACAACTCACGTTACTTCTATGAGTACCATTCAAATTTCATAGGACATGTTGCATTCGAGTTATGGAACAACTATATGCTCCAATTCGAGTAAACAATCGAAGATCGTTGGTTACCTATTTTCTCTATTTACCTCTATCTTTGTATTCTGTAATATTTGTTTGATCTATATATTGAATGAATGATTTGAATTAGGAAAAAACAAGGAGCAATTTTATAAAAACCGATACGAGAGCATAAAAAACATTAACATCTACCAAATTTAGTGCAAGCACTGATAGGATAGGATACAACATTAGCATCTATTTAAATGTAAATGGAAATACTAATACAAGGAGAAATAATATGCCTAGTTTGTTCTTCCAATATTCAATCCATGAAGTTTATCCTGCAGCATACTAACTTCAGTTTTCCACCTAGCAGATTGATTTTGCAATGTTGTTACCTGTTACTGTAATTCATTTGCACAATGAGCCGCTCATTGTGAAAAAGGTTCATCAATCCACTGTCAAAAGGGACATTCACTAGGGTAGGTGGGGAATTTGAAATAATGTCGACCGATATGATTTCCTATAATAGTAACATCTTTAACAGCTACATATCCGCACTCACATTTGATAATTGGTGAATTTACTTCCTGTTCAATTTCCTGTGTAATGTTTATGTCTTGGAGGCGAACCGGAACACGTCTATGATGTCGACTAATCATTTCTGAACGTCCTCTTTGTTCCCTTTCTTGCTGTTGAATTTCTTTTTGTTCTCGTTCATTCTATCTCAAATGTTCGTAGTGCCTTTCTTGCATTTCAATGTAGAAATCAATTGGAGTTTCCGGGGAAGGTGGGTTGGAAGGCGTTGGGTGATCCATTGGATTTTCGAAGTCATAGGATGATGGTAAAGGTGACTGTGGTACTCCATTGTTGAATTGTATGGTTGCTTGAATACACACACACACACACACACACACACACACACACATATATATATATATATATATATATATATATATATATATATATATATATAAGTGGGTATAAGTAAAAACTGAAATTAGGTCACCTTATATAAATTGTAATCGAATACTACAGAAGACAAACTGAGCACTATACAAACAATACATTACAAACTAATTAGACAATACAAACTAATTAGACAATACAAACTGATTGGACAATACAAAACATCAAAGAAAGGACAGAGATATAAGTTCATTTAAGTGAAACACAGTACAGAAGACAACAAACACTAAAGGACAATACACTAAAGTACCAAGGACAAGACACGATAATTAAAACAGTACAATGGTTTTCCTTATTGATTACATTTCAAATACCATAAATGCTCAACCAGATCTTCTTGTAGATTTTGATGTATCTCCCTGGATCTAATCTTCTGCAACTGGCTCAAGAAAAACTCAGTAGTTGTTGATTTCTATCAGCAACAATTGTAGCTTCATTATCCGGATCGTATCCTAAATAAGAAGGAAAAGAGTCTCTTTCTTCTACCGTGATCATATTATGTAATATAATACATGCTCGCATCACAATACTTATTACTTGGGGATTAAACAACTTAATGGGGTTTTTACAATAGCAAATCGGTCTGGTAGAACCCCAAAAGCATGCTCAACATCCTTTCTTTCTGCCTCCTATCTTTTTGCAAAATATTTTTCTTTCTCTGTTTTTGGAACTGTAATGTTTGGACTAGGGTTGCCCAGGACGTGTAGATACAATTGGAGAATTGAGCTTTGATGACAACAACCTTATTTCAATATTAATTGATTATAAAATATAAACTAAAACATTTGTATAGAATATATATATACACATACACATATGCAGGATTTATATACAAGAAATATTACAGAAGACTGTACATTTTAAAGATATTAGAGATTCAGATGTCATAGAAATTTTAAGACTCATGAGTATTCAAGATTTCAAGAGTTCAAGAGTTCAAGACTAATATAATTATATAGTCTAGATTATGTAAGACTCTAAATAGCACTCCAGGTTCAAATTCAAATTCTGATTTTCTAATTCTGTTTTCATATTCTATTTTCAAATTCTATCTTCAATCCTTACTATTTTATTTCCTCTCTATTTTATTTTCTATCTTTTTTATTTTCTTTTCTTTCTTTACTTTCCAAACTTAAGTTTTATATATTTATATTTATATACTTTATATTTTTATATATAGTTTAAAACCCTATAATTTTATAAATATATTTATATAGTTTAAACTTATGGTTTCATATGATTTTCTACTTTATAATATTAATTTATAACACTATATTTTAATTCAAGAATTTCCAGAATTATATTTATATCAAAATACTTTGAAAATGCTCAAAAATGAAATTTACACTAAGGGTATGTCTACATACGTAAAACACTATGTCGGCATGTAACTGTCACTTTTTCAATTTTGAAAGGAAGTGTCTTTTCACTATTTGTGACGGTTCTGAAGCGTGGCATCCTTTCATACATTATAGAAAGGGTTTAAATTCGATTTTTTTTATCATCTCTTCTTCTCTAACTTTACCCTTTTTATTTACACCATTATTCATAATCATTTTTATGTTTTCTACACTTATACTCCGTATAATTCAATTCCGTTTTGATCAAACTTCTTCTCTCTACATTCTTTACTCTCTACTCTCTGAATCAAGTGCTATTGAAAAGTTATAGGACTATTTGTAATTGTTTGGGTTGAGTAAAGGAATCGGGGGTATCATATGTAGCCGTGAAATCAAGGACGGAATCGGTGGTATCCCTTGTAGCCGTGAAATCAAGGACGGAATAGGTGGTATCCCTTGTAGCCGTGAAATCAAGAAGGATTGCAATTGGATATTGATATAGTAAACTCTGCGCAATCCAGCGTTGCATGGGACTTAACGTAGGAGTAATCTGAACCAGTATAAAATCCGATGTGTTCTTTCCTTTTCTGCATTTTTATTTTTTTTATTATTTTGTTTGTGTTTGAATCTGTGTCTGTGGTTGTGCTATTTTGATTTACACAAGTTTTAGATTTTGTCTCAAAAACACTATTCACCCACTGTAGTGTTTATTTTGCCTTAAGATCCTTTCCGCATTCCATAACAATCTGTATCAGAGCAAGGTCTTTCAAAAAGTTCATAATCTGAATTTTGAAAATAGTAATAGTGGCAACCAACACTAGTGGCAATAATAGTTCTTATATAGAGAGTTAGTCCACTGTTAGACCACTATTGTTTAATGGTAGTAATTATTCATATTGGGCACGTAGAATGAAAATATATTTGCAATTAGTAGGTTTAGACACATGGAATAGTACTGTGAAAACCCGTAACTTCCCCGTAAAGGAAAGCGCGGATAGTTCGAGAACAAGCCACAACAAAACGCATATAAAAGAACATTTCACTGTATATTACCACAATGCATCAGATTACAAGAATATACAGAGTATAAATGAATATTACACAGAAATATCAGAGATTTAAATTACATTTAAATACATCGCAGCGGAAAGAAATACAATACACAACTAGAAGGAGATATACGGATACAAAGCTTTCCGGATATCGTTCCAGCTGTAAACCAGGATCCTGTGAATATAAATCTGCAAAACCAAAACTACTAGCTGCCCGTGTCAAAATAAGGGCACCCAGAGTTTAGGTTAAAACAATAAACTCCAGGTCAGTCATGTGACTGGTGTGAGAACTAAAGCAGTTAATAATCTTTGTTTTTAAAGTTAGGTAAATCAAGGGACCACGCCGTATAACACGGAACGGGTTTCCTCCCAAGAGTACCAGTGCATAAAACAAACAGCGCAATGCTAAATAAAGAAAAATGAAGTTGTTATAAGACCCAGGTCCTATCACACAATGCAACGCAAGCCGGGGGATAGGGTTTTCCCTTATAACAGCCAAAGAATGCTTGATACGTTTAAAACAAATCATTTGATACTATTATAAGTGCATAGTGTATAAAACAACTTCAAATCATAAGTATCAATCATAGGCGGCATGGGTACCATATATCATGTCGCCATATATAGGTTTACAAATAAAACGGCAAAGTCACGTATTTGGAAATTGGATTTCCATCTATGAACCGAGGCAAAAGATAGTCCTCAACCGATTCGAGACGCTCTATTCCGTGTCTCAGGACCCAGACACAGGTGGGCCCTTGGATCGTCAGGGCCGGTCCACCGATGTGGATTAAAATTCCTGAACATGCGTTCCCCCGCCCTATGGGGCGTAGGTGAGCCAACTAAATGACTCCATCGGACCCGGATCGTCCGATCAAACCGAGGCGACTCGCAACAGCAACAACCACATAAGTCAAACTCGTCAGGGCGTGTAAAACCACTGACGCCACTTCTAACTAGAAAGAAACGCATGCCCTCCCTGAGGTCCGTCTCCCGTTTTTGGTTCATACCGGGTGTGAAACTCGCGAAGTAAACGTTACACAAAGCTATGCCACAAAGGCCGTGCTTTGATCATCACCACAAGACTTTGCTTTTCAACAGAAGCCTCGATCAATTGCCACTTAGGCATGCCACACAGGCAATTCACTCCATGCGTTTGATATCCATCAATATATAACCCCTGAGCTCGTACGTCTCAGAGAAGGGCGTTAAGCATGAGAATAAATTCTCCGCCGCCAAACAGATATATATTTAATAGAGATCAATCACACGGACTAAAATCCAATGTCAGACACACAGTCCATTTACAAGTCCGTTCTGGGTCTGAACGAAACCGGAGGCACCTAGTACCCCGCATATCCATCGATCTCCAAGCACGTCTGGACGATCACCAACTGTTTCCATCTTCTTGGGTGTACAACCCAATCAAGATCATCAGTTATCACCCAAACGACGTGAAGACTTCTGGTCTTCGACCACCGTCTTCATCTTCGACTTATCGTCGTATCTGTTATTCAGAATGGGATAAACCCGGTCTTTCCGAATAACTCGCGTATATTTTAAATAAGTGTTACACAAACACAACATACGCCTCATTCCAATTCATCAGTCACTAACCGTAAATTAATCAAGAGAATAATTCCCCAAATATTAACCCCGAAGGCCGAAACCAACATCAGATCAATATCCAGAAAACCATTCTGCTTAGCTGACCGACAGTTAGTTTCTGATTTCACATTCATAGGGAAGGGTTCCCATTAATTTTATCCAAGATAAATTTCTTGAATTTATTCTTTTATCTATTTTTGAATATCAATTCAAACTAGTCAGGATTAGCGGACCTTACCGAAGTAATCATTCATTTTAATTTCTCAATCCCAACCTATTCATCCCATGAAGTGAAACTGGTAATACTTCATATCTAACACCACGGTGTTATCGGTAAATTCAATTACCATTTCACGTTCAAATCTAATTAAAGATTTAACTATCGCCTGGAGCAAAACTGGTGATACTCCATTTTCGATCATTTCAATCTAATTAAAGATTCATTAAAACTCCACTTAGTTTTAATCTTCGACTGGGTTAAAGAATCCGTGTCATTTAAAACACGGTTCACGATAAACCCAAAGTCACATTCATTAATTATCGGGTTATAGAACAAGTGTTATTTAAAACACTGTTCACGATAAACCCAAAAATCAATATCAATTCAATTCCAATTAAATGTTATTTAATTGGTACACTTCATTAAATCTAAATAAAAAGATTTAATCTTTTCTCAACTGGGTTCAAGAACAGTGTTAATGAAGACACCATTCACGACAAACCCAAATCACATTTGATATTCAAAACAAGGCTCCGAATAGAAAATATATCGGCTTATATTCAATATCAAATCCTACGATTAACAAATGTCGTATTGGAGATAACGATATAAATATATCTTTCAAATTTCCATAACAACATCTGTATAATCACGAATTCCAACATCGAAATATTCCGAAGACAATTTCGATTCAAATCCATTCCAACGCGATCATTGGAAATTCTGGTCATTTTCAAAACCATTTCAAATTCAATTTATTTATTTAAAAATAAATAGAATTCTAATTCTAGTTCAAAACTAGTTCATTTCGATAAAAATCTATTTTTATCTTTATAAATATGGAATATTTCATCCCAATTCTTTCTAAATCATTTCTTATGATTTTACACCAATTATTACTATTTTTAATAATTTTATCACGGCCCGTACAGTCGATTTCCACCAATGGCCATCGAACTGCACTTACAGCGACCTTTTTCAAATTTGATTTGGACATAATTCCAAATCCAACCGTTAGATTTCAAATTTCTAATATTCATTAGAAAGCTCTTTTCGATACGAACCCAACGGTTCCAGTTTTAGGAGAATCCGATGGTCGGATCTCCCGTTTTGTCCGTTTGAAATAAATGGTCGAAATTCACGAACTGCCGCGGCGCGGCGTGTTCTATTCAGGCCATTATATATATAATATATATATATATATATATTATATATATTTCGTCGATTTCTATTTAAAACGAATTATATAAATAGTTTTAAATTCGTTTCAAAAGCAATTTTAACTTCCATTTCAATTCAAATCAAAATTGAATTCTTCTTTATAAATTCGTTTTAAAATTCATTTCTTATTCAATTCAAATTTCAATTCAATTTGAATTCATTTCAATTCGTTTTAAATTCAATTCGAAGTCGTTTTCAATTCATTTCATTTCGAAATCGTTTTCAATTTATTTCATTTCGAAATCGTTTTCAATTCATTTTGAATTCGTTTTCAATTCAATTCATTTCGAAATCGTTTTCAATTCAATTCATTTCGAAATCGTTTTCAATTCATTTCATTTCGAAATCGTTTTCAATTCATTTTGAATTCTTTTTCAATTCAATTCATTTCGAAATTGTTTTCAATTCAATTCATTTCGAAATCGTTTTCAATTCAATTCATTTCGAAATGAATAAAATCGATATAAATATCGTTCACGTCAAAATGGCGTCAATCTAATCAACACGGCTTCATAAATTTCTATTTTCAAATATTCTATTTCAAATATTTCTTTTTCAAAATAGTTTTTATTATCAAAATATTTCGTTCAACACATGACCAATCTCAATGGATGAGTACTGTCAACACCTGAACCTTTATTTTATATTGATAAAGATGTAAATTTTATTACTAAAATATTTCGTTCAACACATAACCAATCTCAAGGGATGAGTACTGTCAACACATGAACCTTTATTTTATATTATTATTTATTTTCTAAATTGGAATGAGGCCCAATCAATTACCATATAAAGTTAATCATATGGATTTTCACACATCACACGTACATAATAGCATTGAAAAATAATCAACCATCAACCAAAGTGCACTACACTGTATAAGCATCAAATATAGATATCTAACGCTTATAACAGCCTGTCAATCAATCGATCGACATATTTAATCAATCAGGATGAGTGAACTTCAAATTTCATCCCAACACCCGTGTGGGGTTTCAAACAATCAAACACAGATTTTATTTGTGCAGTTGGGCGATGTGTAAAATTTATCGACCCAATCAATGTCAGTCAAATCAGTGTACATAAACAAACCGTCCGGTTTGTAAATGAATATTTATTTATTCACATTCACTATATTCATATTCACGTTAAAAATTATATTTTTAACGATAAAACATTTTATTTTAACATATGAATTTCTATTCAGTTCATTCTTTAAATAAAATGATATTTTTATTTTTCTAACTTATTTTAGAAAATTTCGGCGGTATAACGGCACGATACTAGAAACGGGACAAGGCCTAGCCTAATCCCCGGTCTAGTGAAGGCCAACGCCATTCACACATAAATCAATCCATTCATTTCACCAAACAATTCAATTTCACCAAACAATTCAATTTCAAATCAAATCATCTAACTAATCTATGCAACCAAACAAACAAGTCCATGGTCTGTGGACGATTGTGTCGGGTGCTACTAAGCACCGTCTGCATCCTAGTATATATATATATAACTAGAAAAATTAAATTGAAAGGTGAGAAGTTCTCACCGATAGCTATCCAATCTTCACGGCACTTCATTGATAGATATCTTCAACGTTTTCGCTTTTTTGTCATCTTCGTTGCCCGTAGTCACTACATATATAAAAATCACACATTTTTACTTCGATGTTCAATATATAAAAATCACATTTTTACTTCGATGTTCAATATATAAAAATCACATTTTTACTTCGATGTTCAATATATAAAAATCACATTTTTACTTCGATGTTCAATATATAAAAATCACATTTTTACTTCGATGTTCAATATATAAAAATCACATTTTTACTTTGCTTCGTTATAAAAATTATATTTTTATATTTCTCTTCGCTTAATAAAGATTATATTTTTATTACTCTCCATGAATAAAAATCATATTTTTAATTCGAACTATTTTTATTCTCCTATTTTAAAAACACATTAATCTTATTTTAAAAGGCTATGCAAATTTTATTTTCAAAACAAAGGTATTTTTATTCTTAAAACAAATCTATTCTTATTTTTAAAACAAATTCTATTTTCATATATTTTTTAAACAATCCTTTATATATTTTAAAAATAAACATTTACTACTTTTATTTATAAAAAAAATCTGTTTTTAGAAACAATGCTTTTAACTGTAAAGACTTACATCGATCGAAGAAAATAAAGCTTTACTGCTAAACTGCGAGAGGGGGTACTGTTTGCGCTCGGAGGGGTGGTACGGACCTACTGTTGGCGGCGCTGGCCGAGATGCGAGGCTAGGAGGGTGGCACTGGCGGATTCAGGTGGTGGTACGGATTATGGGGTGTGGTATGTCGCACGCTGGAGGGTTTTGAAATTGGGGATCGGGGTCGCGGGTTGCCAGAGGAGGGAAGAGGCAGTTGAGGCGTAGGGATGCTTGGGGGAGGCGACTAGGGCACGGGGTGTTGGGTTTTCTGGTTCGATTTGGGGTAAGGCTTTTGGGCGTGCGGATCTAGGGAGGAGAGGGAGGCACAGGGGTCTAGGGCGGCGCTGGGGAAGGGTTGAACGGAGGTGGCGACTGCGGCAGAAGGGGGAGGCGACGGGTTTCGTTTTTTTTTTTCTTCTTTAGAAACTGAATCGAGTAAAGGGGGGGCCAGAAATATAAAGGAGGAAGGGGAGGAAATTATATTTTTATTTATTTATTTAACTTTAAAAAGTTGTCTTTTACATACGACCTCTAAAGGAGGCCCACCGCTTGTCGTCCATAGCGTTTCACCCCCATTCCGAAAACAATGGGATATGCACTGCAAGATGATTCGATAGTTACAATCAGTTTCCGTTGAATTTACATTTAAATCATTATATTGAATTTTAAACGTACATTTCAAATTACCGGAGTCACATACTAACTAGAAAAATTCCTGAAAAATATTTTCTAGCTTCGTATTGACGATACGGACCTAACAAAACTAGTTTCGTCGAATTCTGAGACCGTTGGAAAAATGGCCAATTTCCAGTCGATTAAAATCAACTGAAACTGGTCAAACGCGTTTTCCTTTGCCACGCTCACATATTGATTTGAAAAATTATGAAATTTGGAATCTAGCAATAACTTGACATCACGGACCCAACAAAAGTGGTTTCGTCGAAATCCGAGGTTGTTTGCAAAATTTCTATTTTTAAGGACCTGAATTCCATAACGACTATTCAGAATTTTCAACTGGACATATCTTTTGATTCCCGCTATGAAATTTTGATTGGTCGGATTCGTTGGAAAGATATTACCAATTAGATCCTAATGTTTTCGGTTTCACTAAAATCCGGATTGTTTTGCACCCGGTACATTCAATTGAAGTTTGAAATCGAATTATCGAACTACCGCGCCATTTTCAATTCTATTTATAATTATATATAAATATTTATATTCTAACGACGACGCGTATAAATATATACGTTCGAATTATATTGAAAATAAATTTCACGTCGATATTATTTAAAATAATCTATTTTAAATATTCAAAATTCGCTAAAATTGCCAAAATAAAAATTTTAAACTGGCCCAGATTTTCGGGTTGTTACAATCTCCCCCACTTAAAACTTTTCGTCCCCGAAAAGGAACAAAGTCGAAAGTGGTTTGATTAATCAACTCTACGTTCGATCTGGCTTCCATTCTCCAACTTTTCAGTTTCTGAGAATTTTCAAATTTTCAAAAATTTGGCTAACACCCTAAATTTTCGAAAAATTTCGCCATAACCTCCCCTACACCGGGAGCATCGGGAAATTTCAAATAGCTTCCCCGGTCCTTCAGATCTCAAAAAGAAAAAGAAAAAGCCAAGCGGCTAGCCAATATGCTCATAAAATCATCATCACCCAAACAAAACAGTAAATTATGTGGTAAACATGTACCTATTTGTCGGGCAAACAAATTTTATTCTCTGCTCTAGCCTCCTTGCTATGACCTGTTCAGTATAAGTATATGTATATGCAAGCAAATGCGACCAATTTTCAATACAATTCAATATTTGTTTCAATTAGGCTAAATGGTTCAAAATTATCAAACAAATAAACAAACAACACAAACATCAATCAATTAGTGAATTTAACGTTTTAAATTGATAATTTTGATATATATAAAGAAAATCATGTTTTGATGCCAAATCACAACAATGTATTCTAGCTATATTAGTTTTGGTTCTCACACCAGTCTAATGGAAATATATAGAAAATCACACCTCCGAAACTCGAACATAAATGTTGGTGATGCGATCGCTATCATCAATATCATCTTCGGGCGACTAGAGTGTGATGCTATATCTATCCAATATATTAAAACTTTGAATACACGCGGATCAGACGTATACGCAAAATCTATATATACTGGATTGTCCACATCAATATAAATAAATAACCTAATACGAATAATTGATTTATATTTCAAAACAAGTTTTGTTTTCCTTTTCAAAAATATACTCTTCACACTCGTTCTAGGATACTACTGATCCCATCTCTAACGAGTCATTCTCGTTGGATACTACTAATCCAATATCTTATGAATTCTTTCGTATGGTTCTAATGTGTCTTGTTCTCTGGGCTTTGTAAACCAAAGCTCTGATACCAACTGTGAAAACCCGTAACTTCCCCGTAAAGGAAAGCGCGGATAGTTCGAGAACAAGCCACAACAAAACGCATATAAAAGAACATTTCACTGTATATTACCACAATGCATCAGATTACAAGAATATACAGAGTATAAATGAATATTACACAGAAATATCAGAGATTTAAATTACATTTAAATACATCGCAGCGGAAAGAAATACAATACACAACTAGAAGGAGATATACGGATACAAAGCTTTCCGGATATCGTTCCAGCTGTAAACCAGGATCCTGTGAATATAAATCTGCAAAACCAAAACTACTAGCTGCCCGTGTCAAAATAAGGGCACCCAGAGTTTAGGTTAAAACAATAAACTCCAGGTCAGTCATGTGACTGGTGTGAGAACTAAAGCAGTTAATAATCTTTGTTTTTAAAGTTAGGTAAATCAAGGGACCACGTCGTATAACACGGAACGGGTTTCCTCCCAAGAGTACCAGTGCATAAAACAAACAGCGCAATGCTAAATAAAGAAAAATGAAGCTGTTATAAGACCCAGGTCCTATCACACAATGCAACGCAAGCCGGGGGATAGGGTTTTCCCTTATAACAGCCAAAGAATGCTTGATACGTTTAAAACAAATCATTTGATACTATTATAAGTGCATAGTGTATAAAACAACTTCAAATCATAAGTATCAATCATAGGCGGCATGGGTACCATATATCATGTCGCTATATATAGGTTTACAAATAAAACCACAAAGTCACGTATTTGGAAATTGGATTTCCATCTATGAACCGAGGCAAAAGATAGTCCTCAACCGATTCGAGACGCTCTAGTCCGTGTCTCAGGACCCAGACACAGGTGGGCCCTTGGATCGTCAGGGCCGGTCCACCGATGTGGATTAAAATGCCTGAACATGCGTTCCCCCGCCCTATGGGGCGTAGGTGAGCCAACTAAATGACTCCATCGGACCAGGATCGTCCGATCAAACCGAGGCGCCTCGCAACAGCAACAACCCATAAGTCAAACTCGTCAGGGCGTGTAAAACCACTAACGCCACTTCTAACTAGAAAGAAACGCATGCCCTCCCTAAGGTCCGTCTCCCGTTTTTGGTTCATACCGGGTGTGAAACTCGCGAAGTAAACGTTACACAAAGCTATGCCACAAAGGCCGTGCTTTGATCATCACCACAAGACTTTGCTTTTCAACAGAAGCCTCGATCAATTGCCACTTAGGCATGCCACACAGGCAATTCACTCCATGCGTTTGATATCCATCAATATATAACCCCTGAGCTCGTACGCCTCAGAGAAGGGCGTTAAGCAAGAGAATAAATTCTCCGCCGCCAAACAGATATATATTTAATAGAGATCAATCACACGGACTAAAATCCAATGTCAGACACACAGTCCATTTACAAGTCCGTTCTGGGTCTGAACGAAACCGGAGGCACCTAGTACCCCGCATATCCATCGATCTCCAAGCACGTCTGGACGATCACCAACTGTTTCCATCTTCTTGGGTGTACAGCCCAATCAAGATCATCAGTTATCACCCAAACGACGTGAAGACTTCTGGTCTTCGACCACCGTCTTCATCTTCGACTTATCGTCGTATCAGTTATTCAGAATGGGATAAACCCGGTCTTTCCGAATAACTCGCGTATATTTTAAATAAGTGTTACACAAACACAACATACGCCTCATTCCAATTCATCAGTCACTAACCGTAAATTAATCAAGAGAATAATTCCTCAAATATTAACCCCGAAGGCCGAAACCAACATCAGATCAATATCTAGAAAACCATTCTGCTTAGCTAACCGACAGTTAGTTTCTGATTTCACATTCATAGGGAAGGGTTCCCATTAATTTTATCCAAGATAAATTTCTTGAATTTATTCTTTAATCTATTTTTGAATATCAATTCAAACTAGTCGGGATTAGCGGACCTTACCGAAGTAATCATTTATTATAATTTCTCAATCCCAACCTATTCATCCCATGAAGTAAAACTCGTAATACTTCATATCTAACACCACGGTGTTATCGGTAAATTCAATTACCATTTCACGTTCAAATCTAATTAAAGATTTAACTATCGCCTGGAGCAAAACTGGTGATACTCCATTTTCGATCATTTCAATCTAATTAAAGATTCATTAAAACTCCACTTAGTTTTAATCTTCGACTGGGTTAAAGAATCCATGTCATTTAAAACACGGTTCACGATAAACCCAAAGTCACATTCATTAATTATCGGGTTAAAGAACAAGTGTTATATAAACACTGTTCACGATAAACCCAAAAATCAATATCAATTCAATTCCAATTAAATGTTATTTAATTGGTACACTTCATTAAATCTAAATAAAAAGATTTAATCTTTTCTCAACTGGGTTCAAGAACAGTGTTAATGAAGACACCATTCACGACAAACCCAAATCACATTTGATATTCAAAACAAGGCTCCGAATAGAAAATATATCGGCTTATATTCAATATCAAATCCTACGATTAACAAATGTCGTATTGGAGATAACGATATAAATATATCTTTCAAATTTCCATAACAACATCTGTATAATCACGAATTCCAACATCGAAATATTCCGAAGACAATTTCGATTCAAATCCATTCCAACGCGATCATTGGAAATTCTGGTCATTTTCAAAACCATTTCAAATTCAATTTATTTATTTAAAAATAAATAGAATTCTAATTCTAGTTCAAAACTAGTTCATTTCGATAAAAATCTATTTTTATCTTTATAAATATGGAATATTTCATCCCAATTCTTTCTAAATCATTTCTTATGATTTTACACCAATTATTACTATTTTTAATAATTTTATCACGGCCCGTACAGTCGATTTCCACCAATGGCCATCGAACTGCACTTACAGCGACCTTTTTCAAATTTGATTTGGACATAATTCCAAATCCAACCGTTAGATTTCAAATTTCTAATATTCATTAGAAAGCTCTTTTCGATACGAACCCAACGGTTCCAGTTTTAGGAGAATCCGACGGTCGGATCTCCCGTTTTGTCCGTTTGAAATAAATGGTCGAAATTCATGAACTGCCGCGGCGCGGCGCGTTCTATTCAGGCCATTATATATATAATATATATATATATTATATATTTCGTCGATTTCTATTTAAAACGAATTATATAAATAGTTTTAAATTCGTTTCAAAAGCAATTTTAACTTCCATTTCAATTCAAATCAAAATTGAATTCTTCTTTATAAATTCGTTTTAAAATTCATTTCTTATTCAATTCAAATTTCAATTCAATTTGAATTCATTTCAATTCGTTTTAAATTCAATTCGAAGTCGTTTTCAATTCATTTCATTTCGAAATCGTTTTCAATTTATTTCATTTCGAAATCGTTTTCAATTCATTTTGAATTCGTTTTCAATTCAATTCATTTCGAAATCGTTTTCAATTCAATTAATTTCGAAATCGTTTTCAATTCATTTCATTTCGAAATCATTTTCAATTCATTTTGAATTCGTTTTCAATTCAATTCATTTCGAAATTGTTTTCAATTCAATTCATTTCGAAATCGTTTTCAATTCAATTCATTTCGAAATGAATAAAATCGATATAAATGTCGTTCACGTCAAAATGGCGTCAATCTAATCAACACGGCTTCATAAATTTCTATTTTCAAATATTCTATTTCAAATATTTCTTTTTCAAAATAGTTTTTATTATCAAAATATTTCGTTCAACACATGACCAATCTCAATGGATGAGCACTGTCAACACCTGAACCTTTATTTTATATTGATAAAGATGTAAATTTTATTACTAAAATATTTCGTTCAACACATGACCAATCTCAAGGGATGAGTACTGTCAACACATGAACCTTTATTTTATATTATTCTTTATTTTCTAAATTGGAATGAGGCCCAATCAATTACCATATAAAGTTAATCATATGGATTTTCACACATCACACGTACATAATAGCATTGAAAAATAATCAACCATCAACCAAAGTGCACTACACTGTATAAGCATCAAATATAGATATCTAACGCTTATAACAGCCTGTCAATCAATCGATCGACATATTTAATCAATCAGGATGAGTGAACTTCAAATTTCATCCCAACACCCGTGTGGGGTTTCAAACAATCAAACACAGATTTTATTTGTGCAGTTGGGCGATGTGTAAAATTTATCGACCCAATCAATGTCAGTCAAATCAGTGTACATAAACAAACCGTCCGGTTTGTAAATGAATATTTATTTATTCACATTCACTATATTCATATTCACGTTAAAAATTATATTTTTAACGATAAAACATTTTATTTTAACATATGAATTTCTATTCAGTTCATTCTTTAAATAAAATGATATTTTTATTTTTCTAACTTATTTTAGAAAATTTCGGCGGTATAACGGCACGATACTAGAAACGGGACAAGGCCTAGCCTAATCCCCGGTCTAGTGAAGGCCCACGCCATTCACACATAAATCAATCCATTCATTTCACCAAACAATTCAATTTCACCAAACAATTCAATTTCAAATCAAATCATCTAACTAATCTATGCAACCAAACAAACAAGTCCATGGTCTGTGGACGATTGTGTCGGGTGCTACTAAGCACCGTCTGCATCCTAGTATATATATATAACTAGAAAAATTAAATTGAAAGGTGAGAAGTTCTCACCGATAGCTATCCAATCTTCATGGCACTTCATTGATAGATATCTTCAACGTTTTCGCTTTTTTGTCATCTTCGTTGCCCGTAGTCACTACATATATAAAAATCACACATTTTTACTTCGATGTTCAATATATAAAAATCACATTTTTACTTCGATGTTCAATATATAAAAATCACATTTTTACTTCGATGTTCAATATATAAAAATCACATTTTTACTTTGATGTTCAATATATAAAAATCACATTTTTACTTCGATGTTCAATATATAAAAATCACATTTTTACTTCGATGTTCAATATATAAAAATCACATTTTTACTTCAATGTTCAATATATAAAAATCACATTTTTACTTCGATGTTCAATATATAAAAATCACATTTTTACTTTGCTTCGTTATAAAAATTATATTTTTATATTTCTCTTCGCTTAATAAAGAATATATTTTTATTACTCTCCATGAATAAAAATCATATTTTTAATTCGAACTATTTTTATTCTCCTATTTTAAAAACACATTAATCTTATTTTAAAAGGCTATGCAAATTTTATTTTCAAAACAAAGGTATTTTTATTCTTAAAACAAATCTATTCTTATTTTTAAAACAAATTCTATTTTCATATATATATTTTTTTAAACAATCCTTTATATATTTTAAAAATAAACATTTACTACTTTTAGTTATAAAAAAAATCTATTTTTAGAAACAATGCTTTTAACTGTAAAGACTTACATCGATCGAAGAAAATAAAGCTTTACTGCTAAACTGCGAGAGGGGGTACTGTTTGCGCTCGGAGGGGTGGTACGGACCTGATGTTGGCGGCGCTGGCCGAGATGCGAGGCTAGGAGGGTGGCACTGGCGGATTCAGGTGGTGGTACGGATTATGGGGTGTGGTATGTCGCACGCTGGAGGGTTTTGAAATTGGGGATCGGGGTCGCGGGTTGCCAGAGGAATGAAGAGGCAGTCGATGCGCAGGGCTGGTGGTGCGATGCTTGGGGGAGGCGACTAGGGCACGGGGTGTTGGGTTTTCTGGTTCGATTTGGGGTAAGGCTTTTGGGCATGTGGATCTAGGGAGGAGAGGGAGGCACAGGGGTCTAGGGCGGCGCTGGGGAAGGGTTGAACGGAGGTGGCGACTGCGGCAGAAGGGGGAGGCGACGGGTTTCGTTTTTTTTTTCTTTAGAAACTGAATCGAGTAAAGGGGGGGCAGAAATATAAAGGAGGAAGGGGAGGAAATTATATTTTTATTTATTTACTTAACTTTAAAAAGTTGTCTTTTACATACGACCTCTAAACGAGGCCCACCGCTTGTCGTCCATAGCGTTTCACCCCCATTCCGAAAACAATGGGATATCTACTGCAAGCTGATTCGATAGTTACAATCAGTTTCCGTTGAATTTACATTTAAATCATTATATTGAATTTTAAACGTACATTTCAAATTACCGGGGTCACATACTAACTAGAAAAATTCCTGAAAAATATTTTCTAGCTTCATATTGACGATACGGTCCTAACAAAACTAGTTTCGTCGAATTCTGAGGCCGTTGGAAAAATGGCCAATTTCCAGTCGATTAAAATCAACTAAAACTGGTCAAACGCGTTTTCCTTTGCCACGCTCACATATTGATTTGAAAAATTATGAAATTTGGAATCTAGCAATAACTGGACATCACGGACCCAACAAAAGTGGTTTCGTCGAAATCCGAGGTTGTTTGCAAAATTTCTATTTTTAAGGACCTGAATTCCATAACGACTATTCAGATTTTTCAACTGGACATATCTTTTGATTCCCGCTATGAAATTTCGATTGGTCGGATTCGTTGGAAAGATATTACCAATTAGATCCTAATGTTTTCAGTTTCACTAAAATCCGGATTGTTTTGCACCCGGTACATTTAATTGAAGTTTGAAATCGAATTATCGAACTACCGCGCCATTTTCAATTCTATTTATAATTATATATAAATATTTATATTCTAACGACGACGCGTATAAATATATACGTTCGAATTATATTGAAAATAAATTTCACGTCGATATTATTTAAAATAATCTATTTTAAATATTCAAAATTCGCTAAAATTGCCAAAATAAAAATTTTAAACTGGCCCAGATTTTCGGGTTGTTACAATTACAGAAAACGCAATGACATTTGCACAATGGACAAATGAACAAAAGGCTGCTGGATACAATTCTAAAGCCATGAATATGTTATTTTGTTCACTAGATAGGAATGAATTTAATAAAGTATCAGTATGTAAAACTGCGTATGAAATTTGGAAAACTTTACAAGTTACTCATGAAAGAACTAATGAAGTAAAACAAACTAAAATAGTAATGTTAGTTAATCAGTTTGAGTTATTTAAAATGTACGAGAATGAGTCTATTTCAGATATGTATTGCAGATTTCAAGAGATAGTGCATTCATTAACTGCACTTGGAAAAACCTATTATGAAGAAGATTAATTCAGAAAAATATTAAGTTCATTAACTCCAGAATGGGATCATAAAACTTTGGCAATTGAATAAGCCAATGATGTGAATGAAATGAAGATTGAAATGTTAATTGGAAATTTGATGTCTTACGAAGTCCAATTACAGAAAAGAAAAGAAAACAAATCAACAAAAAAAAATTATTGCATTGAAAGCAACAACAAATGATTCTAACCCGAGTAGTGAAGATGATGAAGAAACAACACTTATGACAAATCATTTTAGAAGATTTCCGAGATATAGAAGGAAGAACTACAATCAAGTAAATTCAAAAAGTAATGACGGCCGATGTTATAACTGAACAAACCAGGACATATAACAAAAATGTGTCGATATCCAGACAAATCTACTTAATAAACAGACAATAGCAATTCATCAAGAAAGAGAAAGAAAGCGTATGCAGCAACATTAGATGATTCAGATTCATCATTAAGTGATGAAGAACCGAAAACCGGAAATACAAATATATGCTTTACGGCAATTCAGAGTTCAGAAAATTTCGAAGAAAAGGATCTAAAAACCGAGTACGCTTTAATTAATTTCTAATTTTACTTGGTTGAATGGTTCCTTTGCTTGCTTGCTTTGATTTGGTTTTAAAACTTTAAAATTTGAATTTTGAATTTTGAAATTCAAAATAATAATTTAATAATAAATAAAAAATAAAATAATTAAATAAAATTGTTTGTATGTTCACTAGGATTAGAATTATTTTAGGAAATCGTTAAACCTGAAACATAAATCGATAATATAAATTTTCATTCAGAAAATTTAAATTCTCTTTGAAAATAGACATATATATCAACATACAAATAAATCTATGTCGAAATATCTAATTAGTTTTCAAATTCAAAATTTGAATTTCAAATAAATTAAACTTTCAAACTTCCCTCCAACTTCTCACCAACTCCCAAGGTCTGAAAAGTTGTCATTTCATTCTAAAAAGTTGTGCCTATTCAATTCATATCCATTTAATTCCTATCCATTCAATTTCTATATATACATCTACTCTTTCTACCTTTTATTCACAACTCAAAACAATAATCTTCACATCTATTCTCTTTAAAATTATCAATTCAATGGCTTCCTCTAGTTCATCCCAAAAATTGAAGATAAATAAAACCATCAAAGGCTATCTTCATAATGACAAAGAGGCTGCCATCACAACCTATGGTAACTACTTAGCAAATGCTAAAATAAATGTGGGTGCTTTCGCTATCTTTAACGATTTTCCCTCTTATGATCTCATCTCTCTTTTTCAAAACAATGAAGTCTTGAGTCTATTTGAATCTCGTGACAATGACGAAGCATGTTACCCCAAAATCGTCAAAATGTTCTATGCAAATCTCAATCGCGGATTTTACGATGGCAATGAAGACCAAATTTGGAGTAATGTCAAAGGAACTCAAAATTGCTCTCGATGCTGAACTCTTAGGTACTATTCTAAATTGTAGAAGCACGGGCATGAATTTTTTGGATTTTGTTATCGACGAAACCGATTTGGGAACCTAACACGACATATTTGAAGATGATGCTCCAATTGAATTCAAAAATCGTTCCTTTCGTCCAAAAACAATAATTATCAGCCTTCTCCTTTAACATTCCATCACTCCCCATTTCGGAAATTTCAACAATCCTACCATCAAAGTACAAAAGGCTCTTTTTGCTATTATGGGTAGTTATACTACCAATTGGGCCGAAATGATCCTAAGTGAAATTAAGCCCATAGATTTATCAATAAGAGAAAACACTCTCTACTATGGTGTTTATCTCACTCGTATTTTCAAGTACTTTAATAATGATCTTCATACAGAAGAATTTGTGCCTAGAAAAGTGTTTGACGCATCAAACATTCATCTCATGAAAATTCTTCTCATTTTCAAACCAAATGAGACATTCGATGCCAAACAAGCTCGAATGCAACAAGAACAAGATCCAATGGAAGTCAAAGAAGAAGAAGAGGCTTCTATGGAAAGTGTTGAGTATCCAACCAGTACTAGACGCATTTACAAAGAGATGATTATTCAAAATCAAGTGAAAATTGTCAATAATCAAAAGAAGCTCAACCAGAAACTTTCCAAAATATCCAAATTCATGGTCAAGATAGGAAGAAAGCTTGGAGTTTCATCTTCCTCATCATCATCTGAAAACTAGCTGTCTAGTTTAATTTATCTTTATGGATTCATTTAAATTTCTTTGTATTTTCTTTTCGAATCTCATATTTAAGTGTGTCCTAATTAGTTGGATGTATTTTCTTTCTATTAAGTAATGAATGGAGTTTTATTTATGATAAAACCATCCTTATGTTTCGGTAAAAAATTTAGAACTAATTATAATATAATAGAATTCAAAGAATTCAAAATTTCAAAAAAAATTACTATAGTATGTCGTCATAGTGTTTTTTATATGTTGACATATAACTGCCATATTTTCAAATCGCTTCAAATTTTTAATTTAAAATAATTACTCATGTCCATTCAAAATCCAGCGAATTCCAGACCCTATTTAAGTCTATTTCTTCTAGAAAAATTCATAATTATGTTTCTCCTTCTTCCTTATTTTTATATCCTCAAATCCATGGCAAATCCTATCCATAATCTTAGTGAAAATCTAGAAGAAACCTTGAATTCTTTCAAAAATATTCTCTCTATCATTCTACGAAACCAGCGTCATCTCGAACTAAGCCAAATAAAGATGTTTGAACTGCAAGAGAAGCATTTTGATGCAATGCGATGGCTAATCGCTTCTCTTTTCAGAGATGAAGATAATAATCTCGCAAAGGCTCCTCAAATTAAAGAAGATGAGGATTGGGAAGTCATTAAGAAGGATCCTATCTATGGAGAAAACAGTTGGGTTGAAGTTCCACGAAACGTTTATGAAACGACCCAAATTTCCCCAGTGAGGAAAGCCCGGATTGAGTCGAGGAAAAGCCACCAAAGAACGCAGTCAGAAGAACATTTCATTGTATATTACAATAATTCAACCAGATTACAAGAATATACAGAGTATGAATAAATATACATTTGATAAATATCAGAGATTACAATAAATTACAAAGCAGCGGAAAAAAACAATACAAAACACAACTGAAAGAGATATACGGATATAGAGCTTTTCAGATATCATTCCAGCTGTAAACCAGGTTCCCATGAATATAAATCTGCAAAACCAAAACTACTAGCTGCCCGTGTCAAAATGAGGGCACCCAGAGTTTAGGTCAAAACAATAAACTCCAGGTCAGTCATGGAACTGGTGTGAAAACTAAAACAGTTATTAATCTTTATTTTAAAGTTAGGTAAATCAAGGGACCACGCCGTATAACATGGAACGGGTTTCCTCCCAAGAATACCAGTGCATAAAAACAACAGCACAATGCTAAATAAAGAACAATGAAGCTATTATTAGACCCAATTCCCATCACACAATGCAACGCAAGCCGGAGGATAGGGTTTTTACCTTATAATGGCCAAGAATGCTTGGTACGTGAAATTTCATCTTTTATTATTACTATAAGTGTATAATGTCAAAACAATTTCAAATCATAAGTATCAATCATATACGACATAAGCGCCCCATCCCACTATGTCGCCATACTAGGCTCTACAATCAAAACCGCACATGTCATGTATTAGAGGTTGGATTTCCATTTGTGAACCGAGGCAAAAGATAGTCCGCACCGGCTTCGAGACTCTCTAGCCCGAGCCTCAGGGTCAGAGCGCATCGACCCTTGGATCGTCAGGGCCGGTCCACCAATGTGGATTAAAATACCTGAACACTGCGTTTCCCCACCCTTTGGGGCGTAAATGAGCCAACGAATTACTCCATTGGACCCGGATCGTCCGATCTAACCGAGGCGCCTCGCAACAGCAACAACCACATAAGTCAAACTCTTCAGGGTGTGTAAAACCACTGACGCCACTTCTAACTAGAAAAAAACGCATGTCCTCCCTGATGTCCTCTCACGTTTTTGGTCCACCACCGGGGTGTGAGGCTCGCGAATCTACGCTACACAAAGCTACGCCGCAAAGGTCGTGCTTTGATCATCAACCACAAGACTTTGCTTTTCAACAGAAGCCTTGATCCATTTCCACTTAGGCATGCCACACAGGCAATTCATTCCATGCGATCGATATCCATCAATATATAACCCCTGAGCTCGTACGTCTCAGAGAAGGGCGTTAAGCAAGAGAATAAATTCTCCGCCGCCAAACAGATATATATTTAATAGAAATCAATCACACAGACTGAAATCCAATGTCAGACACACAGTCCATTTACAAGTTAGTTCTGGGTCTGAACGAAACCGGAGGCACTTAGTACCCTGCATATCCATCGATCTCCAAGTACGTCTGGACGACCACTAACTGGTTCCCTCCTCTTGGGTGTACGGCCCAATCAAGATCATCAGTAACCACCCAAACGACGTGAAGACCTCTGGTCTTCAACCACCGTCTTCATCTTCGACACCATGTCGAATTAGTTATTCAGAATGGGATAAACCCGGTCTTTCTGAATAACTCATGTATATAATTAACATGTGTTACACAAACACAACATACGCCTCATTCCAATTTATCAGTCACTAACCGTAAATTAACAAGAGAATAATTCCCCAAATATTAACCCCGAAGGCCGAAACCAACATCAGATCAATACCCAGGAAACCGTTCTGCTTAGCTAACCTACAGTTAGTTTCTAAATTTCACATTCTTAGGGAAAGGTTCCCATTAATTTTATCAAAGTTAAATTCCTTTAAATTTATTCTTTAATCATCCTTTGAAAATCAATTCGAACCAAATTTTGGTTTATCCAAACTAGTCGGGATTAACGAACCTTACCGAAGTAAACAATTGTTAAATTTCCCAACCCCAACCTATTCATCCCATGAAGTAAAACTGGTAATACTTCATATCTAACACCACGGTGTTATCGGTAAATTCAATTACCATTTCACGTTCAAATCTAATTAAAGATTTGACTATCGCCTGGAGCAAAACTGGTGATACTCCATTCTCGATCTTTTCAATCTAATTAAAGATTCATTAAAACTCCACTTAGTTTTAATCTTTAACTGGGTTAAAGAATCAATGTCATTTAAAACATGGTTCACGATAAACCCAAAATCACATTCCATTCTATCAGCCTTTAACTGTAAAATAGCAAGTGAGCAAATCCCTAAGTATTAACCCCGAAGGCCGAAACCAACATCAGATCAATACCCAGGAAACCATTCAACTTAACTAATCTCCAGTTAGTTTCTGATTTTCTTAGCTCAGTTGGGTCTAAGAACAGTATTAATGAAGATACCGTTCACGACAACCCAAATCCCATTTGATATTAAATACAAGGCTCTGAATAGAAAATATATCGGCTTATATTCAATATCAAATTCTATGACCAACAAATATCGTATTGGAGATAACGATATATATATATATATATATCTTTCAAATTTCCATAACAACATCTGAATAATCACGAAATTCAACATTGAAATATTTCGAAGACAATTTCGATTCAAATCCATTCCAATCCATATATTGGAAATTCTGGTTATTTTTAAAACCATTTCAAATCCAATTTATTTATTTAAAAATAAATAGATTATTATTCTAGTTCAAAACTAGTTCATTTCGATAAAAATCTATTTTTATCTTTTCAAGTATGGGGTTTTTCATCCCAATTCTTCAAAATCATTTCTTATGATTTTAAAAAAATTAATTCAATTTTTAATAATTTTATCAAGGCCCGTACAGTCGATTTCCATCAACGGCCATCGAACTGCACTTACAACGACCTTTTTCAGATTTGATTTGAACATAATTCCAAATCCAACTGTTAGATTTCAAATTTATAATATTTTTTAGAAAGCTCTTTTCGATACGAACCCAACGGTTCCGGTTTTAGGAGAATCCGACAGTCGGATCTCCCGCAATATCCATTCGAAGTCAATGGTCGAAATTCGTGAACTGCCGCGGCGCGGCGCGTTCTATTCAGGCCATTATATATATATATAATATATATATTATATATATTTCGTTGATTTCCTTTTAAAACGTGTTTTATAAATCGATTTAAATTCGTTTTGAAAACGGTTTCAACTTCATATTCAATTTCTAATCAAAATTGAATTTTCCAATATAACTTCGTTTTAAATTCATTTCAAATCGATTTCAATTCAATTCGAATTTCAAATCATTTCAATTTAATACGAATTTCAATTCTTTTCAATTTAATGCGAATTTCAAATCATTTCAATTTAATTCGAATTTCAATTCTTTTCAATTTTCATTGAAAAATGAATAAAATCGATATAAATATCGTTCACGTCAAAATGGCGCAAATATAATCAGCACGACTTCATATATTTCTGTTTTCAAATATTTTATTTCAAATATTTCTTTTCCAAATATTTCTATTTCAAATATTACTTTTCCAAATATTTCTATTTCAAATATTTCTATTCAAATATTTCTATTCAAATATTTCTATTCAAATATTTTATTTCAAATATTTCTATTTCAAAACTGGGATGTGGCCCAATCAATTACCATAGATTTTATTTCTATTGATTTCCATACAACGCATGTATATATCAACAATGACCAACAATCAACCATCATCCAAAGTGCATTCTACACTGTATAAGCATCAAATATAAATATTTAACGCTCATAACAGTCTGTCAATCAATCGATCGACATACAACTAATTATTGGGATTAGTGTATGTCATATATCAACCCAATACCCATGTGGGGTTTTCAAACAATCAAACACAGATTTTATTTGTGCATTTGGGCGATGTGTAAAATTTATCATCCCAATCAATATCAGTCAAATGTGTGTATATAAACAAATCGTCCGATTTGTTTATTTTTATTTCATTTCATTTCGTATACACGTTAAAAAGTATATTTTTAACTATAAAATATTTTCCACCATAAAATATTTCATTTCACATCACATCACACAATCAGCTACACATCAAAATCAAGCAAACAAGCATACAAGCCGTCCATAGTCTGTGGACGACGGGTGTCGGGTGCTACTAAACACCGTTTGCATCCTAGTATATATTTCAACTAGAAATAAAATTAAAAAGCGAGAAGTTCTCACCGAAAGCTAAATCCAAACGCCACGACTCTTCATAGGTAGGAAATCTTCGCCGCTCGCCTTTGGTCAATTTTGTTGCCCGTTTTCACTACATATATAAAAATCACATTTTTATATTGTTGCTATATATATAAAAATTCTATTTTTATACTGCTATTATATAGATAAAAATTCTATTTTTATCTTGCCACTAATATAATAAAAATTATATTTTTATTACCCTACATGAATAAAAAATTTATTTTTATACCGCCACTCATATAAAAATCGAATTTTTATTTCGCTTCAACATATATAAAAATCCGATCTTTTATATTTAATCAACAATATAAAAATACGATCTTTTCTATTTAATAAACTATATCAAAATACGATCTTTTCTATTTAATCAACTGTATAAAAATACGATCTATTCTATTTAATTAACTATATAAAAATACGATCTTTTCTACTTAATCAACTATATAAAAATACGATCTTTTCTATTATATAAAAATCAAATCTTTACTAATTTAAAATCCCGTCTTTACTATATTAAAAATTTCGTCTTTCCATATTTAAAGATCTAATCTTTATAAAATTAAAAATCATTTTTTTTTCTCGCCTTCCCATATATGCAAATCATGTTTTTCTACAATGAAGAATCTAATCTTTTCTATAAAAACAAAATCGAATCTTATTATATAATCAAAATCGAATCTTCTCATATTAACAAAGTCGAATCCTTTTACACAAATCAAAACAAAGATTACATAAGTAAAAGGGGAAAACTTACATTTTTTTATTGGGAGGGAGAGGGCTGTCTTGGTCGAACTGGAGGGAGGGGGCTGCTCATGGCGGTGCTGAGGTGGAGGAGGCCGTCGGGGTGTCTGAACGAGGGCGGTGGCGCTTGGCCTATGGAGGGACGGCGAGGTAGTGGAAAAGGGGGGCGATGGGAATCGGGGCTCGTTCTTTTGGGGGCTCGCGCCTCGAAATCGAGAGGGGTGGAAGAGGGAATGGCGATCGACGGAGGGGAGGGTCCATCAGAGGAGGTGGGCGGTGGTTCAATTCGAGGGGGCGACGGGCTGAAGAAATAGGGGGCGCGATTTTTATTTTATTTTGTTTTCAAGGTTGACCTAGATCTAAGAGAAAAAAAGGGGCAAGGGATTTTATATAAAAATATATTTAATTATTTAATTTTCAATAAAAAGTTGACTTTTTATTCGAACTCGAAACGAGACCCAACGACTGTCGTTCCTAGCTAATTATCCCCATTCCGAACACAATGGGATTTGTATCGTAGGCTGATTCGATCGTTTTGATCAGTTTCTGTCAAAATCAAAATATAAATCTATATATTGATTTTGAGCGCACAATTGAATTTACCGGGGCCACATACGGACTCTAAAAATTCCCGAGAAACATTTTCTAACTTCGTATTAACGATACGGTCCTAACGAAACTAATTTCGTCAAATTCCGAGACCGTTTGAAAAATGGCCATTTTCCAATTGATTAAAATCAACTAAAACTGGTCAAAAGCGTTTTCCTTTGCCACGCTCACATATTGAATTCAAAAATTATGAAAATTGGAATCTAACAATAATTTGACATCACGGATCCAAAAAAAGTGGTATCGTCGAAATCCGAGGTCGTTTGCAAAATTTCCATTTTTAAGGGCCAGAATTCCATAGCGACTATTCTGAATTTTCAACTGGACGTAACTTTTGATCCCCGCTATGAAATTTCAATTTTTTGGATTCTCTGGAAAGAAATTCTCAACTAGATTCAAATATTTTTGGTTTCACTAAAATCCGGTTTATTTTGAATCCTGTATATCCATTTGAATTTTGAAATCGAATTATTGAACTACCGCGCCATTTTCAGTTCCTTTTATAATTTAAAATAAATATTTATATTCTAACGACGATCTATATAATATATACGTTCGGTTTCTATTCAAAATAAATTTCTCATCGATATTATTTAAAATAATTCATTTTAAATAATCAAAATTCGCAAAAATTGCCAAAATAAAAAAATTTAAATTGGCCCAGATTTCCGGGTTATTACAATCTCCCCCAGTCTTTGCTTCCGCTGCCTATATGAACTATTCAGGCCAGTATATATATATAATACATGTATATATATTATATATATTTCGTCGATTTCCTTTTAAAACGAATTTTATAAGTCGTTTCAAATTTGTTTCAAAAACACTTTCAACCTTCATTTCAAATTCAAATCAGAATTGAATTTTCCCTTTATAAATTCTTTTATATTTATTGCTTATGCAGTTGTGTGGTGCACTTTCAAACTTCATTTCAAATTCAAATCAAATTGGAATGAGTACTGTCAAATTCAACCTTCTTTTATACGTTGCTAAAGATTATATTTTTACCTGTTAAAAATCATTTCTTTAAGGTGTTAAAAATCGTTCTTTATCTCTTTAAAAATCACTTCTTCATTCGAAAATTTATATTTTTATAGCGCTTTATATAAAATAAAAATTACTTCGGTGTGGTTCGCTAATCCCAACTAGTTTGGAAAACCTTAACATGGGTTGAAATGGCATCCAAAGGAAGATTACAGAATAAATTTAGAAGAATTTATCTTTGATAAAATTAATGGGAACCTTTCCCTAGGAATGTGAAATTTAGAAACAAACTGTAGGTTAGCTAAGAAGAATGGTTTCCTGGGTATTGATCTAATGTTGGTTTCAGCCTTCGGGGTTAATATTTGGGGAATTGTTCTCTTGCTAATTTAAGGTTAGTGACTGATGAATTGGAATGAGGCGTATGTTGTGTTTGTGTAACATTTATTTATTATATACGCGGGTCATTCAGAAAGGCTGGGTTTATACCCATTCTGAATAACCGATTCGATAATATGTCGGAGATGAAGACGGTGGTTGAAGACCGGAAGTCTTCATATCGTTTGGGTGATTACTAATGATATTGATTGAGCTGTACACCCAAGAGGAGGGAATCAGTTGGTGATCGTCCAGACGTACTGGGAGATCGATGGATATGCGAGGAAAGTGCCTCCGGTTTCGTTCAGACCCAGAACGAACTTGTAAATGGACTATGTGTCTGACATTGGATTTTATTCTGTGCTGATTGATATCTATTAAATATACATCTGTTTGGCGGTGGAGAATTTATTCTCTTGCTTAACGCCCTTCTCTAAGACGTACGAGCTCAGAGGTTGTATATCGATGGACATCAATCGCACGGAGTGAATTGCCTGTGTGGCATGCCTAAGTGGCAAATGATTAAGGCTTTTGTTGAAAAGCGAAGTCTTGTGGTTGATGATCAAAGCACGGCCTACGTGGAATAGCTTTGTGTATAGCGTGGATTCGCGAGCCTCACACCTCAGTATGAGTCAAAAACGGGATAAGGAGAGCACAACGTTTCTTTCTAGCTATGGGTAGTGTCAGTGCTTAAACTGGCTGACATTTATATTATTTTTACCTATGTGGTTGTTGGAATGAGGCGCCTCGATTTTAGGTCTGTGAGGACCGGGAAACGTGTGTTCAAGAATACTTAATCCTCAAACGTAAGGGAGGACCGGCCCTGAAGCATCCAGGGGTTACCCAGAGTGTGTAGTCCCGAGGCATTTGCTAGAGCGTCTCGAAGCAGAGAGAAGCTTGCCCCTTGCCTCGACTCATGACAGAAATCCAATTTCCAATACGAGATATTTCGGTTTTATTTGTAGAACCTAGTATGGCGACATAGTGCTATGGGTCATTAATGTCGTCTATGATTGATATTTATGATTGAAATTGTTTTGACACTATACATTTGTAATAGTATCAAAAGATTTGTTTTAAACGTACCAAGCATGTTTGGCTGTTATAAGGTAAAAACCCTATCCCCCGGCTAGCGTTGCATTGTGTGATGGGACCCGGGTCTTATAATAGCTTCATTTTTCGAAAAAGCTTTGCGTTGTTTATTCTATGCACTGGTGTTCTTGGGAGGAAACCCGTTCCGTGTTATACGGCGTGGTCCCTTGAATTACTCTCTTTTAAAGTAAAGTTTAAATAACTGTTTTAGTTCTCACACCAGTCACATGACTGACCTGGAGTTTATTGTTTTAACCTAAACTCTAGGTGCCCCTATTTTCGACATGGGCAGCTAGTAGTTTTGGTTTTGCAGATTTATATTCATAGGATCCTGATTTACACCTAGAACAATGCTCGGAAAGCTCTGTATCCGTGTATTACTTTTAGTTGTGTTTTGTATTGTTTTTCCGCTGCTATTTAATTTATTGTAATCTCTAATATTTATCGTGTGTGTAATATTCATTTATACTCTGTATTTTCTTATATCTGATGGAATTGATTTAATAAACGATGAAATGTTCTTTTGTTTGCGTTCTATTTTGTCGTGTTCTCAAGATAATCCGGGCTTTCCTTACCAGGGAAGTTATGGGCTATCACGGTTGGTATCAGAGCTTTGGTTTACAGAGCTCGAGAACAAGACACATTAGAACCGAACGAAAGAATTCATCAGATATTGGTTTAGTAATATCCAATTAGAATGACTCATTAGAGATGGGATCAGTAGTATCCTAGAACGAGTGTGAGGAGTATGTTTTTCAAATGAAAAAAAATTTGTTTTGAAAATTTAAATCATTTTATATTTATTTATATTGAATTTGGATAATCCAATATATAAAGATTTTGCATATATGCGTCATGAACGTATATTCAAAGTTTTAATATACTGGATAGATATAGATTCGCACTCTAGTCGCTTGAGGATGATTCTGGTAATGCGGCCGCATTATCAGTATTTATATTTGTGTTTCGAAGGTGTGATATCTATATATTTCCATTAGACTGGTGTGAGAACCGAAACTATATAGGTTTATTTGTTGTGATTTGGCATCAAAAATGTGATTTTTGTATATATATCAAAATTATGAATTTGAAACCTAGCAATAATTTGACATCACGGATCCAACAAAAGTGGTTTCGTCGAAATCCGAGGTCGTTTGCAAAATTTCCATTTTTAAGGGCCAGAATTCCATAGCGACTATTCTGAATTTTCAACTAGGCATAACTTTTGATTCCTGCTATGAAATTTCGATTTCTAGGATTCGTTGGAAAGATATTCTCAAATAGATTCTCATATTTTTGGTTCCACTAAAATCCGGTTTATTTTGAACCCGGTAAATTCAATTGAAGTTTGAAATCGAATTATCGAACTACCGCGCCATTTTCAATTCCTTTTATGATTAAAATAAAATATTTATATTCTAACGATGACGTATATAAAGATATACGTTCTAATTCTATTCAAAATAAATTTCTCGTCGATATCATTTAAAATAATTCATTTTAAATATTCAAAATTCTCTAAAATTGCCAAAATAAAAATTTTAAATTGGCTCGCATTTCCGGGTTATATTATATAGGCCTGAATAAAAATTCACTATAATTTTTCTTGTACAGTTATTTATATTATAGCTGCATATATGAACCGCTCCCCGTCGTCCACAGACCATGAACGACTTGTTTGATTGTTTATATTGTGTTGTGATTGTGAATAATATATATATGAAGTGTGAATTATATATAAACGATCTGAATTGAAATATATAAACGATGTGAATTGAAATGTATATACGATGTGAATTGAAATATATATATACGTGATGTGAAAAATATATACATACGTGATGTGAAAAATATATGTATACATGATGTGAATAAAAATTATATATACATATATATATATATATATATATATATATATATATAAAGTGAAAATATACATATGAAAAGTGAAAATTATATATATGAAAAGTGAAAATTATATATATGAAAAGTGAAAATATTATATATATGAAAAGGGAAAATATTATATATATGAAAAGTGAAAATATTATATATATGAAAAGTGAAAATATTATATATATGAAAAGTGAAAATTATATATATATGCGAATGGAAAATAATATATATATATATATATATATATATATATACGAAGTGAAAATAATATATATACGAAGTGAAAATAATATATAGATGAAGTGAAATTAATATATATATATGAAATGTGAAATCAATATATATATATATATATGAAATGTGAAAATGATTTGATTGTTAAAAATATAATTTTTAACATAGATATACACTGTATAAAATTGTCGTGTATATGGAATATTCAATTTTGATATAAAATTGAAATGAAAGTTGAAATCGTTTTTAAAACGAATTTAAAACGATTTATAAAATACGTTTTTAATGGAAATCGAAAAAATATATATAATCTATATATTATATATATTAAATGGCCTGAATAGAACGCGCCGCGCAGCGAGCGTTCGCGAATTTCGACCATTGACTTTGAATGGACGTAACGGGAGATTCGACCGTCGGATTCTCCTAAAACCGGAACCGTTGGGTTCTTATCGAAAAGATTTTTCCAACGAATATAAGAAATTTGAAATCTAATGGCTGGATTTGGAATTATGTCCAAATCAAATTTGGAAAAGGTCGCTGTAAGTGCAGTTCGATGGCCGTTGGTGGAAATCGAATGTACGGGCCTTGATAAAATTATTAAAAATTGTAATAATTTGTGTAAAATCATAAGAAATGATTTGGGAAGAATTGGGATGAAAAATTCCATATTTGAAAAGATAAAAATATATTTTTATCGAAACGAACTAGTTATTAACTAGAAAAATAATCCAACGGTTATAAATAAATAAATTGGATTGGATTTGAATTGAAATTATCTTTGGATATTTTCGATATTGGATTCCGTGATTATACAGATATTGTGATGGGAATTTGGAAGATATCGATATCGTTATTCCCGATATGATATCTGTTGGTTTCAGGATTTGATGTTGAATATAAGTCGATACTATCTCTATTCAAAACCTTATATTTAATGTCAAATTTGATTGATTGATTGTTTGGATTGTGCTCGACCAGTTTATGAGAAAAATATGTGTTTACATTTAGTATTGGGTTGGGTAGAAATATCTGTGTGCTAACACCTTGTGAAACACTCCACGATTTGACGATAAGGTGTTTAGCGATGTTGTGTTCATTTCAAATTTAATGAATGATTGTGAAATGATATTTTTCTTAAGTGAAAAGAAATGTATTCCCGATTTTGGACAGGGAATGTTTTATGAAAATGTTTTATAAAACAGAAAGGATTTCGAGGCCCAAAACCCGATGATTTCTAAAATGATTTAGAAATGTATTATGGTTTTACATTGTGTTTCATCGCGTATTGATTAGTTGCTACTATTGATTTATCTGTTTGGTGGCGGAGAATTTATTCTCTTGCTTAACACCCTTCTTTGAGACGTACGAGCTCAAAGGTTATGTGATTAATAATGACTGATCATATGTGTGAATTACTGATGTGAAGTACGATATTTTGAAAGTACTTGTGATTATTATGTTGTGAAATGATTTTCCCTACTTCGGGATATGAAATGATTTAGTATGTGGCTAAAGAGTCGGGTAACCCTGAGACTAAAAGTATGGGTGAGAGGTCGGTGTAGCCTGCTCCTGTGTGGAGTAGGTGCATCGTCGGTGTAGCCTGCTCCTATGTGGGGGTAGGTGCACATTTATATATCGAGTTGCGAGGTGTGTACCCTTTACCTTGTCGATGGGGAGCACGGTATTTGGTTGCATACTTGTTTGTATGCATTATTATGTTTTGGAATTCATATTTCCAAACGATTTGATTTGAGATCCCGAAGTGAAATCTACTTGATATAGAAAGTTAGATATGTATTTCAAATGATTTGAAATAAGAAATCGGGAATAAAATCCAAAAGAATAATTTCTGTAAATTGAATTGGATTTAGAAAATCTAAGAGTGGTGATTAATCTAAATGGGTAGATTGGGATATTGCATGTTGATTGATGCATAGTAGATCCATATATCTATATTGATTGTTGTTTATACACTGGCATTCATGGGGGTAAACCCGTTCCGCGTTAGCGGCGTAATCTCGTGATTTGCCTTATCATTTTATATAAGTTTTTAACTGTTTTTTGAGTTCTCACACCAGTCCCATGACTGACCTGTAGTTTTCTTTTCCCTTGCAAACTCGGGTGCTCCTATTTTCCACACGGGCAGTCGAGTAGTTTATTTTGCAGATATATAAGCAGGATTCTGGATTGAAGCTTTAAGCTGTGTCCATGCATTTACAGTCTTCCGCTGTGTAGTTTATATTTCCGTTGTGCATTGTTTTACATTTATGTAAATTTATCTTCCGTTGTGTATTATTTTCGAGATACTCTGATATATTATGTACTCTGTTGCAACATTATTGTGATGTTTATAAAAGTCTATTGTTATTTGTTCTGATGTGTTGTATGCCCAGAGTTAGCGTATGCGAGATTCGAACGGTCTTGGTCGGTTTAGCAATCGATTAGGTCCGGCGAAATCCGTGTCGTTACAGTTTAACTATTCGGTACGATTTGGTTTGATTTGTTTGAATTTGATTTGAATTCTGTGATTTGAAACTTGTATATATTAAGACATATAGTGTGGTGTGATTTGATTTGATTTGTTTTTATGTATAACAAACAAACATATGTAATTATAATACTTGGATTGGTTTGTATTTTATCATCATATTATTGGGAATTATAATCATAGATTTGTATAGATTAAGGGGGAGTATTTTTATAGATTAAAGGGAAAATCATGATTGGATTAGTTACTTAAGTTTTAGAAAGTTAACCAATTTAGGGGGAGTAATTTAGATTTTCTTTTTGATAATGCCAAAGGGGGAGAAATTATAAAATATAGACATAGTTTATAGGATATAAAATATAGACATAGTTTATAGGATATAAAATATAGACATAGTTTATAGGATATAAAATATAGACAAAGTTTATAGGATTCATATAGACATGGGGAGTATTTGAAGGATCATCTACAAAAGGTATGTACAGGTATGATATTTTATAAAATAAGATTGTCATCATAAAAAAAGGGAGATTGTTAGAGAATGAAGTTTTTATGACAACAACCTTATTTCAATATTAATTGATTATAAAATATATACTAACAATTTTGTGTAGAATATATATACACACATATGCAGGATTTATATATAGGAAATACTACTGAAGACTGTACAGTTTAAAAATATTAGAGATTCAAAGGTCATAGAAATTTCAAGACTAATGAGTATTCAAGAGTTCAAGAGTTCAAGACTAATATAATTATATAGTCTAGATTATGTAACACTCTAAATAGAACTCCAGGTTCAAATTCAAATTCTGATTTTCAAAATATGTTTTCAAATTCTATCTTTAATCCTTTCTATTTTATTTCATCTCTATTTTATTTTTTTTATCTTTTCCATCTTCTTTTCTTACTTTACTTTTCAAACTTAAGTTTTATATATTTATATTTTTATACTTTTATATTTATATATTTATATATGTATGTATGTAAATATATAGGTTAAAACCTTACAAATTTATAAATATGTTTATATAGTTTAAGCTTATGGTTTCATATGATTTTCTACTATATAATATTAATTTATAACACTATATTTTAATTCAAGAATTTCCAGAATTATATTTATATAAAAATACTTTGAAAATGCTCAACAATGAAATTTACACTAAGGGTATGTCGACATACAAAAAACACTATGTCGACATATAACTGTCATTTTTTCAATTTTGAAAGGAAGTGTTTTTTTCACTATTTGTGACGGTTCTGAAGCGTGGCATCCTTTCATACATTATAAAAAGGGATTAAATTCGAATTATTTATCATATCTTCTTCTCTAACTTCATCCTCTTTCTTTACACCATTATTCTTAATCATTTTTATGTTTTCTACACTTATACTCTGCCGAATTCAATTTCGTTTTGATCAAACTTCTTCTCTCTACATTCTCCACTCTCTGAATCAAGTGCTATTGAAGAGTTATATGGCTGTTTGTAATTGTTTGGGTTGAGTAAAGGAATCGGTGGTATCCCTTATAGCCGTGAAATCAAGGATGGAATCGGTGGTATCCCTTGTAGCCGTAAAATCAAGGACGAAATCGGTGGTATCCTTTGTAGCCGTGAAATCAAGGAGGATTATAATTGGATATTGATATAGTAATAAAACTCTGTGCAATCCAGCATTGTGTGGGACTGGACGTAGGAGTAATCTGAACCAGTATAAAATCCGGTATGTTCTTTCCTTTTCTTCATTTTTATTTTTGTTTCTTCTTTTGTTTGTGTTTGAATCTGTGTCTGTGATTGTGTTTGTGGTATCTATGTTTGTGATTGTGTTTGTGGTATTTTGATTTACACAAGTTTTATATTCTGTTTAAATTCTCAAAAACACAATTCACCCCCTCCCCCTCTAGTGTTTATTTTTTCTTAACAATCCTTTCTGCATTCCCTAGCATATACCATCTGCTAAATAGTACCCCATGTCATATGATTTGCTTCTAATGCTGAAATTACATGTCGCTGCCTTTCCATGTGCGAGATTTTTAAATAAATGTGATTGATGTAACACATTTATATCGTTCAGAGAACCAGGGAAGCCGAAGAAAACATGCCAAAACAAGAGATCATGTGAGGCTACTTCCTCTAATATCATTGTTGCTTTGGGATAATGGCCGATAAATTGAATATGTCATGTTGTTGGACAATTTTTGCACTCCGAGTGCATACAGTCAAGACGACCCAACATTCCAGGAAAACTTCTTCTGTCCTCTAGACTTTTCAGTTTATTGACGTCGCTTTATGTGGGTGCTCGCAAGTATTCTTCACTATATAATTCAATGGTAGCCACGCAAAAATGTTCTAGACTTAAACTAATTGTACTCAAGCGCATTCAGACTACTTCATCGAATGCATCGGGTGTTATCCCATATGCTAAAGCACTTATAGCGCCTATAATTTTTTGGTGCGGAGAATATCCCAAAGTTCCAGCGTTGTTTCTCTTTTGAAAAAAAAAAACTATTATGATTAACAACACCATTAAAAATACGTAAAAACATATTCTTACTCATTCGAAATCGTTGACGAATATCTTCAGGGCCATAGGTACTTGTTGTGTTGAAATAGTCTTTTAATCATCTAGTGGTTCCACCTTGATGGTAACGCATCTTCATTTTATCTACACGGCCAAACACACTACCTCCACGAGTACCACTCGATGAACCTTCCATTGCAAATTTTCGAACACATGATTGGTGAATGGTAACAGCTTGCATCATTAACTCTAATCCATCGTCATCAGATGTGCTATCCGAGGATACCTGCAGAAAATATCTCTGTTTGTATTGCTCATCTCCTTCATCTGAATCAGTAGGACTTATCTCGGTAACGTTATCAATACTACTGTCAGAGTCATCATTCTCGGAAATTGCATTCTCCACCTCTTCATAGTAATAACTGCTAGTAGACATTATTTGGTTTTTGTAATTTAACTGAAATGATTGTAGTGTGCTTTATAGCCGTTAAATATAGCCGTTAAATATAGCCATTAAATATAGCAGTTTTTTATAGCCGTTAATTATAGCTGTTTTTTAAAGTCGTTAATTATAGCCATTAGTTTATCTTAGCCATTAATTATAGCCGTTAATTATAACCGTTAGTTTAACTACTCACGAACTAGGGTAATTAATTTAAATATATTTAAAACATAGAAAAATTAGTTTAACTTATACTAATTACTTTAGTTCAACTTAAACTAAATAGGCTAGTTTTAACTTAACTAAATAGGTTAGTTCTACTTAACTAAATAGCTTATTAGTTCAACTTAAACAAACTAGTTAAATGTTAGTTTACTAAGGAAACAAATCACGAAATTCAATTATTATTATTATTATTATGACTAAAAGGGATTTTTAAATCCCTTTTGCGTTAAACGACAAAATATTTGTCGTTTAAGGAAAAAAAAATATATACTGTAAAATAAAACTTGCATCTTGTAATTTACAGATGCTCAAACAGACCAGAATAATGTTTTCCATTGCTCAAACAAACTACAACAACTTCATTGTCCATCAAAATTTACAAATCTGATTGCAAGTACTCATACAACCTTTCCTTACACAAATTAAACACAACATTTTCTTACCCTACCATTACAAACTACATCAAATACTCATTTAACATACCATAACATCAATATTCATACACAACATTTCCTTACACTTCCACTACAATATTCATACACAACATTTCCTTATACTACCACTACATATCCTCCAAGCTGGGGATGTACCCTTTACTCCCTTCATGCTTTTTGTCTTTCCCTTTTCTGGTAAGTAGCGACTTCATCTTTCTTACAAAACCTTTGCTCTTTTTTTTGTTTCGATAATGCTCTTTCCATGGTCCAAACCTTTATGTATTCAAGAAATTTATATAAAATTACCAAGAACTACTATAGAAATTTAAAATGAAGACTACCTAAATGTTTAGAAAAAGGTATACATGAAACAATATAGGTTTAGCATACATAAATTTACAAGCATTGAAGACTTATTTAAAATCAAATGGCACAAACATGATGCATAAATGTTTAGCAATAAATAATGCATTTAAGACTTTGGCTAGCAATACTTAATTTAAAATCAAACGACACGTACTAATTGTTGGCATATAATGGTGATTTAATTAGTAAAGTAAGAAAACAAATACATAATAATTAGTTAATAAAGGTAAGTATTAATATAGAAAGTTAATTATAATTAGTAAAGTATTAATAATTATTCTCAGTAAAGTATTAATAATTATTCTCTAATTATTATATATATATATTTTTTAAACTTTTTTCCTCCTTGGAAGATGGCCATCATTTCATCTCTTAAAATGTAAACATACTCATTTTGACCTAAGGGGAAAATAGAGTTAACATGAAGCATACATGATTGTAATGCATACCCAGTGTAGAAGATGAGGTTGTTAGTACTCGAAACCTAAAGCCATATTTATTTCTGATCACAGGACTGGTGCCACCTCCATCACTACTGGAGTTATCATCGTCTTTGCCGTCGCCTTCATCTTCCTCATCCGCTCCCTCTTCATCTTCATCTTCATCTTCTTCTTTATTGTCATCGTCATGCTCCTCTTCCTCTTCTTCGTCTTCTTCTCCGGTTTCCCCATCGTCTTCGTCTTCTTATTCGTCCTCGAGTTTCAATTGTCGCACTATTTTTCCGCTTTTTATTTGATTTAGATCGACCGATTGATTTAATGCTCATACCTAAGAAGAGTTCCCAGGTAACCTCCATGTTCTGTGCAAAACAAAAAAAAGGAATAAATTTAAAATATTTTAAAGGAGACATGTCATAAAGGTATTGAATAATAAACCGATAACTTACAAAATCCTTTGCAACCCAATTTACTCTACTCAATCCTTCTTCATAATACTTTGATTCTTGTAGAGCCAAATGACGCATAACCATATTCATCTCCCATAAACTATCGATAGAGTAGTGAGACGGAACAAGATGTAAGTTAGGAAAATGCGGGATTAGTACCGGTTCTTTACCGGTCCAAGGCATATGCCATCCATGATCATCAGCCTAATCTCCTTATTGAGGGGGTGGATAAAACTGTGAAGCATAGTTGACTTCTTAAGAAAGAACAACGTGGGATTGTGTACCCATCTTCAATGCAGTTGGCCCAAAATAGTCGATATTACCAGCACGAACTGCGACATCTAGTAAAGGACCAGCATCTTTATAAATGGACTTCCAATATGTCTCGTAGTCCATGTCCTGCCCTTGATAGATACATTGTTGGCAATCATTTTGGTATAGCTCTTGTTGCATTTCCGCGTATGAACCGTGAATCATTTTTCGTGTCATATGCAAAGGAGGATTTGAAGGGATAACCACAATACCAGACAACTGTCGTAAGCACCTATCGCCTAAAAACACTCATAAAACTCTCCTGGGGAACAATAAGTGGAAAACGTTTCATAGACATGTTATGTGCATGTACAACATCATCAAAGGCAATTGCAACAGATTTGTTCCATGGATTCTAGTTTATGTGACACGCCTGTTGAAGATCTATATGATAACGGGTGCTAGAGAAGAGATGCCCTGATGTGTCATGGGTGTTGAATCTAATTCCTTTCTCCCACATTTTCAGTCTGGGGTAAGCAGTTTGCTTCAAAGATCCTTTAAAGATATAGCCACATATGGTCATATATTCAAAAAACCAATACTGCAAATTTAAAGATTTAGTCATTAAACAATTGGATAATCAAGCAATTAGTAGTTGCACAATGAGTTAATATACCCGCAACAGCTCGATAAAACCACTTAGATCCCCCCTACAACATGGCTAAATCCAAACTCTGATATAAATATCCAAAAATGGAGAAACCCTAATGGTATTGTTGAGCAAGCTCCAAATCATATACAACTTCCAAGTATCCAAGACTAGTTGTATCATCGGTAGTCATAAAACACAAAGTTCCCATCATGTACAAAACAAATATACGAGCAACATGATCAAGATTATTCAAATTGGCAGCAATGTAGTCGTCAACAAAATATTTCTCCAAATGAGATATAGCAACATTACCCCTTTTAATATCTTTCTCTACAAGAAGTGGTAAAAGTTGACTTGCATTTCCAAACACACTCCAATTCTCATTATATGGTATACTCCGTGTGTTCATTCCAACGGATATGGATGTTAACAAAGTAAAATCCAATGGCTTCAAACCGATCTCAACATTTGGAAATAAAAATGTATGCGTTGTCGGCCACCATCGCTCGACTATAGCATGAATACATCTATTGTCAGAGTTTCTCAACTCAACATCCATGAATTTACCAAAAGTTTTAAGTACGGGGTCTTTAATTTGAGGATGAACACTAAGTTTTTTCCACCATTTCAACACGGTTATGAAAGCACCATAACATCTCATTCTATCACGATTCTATTAATAAATCCGACTTTATGTAAATTAGTCTAATATTATCAAAATATTTAGATTTAACACGTAGTTTTCCAATAAAAATCAATTACCGTTAGCTCTTTCCCTTCATTGAAAATGTGGTGGTGTAACAACCCGGAAATCAGATGCAATTTAAAATTTTGAATTTAGCAATTTTAATGAAATTTGGATATTTAAAATGATTTATTTTGAGTAATAACGACTATAATTTATTTAAATTGAAGTTAGAACGAATAGATTTATTTTGATTATAAAACGAACTGGAAATGGTGCGGTAGTTTGAAAATTCGATTTCAAATTTCAAATGAATGTACAGGATTCAAAATAAACCGGATTTCAGTAAATCCAGAAATATTTGAATCTGTTAATAATATCTTTCCAAAGAATGTGAAAAATCCAGATTTCATAACGGGAATAAAAAGTTATGTCTAGTTAAAAATTCAGAATAGTCGCTATGGAATTTATCTATATAGCCCTTAAAAATAGCCATTTTGCATATGACCTCAGTTTTCGACGAGAATAGTTTATTGGATATGGAATGTCAAATTATTGCTATATTCCAATTTTCATAATTTTTGGAATCAATATGTGAGCGTTGTGAATTTAAATGTGTTTGGTAATTTCAGTTTGAATTCAATCGGGTGGAAGATGGCCGTTTTTCCAACAGTCTCCAAATTCGACGAAATTAGTTTTGTTAGGACCGTATCATCTAAACATAGCTAGATTTATTTTTCTGGAATTTTTGGAGTCGGTATGTGGCCCTGGTAAATTAAAATGTGCGTTTAAATTGAATATACATTTATTTATATATTAATTTAAATAAAAACTGATTGTAACAGTCAAATTGGCTTGTGGGACATATCCCATTGTGTTTGAAATGAGGGTAATTAGCTAAGGACGACAGTCATTGGGTTCGATTTGGAGATGAAATGAAATATCAACTTTTTGGAAATAAAAATTAATTAAATATATATTATTATATATTCGGTCAACCCTTATCCCTCTCCATACACGTTCAGATCGATTTTGAAATAAAAATAAAATAAGAAAAGGAAGTCGCCGCCCGTCGCTCCTGCAACCCCATTGCCGTCGCCCTTACCCCTGGCCTACCGCCGCCGTCGCCACCTCCCCAAACCCCGTCGTAGCCACCCCCGCCTCCCTTATCTTCTCTCCTTCCTCCTTTGTAACCGCAGCCCCCAAAAACCCTTTGATGCGCCGTCGTGGCCCCCACCCTACACCGCCTCTAGCTAGCACCACCAAGCTCCGTCGCCTCTTTGGCCAGTCACGACCGCGTGGGTCCCCCCTCCTCTTGAGAGTCGAATTCAAATTGAGTTTTTTTTATATAGTTTAAAACTCAGTTTTTTATATATATAATTAGTTTTAAATCATATTTTTTTGTATATTAATATTACTTTAAAAATCAGTTTTTTATGAACATCAAGATAAAAATATAATTTGTAGTTAGATAAAAATTTGATTTTTATTATGTAAGTAGCCATGTAAAGATGTGATTTTTACATGATAGATTTAGATTAAAAATATAATTTTTAGCAATATGAAAATATGATTTTATAGAAATGGTTTTAGATATACAAATGTGATTTTTATTTTTATTATAGCATAATAAAAATGTAATTTTTTATATATATAATAACTGTATAAAAATGAGATTTTTAAAAATGTAAATAACGTTGTTTAAAAATATAATTTTTATTATTTGAATGGAAATATAAAAATATGATTTTTATATATATAGTAGTGAAATAAAAATAATGAGTTTTAGTTATATAAAAATATGATTTTTATATACATCATTTTAGAATAGAAATTAGATTTTTATATATATAATATCATTATAAAAAATTGATTTATAAATATATATATATAGCGTTATAAAAATATGATTTTTAATATATATACCGCGTGAAACAGATTACGATGGAATGGACTAAAACTTGAACGAAATCCTAATCGTCCGCTAAAGAAAGATGAAGTGGAAACCGAAGGTAAGAATATTTTCTCAATCAACTTTTAATTAAGTTATTATATTCTAGGATGTCATACGGTGCTTAGTAGCACCCGACACCTTTGATTAAAACCATGGATGTTTGGTTGTTTGTTTGATTGGTTTATTTGTTTGAATTTGCTTTAGGAAGTGAAATGAATCGATTGGAATTGGTATGTGTATGATGTGAGCCAATATTAGGCGAGAGATAATGCTAGACCTTATTCCGATTCTAGTATCATGCCGTTATACTGCCAAAAATTTCTAAAAATGTTAGAACAATAAAAATATCATTTTTATTGTATAAATGAACTAAATAAATTATTCTTGTGTTGAATAAAATATTTTATCATTAAAAATACAATTTTTAACGTATATATGAACGGTATAAAATTCTCCGAAAATGAAAATAAATATTCATTTACAAATTGGACGATTCGTTTATGTACACTCATTTGACTGATATTTATTGGGACGATATATTTTACACATCGCCCAACTGCACAAATAAATTCTGCGTGTGCGTTGATTGAAACCCCGCACGGGTATTGGGATGACATTCGACATACACTAATCGCAATTTTTTATTTGTATGTCAATCGATTGGTTGGCAGACTGTTGTAAGCGTTAATTATTCATAATTAATGCTTATGCAGTTGTGTAGTTCACTCTAGATGATGGTTGATTGTTTATCATTGTTGTTATATACATAGGTTTTATGAAATCCATATAAGTAACAATATATGATGATTTACTGTGTCTGATTCCAATTTAGAAAATAACGAATATTTTAAAATAATATTCAGTAATGGATCAAAATTTGATTTCGATGTCCGATTTGGGATGGACACAAAAATATTGAAATATATGAAGCCGTATTGATTAGATATGCGCCATTTTGACGCGAACGGTATTTATATCAATTTTATTCATTTTTATAATGAATATCAAAAAGGAAATTATTTCAAAATCAAATATTTTGAATATATTATCATTTAAATATTATAATGATAAGGAATATTCAATTCTGATTTAAAATTGAAATGAAAGTGGGAATCATTTTAAAATAAATTTATAAAATACATTTTAAATGGAAATCGACAAAATATATATAATATATATTTAATGGTCTGAATAGAACGCGCCGTGCCGCGGTCGTTCGGGAATTTCGACCAATGAATTCAAATTGATATTACGGGAGATCCGACCATCGGATTCTCCTAAAACCATAACCTTTGGGTTCGTATTGAAAAGAGCTTTCCAACAAATAGAAGAGATTTGAAATCTAATGGATGGATTTGGAATTATGTTCAAATCGAATCTGGAAAAGGTCGTTGTAAGTGCAGTTCGATGACCGTTTATGGAAATCAATTGGAAGGGCCCTAATAAAATTATTAAAAATATTGATAATTTGTGTAAAATCATAATAAATGATTTGGAAAGAATTGGACGAAAAAAATTCCATATTTGAAAATATAAAAATATATTTTATCGAAATGAACTAGTTATTAACTAGAATTATAATCCAATTATTTTTAAATAAATGAATTGGATTGAGAATGGGTTTTAATATAACTAGAATTTTCAATGTGAATTGGAGTGGATTTGAATGGACATCGGCTTCGGAATATTTCGATGTTGGATTTCATGATTATACGGATATTGTTATGGAAATTTGGAAGATATAGTTATGTCTTTATTTCCAATACGATATTTGTTGGTTTCAGAATTTGATATTGAATATAAGCCAATACAATTTCTATTCAGAGCCTTGTATTTGATATCGAATTAGATTTTGGGTTTCTCGTGAACGGTGTCCTAAATAACACTGTTCTTAAACCCAGTTGAGAAAAAGAATAAATCTTTTAATTCAAATTTAGTGAAGTTTTCCAATTAACTAATATTTAATTGGAATTGAATAAAATAATTGGATTTTGGGTTTGTCGTGAATGATGTTTTCAGTAACACTGTTCCTGAACCCCGTGTGAAAGGATAAATCTTTCAATTGAGATTATTAGAGTTTCCAACTATATTTAATAATTGAAATAAAATGAAATGTGAATTTGGTTTATCATGAACTGTGTTTTTACAGACATTCGTTCTTTAACCAGATTTACAATGAAATATGATTTGGAATTAATAAATCTTTTTATTTAGATTTAAAGGAAATTTTCTGAAGTAAAGTTTTCCAATTTAATACAACAAATTGGAATGGAATGGAATTCAATTTGATACTAATGGAAGAGAACTTGTGTAAGGGAAGACTGGTAATATATATGGATTTTAAAAGGCTTGGTCGTTATTCCATTTATATTATTAGTCAGATACGGAAATTGTTATTGATTATATATATATATATATATCCATCTGTTTTCCGTGAAGATTCCGCAGTTAATGGAATGTGATTTTGGGTTTATCGTGAACTGTATTTTAAATGACATTAGTTCTTTAACCCAGTTAAAGACAGGATTACATGTCTAACATTGTATTTCGAACTGTATGGTTAATATGTGCTAAATATATATCTGTTTGGTGGCAGAGGATTTATTCTCTTGCTTAACACTCTTTTCTAAGACGTACGAGCTTAGAGGTTATATATTGGCAGAAATCAATAGTAGAGTGTAGATTGTCGATGCAGCATGTCTGTGTTTCCAAAGTTAAGTAATCACTAAAATTGATTTTTGGAAAGATTAAAACTAAGTGGATTTTTAATGAATTTGTAATTCGATTGAAAAGAGAATGTGATATTTTAAATTATCAAATTCGGGAAATGATCAAGATTGGAGTAGCACCAGTTTTACTCCAAGTGATAGTAAAATCTTCAATTAGATTTGAACGTGAAATGACAATTAAATTTACCGATAACACCGTGGTGTAAGATATGGAGAATTACTAGTTTTTCTCCATGGGATGAATAGGTTGGGATTGGGAAATAAAAGAAATGATTACTTCGGTAAGGTGCGCTAATCCCGACTAGTTGATAAACCTTAATTTGGTTTAGAAATGATATCCAAAGAAAGATTAAAGAATAAATTTAAAGAATTTATCTTTGATAAAATTAATGGGAACCTTTCCCAAAGGATGTGAATATTTGAATAAAAGAATATTCTAAATTGGAATGAGGCATATGTTGTGTTTGTGTAGCACTTGTTTATTATATACGCAAGTTATTTGGAAAGGCCGGGTTTATACCCATTCTGAATAATTGATTCGACGATAAATCGACGATGAAGACGGTGGTTGAAGACCGGAGGTCTTCACATCGTTTGGATGATTACCGATTTTTTGATTGGGCGGTACACCCATGACAAGGTAATAAGTGGTGATCGTCCAGACGCATATGGAGATCGACCAAGTATGTGAAACGACCCGCAAATCCGAACCCTTTGGGTCAACTAATAACAGCACGCGTCCAACACAAATGACACAGAAATACGAATCATTATTAGAAAGAAGTTAGAGGATGAGAAATAGAAAGAAATATTAGAATAGAAGAAAACGAAGATCACAAACTCACAGCGGAACGAATAAAATATATTAGATAACATAAGCTTTGAAATATAAATCAGTAACTTTATATACATACCATTATCAGAGCACAACGGTTATCCCTGGAACAGTTATAAACACCTGTTTCCATATACAACATAGTACACAGTGGAAAATATGATAGTATATAGCTAACTGGTGAAGCCTCCTGCTTCAAAACTCCTCCAAGTGAATCTGTAAAATCTCGACTACTTGACTGCCCGTACAAATTTGGGCACCCAAGAGTTTAGGGAAAACAAAACAAAATAAACTCTGGGTCAGTCATGGGACTGGTGTGAGTAAACTCCAACCATTGGTTTAACTTTTAAAAATCCTTTCGAAAGAAAAGATAATCGTAAGACCGATCCACGCATAAACACGGATGGTTTTTACCTTACGATAACCCAAATCATTTTTGATATCAAATCTGGTGATATTATAATAGGGTCTAAATCAAATAAATAGAATCTAGCGGAACGCTTGCATCTCACGCTCCATATATAATATAAAATCGAAAACCGCAGGGCCCTTTTTGGAGATTGGATTTCCAACATGACAAGGTATGGGACCACCTGCCGATAGTGTATCTCTTGAGGCGAATACACTGGGTTCAACAAGAACGTCTTGCAACCCGGCCCACACATGACTGACCACTCATTTCGCTTGATTGTATCAAATGTATATCACCAACGGTTAGGATCAGCAACCGTTTCCCGAAAGGGACAGCATCGATAGATTAATGAAGCAAATGGAATTTCTCTAGATAGGTGATTATACATCATAATGGGAGCGAACCACATAGCCATGCTGCCTGCCCGATTTTTGTCAATCCCCGGATGTAAGGCTTGAGGTTTGAATTAACAGAACAACCCTTGCATTTTTCTCCGTCTTCATAATCTCTTCAAAATAAGTTGATTCGTAACACTTATGCCAATACGGAGTGGTTTTCAGATATTAAATCTGATCCCGGTCTCTCCATATCTACAACGTAGTTATGAAATAAATCAAAACTTTGATAGTTGGAAATTTAACTATCAAAGGAACATCCATACAATCCACGGTCCTATTTCCATTTGGAAATTCTACTGATCAAGCATCAACCAACACTGGGCCCCTTTTAAATCAATTCCAGATTATATTATTATTTCAAATTCCTGTTTCCCTGTCTTTTGTATCCTTTTGAAGCTCGATTTCCCTTTCGGTTCTTTGAAAAAAATTCCAATAAGTAATTTCTTTATTCGAGAAATTATCTCCTTTCCCTAATTAGAGAACATTTCTATATATATATATATATATATATATATATATATATATATATATTAGCGAATCCTTATGTTCTATATTCAGAAAATATGTCGCATTAATATTGGAAAATATTTCCAAATTTTCTTTCTTAGTTCCTCATTTACCAATTCATTTCATTTTCTATACGTCGAAAATATCTCTTATTTTACTTGGAAAACATTTCAAATTCTTTTAAATTAACGCGATGTTATAAACATCGTTATTATAACATAAAACATTGACTAATTATTAACTAACCAGAATGTTAACCAATCTTCACTATCGAACCTTAACCATTTCTCCATCAATCAAGAAGTCAATCAAGATGGGGTGTAATTTCCTCTCAGACCTTAATCGAACAACATTCTTAACTTTGAAATAGTCAAAACTCACAGCTTCATCGCTTACGCGACTTTTGGATTCAATCTAAGAACACACTTCTTTTACAGAAAAATATTGATTATAATGGTAGCGTTAATAATCGCTGTTTTCCAAATATTTGATTTACCAAACATTTCTTTCAATGACAGTGTTATAATCGCTGTTTAGCTTTATTATAATAGCAGCATTAAAATCGTTGTTAAACACATTTGTGTTAATAGTAGCATTATAATCGCTGTTTAGATTTTACAAAAACATATATTATAACAATAGCGCTATAATGGCTGTTTAGATTTACAAAACAAATATCATAACAACAGCGCTATAATCGCTGTTTTAAATAAAGTACCGTGTGCGACGCACACGCCTCCGTTGTTCATTTATAAACTCTGTTTATTTTAAAAAATTCAAGTTCTCTTTTAAATGTATTTCCAAGCTATATGTTCTTTAACTTCTGAAATTAACTCAGTTTGATTTTTATAAATCCCTTTTTAGATATATTATTGCAAACTAAAGAATTAATTAAATATTGACCTTTTAATGTATTTAAATGAATTTATAGGTTCATGTTAAACAAATTTTAAATATTCTTCCAAGACATAAATCATTTGTAAAATTCGGCATCGCCGAATTACTATTTGAAATTTCATAGATTTATCTCAAGTAATTTTCCAATTTTTGGAATATAACCCATCGTTTCTTTCGAGACCAATTTTTCCACTTAGATCTCTTTTACCACTATTGCATTCAAATCCCACTTCAAATATCGGTATCAACACCAATTACCACCTTGCTTATATAAATTCAACTTGAATTTATATTTTACTTGATTTTATGATATATATATATATATATATATATTTTATTTTATTTATAAACATCGTTAGAAACAACTTCTTGTTTTGATTCACTTAACAAGTTTCTATTTCCATTCCATTTGAAATCTAATTTCTATTATGGAATTAATTTCCTTTATAATCTACTAAGTTTAAATCTCATTTCCAATATTTATTTAAAAACCTATTTCCGCTTTTTCAAATATAAATTTATCTTTCAATTTATCCAATGATAAATAATTCGCTTAAGTTACAAACTCGTTTATAAACAACTTCAGGTTTTATTCTTTTAAACGTATTTCTACTTTCAATTTGAAAGTAAATTTCTATTTTTGGAAATAAATTTTCTTTTAAATCCCAAACTGCTTTACTCATATTTGAAAATATTTTATAGTATTTAAATACTAAAATTTATAGGGCCAGTGACAACAAAATCAATCATAGAATACATATCACATCATATGACGCAAATATATGGAAACAATAATATATAAATGTTGAGGAACCCAGTTGGGCCCCTCCAACCTGTTTCCCTGCATCCACAGATGTTAACCACATCAATATGAGATATCATAGTAAATAGAACTGATAATCGATCAACGATATATCTATATCAACTATTTCAACCAATCGTATCAACCATTTCAACAAATCAACCATCACACAGAATAAATAAATTTAAAAACTCGTTTATATAAAAATATAAAAGAGGCAGAGTTTAGTGAGGTTACTCACCTTGTTTTGCAGTGACGATTCTACTGTTTATTTAAAATCAAACGAGCGTTTGATTTTACTGTGAAATTGCAATAGCTCTGCTCTCTACCACAATAGTTCCATAATGTAGAATTTGTCACTACGGTCTCAACGTGACCGGTTTCACCTGATTTTGTTAATGAATGAACAAGATACGATCGTTATAGTATTTGATTTGAATTAAATTCCCTTCAACCAATATTTATTTCATTAATTACCTTATCATGTTTAACTAATCTTGTTTAACCATTATCCTTCCTTCCTTCGGTTAACTGATGTTTCACCACTTTTCCACCGTGCCTAGACCTAACAAACTGCCCTTCACCTCATCATTAGTTTAATTTAATCATGACATTTACCACGGCTTAGACATCATCTCCCTCCCTAGCAAACTTTGAACCCGATGTTGCTAACTGCTCTTCTCCACTAACCAAATTTAACGCCTCACAAAAATCAAACAAAATCACGGTTACCCTCCCCTTGCACAGATCCTTTACTCCATTATGGTTCTACATACATCAGTCCATCCATGTGGAGCCACCACTTCTCTTTTTCCCCATACATCCTTGCGTGAAGGCCAGTACCTCCCCTGTTCACTCCAACACGCCATGCCAACCCTTACACTGCCACATCCTTTCTTCTCACATCCCTTGTTCGTTCTTCCATCTCCACTGCACCAAGCATACACGTGAATCAACATCCTACTCCAGACCATTTGTTAACTTCTCTCCTCCTTCCCCATATACAAATACTATTATACAATTAAGAAAATAAATTATTAGTTGTACCTAATTAGTGTTTAAGTCTGAACCCTTTCCTTCCACTCTCTGCTATTCGAAACTGCTACAGGATCATTCAGCATTTCCTACAAACCGATCACCATTCTTTACTTTTTTTTTGTGCAGCCGTTTGGATCACATAAAACAAGCCTTTATTTCTTCCTCCCAGTTAAACCACAACTCAGTAGAATACATGAAAGAAGCTTTCTAACTCCTTCCTCTTCCAGTAAATGAATTAAAACCCATTAAACCCCTCTTTAATTTCCTCTCATCATCCATGCTGTTACTTCCCCCGATTCGCTTGTTCCAATCAACTCTTTTCTGTACCGATCTATACATCATCACTTTTCCTCAACGGTGCGCCCCCCTCGCCTGATTAGATCTCCGGTAGCCCCTCGAGTTCGACATTGACGGAAAGCAGGGTGCGAAAATACATGGCGTCGAATTCCAAAAAATTGGTACAAGAACGAAGCTTCTTCCTGCAGCTGTTCATCGGATCTAACGAAATCGGATTTCATTTGGGTTTTTGATTTTAGAAAATTAATTGAAGAATTTTGGTTTGCTTTCGTTTTGTTTCCAATGGGAAATACCCAGTATTTAAAGGTTGACGAAGCGTGGGGTTACGAAATTTAGATTTTCTTGGAACGCACGGTTTTGAACTGCTTGGGGAGCACGGCTGTTAAAAACTTGGCACACACACTTCTATTTCCAGATTAGACACAGTGACGTAACCAGCCAATTGGAGAATTTGTTGTATTGGTTCCCAGATGTAAACCAATATTTGTTTAGCTTTGATGTAAAGCTGAAATATTTGACCCAAGCATGGTAGAGTGACATGCAAAGTTGAATGATATTGCTAGACTTTTATTTTTATTTGAAGTGCTAATGGTGCTCACCTATTTCCAGTGTATGTTTTAGATAAACAGTGAAAGTGACGTGAAATGAAAGTTCGGCTCAAATATATAAATGAAAATAGAAATGAGGATAGTGCTGGCTGTTTTAATTCTATTATTATTATTATTATATTTCTTTCTCCCTTCTTAGTTCAGATAAGTGTACATGACTATAATAATAAAATAGGAAGTTTCTTGTTTACTGCTTTGTCTTAGATTTTACTGTATAATGGTATTGTTACATTGGGTACATAAGGTTTTCGTTCATTTCCGAACTGCTACGGACAGAAATAAGAGTACGGTCGTGTCCAGCGAGGTACCCCGATCCCCAATATATAATAATATCGGTAGTTTAACTTATATTATGGAACCCCAAAATATTGATATAGGGTGCAAAATATTCCAAATAAAAAGTTGCATATTTAATTAATTAAAAATTACAGTAAAATTCTAAAAATTAAATTATTACTACGCCTCAAAAGAACCTTGTCCAAATTCAAGACCGATATTTAAATATATTTAAATAACCGTTATGGCCTATATACGATTCCACAGCGACTTTCTGAAAATTTGATTTGGATGTACTTCACAATATATAAGACGAAATCTCGATTTTTCACTTCCATTAGAAAGATACTGTTTAATAGATTCACACGTTTCTTGTTTCATAGAAATCCGACCTATATTTGATCCTGTATATCCAATTGAAGTTTAAATCGTAAATTACGAACTATCGCGGCTATTTCGAGCTCTATTTAAATTAAATTATAAATTAGATGATAAAACTCTGTTTTAATTAATATTCCTATATATATTTCAAATAAAATATTTAAAACAAAATTTAAATATTCAGAATTCAACGGCTAAAAATCTGGGTCGTTACATTCCTTCCCCCTTAAAATAATTTCGTCCTCGATATTGGTAAGGTAAGAAAAGATGTTACATATCCTATTAACTAGGTCCAAAATTCCTTTTTGTTCACTTCTTAACTTTAGTTTAACTGGACCAACTTATTTCAATTAAAATATTAATTTATCCTTACTAACGAAAATTTTCAAAAATTCTGAAAATTTTCTAACACTTTAAATTCTGAAAAATTCCTGCAGCATCTCCTCTGCACGGCTCAATCGGTACAACTACACTCGCCTTTCTAGGCCTTCTCCAATCCAAATGAAAATCAAAAAGCCAAGCGGCTTGCCTCATAGGCTCATAAAACTATCAAACCCAAATAATATTGTAAACACGTACCTTTTTATCGGGTATACTTCTATCTCTTGCATTTGCTTCCATTCAATATCTGCTCAACATACATATATCCACTTTTAGTTGGTTTCAAATCAATCCAACTTCCAGTTTTGAAATCTCTAATCAACTTGTGATTAGTTCACTTCCACTCTATCAATCCAAATCTGGTTTCTATTTAAGTCAGTCCACTTGTTATACTTGAATCCAAATTTATCACAATTCAATTTCAATTCATTTTATTCTCTTTTATCGTTTCAATTTATTAAACTTACACAAGTTAAACTTTAATTTCAGGATTCAAATTCCCGAGTTTTATTTCAAATTAGTTTGAAATCATATATATATTTATACATATAAATTTATAATCAAATCAATTCAAAACATTTGAATTTCTAAATCATCTTGTCCTTTTCAAACAAATTTTTCATTCCCAAATTATTATGGTAGCAATCCATCGCTCAGAAACGTAAAAATGAACACTGATAATGTCGCGATCCATTATCAGAATTATTTTCTCGCCCCTGAAGTGATTTTAGTGCTTAATCCCCTTAAAAATCCATTTAAACCATTCTTATTCAAAACTACTTTAAAGTAATGTTATATTACTTTATAATACTCCAGAAAATATTTTCTAAACACCCGGGATTTAAATCAACAATTTGGGTTTGGATCTTATTCCAATTTAGCTTATTTGTATATCTCATTCATATACAAATTAAATTTGGTTTTATATAACCATTTCAATATTTCATAATTCCATTTGATTGTAATATCGATCAACACATTCGTATATAATAATTCAGAAATCTTTTATATAAAAAAAAATTCAGGCAAAATTATTTCATTTACCCACTTCAAAACAATACTGCGTCGAATTGTTCTGCTCGAGAGTTTAGAAACACCTATCGATACAGTTGTACATCCTGTATCGACCAGAATTCAAAAATCACTCAACAAACTTGTAAACACAATATAAAATAAATTTATATCAAATCTACAAATACGCGCTCATACAAATACACTCAAACTCAACCTAGGGTGTTACTAACCCCATCTCTATTGAGTCACGCCACCGAGCCAAGGTTATCACTCAACCTTCGGCTCTGATACCAAATAAAACGACCCGCAAATCCGTACCCTTTGGGTCAACTAATAACAGCACACGTCCAACCCAAATGACACAGAAATACGAATCATTATTAGAAAGAATTTAGAGGATGAGAAATAGAAAGAAAGAAATATTAGAATAGAAGAAAACGAAGATCACAAACTCCCAACGGAATGAATAAAATATATTAGATAACATAAGCTTTGAAATACAAATCAGTAACTTTATATACATACCATTATCAGAGCACAACGGTTATACCTGGAACAGTTATAAACACCTGTTTCCAGATACAACATAGTACACAATGGAAAATATGATAGTCTATTGCTAACTGGTGAAGCCTCCTGCTTCAAAACTCCTCCAAGTGAATCTGTAAAATCCCGACTACTTGACTGCCCGTACAAATTTGGGAACCCAAGAGTTTAGGGAAAACAAAACAAAATAAACTCTGGGTCAGTCATGGGACTGGTGTGAGTAAACTCCAACCATTGGTTTAACTCTAAAAAATCCTTTCGAAAGAAAAGATAATCGTAAGACCGATCCACGCATAAACACGGATGGTTTTTACCTTACGATAACCCAAATCATTTTTGATATCAAATCTGGTGATATTATAATAGTGTCTAAATCAAATAAATAGAATCTAGCGGAACGCTTGCATCTCACGCTCCATATATAATATAAAATCGAAAACCGCAGGGCGCTTATTGGAGATTGGATTTCCAACATGACAAGGTATGGGACAACCAGCCGATAGTGTATTTCTAGAGGCGAATACACTGGGTTCAACAAGAACGTCATGCAACCCGACCGACACATGACCGACCACTCATTTCGCTTGAGTGTATCGAATGTATATCACCAACGGTTGGGATCAGCAACCGTTTCCCGAAAGGGACAGCATTGATAGATTAATGAAGCAAATGGAATTTCTCTAGATAGGTGATTATACATCCTAATGGGAGCGACCCACATAGCCATGCTGCCTGCCCGATTTTTGTCAGTCCCCGGTTGTAAGGATTGAGGTTTGAATTAACATAACATCCCTTGCATTTTTCTCCGTCTTCATAATCTCTTCAACATAAGTTGATTCGTAACGCTTTTGCCAATACGGAGTGGTTTTCAGATATTAAATCTGATCCCGATCTCTCCATATTGACAACGGAGGTATAAAATAAATCAAAACTTTGATAGTTGGTGATTTAACTATCAAAGGAACATCCATACAATCTACGGTCCTATTTCTAATTGGAAATTCTACCAATCAAGCATCAACCAACACTGGGCCCCTTTTAAATCAATTCCTGTTTATATTATTATTTCAAATTCCTGTTTCCCTATCTTTGGTATCCTTTTGAAGCTCAATTTCCCTTTCGATTCTTTGAAAAACATTTCCAATAAGTAATTTCTTTATTCGAAAAATTATCTCTTTTCCTTAATTAAAAAACATTTATATATATATATGTAATGGCACGCATTTTGCCCGACCTGATCGATCGCAAAATCGACCAAGACCATTCAAAACCCGAGTACGTTAACTCTGAAAATACAACAACATCAGAACAATAATAGCAGACTTTTATAAACAGTACAAAATGTTTACATCAGAGTACATAATATCAGAGTACCCTGGAATAAAATTACAGCGGAAGATAAATTATAATATTTTAATACATTGCAGCGGAAATAAAATAACTAAGGAAACGGAAGACAACTATGCTCTGGACACAGCTTTAGGCTTCAATCCAGAATCCTGCTCGAGATAAGAACCTGTAGACAAACTACTCGACTTCCCGTGTGGAAAGAGGGCACCCGAGTTTGTAAAGGTGGAAACAAATAACTGGTCAGACATGGGACTGGTGTGAGAATTCTAAACTAATCAGTAGTAATAAGGCAAATCCAAGGTGTAACGACCCGCATTCTACGCATCATAGGATCGTAGAATATTTATTTCTGTCACATACGAAGTCGTATGGTCATGTAACTTTGGGAGACGACTATTGGGGTCATTTCCCAAGTTCATGATTTTTCCCGATTTCTAAATGACCATTTTACCCCTAGTTGGCACTGTTTTGGCCATAACTTTTGACTGGAAAGGAATTTTGACCTGAAACCACTTCCATTGGCTCCGGATGATGGTTTCTCTTTCCGTAGAGTGGTCACATTAGTCAAACGGACTCACCGTTTGGGAGATATGGCTGAAACAAGTTTCAGATGGTGAAAACAGCTTAATTGGGCTTAACCGGGTGATTAACAGCTAGGCACAAAGGGGAATTTCGGGTTTAAGAGTATATAGGGGCTGATTAGGATTAGAAAACATTTCTTTAGACATTTTCCAGCTGCCACTTTCATTTCCCTTAACCTAGCCATGGCCTCCACTCTTTAAATCTCTCTAAAAACACCCAAAATCACGTCCTAATCAAGGATTAAGGCTTAGAGGCATCAAATCAAGGAGGATTAGCACAAGGACCGAGGTAGAGCTGCTGTTATATATTGGAATTCGTGCAAATCAGAGGTTCACTTCAGATCTGAAAGTTTTATTGTGGCAAAGGTGAGTGATTTGCATAGCTTTTGCACTAATTACGGTAATTAAGGGTAATTAGTGAAGATTAGCGAATTTATACACTAATAAATTCTGGAAAAATGTTTAGAAATTCTTAAATAATGTTTTATGCCTCTGGTTGAAATTTGGTTCGATTTGATTAAGTTTTGTTAACCCTATGATCAGTTTTACTTAAAAAATGCTTAAGGGAAAAATGGGAGTTTTGGCCACTTTTGATCCATTTTGATTCATTTGAATGGTTGTTTGCTGTTGTAGTTGCTATTACATGTTGCTATGACTCTATGGTGTGTTTTATGATTGATTAGAAGTGTTAGATTTGTCAAAAACGCCGTCGAATGGCATAAACTGCTCACTGGAAGAACTGCAGGAAATCATCCGAACCGGATCGGTGGGGGTAAGGGCGATCCGATCCGATGGCGCGACCCGATCCGCTGATGGTTGAAGACCACGATCCGATGGTTCGATCTGATCCGATCCGTCTCTCGTGAGCATGAGCTACTCCGACCCGAACCGATCCACTTAAGAAGCTCACGATCCGAACCGATGTGCCTCCACGACTGAAGGGAAGCGCCACGAGCTATGGAGCACGACCCGAACCAGTGGGAGTGCCTCGAACCGATCCGACCTGGTGAAGGCGATGCGATCCGCGAACCGATCCGAGGTGGAGCACGATCCGACGATGGCGACCCGACCTGAAGAGTGTGCCACGATCCGAGCTGGGGAAGGAGGTTACTCACGATCCGACGGTGATGACTACGAACTGAATGAAGACTGATCCGGATAAAGATGATGACCAAAACCCGAGATGCAAAGGAAGTCCAAATGAGAAGTTAGAGCTCAAGATTCAGATGGGAATCAACGAGTTCGCTTCATGGTTGGGCTTTGCTGCGGGACGCGTGCCAAGGAGTTATCGACGTCTATAGCTTTGAACCACTATGGTAGGAGGTACGAAGGCGGATTCAGGGCCATTATGGCATCGGTAGAACCAAGGGCTACAACCAATGAAGTGGGTCATTGAAATGTTTGGTCATGACTCCATGTGTTTAGCTTGGTCATAGCAGGGTTTCTACAAGTCGGGATTCGTCGTTGCCTCAGTTTGTCTAGTGTTTCGAAGTGGTAGATATCGTATGCTTTACGCACTGAGTGAGAGATGTGAGGATGGTTGCTATGGTTGATTTGGTTGCTATCATTATGACATGCACACCCCACCCCCATATTCTTACACTATTTATTATGGCACCTTAGGGTACTGTACGGTATGTGGTACTAACTCTTTGGTTGCAGGTCCAGGTTCAGGTATGGTTTAGTATACCTGTTATTACTCTGTTTAGATGCTTATCGCTCATACCAGGCTTTATGTCTGACCCAGAGTTTTATGTCTCCTCTTATTACTCTGGGTGCTCACACGAGCAGACTAGAGACAGGTTAGCTGGTGATGCACGGGTAGATGATCCGGAGACGGGCAGGAGGCTTCCACGTAATATATATATAGTATTCTCCTTGTGTTGTTGACGATCACTGCTTGGGCATTGGTGGTGCATCTTCTACTTTAGTTTTCTTTTGATTAGAGACAGTAAATTTGGAAAGTTGTAATAAGCTTTATTTGGATTTCCGCTGCTCTGATGTTGACATTGATTATTAGTTATCAGCTTATGCACTGTCTCGCCTGTTTTATGTCAAGTATGTTATTATTATATTTTTATCCCATGCGCTGTGAGACATTCTACAGGTTCCTTGATTAGTTCATTCTCTTCCTTCCTTTCTTTGGCGACCGTCCTGTGCTAGTCGGGCATGTGTACAGCGCACTTTCGGAGGAAATGCAGGCTGGTGCGGGGCGGGCCGTCACACTTGGTATCAGAGCTCTAGGTTGCGTAGTTAACCTAGGGAAGTTATCAGGGAGAGATAATATACGTATACTAGAGAGCGTATTTGTGATTATTTTTGTTTTTCAAAAGCTATATATATATACTATTAGTAGTATAAGGATGAAGTCATACTGCACTAGCACCACTATGGAGTCGTTAATCGTTTCCTTTTCCAGATTGACGATGAGCCGAGATGCTAGAGGTGCTGGTAGAGGAGCCAATAATGGGAATTCCGCTGACATGAGGACGATGTTTACTGACCTCATGAGAGAGATGCTTAGAGATGTGCAGAGGGCAGCTCCCAATGGTGGAAATGGTGGTGGTCCAATAGTGCAGGCGCCGAGGGTCGACTTCGCCAAGCTAAACAAGGACTATACTAGCCTTGGTGGGAAGTCGTTTCACGGAACGGAGTCGGCCACGGATGTTCAAGATTGGTTGGATAGTTGCGAACGTATCTTCGAGGATTTGGGTATCGAGGATGCAATGAAGAGAAGTTAGCGTCCCGTCAGCTGCAAGGGCGGGCAATGAATTGGTGGAATGCTATAAAAGCAGCTACTCCTGAAGATCAGATTACTTGGGAGCAGTTTAAAGCTCGCTTTAGCGAGAAGTTCATTCCAGCTGCTCAAAAGTCAGTGCTGTTTAAGAAATTCTTGGAGCTCAAGCAGAATGGCAGAGCTGTCTCGGAGTATATTGCTGAATTCGACACTTTTTCGAAGTACGGGTTATCTCTTATTGATACTGCCGAGAAGAAGAATGAGAAATTCATAATCGGTTTGGATCAGTACTTGGGGGAAAGGCTTATTAACCACATCGATGAGTCGTTTGAGTCGATTGTAGGGAAAGCATTGAGGTCAGAAAGTCTCTACCCTAAGCCGAAAACTGAGGTTGCATCTGCAGAAGAGCCAAAACCACAAGCAAGTGGTGGGGGCAAGGGTGGTTCCCAGAATAAGAGAAAGCAGAATCAGACTAAGGATGGCCAGAAGAAAAGGAACAAGCAAGATGTGGAGTGCTTCAGCTGTGGTAAGAAGGGACATTATGCTAGTAATTGTCGGGCCAAGCCAGCAGATAGGAAGTGCTTCAACTGTGGCCAGATGGGACATCACAAGGACAAGTGTCCACAACCCCCTAAGGAAAAGCAAATGGTGAAAGCATATGCTCTTAATGCTATTCCTTCTTCGTCGAATGCCCCAACAGCGGCGGAGAAGGGAAAGAATGTCGTCATTCAAGGTATGCTTTCTGTTTATGATGTTCCTGTTAGAGTTTTGTTTGATACCGGAGCTTCCAGTTCTTTCATATCTAGTGACCTGGTAGATAGGTTGGGATTGGAGCCCGAGATTGTCGATAGACCTTTAGTAGTGACGAACCCGATTGGTGGTTCGACTAGCCTTAGCATGATTTGTCGTAATGTGGTCTTATCGAGTCATGGATGCATGTTTGTTTGTGATTGCTTTGTTTTGGGCTTTACTGGGTTTGGCATTATTTTGGGAGTAGATTGGCTCCAAAGATACGGGGTGGTGGTAGACTGTGAGGGCTTGTTGGTGACAGCTAGAGCGGATGATGGGCGGAGGATAGTGTTTGGTGGTCTACCCAGTAAGGGGGTATTGGCTAGTTTTCTAAACTCCCTCGATATTCCGCATAGTGAGTTGTCAGGTTTGCCCGTGGTTGGCCAGTATCCGGATGTTTTCGAAGAAGTGACCGGACTTCCACCACACCGAGAGATTGAGTTCCGTATTGATTTGGTAAAAGATGCCAGGCCTATAGTGATGCCACTTCGTCGTATGGCACCAAGAGAGCAGCGAGAGCTCGAGGTGCAAGTCAGCGATCTTTTGAAGAAGGGATTTATCAGAAGGAGTGTTTCTGAATGGGGAGCACCAGTTATGTTTGCTACCAAGGCGGATGGTTCCCTTCGTTTGTGTGTAGACTACCGCGAGTTGAATAAAGTGACGAGGAAGAACAAGTATCCTCTACCGCGGATAGATGATTTGTTTGATCAGTTGAGTGGCGCGAGAGTATTTTCTCAGTTGGATCTCGCGACAGGTTTTCATCAGCTTAGAGTGGAAGCTGAGAGTATAGCTAAAACGGCATTTCGGACGCCGTCTGGGTTTTATGAGTGGTTGGTCATGCCATTCGGGCTGACCAATGCCCCAGCATATTTTGTGGATCTTATGAATAGGGTATTCAGAGATCAGTTGAATAAGTTTGTCCTTGTGTTCGTTGATGATATTTTGGTCTATTCGAGGACAGAGGAAGAACACAAGGAACATTTAAGAGTAGTGATGGAGGTGTTGAGAAAACACCAATTGAAAGCAAAGTTTTCTAAGTGTCACTTCTGGAAGAGGGAAGTGAAGTTCTTGGGCCATGTTGTATCAGAGAATGGTATTGCCGTGGACTCGACAAAGGTGGCTACGGTACAGGATTGGCCTACGCCCAAGAATGCAACAGATGTAAGAAGTTTCTTGGGGTTAGCGGGATATTATCGTAAGTTTATCCAAAGTTTCTCCAAGATAGCAGCACCATTGACCCAGTTGACCAAGAAGAATCAAGCTTTTGTCTGGGATGAAAGGTGCAAGAATGCATTCAAAAGTTTAAAGGACAAGTTGACAAGCGCACCGGTGTTAGTCATTCCTAAGGGGGATGAAGAGATGACGGTATACACGGATGCCTGTGGTACCGGACTGGGTGCTGTATTGATGCAAGGCGGTAGGGTGGTGGCTTACGCAAGTCGGCAATTGAAACCGCACGAGAGAAGATACCCTACCCATGATTTAGAATTGGCAGCGATCGTGTTCGCGTTAAAAATGTGGAGACACTATCTCTTGGGAGAAAGATTTGAGCTGTTTACAGATCATAAGTCGTTAAAGTATCTCTTCTCTCAGAAAGATCTGAATCTCCGTCAGCAGAGATGGTTAGAGTTCTTAGCTTCCTATGATTTTGACATCGCATACACACCAGGAAAGGGCAATGCTGTGGCTGATGCATTGAGTAGAAAACATGCCAGCTTAGGGGCTATGTTCCTTGAATGGAAGCAACTGGAGTATATCGCGGGGTTTGATTTCAGACCAAAGTGCGAATTGGATCCAGAAATGTTAGCAAGTTTGACGATCAGACCCACTTTGATTGAGCGGATCGGCTCTAGTCAGAGGGACGATCCTAACCTATTGGAAATCATCTCCAAATTAGAGATGGGTGTCGATGAGGAGATGAACAAGTATGGGCTTGATCGAGATGGATGGCTTAGAAAGGATGGAAGACTAGTCGTACCCAATGTCAATGGATTAAGGGATGAAGTGCTTAGAGGATGTCATCACTCAAAACTGACTATACATCCCGGTGGTAATAAGATGTATCGAGACATGAGACAGACTTACTACTGGGAAGGGATGAAAAGAGACGTTGGGAAGTTTATATCTAAGTGCATGAATTGCCAGCTAGTTAAAGCCGAGCAAAAGAAGCCTAGTGGGTTGTTACAGCCCTTAGAAATTCCCGAATGGAAATGGGAGCAAGTCTCGATGGATTTCATCGATGGTTTACCAAGGACTAGATCGGGATATGACGGCATTTGGGTAATTGTAGATCGAATGACTAAAAGTGCAAGGTTTATACCAGTCAAATCGACCAGAACGGCAGCTAAGTTAGCAGAATTATATATGAAGTGGGTAGTGAGATTTCATGGAGTACCCAAAAGCATTGTGAGCGACCGAGACCCGTTGTTCACTAGTGGGTTTTGGAAGAGCTTACAAGAGGCTCTAGGGTCAGAGTTACATCTCAGTACCGCATATCATCCTCAGACCGACGGTCAGACGGAGAGGGTGAACCGTATCTTGGAAGACCTCTTGAGAGCATGTATATTGGATTTTGGTGGATCATGGGATGACCATTTGCATCTAGTAGAGTTTGCATATAATAATATCTACCAATTCAGTATCGGTATGGCTCCGTTTGAAGCTTTGTACGGAAGACCGTGCAACTCACCATCATGTTGGATAGAGACTGGCGAGAAGTTTATGCTTGGACCAGATGTGGTGAGGGAAACTTCAGATAAAATCAAGACCATTCAACAACGATTGAAGGCTGCCCAAGATAGACAGAAGAGTTATGCTGATAAGAGGAGAAGAGACTTAAAATTCTCCGTTGGCGACTTGGTGTTTGTCAAGATTTCTCCGTTGAAGAGCGTAATACGATTTGGCAGGAGAGGCAAGTTGGCACCAAGATTCGTTGGCCCATTCCCTGTTCTCGAACTAGTCGGGAATTTGGCATATAGGATTGACTTACCAGAGAAGATGGCGGGAGTTCACAACGTATTTCATGTTTCCCAACTAAGGAAGTTCGTTCACGACTCAGATATGACTATTTCACCTGATCAGTTAGAGGACTTCGAAGTAGAACCCGAGGCGGTTGGGAACCGCAAGCCGGCCCGTATTGTCGAGCACGACATGAAGCAACTTCGAAGGAAGGCGGTGAAGCTAGTCAAGGTACAGTGGAGCGAGGACGAGAAAGATTGTACTTGGGAGACAGAGGGGAACATTAGGAAGTCACACCCAGAACTCTTTGCCTGGTAAGATTTTGACTTCGATTTAGTTTTCCGCATGCTAGGATAGACTTGTTTGCTTGTTTTGCATGATTGATTGTTGTATGTGGTTGTTAGGCATGCGGGATCCTTTGTATGTTTTGGGTTAAGGAATTTCGGGGGCGAAATTTCTTAAGGGGGGAGAGTGTAACGACCCGCATTCTACGCATCATAGGATCGTAGAATATTTATTTCTGTCACATACGAAGTCGTATGGTCATGTAACTTTGGGAGACGACTATTGGGGTCATTTCCCATGTTCATGATTTTTCCCGATTTTTAAATGACCATTTTACCCCTAGTTGGCACTGTTTTGGCCATAACTTTTGACTGGAAAGGAATTTTGACCTGAAACCACTTTCATTGGCTCCGGATGATGGTTTCTCTTTCCGTAGAGTGGTCACATTAGTCAAACGGACTCACCGTTTGGGAGATATGGCTGAAACAAGTTTCAGATGGTGAAAACAGCTTAATTGGGCTTAACCGGGTGATTAACAGCTAGGCACAAAGGGGAATTTCGGGTTTAAGGGTATATAGGGGCTGATTAGGGTTAGAAAACATTTCTTTAGACATTTTCCAGCCGCCACTTTCATTTCCCTTAACCTAGCCATGGCCTCCACTCTTTAAATCTCTCTAAAAACACCCAAAATCACTTCCTAATCAAGGATTAAGGTTTAGAGGCATCAAATCAAGGAGGATTAGCACAAGGACCGAGGTAGAGCTGCTGTTATATATTGGAATTCGTGCAAATCAGAGGTTCACTTCAGATCTGAAAGTTTTATTGTGGCAAAGGTGAGTGATTTGCATAGCTTTTGCACTAATTACGGTAATTAAGGGTAATTAGTGAAGATTAGCGAATTTATACACTAATAAATTCTGGAAAAATGTTTAGAAATTCTTAAATAATGTTTTATGCCTCTGGTTGAAATTTGGTTCGATTTGATTAAGTTTTGTTAACCCTATGATCAGTTTTACTTAAAAAATGCTTAAGGGAAAATAGGGAGTTTTGGCCACTTTTGATCCATTTTGATTCATTTGAATGGTTGTTTGCTGTTGTAGTTGCTATTACATGTTGCTATGACTCTATGGTGTGTTTTATGATTGATTAGAAGTGTTAGATTTGTCAAAAACGTCGTCGAATGGCGTAAACTGCTCGTTGGAAGAACTGCAGGAAATCATCCGAACCGGATCGGTGGGGGTAAGGGCGATCCGATCCGATGGCGCGACCCGATCCGCTGATGGTTGAAGACCACGATCCGATGGTTCGATCTGATCCGATCCGCCTCTCGTGAGCATGAGCTACTCCGACCCGAACCGATCCACTTAAGAAGCTCACGATCCGAACCGATGTGCCTCCACGACTGAAGGGAAGCGCCACGAGCTATGGAGCACGACCAGAACCAGTGGGAGTGCCTCGAACCGATCCGACCTGGTGAAGGCGATTCGATCCGCGAACCGATCCGAGGTGGAGCACGATCCGACGATGGCGACCCGACCTGAAGAGTGTGCCACGATCCGAGCTGGGGAAGGAGGTTACTCACGATCCGACGGTGATGACTACGAACTGAATGAAGACCGATCCGGATAAAGATGATGACCAAAACCCGAGATGCAAAGGAAGTCCAAATGAGAAGTTAGAGCTCAAGATTCAGATGGGAATCAACGAGTTCGCTTCATGGTTGGGCTTTGCTGCGCGACGCGTGCGAAGGAGTTATCGACGTCTATAGCTTTGAACCACTATGGTAGGAGGTACGAAGGCGGATTCAAGGCCATTATGGCATCGGTAGAACCAAGGGCTACAACCAATGAAGTGGGTCATTGAAATGTTTGGTCATGACTTCATGTGTTTAGCTTGGTCATAGCAGGGTTTCTACAAGTCGGGATTCGTCGTTGCCTCAGTTTGTCTAGTGTTTCAAAGTGGTAGATATCGTATGCTTTACGCACTGAGTGAGAGATGTGAGGATGGTTGCTATGGTTGATTTGTTTGCTATCATTATGACATGCACACCCCACCCCCATATTCTTACACTATTTATTATGGCACCTTAGGGTACTGTACGGTATGTGGTACTAACTCTTTGGTTGCAGGTCCAGGTTCAGGTATGGTTTAGTATACATGTTATTACTCTGTTTAGATGCTTATCGCTCATACCAGGCTTTATGTCTGACCCAGAGTTTTATGTCTCCTCTTATTACTCTGGGTGCTCACACAAGCAGACTAGAGACAGGTTAGCCGGTGATGCACGGGTAGATGATCCGGAGACGGGCAGGAGGCTTCCACGTAATATATATATATATATATAGTATTCTCCCTGTGTTGTTGAAGATCACTGCTTGGGCATTAGTGGTGCATCTTCTACTTTAGTTTTCTTTTGATTAGAGACAGTAAATTTGGAAAGTTGTAATAAGCTGTATTTGGATTTCCGCTGCTCTGATGTTGACATTGATTATTAGTTATCAGCTTATGCACTGTCTCGCCTGTTTTATGTCAAGTATGTTATTATTATATTTTTATCCCATGCGCTGTGAGACATTCTACAGGTTCCTTGATTAGTTCATTCTCTTCCTTCCTTTCTTTGGCGACCGTCCTGTGCTAGTCGGGCATGTGTACAGCGCACTTTCGGAGGAAATGCAGGCTGGTGCGGGGCGGGCCGTCACACAAGGACCGCGTCACTAACGCGGAACGGGTTTATTCCAATGAATTTCTGTGCATAACTTAGAGTAAATCGTAAAACATGCAATGCTTTTTGGAAAAATGAAACCATCATAAGACTCAAGTCCCATCATACAATGCAATGCAAACCGGAGGATAGAGTTTTACCTTATAATGGTCAAACATGCTTGGTACGATAAAAACGAATTTGATATTATTATTAGTGTATTTAACTTTTCAAAAACAGTTCAATCATAATGTATCAATCCTAGGACACATAGATACCATAATACTATGCTTCCATACTAGTAATACAATCAAATCCGTGGGTTCGTATTGGAAGTTTGGATTTCCATCACGAGTCAAGGCTAGGGAGGAGCTCTTTACTGATTCGAGGCACTCTAGCTAATGTCTCAGGATCCCCCGCAGTGAACCCTTGGATAGCTGTAGGGCTGGTCCACACATACAGCTTCGTGGATTAGTTATTCCTGAACACACGTTTCCCGATCCTATAGGACCTATCATCCGAGGCGACTCATTCCATCATCCACATAAGTAAAATGTCGGGCCGTGTCAAAACCCAAACACCACTTCTAGCTAGAAAGAAACGTGCTGCTCTCCCTGCGTTCCCTTCTCCCGTTTTAGACTCCGCCGGTGTGTGAGGCTCGCGAAGTCACGCTATACACAAAGCTATGCCTAAACATGCTATGCTTTGATCATCCCACAAGGCCTGCTTTTCAACAAAGCCTTGATCATATGCATCTTAGCATGCCACATCGTCACTCCATATCATACTACCAATCCTTTGCCGAAATATATGAAAGGGTGTTAAGCAAGAGAATAAATTCTCCGCCACCAAACATTCATACATTCGACAGAAAATCAATAAATACAATATAAAGGAGTACAATGTCAGACACACATTCCATTTATAAGCTTATGCTCTGGGGCTGAGCGAAAGCCAAATCCATACTAATCAACACTACGTCCGGACGGCCACCACTGTAGCCCCTTCAAGGTAGCTATTCTAATCACGGGCATCAGCAGTTGTCGTCCATTCGAGGTGAAGATCGCCGGTCTTCAATCACCTCTTCAACTCTTCGACTTTCATTCGTCGTATGATCATTTGAAATGAGATTGAACTCGGACTTTTCAAATGATCCTCGCATATATATATATATATATATATATATATATATTTAAAAATCATTTCATATTGTTGATATTAATTTATAACGATCAACCTTTATTTTTATTTATATAAAAATAATTAAATTCCATTTAACAATGCTTCAAGTCAAAAGGACGACCTTGGCGCTATTTTCACCCAAATTTGTTTTACGTATTTCTCTAAATCTAACCGTTGGAATTTAACACAATTCATAACGTTGGAAACATCTTCCCAAGGCGAACCTAACGGTTTCAGATTTAGGAAAATCCGACGGTTGGAAATTTCGGTATAATCAATTAAGGTACAATTCCAAAACGCGAAATACCACGCTCGATTTGTTCAATTAAAATTTGTTTATATATGTAACAACCCATATTTTTAATAACATGTTATAATATAAATCAAGGCAGAATTAAATTCTAAATTCTGAATCAAGGGAAACGGGCTGTGCCATTGCGTTCTTCTTGGAAAAATACGCGAAATAGAGTCCGAGTTTTCGAAAAACGGAGTCCGTATGACCAAGTTATGGCCCAATGAAGTTTTCAGAAAATGCCAAGCCCGAAAACAGTTCAAATTCGAATTCAGGTTTAAATTTCAGCCAAAACAGGGTAGGCGGGAATTCTCCCGCCCCAGGCAGGGTCGACACAGGGGTCGACACCCCACCCAATGGGTCGACACCCATGTCGACCCATGGGTCGACACCCAAGTCGACCCAGGGGTCGACACCCCGGTCGGACCAGTTTTTCTGGTGCACCATTTGTGACAAGTGAGTCTTGCTCTAGAAGTTTCTGACGGGATTTGACGGACCTGATGTGTTTTAGGGTTAATCCTATGGTCTAAATTAACCTAATCACCTATAAAAAGACCCCTAGACCTAGCCTAAACCCTCATTAATCATTCCTACAACTAAATGCTGTCCAAATATTCACCAATCATGGCCTCCATCTTCTTCATGAAAGCATGAGGGTCTCAAATCAATCTATGTCATAAAAGAGCCATCTTTCTTAAGTAAAAGAGCCTTCTTTCTTTGTCATTGGAGTTATTACTTCCTGTTTCAAGGCGTTTAAGTGGAGATTATTATTTTCTTTGCGGATTTTGCTTGTGGCTTCATCTCAATCTTTATATATATTGATCTAGATCGCATAACCACTCATTGTAAGCCCTATACTACTCTTAGATTCTAACTATGAAGTTAAATGTTACATGTTGCAAGTTGAGTTTGGGTCTAAGTATGATATGTGCCTAGAATCTAACATGTTATGCATATATTTACCCTATGCAAGTTTGTAAAGCTATTACCTTGAATTTGTGCATAGAAAGCGATGACCTTTGATTTGAAATGTTGCATTATGCAACATGAGAACTCTCATAACCTTTATGATAACTTGCATATAATGTTATATGCGAACTTCTAGCCACCATCTTATGTCATTTATGATCATGTTTCACCTATTTGCTTAAGTTGATATTATGCATGTTTTGAGGCCCATGATGTAATATGCAAGCTTATGAACATATTTATGCCTCATATGCCACCATGTTTAACTTGTGGCCAAACCTCATTACCTTATGCCCCTTTTGTCATGCTTTTGCCAAGTTCCCTCTTTTGATCTATGTTATGTTATGCGAAACGTACATGCGATGGGAATACGTTGGGTTTGGGTAATATTAATGACATGAAAACATGGTTTTAAAATATGACATGAACATTGACTTGTGATTATGTTTGTAAACATAATGATGGACATGACACTTAGAAAACATGAGTGGCCAACTCGAGGTTGGGTTGAGTTTGTAGCAGAAATCTACCCGGAACCGCCCGGCTTAACTAGTGGCTACAAACAATAGGACCCAATGTGAGTAGTTGGTCATGTTGCACTAGAAACCCGAGGTTAGACCAAGTTGTGGTGTAAAGCTACCTGGACCCGCGCGGCTTAACTAGTAACCACAACAAAGTCTAATGTGAGAGGTTGGGGTGCATTAAGATAATAAATGCCACATGATAGGGTTAAGTCATGGACCACTTGAATATACTTAACCACATGAACATGATGGGTTGATAGGGTTAAGTCAACATGGACACACTTAACCAACCCAATGCTTAGTTGGATAGGGTTAAGTCGTGAACCTTTTTAGGAACACTTAACCAACTTGATACATGGTTTGGATGGGGTTAACCACACTTAACCCACTAGAAAACCCTAGTTATGCGGTCCTTCTCAGCAGTAACCGACTAGGGAGTATCGGATACCCTAGGGACTAGGCTAGGGTGGGGCACGATTACTGGGCTGGAGTGTAATCGACCAAAAAGACGGCAAAAGTAGGAGCGCCATAGTAGATTCCGACGGACCATGATCGTGCACATTGTCCGGGGATGAAAGACAGACTTGGGCACCCGTAGGTTTTGACTGTGCGTGCTTGTTTCGTGTCAGTGGTTGACACCCTAGGGCCGGATACACCCTAGGGTGGACCTAGCACAGTCGACTACATTTCATGTTTGGACCGTATGACACCGATACACGACGAGTTAGGCAGATAGGGAGCCGATCGACTAGACCGAGTAGTTGGACCTCGATTTAGGTCATCTCATGATGTGGGCCAGCTTTGGGCCAAGGGATCATTTCTTGTTTATACTTGACATGGATAGGAATACTAGTACACACCTGGTGCAACTTAACCTTGTATATGCGATGCCACACTTGATCTATCTTGTTAACCTTTCACCATGCCAGTTATCACCCTACATGTCATCTCTGTTTTACATGTTCAGTTAACTTTATTAGTTTTATACTAATAGTAGATAGGACTTACCAGTCTTTTTGACTGACCCGTTTTCTTTCGCCTCTTTTCTTCCGTTCCCCCCCCAAGGTTTGCAGGGTGGGAACACTGTTACTTAGCTGGATCTTTTGCTGCTTTTCTGGATAGCTCACGTATGGTTTGAGCATGCTATGGCTTTATTCTGCTTTGGGGATAGTTTACTTTATGTTATTTCCAGTTTTTAGTTTATGTTTTTCAATACTTTGTTTTGTGGAAAATAATGACTCAGTACTTTGATGTAACTTGACTATGGTTTTGAAATACTAGTTTTATCCGCTGCTTTATTTACTCTATTTTACTTATATGTTCTGTCTTGTGATATCTGCATGCATGGTTACCTCGTTTAATGCCCGTCCAAAGCTAGTTCCCTTGCAAGAGTGGTATTGGCGGAGGTGGGGTGTTACATTTGGTATCAGAGCATAAGGTTTACAAGATTTGAGCAAAAGGTTTTTAAAAAACTTACTTTTGAAAAACTATTTTCAAAGCCAATTAAGTATTTTCCTAGGAAAGTCTAGTTTATTTTAAAAGGCTATTCCCCAAAAGCCATTAGCACTATCCTTCGTTTCTTCGTTTTGAATCTATCCATCTTTTTCCTTCGTTTCAGTATGGCCGATAATTTTGCCATCCCGGAGGATGTACCAGTACCTATTTGGTTTAGAAGGTACATGGAGGCAAGGGCGAATGAAGCCGGCCCCGCGGATATTCCTCCTCCTCCTCAGCATACACAAGCGGATTTCGCGGAGCTTTGCAAAGACTTTAAGGCGATGGGTAGCAAGAATTTTGTCGGAACGGAGACTTCCGCGGAGGAAAGAAACTGGTTAAAGGAAACTGAAGACCTCTTTGATATCTTTGATGTGGAAGATCGTAGGAAAGTTTTGTTGGCAGTATGGCTATTGAAAGGGGAAGCTGCTTATTGGTGGGTGGTCACCACCACTACTAGACCAATTGAGACTTGGGATGAATTTAGGAGAAGGTTTGGACTAAGGTTTCTATCATCGACAGAAGAGAACCTTCAGATGGAGAGGTTCCTATCTCTAAGGCAAGGGGACATGACAGTTAGGGAATACATGGATACGTTTAATCAACTTGCTCGGTTCAATCTAGACTTGATTAACACAGCTCAGAAAAAGGCCCTACGCTTTGCTCTAGGATTGAATGAGCCATTGCGCGGTTTGGCCATGTCTCATATACCCATGGGGGCGTCCTTCGAAAATTTGGTGAATACGGGCCTACTTCAACAGGAAGATAAGAGTGACAAGAAGAAGGTCAAGGCAAATAAGTCTCAAGGCAAGAAGATAGACTCCGGGAAAGGAGGAAAGAATGACAACACGTCAAGTAAGAAGAGGAAATGCAACTTTTGTGGGATCAAGGGGCATCTGGCCAAGGATTGCAGGAAGAAGAAGAGGAAGCGGGGCGAATGCTTTCATTGTGGAGAGAATGGACACTTTAGCAAGGATTGCCCCAAGAAGGAAGGACAAGGGCAAGGGCAGAATCAGCGTGCAGGACCTTCTGGAGGGCAAGTGCATGCTCTCAACGCTGCTCCAGTTCAGGACCGAGGTAGTATTTCTGTAGAAAGTCTTGTTTATATTTCTGATTATCCTGTTCGCACCTTATTTGATTCTGGCGCATCGCATAGTTTTATTTCTTCTGACATTGTTGAAAGTTTGCACCTAAGTACTAGTCTAGTTGAGGATCCCGTTTGTGTTTCAAATCCAATTGGGGGTTCCGCCCATCTATCTATGATTTGTGTGGATTTGAAGATTTCTATCTTGACCGTAGAACTCACGTGTAATGCTTATGTTCTCGGGTTCACGGGATACGGGTTAATCTTGGGCATGGATTGGTTGTCCAGTTATGGAGCCATTCTCGATTGTGAGCATAGGGTGGTGAGGCTCATGACTCGCCTCGGTAATACCCTAGAAATTTCTTATAACCCTAGAAGTCCCATCATGTTATGTTATCTTGAATCTCTTGACTCGTCCATCGATGATCTGCAATCTGTAAGGGTGGTCCGAGACTATCCTGATGTCTTTGAAGAAGTTAAGGGGTTACCCCCTAAACGAGAGATAGATTTCCGCATTTATCTAGTCGATAATGCCAAGCCAGTATCATTGCCCGTTAGGCACATGGCCCCGCGTGAAAGAAGGGAGCTCAGTAAGCAAATCAAGGAGCTGCTTGAGAAAATTTTTATTAGGCGAAGCATTTCTGAATGGGGTGCTCCTGTGGTATTCGCTACTAAGGCAGATGGTTCGCTTCGTCTATGTGTTGATTATCGAGAATTGAACAAGCTGACAAAGAAGAATAGGCACCCGTTACCGAGGATTGATGATCTCTTTGACCAGCTTGTTGGTGCTTCTATTTTCTCTCAGCTTGATCTAGCCACCGGATTCCATCAGCTTAGAGTGGCTGAGGATAGCATTGATAAGACTGCGTTTAGGACTCCAGATGGATTCTTTGAATGGCTCGTCATGCCATTCGGTTTGACTAATGCACCCGCCTACTTCGTAGATTTGATGAGTAGGGTGTTCAGGGAGTTCCTTAACAAGTTCGTGGTTGTCTTCGTGGATGATATTCTGATCTTCTCAAAAGATGAGGAAGAACATGCCAGACATCTCAAGGAAGTGATGGATACGCTTAGGGCGCATCAGTTGAAAGCCAAGTTCTCCAAATGTCATTTTTGGAGAAGGGAAGTTCGGTTTCTTGGACATATAGTTTCTAAGCAAGGCATAGCGGTGGATCCCGCGAAAGTGGTTGCGGTTCAAGACTGGAAGACTCCTAGGAATGCAACCGAAGTAAGAAGCTTTCTCGGTCTGGCGGGCTACTATAGGAAGTTCATCAGGGACTTCGCTAAGATTTCGGCCCCTCTTACTAAGTTGACAAAGAAGAACTTAGTCTTTGCATGGGACTTGGAGTGTGAGCTTGATTTTCAAAGGCTCAAGAGAGCCCTTACCACAGCTCCAGTTTTGGCATTACCCGATGGCGGTAAGATGTTTACCGTGTACACTGATGCATGTGGCACGGGGTTAGGTGCTGTTCTGATGCAGGAAGGAAGAGTGATATGTTATGGGGGTAGGCAACTTAAAGTTCATGAGAAGAACTATCCCACTCATGATTTGGAGTTGGCGGCGATCGTCTTTGCACTCAAATCCTGGCGCCACTATCTTCTAGGCGAAAGGTTTGAGTTGTATACTGATCACAAGTCACTCAAGTACCTCTTCTCGCAGAAAGATCTGAATTTAAGGCAGCAAAGGTGGATGGAATTCTTGGCATCATATGACTTCGAGATAGCTTATACCCCTGGCAAGGGTAATGTTGTGGCAGACGCACTAAGCAGAAGGAGGTTGATTTTGAGTCCCTTGTTTATTGAGATGAAGAACTTAGAGTTCTTGGCAACCTTTGATTTTACGACGACTGTTGAATCGATGACGGGTTCTTTATCATCCCTTGAGCTTAGACCTATGCTTCTTGATCAAGTTGGGGCTTCGTAGAAGGAAGATCCACAGATAGTCGAGGTCATGGACAAGTTGATTCGTGGTGAGACGTCTAGTCACCTTGCTAGATATACTATTGATGATAAAGGTTGGCTAAGGCGTGATGGAAGGCTATGCGTTCCACAAGTAGGAGACTTGGTGCATAAAGTTCTCGAAGAAGCACATCACTCGAAGATGACTATACATCCGGGAGGAGATAAGATGTATAGAGATATGAAGCACATTTTCTTTTGGGCCGGAATGAAGAAAGATGTGGCAGAATATGTTTCAAAGTGCATGGTGTGCCAACAAGTGAAAGCCGAGTCAAAGAAACCAGGTGGGCTATTACATCCGTTGGAGGTCCCGCAATGGAAGTGGGAGAGTATTTCTATGGATTTTGTGGATGGATTGCCTAGGTCAAGGAAAGGGAATACAAGCATATGGGTCATAGTTGATAGACTTACGAAGAGTGCTCATTTCATTCCTGTAAAGAGTAAGAGGACCGCATCATGGCTAGCATCTATTTATCTTCGGGAAATAGTGTGGTTGCATGGAATTCCTTCTAGCATAGTTACCGATCGTGACCCAATTTTCACTAGTCAGTTCTGGAATAGTCTGCAAGAAGCAATGGGTACACGATTGAATCTGAGTACAGCCTATCACCCCCAGATGGATGGCCAAACCGAAAGGGTGAATAGAGTGCTAGAAGATCTTTTGAGGCTTTGTGTTCTTGACTTTGGTGGTACTTGGGAAGACCACCTTCCTCTTGTAGAGTTTGCTTATAATAATAGCTATCAAGCCAGCATAGGGATGGCACCATTTGAAGCTTTGTATGGGAGGCCATGTAGGTCACCATCTTGTTGGTGGGAGACAACAGATAGGCTTATACTTGGGCCCGATATGATACGGGACACATCCGAGAAAGTTGAATTGGTGAGAAGACGGATGAAAGCAGCCCAAGATAGACAGAAATCCTACGCTGACAAGCGAAGGGCAGATTTGGAATTCGAAGTGGGAGACATGGTTTTCGTGAAGGTTTCTCCTTTGCATAACGTGGTACGTTTTGGAGCAGTTGGGAAGCTGGCACCAAGGTTCGTAGGACCCTTCCCTATCATAGAGAGAATTGGAAAGATGGCCTATAAGGTGGAATTGCCCGAGAAGCTGGCCGGAGTGCATAATGTCTTTCATGTCTCACATCTCCGAAAGTGCTTACATGAGTCCGCTGAGGTGGTTGAACCAAGCATCCTTGAAGACGTGGAGGTAGAGAAAGAGGCAACCTTGAGGAGAGCTCCGATTCGTATTTTGGGAACAGAGATCAAGAAGTTAAGGAATCGAGAAGTCAAATTGGTGAAAGTTCAGTGGAGTGAAGCCGATGAAGATGCAACTTGGGAAACCGAGGAGAAGATGCGTGGGCTTTATCCATTACTTTTGAGGGTACATTCTCAATCTCTGTTCTTAATCAGCATATCTTCCTCTTTGATATCCATGTTTATCCTGCTTATCTTGTTATCTTGTTAACCTTGTCATGAGAACCTTAAGTAGAAACCCTTTGGATGAAACATGTATTTGAAACATGTTATGCTTGATGGTTGCAAGTGGTTGCAAGTGTTTGCAAGTGGATACTCGTGGATGCATGATACACATTAGGCACTAAGATCGGCTCACACACTTTGATGTTGCATATGCATGAGTGCTTATACTTATTCATGGATGAAACTTGTTATTCTATCACGTGGACGTTGCATATGAATGAATGCTATGTGCACTCATGTAGAGATCATAAATTATGTTAGGAATTTGCATACATATGGACTCATTTCACTAACATAGTTTGCATTAAGGAGGTTTACTGAATCAGTAACCGCCTGATTTTTGCATTAGATAAGTACATATACACACACCTTTTGCATATGATCATACAACATTAAGAATCCTTTAAGGACAATGACTGCACGTGGATGATGTTTTGAGTAGATGGATGATGGATGGTAGGATACGTTCTTCCTAACTTGAAGATTTCGGGGACGAAATCCTTTAAGGAGGGGAGAATGTAACAACCCGTATTTTTAATAACATGTTATATTATAAATCAAGGCAGAATTAAATTCTAAAATCTGAATCAAGGGAAACGGGCTATGTCATTGCGTTCGTCTCGGAAAAATACGCGAAATAGAGTCCGAGTTTTCAAAAAACGGAGTCCGTATGACCAAGTTATGGCCCAATGAAGTTTTCAGAAAATGCCAAGCCCGAAAACAGTTCAAATTCGAATTCAGGTTTAAATTTCAGCCAAAACAGGGTAGGCGGGAATTCTCCCACCCCAGGCAGGGTCGACACAGGGGTCAACACCAGTGTCGACCCCCCCCCAATGGGTCGACACCCATGTCGACCCCCCCCCACCGGTCGGACCAGTTTTTCTGGTGCACCATTTGTGATAAGTAAGTCTTGCTCTAGAAGTTTCTGACGGGATTTGACGGACCTAATGTGTTTTAGGGTTAATCCTATGGTCTAAATTAACCTAATCACCTATAAAAAGACCCATAGACCTAGCCTAAACCCTCATTAATCATTCCTACAACTAAATGTTGTCCAAATATTCACCAATCATGGCCTCCATCTTCTTCATGAAAGCATGAGTGTCTCAAATCAATCTATGTCATAAAAGAGCCATCTTTCTTAAGTAAAAGAGCCTTCTTTCTTTGTCATTGGAGTTATTACTTCTTGTTTCAAGGCGTTTAAGTGGAGATTATTATTTTCATTGCGGATTTTGCTTGTGGCTTCGTCTCAATCTTTATATATATTGATCTAGATCGCATAACCGCTCATTGTAAGCCCTATACTACTCTTAGATTCTAACTATGAAGTTAAATGTTACATGTTGCAAGTTGAGTTTGGGTCTAAGTATGATATGTGCCTTGAATCTAACATGTTATGCATATATTTACCCTATGCAAGTTTGTAAAACTATTACCTTGAATTTGTGCATAGAAAGCGATGACCTTTGATTTGAAATGTTGCATTATGCAACATGAGAACTCTCATAACCTTTATGATAACTTGCATATAATGTTATATGCGAACTTCTAGCCACCATCATATGTCATTTATGATCATGTTTCACCTATTTGCTTAAGTTGATATTATGCATGTTTTGAGGCCCATGATGTAATATGCAAGCTTATGAACATATTTATGCCTCATATGCCACCATGTTTAACTTGTGGCCAAACCTCATTACCTTATGCCCCTTTTGTCATGCTTTTGCCAAGTTCCCTCTTTTGATCTATGTTATGTTATGCGAAACGTACATGCGATGGGAATACGTTGGGTTTGGGTAATATTAATGACTTGAAAACATGGTTTTAAAATATGACATGAACATTGACTTGTGATTATGTTTGTAAACATAATGATGGACATGACACTTAGAAAACATGAGTGGCCAACTCGAGGTTGGGTTGAGTTTGTAGCATAAATCTACCCGGAACCGCCCGGCTTAACTAGTGGCTACAAACAATAGGACCCAATGTGAGTAGTTGGTCATGTTGCACTAGTAACCCGAGGTTAGACCAAGTTGTGGTGTAAAGCTACCCGGACCCGCCCGGCTTAACTAGTAACCACAACAAAGTCTAATGTGAGAGGTTGGGGTGCATTAAGATAATAAATGCCACATGATAGGGTTAAGTCATGGACCACTTGAATATACTTAACCACATGAACATGATGGGTTGATAGGGTTAAGTCAACATGGACACACTTAACCAACCCAATGCTTAGTTGGATAGGGTTAAGTCATGAACCATTTTAGGAACACTTAACCAACTTGATACATGGTTTGGATGGGGTTAACCACACTTAACCCACTAGAAAACCCTAGTTACGCGGTCCTTCTCGGCAGTAACCCACTAGGGAGTATCGGATACCCTAGGGACTAGGCTAGGGTGGGGCACGATTACTGGGTTGGAGTGTAAGCGACCAAAAAGACGGCAAAAGTAGGTGCGCCATAGTAGATTCCGACGGACCATGGTCGTGCACATTGTCCGGGGATGAAAGACAGACTTGGGCACCTGTAGGTTTTGACTGTGCGTGCTTGTTTCGTGTCAGTGGTTGACACCCTAGGGCCGGATACACCCTAGGGTGGACCTAGCACAGTCGACTACATTTCATGTTTGGACCGTATGACACTGATACACGACGAGTTAGGCTGATAGGGAGCCGATCGACTAGAACGAGTAGTTGGACCTCGATTTAGGTCATCTCATGATGTGGGCCAGCTTTGGGCCAAGGGATCATTTCTTGTTTATACTTGACATGGATAGGAATACTAGTACACACCTGGTGCAACTTAACCTTGTATATGCGATGCCACACTTGATCTATCTTGTTAACCTTTCACCATGCCAGTTATCACCCTACATCTCATCTCTGTTTTACATGTTCAGTTAACTTTATTAGTTTTATACTAATAGTAGATAGGACTTACCAGTCTTTTTGACTGACCCGTTTTCTTTCGCCTCTTTTCTTCCGTCCCCCCCCCCCAGGTTTGCAGGGTGGGAACACTGTTACTTAGCTGGAATCTTTGCTGCTTTTCTGGATAGCTCACGTATGGTTTGAGCATGCTATGGCTATATTCTGCTTTGGGGATAGTTTACTTTATGTTATTTCCAGTTTTCAGTTTATGTTTTTCTAGACTTTGTTTTGTGGAAAATAATGACTTAGTACTTTGATGTAACTTGACTATGGTTTTGAAATACTAGTTTTATCCGCTGCTTTATTTACTCTGTTTTTACTTATATGTTCTGTCTTGTGATATCTGCATGCATGTTTACCTCGTTTAACGCCCCTCCAAAGCTAGTGCCCTTGCAAGAGTGGTATTGGCGGAGGTGGGGTGTTACAATATACATATGATTATATATATACATACAATTTCTTCAGCCGTTTCATTATTGTGATAATCATGACAAGTAAAGGTATATAACATAACACACAATAATGTTAATTTTAATTCACATTCACAGCCTATACATGCAATGTATTTTTTTTCCAACCTACACAAACATGCAATTTCTTGTGCGTCATTCCTAATTCAACAAAAATGATTATTTTGTGTCATTCTTTTCTTTACAAGAAAAATGATATTCTTGCTCTAATCTTTACATATGAAAATATAAATTTCATGTCTTTAAACTTTTAAGGAAAATCTAATTCATTGAAATATGAATTTCATCGTTATAATCTTTACTGAAATTCTTTTACATGAATATGTAAATTTCATACCGCTATCCTTTTTAATAAAAATTCAATTGATTAAAATGTAAATCTTCTTCTTTAAGTTCTAATTACATGAAAATGTAAAGTTCTCCTTCTCTTATTCACATTAAAATGTATATTTTTCTTCTTTAATCTTATTTACATTAAAAATGTAACTTTTCTTCTAAATCTTAAAGAATTTGAGTGGAAAAAATAGTAACTTTTCTTCTTGCTAGAAGTGGTGTTTAGGTTTTAACACGGCCCTACATTTTACTTATGTGGATGATGGAATGAGGCGCCTCGGATGATAGGTCCTATAGGACCGGGAAACGTGTGTTCATGAATTGCCAATCCACGAAGCTGTATGTGTGGACTGGCCCTGCAGCTATCCAAGGGTTCACTGCGGGGGATCCTGAGACATTAGCTAGAGTGTCTCGAATCAGTAAGGAGCTCCTCCCTAGCCATGACTCATGATGGAAATCCAAACTTCCAATACGAACCCACGGATTTGATTGTATTACTAGTATGGAAGCATAGTATTATGGTATCTATGTGTCCTAGGATTGATACAATATGATCGAACTATTTTTGAAAAGTTATATACACTAATAATAATATCAAATTCGTTTTTATCTTACCAAGCATGTTTATTCACCATAAGGTAAAACTCTATCCTCTGGTGTGCGTTGCATTGTGTGATGGGACCAGAGTCTTATGGTGATTCCATTTTTCCAAAAGCATTGCGTTGTTTAACGATTTACTTTAAGTTATGCACGGCAATCCATTGGAGTAAACCCGTTCCGCGTTAGCGACATGGTCCTTGGATTTGCCTTATTTCTATTAGTTAAATTAGTTAAGAATTCTCACACCAGTCCCATGACTGACCCGTTGTTTTTTCCACCTTTGCAAACTCGTTGCCCTCTTTCCCACACGGGCAGTCGAGTAGTTTGTCTGTAGGTCCTTATCTCGAGCAGGATGCTGGATTGGAGCTTAAAGCTGTGTCCAGAGCATAGTTATCTTCCACTGTATATATTTTATTGTTTCTGCTGCAATGTATTAAAATATTATAATTTATCTTCCACTGTAATTTTATTCCAATGTACTCTGATGTAAACATTTTGTACTGTTTATAAAAGTCTGCTATTATTGTTCTGATGTTGTTGTATTACCAGAGTTAACGTACTCGGGTTTTGAACGGTCTTGGTTGATTTTTCGATTGATCGGGTCGGGCAAATCCGTAGTCGTTACAATATATATTAGCGAATCCTTGTGTTCTATATTCAGAAAATACGTCGCATTAATATTGGAAAATATTTCCAAATTTTCTTTCTTAGTCCCTCATTGACCACTTCATTTCATTTTCTATACGTCGAAAATATCTCTTATTTTAATTGGAAAACATTTCAAATTCTTTTAAATTAACACGATGTTATAAACATCGTTATTATAACATAAAACATTGACCAATTATTAACTAACCAGAATGTTAACCAATCTTCACTATCGAACCTTAACCAATTCTCCATCAATCAAGAAGTCAATCAAGTTGGGGTGTAATTTCCTCTCAGACCTTAATTGAACAACATTCTTAACTTCGAAATAGTCAAAACCCATACCTTCATCGCTTACGCAACTTTTGGATTCAATCCAAGAACACACTTCTTTTACAGAAAAATATTGATTATAAAGGTAGCGTTAATAATCGTTGTTTTCCAAATATTTGATTTACAAAACATTTCTTTCAATGACAGTGTTACAATCGATGTTTAGCTTTATTATAATAGCAGCATTAAAATCGCTGTTAAAAACATTTGTGATAACAGTAGCATTATAATCGCTGTTTAGATTTTACAAAAACATATATTATAACAACAATGCTATAATTGCTGTTTAGATTTACAAAACAAATATCATAACAACATCACTATAATCGCTGTTTTAAATAAAATACCGTGTGCGACGCACACGCCTCCGTTGTTCATTTATAAACTCTGTTTATTTTAAACAATTCAAGTTCTCTTTTAAATGTATTTCCAAGTTATACGTTCTTTAACTTCTGAAATTAACTCAGTTTGATTTTTATAAATCCCTTTTTAGATATATTATTGCAAACTAAAGAATTAATTGAATATTGACTTTTTAAAGTATTTAAATGAATTCATATGTTCATGTTAAATAAATTTTAAATATTCTTCCAAGACATAAATCATTTGTAAAATTCATCATCGCCGAATTCGTATTTAAAATTTCATTAGATTTATCTTAATTAATTTTCCAGTCTTTGGAATATAACCCATCGTTTCTTTGGAGACCAATTTTTTCACTCAAATCTCTTTTACCACTATTGCATTCAAATCCCACTTCAGATATCGGTATCAACACCGATTACCACCTTGCTTATATAAATTCAACTTGAATTTATATTTTACTTGATTTTATGATATATATATTTTATTTAATTTATAAACATCGTTATAAACAACTTCTTGTTTTGATTCACTTAACATGTTTCTATTTCCATTCCATTTGAAATCTAATTTCTATTTTGGAATTAATTTCCTTTATAATCTTCTAAGTTTAAATCTCATTTCCAATATTTATTTAAAAACCGATTTCCGCTTTTTCAAATTTAAATTTATCTTTCAATTTATCCAATGATAAATAATTCGCTTAAGTTACAAACTCATTTATAAACAACTTCAGGTTTTATTCTTTTAAACGTATTTCTACTTTCAATTTGAAAGTAAATTTCTATTTTTGGAAATAAAATTTCTTTTAAATCCCAAACTCCTTTACTCATATTTGAAAATATTTTATGGTATTTAAATACTAAAATTTATAGGGCTAGTGACAACAAAATCAATCATAGAATACATATCACATCATATGACGCAAATATATGGAAACAATAATATATAAATGTTGAGGAACCCAGTTGTGCCCCTCCAACCTGTTTCCCTGCATTCACATATGTTAACCACATCAATATGAGATATCATAGTAAACAAAACTGATAATCGATCAACGATATATCTATATCAACTATTTCAACCAATCTTATCAACCATTTTAACCAATCAACCATCACACAGTATAAATAAATTTAAAAACTCGTTTATATAAAAATATAAACGAGGCAGAGTTTAGTGAGGTTACTCACCTTGTTTTACAGTGACGATTCTGCTATTTATTTAAAATCAAACGAGCATTTGATTTTATTGTGAAATTCCAATAGCTCTGCTCTCTACCACAATAGTTCCATAATATAGAATTTGTCGCTACGGTCTCAACGTGACCGGTTTCACCTGATTCTGTTAACGAATGAACAAGATATGATCGTTATAGTATTTGATTTGAATTAAATTGCCTACAACCAATATTTATTTCATTAATTACCTTATCATGTTTAACTAATCTTGTTTAACCATTATCCTTCCTTCCTTCGGTTAACTGATGTTTCACCACTTTTCCACCGTGCCTAGACCTAACAAACCGCCCTTCACCTCATCATTAGTTTAATTTAATCATGACATTTACCACGCCTTAGACATCATCTCCCTCCCTAGCAAACTTTGAACCCGATGCTGCTAACTGCTCTTCTCCACTAACCAAATTTAATGCCTCATGAAAATCAAACAAAATCATGGCCACCCTCCCCTTGCACAGATCCTTCACTCCATTATGGTTCTACATACATCTGTCCATCCACGTGGAGCCACCACTTCTCTTTTTCCCCATACATCCTTGCATGAAGGCCAGTACCTCCCTTGTTCACTCCAACACACCATGCCAACACTTACACTGCCACATCCTTTCTTCTCATATCCCTTGTTCGTTCTTCCATCTCCACTGCACCAAGCAAACACATGAATCAACATCCTACTCTAGACCATTTGTTAACCTCTCTCCTCCTTCCCCATATACGAATACTATTATACTATTAAGAAAATAAATTATTAGTTGTACCTAATTAGTGTTTAAGTGTTATCCCTTTCCTTCCACTCTCTGCTATACGAAACTGCTACAGGATCATTCAGCATTTCCTACAAACCGATCACCATTCTTCACTTTTTTTTTGTGCAGCCGTTTGGATCACATAAAACAATCCTTTATTTCTTCCTCCCAGTTAAACCGCAACTCGGTAGAATACATGAAAGAAGCTTTCTAACTCAATCCTCTTCAAGTAAATGAATTCAAACCTGTTAAACCCCTCTTTAATTTCCACACACTGCTCCTCATCCATGTCGTTACTTCCTCTGATTCGCTTGTTCCAGTCAACTCTTTTCTATACCCATCTATACATCATCACTTTCCCTCAACGGTGCGCCCCCCTCACCTGCTTAGATCTCCTGTAGCCCCTAGAGTTCGACGCTGACGGAAAGCAGTGTGCGAAAATACATGGCGTCGAATTCCAAACAATTGGTACGAGAACAAAGCTTCTTCCTGCAGTAGTTCATTGGATCTAACTAAATCGGATTTCATTTGGGTTTTTGATTTTAGAAAATTAATTGAAGAATTTCGGTTTGCTTTCGTTTTGTTTCCAATGGGAAATACCCAGTATTTAAAGGTTGACGAAACGTTGGGGTTACGAAATTTAGATTTTCTTGGAACGCACGGTTTTGAACTGCTTGGGGAGCACGGCTATTAAAAACTTGGCACACACACTTCTACTTCCAGATTAGACACAGTGACGTTACCAGCCAATTGGCGAATTTGTTGTATTGGTTTCCAGATGTAAACCAATATTTGTTTAGCTTTGATGTATAGTTGAATGTTTGACCTAAGCATGGTAGAGTAACATGCAAAGTTGAATGATATTGCCAGACTTTTATTTTGATTTGAAGTGCTAATGGTGCTCACCTATTTCCAGTGTATGTTTTAGATAAAAGTGAAAGTGACGTGAAATGAAAGTTCGGCTCAAATATATAAATGAAAATACAAATGAGGATAATGTTGGCTGTTTTAATTCTATTATTATTATATTTCTTTCTCCCTTCTTAGTTTAGATAAGTGTACATGACTATAATAATAAAATAGGAAGCTTCTTGTTTATTGCTTTGTCTTAGATTTTACTGTATAATGGTATTGTTACGTTGGGTACATAAGGTTTTCGTTCATTTCCGAACTGCTACGGACAGAAAGAAGAGTACGGTCGTGTCTAGCGAGGTACCCCGATCCCAAAAATATAATAATATCGGTAGTTTAACTTATAGTATGGAACCCCAAAATATTGATATAGGGTGCAAAATATTCCAAATAAAAAGTTGCATATTTAATTAATTAAAAATTACAGCAAAATTCTAAAAATTAAATTATCACTACGCCTCAAAAGAACCTTGTCCAAATTCAAGACCGATATTTAAATATATTTAGATAACCGTTATGGCCTATATACGATTCCACAGCGACTTTCTGAAAATTTGATTTGTACGTACTTCACAATATATAAGGCGAAATCTCGATTTTCACTTCCATTAGAAAGATATTATTTAATAGATTCACACATTTCTTGTTTCATAGAAATTCGACCTATATTGGATTCTGTATATCCAATTGAAGTTTAAATCGTAAATTACGAACTACCGCGGCTATTTCGAGCTCTATTTAAATTAAATTATAAATTATACATTAAAACTCTATTTTAATTAATATTCCTATATATATTTCAAATAAAATATTTAAAACAAAATTTAAATATTCAGAATTCAGCGGCTAAAAATCCGGGTCGTTACAGTATGTCTAGACGATCACCACTTATTACCTTGTCTTAGGCGTACAGCCCAATCACGACATCGGTAATCATCCAAATGATGTGAAGACCTCCGGTCTTCAACCCCCGTCTTCATCGTCGACTTATCGTCGAATCATTTATTCAGAATGGGTATAAACTCGGCCTTTCTGAGTAACTTGCGTATTTTATAAACAAGTGCTATAAAAACACAACATACGCCTCATTCCAATCCAGAATATTCTTTTATTCAAATATTGGCAAAGGTTCCCATTAATTTTATCAAAGATAAATTATTTAAATTTATTCTTTAATCTTCCTTTAGATATTAATTGTAAGAACCCGTAACTTCCCCGTGAAGGAAAGAGCGGATACTTTGAGAACAACACACAAATGAATGCAGACGGGAGAACATTTCATTGTTATTACAACAATTCCATCAGATACAAGAATATACAGAGTATAAATGAATAAATTACATTCGATAAATATCAGAGATTACAACAAATTACATAGCAGCGGAAAAATAATACAAAGCACAACTGAAGGTGATATACGGATACAGAGCTTTCCGGATATCATTCCAGCTGTAAATCAGGACCCTGTGAATATAAATTTGCAAAACCAAAACTAGCTGCCCGTGTGGAAAATAGGGGCAACCAGAGTTTAGGTTAAAACAATAAACTCCAGGTCAGTCATGTGACTGGTGTGAGAACTAAAACAGTTATTTAAAACTTTACTTTAAAAGAGAGTAATTCAAGGGACCACGCCGTATAACATGGAACGGGTTTCCTCCCAAGAATACTAATGCATATAACAAAACAGCGCAATGCTCTTTAGAAAAATGAAGCTATTATAAGACCCAGGTCTCATCACACAATGCAACGCAAGTCGGAGGATAGGGTTTTCCCGTATAATAGCCAAACATGCTTGATACGTCTAAACAAATCATTTGATACTATTATAAGTGTATAGTGTCAAAACAATTTTCAATCATAAATATCAATCATAGGCGGCATGGGTACCATATATCATGTCGCCATACTAGTTCTACAATTAAAACCGCAATATCACGTATTGGAAATTGGATTTCCGTCATGAGTCGAGGCAAGGGGCAAGCTCCTCTCCGCGTTCGAGACACTCTAGCAAATGCCTCAGGACCCCACTATGATCCTTGGATCTTCAGGGCCGGTCCTCTCTTACTTTTGAGGATTAATTATTCCTGAACACACGTTTCCCGGTCCTTACAGACCTATATCTGAGGCGCCTCGTATCCAACAACCACACAGGTGAAAAGTATATAAATGTCAGGGCTGGTAGGTCACTGACACCACCCTAGCTAGAAAGAAACGTCGTGCTCTCCCTGTAGTCACTATCCCGTTTTTGACTCATACCGAGGTGTGAGGCTCGCGAATTCACGCTATACACAAAGCTACGCCACACAGGCCGTGCTTTGATCATCAACCACAAGACTTTGCTTTTCAACAGAAGCCTTGATCAATAGCCACTTACGCATGCCACACTGGCAATTCACTCCATGCGACTGATGTCCATCGATATACAACCTCTGAGCTCGTACGTCTCAGAGAAGGGCGTTAAGCAAGAGAATAAATTCTCTGCCGCCAAACAGATGTATATTTAATAGAGATCAATCAACACATAATAAAATCCAATGTCAGACACACAATCCATTTACAAGTTTGTTCTGGGTCTGGACGAAACCGGAGGCACTTTCCTCGCATATCCATCGATCTCCAAGTACGTCTGGACGATCACCAACTGTTTCCCTCATCTTGGGTGTACAGCCCAATCGAGATCATCAGCAATCACCCAAACGATGTGAAGACTTCCGGTCTTCAACCACCGTCTTCATCTTCGACATCTCGTCGAATCGGTTATTCAGAATGGGTATAACCGGCCTTTCTGAATAACCCACGTATATAATAAACAAATGTTACACAAACACAACGAACGCCTCATTCCAATTCAGAATATTCTTTTATTCACAAAATCACATTCTTAGGGAAAGGTTCCCATTAATTTTATCCAAGATAAATTCTTCTAAATTTATCCTATAATCTTCCTTTGGATATCATTTCAAACTAGTCGGGATTAACGAACCACACCGAAGTAATTATTTATTTTATTTCCCAATCCCAACCTATATATCCCATGGAGAAAAACTAGTAATACTCCATATCTAACACCACGGTGTTATCGGTAAAATTAATTACCATCCCACGTTCAAATCTAATTAAAGATTTAACTATAGCTTTGGAGCAAAACTGGTGGTACTTCATTCTCGATCACCTTTCAAATTTGATAATTTAAATTATCATTTTACATTTCAATCTAATTAAAGATTCATTAAAATTCCACTTAGTTTCAATCTTTCGAAAATCAATATCCTGCCTTTAACTGGGTTAAAGAACCAATGTCATCTAAAACACGATTCACAACAAACCCAAATCACATTTTATATTAAATACAAGGCTCTGAATAGAAAATATACCGGCTTATATTCAATATCAAATTCTGAAACTAACAAATATCGTATTGGAAACAACGATATAAGATGTATCTTTCAAATTCCCATAACAATATCTGTATAGTGACGAAATCCAACATCGAAATATTCCGAAGATAATTTCGATTCAACTCCAGTCCAATCCACGTATTGAGAATATTGATTGTTTTTAAAATCACTTTCAAGTTCAATTTATTTATTTCAAAAATAAATTGATTTTAATTCTAGTTCAAAACTAGTTCATTTCGATAAAAAAATCTATTTTTATCCTTTCAAATACGGAATTTTTCAGCCCAAATTTTCCCAAATCATTTCTTATGATTTTACACAAATTATAGATATTTTTAATAATTTTATCAAGGCCCGTACAGTCGATTTCCATCAACGGCCATCGAACTGCACTTACGGCGACCTTTTCTAAATTTGATTTGGACATAATTCCGGATCCAACCATTAGATTTCAAATTTCTAATATTCAATGGAAAGCTCTTTTCGACACGAACCCAACGGTTCCGGTCTTAGGAGAATCCGGCGGTCGGATCTCCCGCAACGTCAATTCGAAGTCAATGGTCGAAATTCACGAACTGCCGCGGCGCGGCGCATTCTCTTCAGGCCATTATATATAATATATATATATATATTATACATATTTCGTCGAATTCCTTTTTTAAAACGTATTTTATAAATTGTTTTAAATTCGTTTTCAAAACCATTTCAACACTATATTCAATTTCAAATCGATTGGATTTCAATTCAACTCGGGTTCATTTCAATTTTATTTAATTCGAATTCAAATTCGTTTCAATTCAATTCAAATTCTAATTCGTTTCAATTCAATTCAATTTGAATTTACCTTCGATTTGATTCAATTCGAATTCGTTTCAAATTGATTTCAATTCAATTTCCGTTCATTTTAAATTCCATTCAAGACGATTTCAATTCGTTTTAATTCAATTCAATTTAATTCAATTTGAATTCATTTCTATTTTATTCGAATTCAAATTCACTTTCTATTCAATTCAAATTCTAATTCGTTTTCTATTCAATTCAAATCGAATTCATTTTCTATTCAATTCAAATTGATTCAATAAAATTTCAATTTGAATTTTTATCCAATTCAATTTGATTTTCATTTCAAAATATCAGATTTTGAAATCACTTTTCAATATTCATTGCAAAACGAATAAAATCGATATAAATATCGTTCACGTCAAAATAGCGCATCTCTAATCCACACGGCTTTATATTTTTCAAAATCTTCTTTATTCTATTCAACAAATGAATATTTATTCTGCTCAACACATGAATCTATATTTCTTTCAGCATACGACTATTTTTGTTATGTAAAATATTTTATAAAACTATGGTATCTATCTTTTGATTTTAATTAGACTCCATCGTAAAGTAGTTCTAATTTTAAATGATAAAGATGTGAATTTTATTATTAAAATATTTTACTCAACACATAAATATTTTCAACTCAGGAACATCGTCAACACATGACTATTTTTATATTCAACACATGAGTCTTCTTTTATAATATTCATTATTTTCCCAATTGGAATGAGGCCCAATCAATCACCATAGAATGTTAATTATATGGATTCCATACAACACATGTATATAATAGCATTGAAAAATAATCAACCATCAACCAAAGTGCACTACACTGTATAAGCATCGAATATAGATATCTAACGCTTATAACAGCCTGTCAATCAATCGATCGACATATTTAATCAATCAGGATGAGTGAACTTCAAATTTCATCCCAACACCCGTATAGGGTTTCAAACAATCAAACACAGATTTTAGTTGTGCAGTTGGGCGATGTGTAAAATTTATCGACCCAATCGATATCAGTCAAATCAGTGTATGTAAACAAATCGGCCGATTTGTTTATAAATATTTATTTATTCACTTTCACGTTAAAAAATATATTTTTAACGATAATATATTTTATTTTAACACATGAATTTCTATTCATTTCATTTACACAATAAAAATGATATTTTTATTTTTCTAACATATTTTAGAAAATTTCGGCGGCATAACGGCACGATACTAGAAACGGGACAAGGCCTAGCCTTATCCCCGGTCTAGTGAAGGCCCACGCCATTCACACATCAATCAAATCCATTCCATTTCACCAAACAATTCAATTCGAACCAAACAAACTAACCAACTACCCAACCAAACAATTTAACAAACAAGCCATCCATGGTCTGTGGATGACGGGTGTCGGGTGATACTAAACACCGTCTGCATCCTAGTATATATATATAACTAGAAAAAGAAATTGAAAGGTGAGAAGTTCTCACCGACTAGCTATCCAACTTCACGACACTTCATTTATAGAAAACTTCGTCATTCTCGCCTTTTGTCACCTTCGTTGCCCGTATTCTCTACATATGTAAAAATCGAATTTTTACTTTACTATTCAATATATAAAAATCGAATTTTTACTATGCTATTCAATATATAAAAATCGAATTTTTACTATGCTATTCAATATATAAAAATCGAATTTTTACTATGCTATTCAATATATAAAAATCCCGCCCTTTCAAATATAAAGAATTCGCCTTTTCAAAAATAAATATTTCTCCTTTTCCTACTTTAAAAATGTCGTCTTTCACTACAAAAAATATCGCCTTTTTATATCCTACCATATAAAGATCACATTTTTATCATCTATATAATATGAAAATTATATTATCTACCTTTACATACGATAAAAATTATATTTTTAACCTCTACATACGATAAAAATTATATTTTGAACTCTCTACAATATAAAAGATTATATTTTGATTATCTATATAATATGAAAATTATATTTTAAACCTTTACATACGATAAAAATTATATTTTGAACTTCCTTATCATATAAAAATCATATCTTTAACTTTCCTATCGAATAAAATTCAGTTTCAACTAATATAAAAATTCAGTTTTAACTTAAAAATAAAAAGTGGCGAAAACTTACTGTAAAATGGAAGAGGGGGGAGGGGGCTGTGCTGCGTCGACGGTGGCCAGAGGAGGGTGAAGCGGAGGCGCAGGGGGTGGCTTAGGGTTTAGGGGGGCGACGGCTTAGGGTTTAGGGGGGGGGGCTGTGCTGCGTCGACGGAGGGAGGAGAAGAAGAAGGTGGCGGCGCGGCAGATGAAGGGGAGGTGGAGGTGGTAGCGTGCGGTGGCGAACTAATCGTGGGGGGGCGGCTGTGAATCGCGATTCCCCCCTTTCTCTTCTTTTTTTTTTTTTTTTGAACGGCAGAAATAATGAGGAGAGGGAGAGAATAAAGGGGGGGTGCATTTATTTATTTTAAATTTTATATTATATTTTAATTCCCTAAGGTTGACTTTTCATACGACCTCGAAATCAAACATGCCGACTGTCGTCCCTAGCGTAATACCCCCATTCCAAACACAATGGGATATGTATCGTAGGCTGATTCGATCGTTTCGATCAGTTTTCGTCAAATTTACATTTAAATCATTATATTGAATTTTAAACGTACATTTCTATTTACCGAGGTCACATACTAACTCGAAAAATTCCAGAAAAATATTTTCTAGCTTCGTATTGACGATACGGTCCTAACAAAACTAGTTTCATCGAATTCTGAGACCGTTAGAAAAATGGCTAATTTTCAGTCGATTAAAATCAACCGAAACTGGTCAAACGCGTTTTCTTTTGCCACGCTCACATATTGATTCGAAAAATTATGAAATTTGAAACCTAGCAATAATTTGACATCACGGACCCAACAAAAGTGGTTTCGTCGAAATCCGAGGTCGTTTGCAAAATGTCTATTTTTAAGGGCCTGAATTCCATAGCGACTATTCAGAATTTTCAACTGGACATATCTTTTGATTACCGCTATGAAATTTTGATTTTTCGGATTCGTTGGAAAGATATCATCAATTAGATCCTATTGTTTTTGGTTTCACTAAAATCCGGTTTGTTTTGCACCCGGTACATTCAATTGAAGTTTGAAATCGAATTATCGAACTACCGCGCCATTTTCAATTCTATTTATAATTATAATAAAATTATTTATATTCTAACGACGACGCGTATAAATATATACGTCGAATTCAATCCAAAATAAATTTCTCGTCGATATTATTTAAAATAATTCATTTTAAATAATCAAAATTCGTTAAAATTGCCAAAATAAAAATTTTAAACTGGCTCGCATTTCCGGGTTATTACATTAATTCAAACCAAATTATGGTTTATCCAAACTGGTCGGGATTAGCACATCATACTGAAGTAATCATTTATTATATTTCCCAATCCCAACCTATTCATCCCATGGAGCAAAACTGGTAATACACCACAACTAATACCATGGTGTTATTGGTAAATTTAATTACCATTTCACGTTCAAATCTAATCAAAGATTTATCTATCGCTAAGAGCAAAACAGTTGATACTCCATTCTCGATCATTTCCCAAATTTGATTATCTAAATTATCACATTCACATTTTAATCTAATTAAAGATTCAATAAAAAGCCACTTAGTTTTAATCTTCCCAAAAATCAATATTAATGGTTATTTAACTTTGGAAAATCAAACATGTCGCATCGACAATCTACACTGTACCGTTGATTTCTGCCGATATATAACCTCTGAGCTCGTACGTCTCAGAGAAGGGTGTTAAGCAAGAGAATAAATTCTCCGCCACCAAACAGATATATATTTAGCAGAGATCAACAATACAGTTCGAAATAAAATGTTAGACATGTAATCCTGTCTTTAACTGGGTTAAAGAACTAATGTCATTTAAAACACAGTTCACGATAAACCCAAAATCACGTCCCATTAATTATGGAATTTTCACGAAAAACATATCAATATATAATCGATATCAATTTCCATATCCGACTAATAATATAAACGGAATAACGATAAAGCATTTTAAATTCCATACATATTAATAGTCATCTTTCATAGAATCTCACTTCGATTATTACCAAATCGAATTCCATTCAATTCCAATTTAATATATTGAATTGGAAAACTTTACTTTGGAAATTTTCCATTAAATCTTAATAAAAAGATATATAAATTCCAAATCACATTTCCCTGTAAATCGGGTTAAAGAACGAATGTCGTTAAAAACATAGTTCACAATAAACCCGATTCACATTCCATTTTATTCCAGTTGCTAAGTATAACTGGAAACTCTAATAATCTTAATTAAATGATTTATTCTTTTCACATGGAGTTTAAGAACAGTGTTATTGAAGACACTATTCATGACAAACCCAAAATCCAATTATTTTATTCAATTCCAATTAAATATTAATTAGTTGGAAGACTTCACTAAATCTTAATTAAAAGATTTATTCTTTCCTCGACTAGGTTTAAGAACAGTGTTATTTAAGAAACCTTTCACAACAAACCCAAAATCCAATACTTTTATTCAATTCCAATTGAATATTAATTATTTGGAAAGCTTCATTAAATCTTAATTAAAAGATTTATTCTTTCCTCAACTAGGGTTTAAGAATAGTGTTATTTAAGACACCGTTCACGACAAACCCGAAATCCAATTTGATATCAAATACAAGACTATGAACAGAGATTATATCGGCTTATATTCAATATCAAATTCTGAAACCAACAATGTGTATATATATACACACACATATATCTTCCAAATTCCCACAACAATATCCGTATTAGCACGGAACCCAATATCGAAATACTTCGAAGATGATTTTCATCCAAATCCATTCCAATTCATATATTGGAAATTCAGGTTATATTAAAACCATTAACAAATCCAATTTATTTTATTTAAAAATTATTGGATTTCAAATCTAGTTAACAACTAGTTCATTTTGATAAAAATTATATTTTTATCTTTACAAACATGAAATTTTTCATCCAAATTCATTCCAAATCATTTGTTATGATTTTACACAAACTATTAATATTTTTAATAATTTTATTAAGGCACTTTCAGTCGATTTCCATAAATGGTTAACGAACTGCACTTACAACGACCTTTTCCAAATTTAATTTGGACAGAAATTCAAATCTAACCGCTAGATTTCAAACCTCTTATATTCATTGGAAAGCGCTTTTCGATACGAACCCAACGGTTCCAGATTTAGGAGAATCCGACAGTCGGATCTCCCGTAATGTCAGCTCGAAGTCAATGGTCGAAATTCGCGAACGGTCGCGGTGCATTCTATTCAGGCCATTAAATATATATAATATATATATTATATATATTTCGTCGATTTCCATTTAAATCATATTTTATAAATCGTTTTAAAAACGATTTCAACTTCATTTTCAATTTTAAATCAAAATTGAATATTCCTTGTCATTATAATATTCAAATGGTAATATTTTCGAAATATCTGATTTGAAATTATTTCCTTTTCGATATTCACTATAAAAATGAATAAAATCGATATAAATATCGTTCGCGTCAAAATGGCGCATAACTAATCAATACGGCTTCAGACATTTCAATATTTTCGTGTCCATCCAAGATCGGACATTAAAACGAGATTTTGATCCTTTATTGAATATTATTTTAAAATATTCCTTATTTTAAAATATTCATTATTTTAAAATATTCATTCTTTCCGAATTGGAATCAGACACAGTCAATTACCATATAATGTCATTTATATGGGTTGCACACATCATATGTATACAACAACAATGTAAACAATCAACCATCATCTAGAGTGCACTACATAACTGCATAAGCATTAAATATAAATAACTAACGCTTATAATAGTCTGTCAACCAATCAATTGACATACAACTAAAAAATTGGGATTAGTATATGTCCAATATCATCCCAATACCAGTGTGGGGTTTCAATCAAAACACACAGATTTTATTTGTGTAGTTGGGCGATGTGTAAAGTATATCATCCCAATTAATATCAGGTAAATAAGTGTACATAAACAAATCGTCTGGTTTGTAAATGAATATTTATTTCCATTCACATACACGTTAAAAATTATTTTTTTAACGATAAATTATTTATTTCAGCACATGAATATTTTATACAGTTCATTTATATGATAAAAATGATATTTTTATGGCATATTTTAGAAAATTTTGGTAGCACAATAGCGCGATACTAGAACCGGAATAAGGTCTAGCCTTATCCCTAACCTAATACTGGCTCGCGCCCTACACATACCAATTCAATCCATTCCATTCACATCCAAACCAAATTCGAACAAATAAATCCATCAAAACGCACAACCAAACATCCATGGTTTCAATCAAAGGTGTCGGGTGCTACTGAGCGCCGTCTGCATCTTAGTATATATTTAACTGTAAACAAAATTAGAGGGAGAAGTTCTCATCCAAGCTATGCCAATTGCCTCGACACTTCTACTATAGAATTTGGTCATGCGGTCTCCGTTTTGTCGTTTCTGTCATCCGATTTCGCCTCTTTTGTTCTAAAATCTTTATACGGCCTCCAATCGTCACCAAACTTTGTCACTAGCCTAAACGCATCATTACAGGCAACTTTTGTCGAGTGCACTTTCTTCCAAAACTGTACCAATTCGTTAGAAATCGCGAAAAACAACAGCAGATCCGCGATCTTCGGACGCGTTTTCCGGACAGCTTCGCAATCCAAAATAGGACTTCCATATACCCAAATCGAAGAGAAAATCATGCTCTTCAACTTTGGTACTGTGGAGTTCTGGCTAGAAATGTACGGTTCGGGAGTTATCGGCGAAATAGTGACAGAGTGTTATTTGCAAAATGGGAAATTTGTGAAAAATGGGTTTTTTGGTGATGGGCGGGCCCACGGCCGGAGCTGGGTGGTGGGCGGTAGCGACAGGGCTAGACTGGGCAGCGGGAGGGTGCATGCGGTGGTGGTAGGCCGGTAGTGGTGTTTAGATTATAGGGTTTGTGAATGGAAGACGGAAAAGAGAGAAGGAGGAGGAGGAGAGGGAGGAGGAGGGGGTGGCGCCGGAGGGGAGGCGGCGGCTGGGGAGGCCGGCGGCAGCGGGGTAAGTGGCAGCAGCACCACGGAGGGAGGAGCTCTCCATTAAATGGAAAAACGAAGAAAATAGAGGAAGAGAGAAAGCGAGGAAAGAAAAGGAGAAAAAGTGATTATATGCTCGTTTCTCTCCGATCATCCGAATACAAACCATCTCCGTTTGCCACGGATTTCGGGCACGAGATAGTATACGTCAAGATGAGTCCAACGAAACAGGTTTTGTCGAATTTCGAGTTCATTTGTCAATCCGTTAAAATTGTCAAAGATGTTTAGATATTATTCAAAAATGTGATTTTGGCGCATATTTCCTTCTTGCACGCTCACACGCTAACTCCAAAAATCATGCCCTTTTGGATTTAACCATTATTTGTCTATACGAATCCAAAAAAAAATGGAATTGAATTATAAGATTGTCACAATAGTGTTCCTTTGTAAAATGACTACTTGTTTTACCCTGAACTGTTTTAGCTCGCACGACCACATACTAACTCCGTTCGACGCGCATTTTGGAACTCAACAATGATTTGTCATTATGAATCCAGAAAAATTTATCTCGTCGAATTCTGGGCTCATACGCAAAATTTCTCTTTTTAAGGGCTATGTATTGCTAACTGGAAACCCCATCCAATTGCCACTATTCCAGATCTCGGAATATATCGAAGTTTATACTTTTCGAAGTCGCAAACGGCATTTTGAACTCAATGGAAGTGATTTCGAGTCAAAATTCATCCGTATGTAAAATGTGACTTTTTGGCCATATATAATATTAGAATATATATATATATATTTCATAGCGACTATTGTGAATATTAAACTGGACATAACTTTCAATTTATATTATTAAATCTGAATTTTTCATATTCGTTAGAAAGATATAATTAAACAGATTCAAATATTTTTGGTTTTACTGAAATCCGTTTTATTTTGAATTTTGTACATTCATTTGAAAATTAAAATCGAATTTTCAAACTACTGCGTCATTTCAGGCTCGTTATACAATTAAAATAAATTTATTCGTTCTAAATTCATTTAAAATACATTTTTTGTTATTATTTAAAATAAATCATTTTAAATATTCAAAATACATTAAAATAGCTAAAATAAAATTTTAAATTGGTTATGATTTTCTAGGTTGTTACAATCTCCCCCACTTAAAATCTTTTCGTCCTCGAAAAGAAATGGAGTTGAAAGTTGTTTAGCTGACCAACTCAACTTTCTTTTTGGCTTTCACTCTTCAACTTTTCAGTTTCTAAGAATTTTCAAATTCTTCAAAAATTGGGCTAACACCCTAAATGTTTGAAAAATTTCGCCATAACCTCCTTTATACATGGAGACCTTTAAAACCACAACTACCGACGCAAGGCCCTTATCATCCAAAAATAAAAAGAAAAAGCCAAGCGGCTAGCCAATCGGCTCATAAAATCATCCGAACCCAAGAAAATAGTAAACATGTACCTATTTGTTAGGCATACAATTTTATTCCTCTTCTCAGCTTCCATGCTATGACCTGTTCAAGCACATACATGTATATGCATGCAGTTTCAACCAATTTTCAATTCAGTTAAATATTTAACACAATTTGGACAAATTTACTTTCATTTTTCTTATTGGTTTTATGGTTCCAATAAATTTTTATTAGTTAAACTAATAATCAATCATCACAGTCAGCAGTCAATTAGATGATTAAATTTTCAAATATATAACTTTATATATAGTCCAAAATCATATTTCAGTGCCAAATCACAAATAAATAACCATTTCTAGTTTTGGTTCTCACACCAGTCAATTGGAAATATATAGATACCCTACTTTTGAAGCCCGAACATAAATACTGATGATGAAGCTCCATCATCAAAATCATCTTCGAGCAACTAGAGTGTGATTCTATATCCATCTGGTATATTCGAGGCTTTGTATACACGTGGATCAGACGTATATTAAAATCTCTATATACCCGATAGTCCAAAATCAATTTAAAATAAAATACTAACTTATGTGTAATAAGGTTTAAATTTTAAAAACAAAATGTTTTTTTTAACAAATAATACTCTTCACACTCGTTCTAGGATACTACTAATTTCATCTCTAATGAGTCATTCTTATTGGATATTACTAATCCAATCTCTGATGAATTCTTTCGTTTGGTTCTAGTATGTCTTGTTCTTGAGCTCTGTAAACCAAAGCTCTGATACCACGCTGTAACGACCCAAACTCGCCCTTAGGGTAAAGCCCGGATTAAGTTGAGAACATGACAATTAGAACACTAACCGAATAACATTTCATTATTATTACAACAATTACATAAGAGTACAAGAATATAACAGAGTGTGAATAAATAATATACATCCGAAAAATATCAGAGATTAAATTACATTAGCAATGGAAAAACAATACAAAACACAACTGAAAGGAATACACAGATACAGAGCTTTCCGAATATCGCTCCAGCTATAAACCTGGATCCTGTGAATATAATATCTGCAAAACCAAAACTAGTGGCTGCCCGTATGGAAAATAGGGGCACCCAGAGTTTAGGTTAAAAGAATAAACTCCAGGTCAGTCATGTGACTGGTGTGAGAACTAAAATAGTTATTTAGAACTTTACTTTAAAAGTAAAGTAAACCTAGGGACCACGCCGTATAGCACGGAATGGGTTTTCTCCCAAGAATACCAGTGAATAAAACAAACAGCGCAATGATTTGAAAAAATGAAGCTATTATAAAACTCAGGCCCCATCACACAATTCAACGCAAGCCGGAGGATAGAGTTTTCCCTTATAATAGTCAAACATTCTTGGTATATTTAAAACAAATCATTTGATACTATTGTAAGTGCATAGTGCATAAAACAACTTCAAATATAAATGTATCAATCATAGACGGCACGGGTACCATATATCATGTCGCAATACTTGGCTCTACAATCAAAATCAAAATGTCACGTATCGGAAATTAGATTTCTGTCATGAGTCGAGGCAAGGGATCTACTCCTTGCCGGCTTCAAGACACTCTTGCAAATGCCTCGGGATCTCCCGTAGTAGACCCTTGGATCCTCCAAGGCTGGTCCTCTCTTACGTTTGAGGATTGGCAATTCCTGAACACATGTTTCCCGGTCCTATAGGACCTATCCATCAGCTCCGTAGTAACCGATATATCTGAGGCGCCCGCGATCAATCATGTAACAACCCGAATTTTTATAACATGTTAATGTCATAAATCAAGGCAGAATTAAATTTTAAAATAAGAATCAAGGGAAACGGGTTACGCCATTGCGTTCGTCTCAAAATTTTCCACGAAACAGAGTCCGAATTTTCGAAAATCGGAGTTCGTATGACCAAGTTATGACCTCTAGAAGTTTCAAAAATTTTCAGAATCAAAGACAGCTCGAATTTCGAATTCGACCCCCGCAGCAGGCAGGGCGGGAAAACTCCTGCCCACAGACTAGGTCGACCTGGGGGTCGACCACAGTGTCGAACTCCCAGGGACCAGGTCGACCATAGTGTCGACCTGGGGGTCGACCTGCCTCCCGAACCCATTTCCTGAGCCTGATGCATTCTGATGTACTTAGACTTGTTTCGTGACCAGATTCATCTGCCTAACCCTATATAAGCAGCCCCCTTGCCTCATTCTCTCCGCACCATTTCATTCTACCCTTACGCGGCTTCTAAGATAATCTAAATTATAAGATAAAAAGGAAGAAAAAGGACTACTCCTTCTCCATCAAGACTACGCTTAGAGATTTGCAAATTGGGGGATTTCAATTAGAACACGATCAATCAAATAGAGATTCAACAATCAAATTCTGCTTTCTAATTCTCGATCCGCGCACTGTAAGTTCTAGTTACATTTAGATAAAAGCTGTAAACTTAATATCCATGTTGTAAATTGGAATTGGATCTATGTATGGTAATTGATTCGTATCTATTCTTGTTCGTCTTGGATCTTGACTTTCGTGAATATTGCTTTGGACTTATTCATGTTGTAAATCAAACTCTCTCGTGTCTATAACCTTAACATGCCTATGACGTTGAAACTATTGTTAATGGCCAAGGACTATGACTAAGAACATAAGACTGGCTATGACTAATATGACTATGCTTATGACTAAGACGGTGAACATAAGACTGCTTATGACTAATAATACTATGCATATGCCTATGACGGTGAACATAAGACTATTGCCTATGACTATGACAAGGACAATGGTGGCTAATCACCTATGACTCTTGACTATGAGAATTATTTCCTATAATTATGAACATAAGGCTATTATCTATGACCATGACTTTGAAACTATTGCTGTTAATTGCCTATGACTATTGCCTAGAACTATTTTGGATAATTAACCATGACTATTGTGATTAATCGCTTATGGTTCTTAATTATGAGATTTCTACCTATGACCATGACTATGACTATTGGGGTTAATTACCTGAAACTATTATAGTTGATTGTTCATGCCCATAGTTGAAACCCATGTTGTACACCGAATTTACAGTTTGTTGGATCTCATACCTAGGGTGTGACTTGCTTAGTTTATTCGCTATTATGTACACCAAAACCATTGGATCCCTTATCCTTATATTTGGCTTGCTTTCGCATATCTATTCTTTTATTCAAGTTTTATCAGGACTATCGCCTTAATTTGCTAGATTTGAAAACCCTGTTAATTTCTATATGCCAGTGATGTTGTAACCGATTATCTCAAGTCATATCATGCCAGTCTTGTAATCTCTTTTATCGCTTTATGCTTGTCCTTTTCTGCCTATCATAGTTTTGATGTTATTCCCTTTATCTCTAGAATTAGATTTGCTTGTAATTTAGGTCGATTAACGTTTACATGCGATGGGAATACGATTTGGGTAGATTAGGAAAAACATGAATTGGTTATGAACATGAATTATGAAATTGATAATAGGCAAAACTTGAAAAATGAACATTGTTATAACTTGAATCTGGATGTGGGCATGAAACTTATCCTTGAAACTTGACACGAACTTGACATGAAACTTGAACATGGTCATGACATTAGAATGAACTTGAAAATGTCCAACTCGAGGTTGGGTTGAGTTTGGAGTGTAAATCTGCCCAGAACCGCCCGGCAAATCCAGTTACTGCAAACAATAGGATCCAATGTGGGTAGTTGGTCATATCGCGCTTGAAACCCGAGGTCAGACTGAGTTGTGGTGTAAATCTGCCCGGAACCGCCCGGCTTATCCAGTGACCACAACAACAAGTCTGATGTGAGAGGTTAGGGTGCATTAATGAATTAATGCACATCATAGGGTTAAGTCATGAACATGAAAGACAACACTTAACCAACTTGAAACATGATTGGTAGGGTTAGGTCATAAACTTTAACGGCAACACTTAACCAACTTGACACGTGAATTGTAGGGCTAAGTCACGAACTTAAATGACAACACTTAGCCAACTTGATATGCTAGACTGATGGGGTTAAGTCTCGAATTTAAATGACAACACTTAACCTACTAGACGGAAACCCTAGTTACGCGGTCCGTTTCAGCAGTAACCCACTGGATGTATCACGGTACCCTAAAACTAGGCAGGGTGGGGCACGATTACTGGGCTGATTGTAAGCGACCAGAACGACGGCTGTGTGGGTGCGCCAGTGTAGGTTCTAATGGAGTGCGGGCATGCACAGACTCCGAAGCAGAAAAAGCAAGCATTGGGCATCAGTAGGTTTATCTGTGCATTTTTGATTCGTGTCGGTGGTTGGCACCATAGGGCTTGATACACTCTATGGTGGATCTAGCACAGGTGACTACATTCGTGATTGGGCTATATGACACAGAAACACAATGAGCTAGAACTCGTAGGGAGCCGATCGATTAGTGGATCGTTCTGTTGGACCCAGTAATGGGTCATTCACGATTTTGGGCCAAGGGATTATTTCATGATTAATACTTGACATGGGTTGGGCTACTGGTACAGTTGGTGCAGCGAACCTTGAACATGCGATGCTATACTTGACCTATACTTGATTCATCATGTTATCTTAGTCTATCTTGTCCATCTTGACATCGTACTTATGTCTACTTTCAGTTTATACATGTCATGTTATCTTTACCTGTTTTTATGCTGAAAATCACTTGGACTTACCAGTCTTTATGACTGAACCATTTTCTTTTGCCTCTTTTTCTTTCGTTTCCTCCCCAGGTTCTCAGGGAGGAAACTCTAGCACATAGCTTGGATTCTGCTTGCTTTCCGTCAGCTCATGTACGGTTTGGTCTTGAGCTATGCTATGGTTGCATGTCTGCTATTTTTGGTGAATAATTTACTTTTGTTATTTTTAAGTTTATGCCTCTTTATTTAGAACTTGATGTAATGGAATAATGGCAACTTGTACTTTGGATACATGAGGTTTGGTCTCTTTTCTTGAAAGTAATAAGATTTGGTTTTTAATTTCTACCGCTGCTTTATTTATGTTCCGTCCTGTGATATCTCTATGTATGTTTACCTAGATAATGCTCCACCCAAACTAGTGCATTCCCTTTGTGAGTGACCCTAGCGGAGGTAGGGTGTTACATTTGGTATCAGAGCAGAAGGTCAGCAGACTAGGCAAAAGCTTTAAAAAAAAACTTTTGAAACTATTTTCAAAACCGTTTATAAAGAAACATTTTTTCAAGAAAAGTTTATTTTGAAAAGGCTATTCCCCAAAAGCCATTGGCACTTTCCTTTGTTTCCTCGTTTGAATCTTTATCTTTTCATTTTTCAGCATGTCTGGGAATCTTAACTTTCCAGAGGGCGTGCCAATACCTGGCTGGTTTAGGAGGTACTTAGAGGCTAGGGCCAACGACGCAGGCCCAACAGATATTCCTCCTCCAGCTGCAGCGATTCCTCCTCCTCCTCCTCCTCGTGGATATGCTTTCGCAAAGACGTGTAGAGACTTCAAGGCTATGGGTGGAAAGGACTTCTATGGGACTGAAAACTTTGTGGAAGCGAGGAACTGGCTGAAGGAGACCGAAGATTTGTTCGTCATCTTCGAAGTTGATGATAGGCAAAAGATACATCTAGCAGAGTGGTTGCTTAAAGATGAAGCTTCGTATTGGTGGGAGATTACCCATGCTGAGAAGCCAGTGGAAACTTGGTAAGACTTCCGGATGAGATTTGAGATGAAATTTCTCTCCCAAGATGAAAGAAGCCTGCAGATGGAGAAGTTCCTAACTCTTAAGCAAGGAAGCATGACAGTCAGGGAATACGTCAATCAGTTTAATCAGCTGGCCAGATTTGGGCTGGATTTAGTGAACACCCAACACAAAAAGGCTCTTTTCTTCGTCAGAGGTTTGAATGAGCCACTACACAGCCTTGCTATGACCCATGTACCCATGGGGGCGACCTTTGAGAGCTTGGTGGATATGACCCTACTTCATGAAGAAGACGAGAATGGCAAGAAGGAGGTCAAGGCGAATGATTCTCAAAACAAGAAGAAAGACTCCGAGAAAGGAGGCAAGAACAACAACAACAATAATGACAACAAGACACGTGAGAAAAGAAAGTGCCACTTCTGCGGTATTGAAGGGCATATAGTCCAGGATTGTAGAAAGAAGAAGATGAAGATGGGAGAATGCTTTCAGTGTGGTGAAACTGGACATATCAGCAAGAACTGCCCTAAGAAGCAAGGGCAAGCCCTGCAAGCAGGACCTTCTGGGGTTACAACTTTAACTTCTCCTCCTTGATGCATCGTTTTATCTTGCTTATCTTCTCGATCCTATCTTGAGAACCTTAGGTAGAATGGAAACATGTATTTGAAACATGTTATGGTTGATGTTTGCAAATGGTTGCAAGTGGTCGCAAGTGGTTGCTCGTGGTTGCATAACACACATTAGGCACTAGATCGGCTCAGACACGTTTTCATATTGCATATGCATGAGTGTTTATACTTGTTTATGGATGAAATTGAATGTGTTATCATGTGGATGTTGCATATGGATAAATGTTTGTACACACATATAGTGTTTATGTGACTAGGATTATTTGCATACATGTTGGATTCATGACACTAAACATATTTTGCATTAAGAAGATCAAACAGGCCTGATCATTTGCATTAGATAAGGAACATATACAAACACTTTCTGCATATGTTCATATAGCATTAGAAATCTTTTAAGGACAATGATTGCTCGTGAATGATGGTTGAGTAGATGGATGATTGGATGGTAGGATATATTCTTCCTAACTTGAAGATTTCGGGGACGAAATCCTTTGAGGGGAGAATGTAACAACCCGAATTTTTATAACATGTTAAAGTCATAAATCAAGGCCAAATTAAATTTTAAATAAGAATCAAGGGAAACGGGTTACGCCATTGCGTTCGTCTCGAAATTTTACATGAAATAGAGCCTGAGTTGTTGAAAATCGGAGTTTGTATGACCAAGTTATGACCTCTAGAAGTTTCAGAAATTTTCAGAATCAAAGACAGCTCGAATTTCGAATTCAAACCACGCAGCAGGAAGGGCGGGAAAATTCCCGCCCACAGACCAGGTCGACCTGGGGGTCGACCACAGTGTCGACCTCCCAGGGACCAGGTCGACCATATTGTCGACCTGGGGGTCGACCTGCCTCCCGAACCCATTTCCTGAGCCAGATGCATTCTGATGTATTTTAACTTGTTTCGTGACCAGATTTGTCTGCCTAACCCTATATAAGCAGCCCCCTAGGCTCATTCTCTCCACACCATTTAATTTTTCCCTTATTCTGCTTCTAAGATAATCCAAATAATAAGATAAAAAGGAAGAAAAAGGACTGCTCCTTCTCCATCAAAACTACGCTTAGAGATTTGCAAATTGGGGGATTTCAATTAGAACAAGATCAATCAAATAGAGATTCAACAATCAAATTCTGCTTTCTAATTCTCGATCCACACACTGTAAGTTCAAGTTACTTTTAGATAAAAGCTGTAAACTTAATATCCATGTTGTAAATTGGAATTGGATCTATGTATGGTAATTGAGTCGGATCTATTCTTGTTCGTTTTGGATCTTGACTTTCGTGAATATTGCTTTGGACCTATTCATGTTGTAAATCAAACTCTCTCGTGTCTATAACCTTAACATGCCTATGACGTTGAAACTATTGTTAATGGCCAAGGACTATTTCGAGAACATAAGATAGCCTATGACTAATATGACTTTGCCTATGACTATGACGGTGAACATAAGACTGCTTATGACTAATAAGGCTATGCCTATTCCTATGACGGTGAACATAAGACTATTGCCTATGACTATGACAAGGACAATGGTGGCTAATCACCTATGACTCTTGACTATGAGAATTATTACCTATAATTATGAACATAAGGCTATTATCTATGACCATGACTTTGAAACTATTGTTGTTAATTGCCTATGACTACTGCCGAGAACTATTATGGATAATTAACCATGACTATTGTGATTAATCGCTTATGGTTCTTAATTATGAGATTTCTACCTATGACCATGACTATGACTATTGGGGTTAATTACCTGAAACTATTATAGTTGATTGTTCATGCCCATAGTTGAAACCCGTGTTGTACACCGAATTTACAGTTTGTTGGATCTCATACCTAGGGTGTGACTTGCTTAGTTTATTCGCTATTATGTACACCAAAACCATTGGATCCCTTATCCTTATATTTGGCTTGCTTTCGCATATCTATTCTTTTATGTCAAGTTTTATCAGGACTATCACCTTAATTTGCTAGATTTGAAAACCCTGTTAATTTCTATATGCCAGTGATGTTGTAACCGATTATCTCAAGTCATATCATGCCTGTCTTGTAATCTCTTTTATCGCTTTATGCTTGTCCCTTTCTGCATATCATAGTTTTGATGTTATTCCCTTTATCTCTAGAATTAGATTTGCTTGTAATTTAGGTCGATTAACGTTTACATGCGATGGGAATACGATTTGGGTAGATTAGGCAAAACATGAATTAGTTATGAACATGAATTATGAACTAGATAATAGGCAAAATTCGAAGCATGAACATTGTTATAACTTGAATCTGGATGTGGGCATGAAACTTATCCTTGAAACTTGACACGAACTTGACATGAAACTTGAACATGGTCATGACACTTGAATGAACTTGAAAATGGCTAACTCGAGGTTGGGTTGAGTTTGCAGTGTAAATCTTCCCAGAACCGCCCGGCAAATCCAGTTACTGCAAACAATAGGATCCAATGTGGGTAGTTGGTCATATCGCGTTTGAAACCCGAGGTCAGACTGAGTTGTGGTGTAAATCTGCCCGGAACCGCCCGGCATATCCAGTGACCACAACAACGGGTCTGATGTGAGAGGTTAGGGTGCATTAATGAATTAATGCCACATGATAGGGTTAAGTCATGAACATGAAAGACAACACTTAACCAACTTGAAACATGATTGGTAGGGTTAGGTCATAAACTTGAACGACAACACCTAACCAACTTGACAAGTGAATTGTAGGGCTAAGTCATGAACTTAAATGACAACACTTAGCCAACTTGATATGCTAGACTGATGGGGTTAAGTCTCGAATTTAAATGACAACACTTAACCTACTAGACGGAAACTCTAATTATGCGGTTCGTTTCAGCAGTAACCCACTGGATGTATCACGGTACCCTGGAACTAGGCAGGGTGGGGCACGATTACTGGGCTGATTGTAAGCGACCAGAACGATGGCTGTGTGGGTGCGCCAGTGTAGGTTCTAACGGAGTGCGGGCGTGCACACACTCCGGAGCAGAAAAAGTCGGCAATGGGCATCAGTAGGTTAATCTGTGCATTTTTGATTTGTGTCGGTGGTTGGCACCATAGGGCTTGATACACTCTATGGTGGACCTAGCATATGTGACTACATTCGTGATTAGGCCGTATGACACAGAAACACAATGAGTTAGAACTCGTAGGGAGCCGATCGATTAGTGGATCATTCCGTTGGACCCAGTAATGGGTCATTCACGATTTTGGGCCAAGGGATTATTTCATGATTAATACTTGACATGGGTTGGGCTACTAGACAATTGGTGCAGTGAACCTTGAACATGCGATGCTATACTTGACCTATACTTGATTCATCATGTTATCTTAGTCTATCTTATCCATCTTGACATCGTACTTATGTTTACTTTCAGTTTATACATGTCATGTTACCTTTACCTATTTTTATGCTGAAAGTCACTTGGACTTACCAGTCTTTATGACTGACCCGTTTTCTTTCTCCTCTTTTTCTTTCATCCCCCCCAAGGTTCTTAGGGAGGAAACTCTAGCACTTTGCTTGGATTTTGCTTGCTTTCCGTCAGCTCATGTACGGTTTGGTCTTGAGCTATGCTATGGCTGAACGTCTGCTATTTTTGGGGAATAATTTACTTTTGTTATTTTTAAGTTTATGCTTCTTTATTTAGAACTTGATGTAATGGAATAATGGCAACTTGTACTTTGGAAACATGAGGTTTTGTATCTTTTCTTGAAAGTAATAAGATTTGGTTTTTAATTTCTACCGCTGCTTTATTTATGTTCTGTCTTGTGATATCTCTGTGTATGTTTACCTAGATAATGCTCCACCAAAACTAGTGCATTCCCTTTGTGAGTGACCCAAGCGGAGGTAGGGTGTTACATATCATCCACATAGGTGAAAATATAATAAATGTTTGGGCTCCATACCATGACACCACCCATAGCTTGAAAGAAACATCATGTCCTCCTTGGGTCCCTTATCCCGTTTTTGATTCATACTGAGGCGTGAGGCTCGCGAATTAACGCTATACACAAAGCTATGCCCTTTAAGGTCGTGCTTCGATCATCAACACAAGACTCTGCTTTACAACAGAAGCCTTGATCACTACATCTCTGCATGCCACATAGGCAAACCACGCCATGCAACTGATGTCTATCGATATACAACCTCTGAGCTCGTACGTCTCAGAGAAGGGCATTATGCAATAGAATAAATTCTCCACTGCCAAACAGATATATATTTAATAGAAATCAACCAACACAGAATGAAATCCAATGTCAGACACACATCCATTTATAAGTTCATTCTGCGTCTGAACAAAACCGGAGGCACCTTATTCGTCGTCCTATATGTCCAATACATGAGAGAGGTCCTCGCATATCCGGTCATCTCCAAGTATGTCTAGACGATCACCACTTGTTAACTTGTCTTGGGTGTACAGCCCAATCAAGACATCAGTAATCATCCAAACGATGTGAAGACCTGCAGTCTTCAACCACCGTCTTCATCGTCGACTTATCGTCGAATCAATTATTCAGAATGGGTATAAACCCAGCCTTTTCTAATAACTCACATATTTTATAAACAAGTGCTACAAAAACACAACATACGCTTCATTCCAATCCAGAATATTCTTTTATTCAAATATTCATATCATTAGGGAAAGGTTCCCAATAATTGTATCAAAGATAAATTCTTTAAATTTATTCTTTAATCTTCCTTTGGATATCAATTCAAACCAAATTAAGGTTTATCCAAACTAGTCAGTTAGCGCACCTTACCGAAGTAACCATTTATTATATTTCCCAATCCCAACCTTTTCATCCCATGGAGAAAAACAGGTGATAATCCATATCTAACACAACGGTGTTATTGATAAATTTAATTACCATTTCACATTCAAATCTAATTGAAGACTTAAATATCGCTAGGAGCAAAACAGGTGATACTCCATTCTTGATCATTTCCCAAATTTGATAATTTAAATTATCCCATTCACATTTCAATCTAATTAAAGATTCATTAAAACTCCACTTAGTTTTAATCTTCCCAAAAATCAATATAAATGATTATTTAACTTTGGGAAATCAAACATGTCTCATCGACAATCTACACTATAACATTGATTTCTGCCGATATATAACCTCTGAGCTCGTACGTCTCAGAGAAGGGTGTTAAGCAAGAGAATAAATTCTTTGTCACCAAAACTATATATATTTAGCAGAGATCAACAATACAGTTCAAAATACAATGTAAGACATGTAATCCTGTCTTTAACTGGATTATAGAACTAATATCATTTAAAACACAGTTCACAATAAACCCAAAATCACATTCCATTAGTTATGGAATTTTCACAGAAAACAGATCAATATATAATCGATATCAATTTCTGTATCCGACTAATGATATAAATGGAATAATGACAAAGCCTTTTAAATTCCATATATATTAATAGTCATCCTCCATAGAAGCTCACTTCGATTATTACCAAATCAAATTCCATTCAATTCCAATTTAATTTATTGAATTGGAAAACTTTACTTTAGAAAATTTCCATTAAATCTTAATAAAAAGAATTATAAATTCCAAATCACATTTCCCTGTAAATCGGGTTAAAGAACGAATGTCGTTAAAACCACAGTTCACAATAAACCCGATTCATATTCCATTTTATTCCAGTTACTAAATATAACTAGAAACTATAATAATCTTAATTATAGGATTTATTCTTTTCACACGGGGTTTAAGAATAGTGTTATTGAAGACACCATTCACGACAAACCCAAAATCCAATTCTTTTATTCAATTCTAATTAAATATTAATTAATTAGAAAACATCGCTAAATCTTAATTAAAAGATTTATTTTTTCCTCAACTGGGTTTAAGAACAGTGTTATTTAAGACACCTTTCATGTAACAATCCGCAAAATCAAAACCAATTTAAATTTTTTTTATTTTGGCAATTTTAATGAATTTTGAATATTTAAAATATTTTAATTTAAATAATAATGACGATAAATTTATTTTGAATAGAATTAGAACGTATATATTTATTTGAATCGAAGTTAGAATATAAATATTTATTTTTAATTATAAAAGGAATTGGAAATGGCGCGGTAGTTTGAAAAATCGATTTCAAATGAATGCACAGGATTTAAAATAAAACAGATTTTAGTGAAACCAAAAATATTAGAATCTATTTGAAAATATCTTTCCAACGAATCTTAAAAATCAAAATTTCATAGCGGGCATAAAAAGTTATGTCCATTTGAAAATTCAAAATAGTCGCTATGGAAATATAGCCCTTAAAAATAGGAATTTTGCAAACGACCACCGTTTTCGACGAAACCACTTTCGTTGGATCCGGAATGTCAAATTATTGCCAGGTTCCAATTTTCATAATTTTTGGAATTAATATGTGAGCGCAGCAAAAGAAAACGTATTTTGATAGTTTCAGTCAATTTAGATCGACCAGAAAAATGACCATTTTTCAAACGGTCTCCAAATTTGACTAAATTAGTTTTGTTAGGACCGTACCGTTGATACAAAGCTAGGTATAATTTTTTTTGTAATTTTTAGAGTTAGTATGTGGCCCCAGTAAATTAAAAGGTACGTTCAAATTCAATTTTAATTGATTTATATTTTAATTTTGATGAAAACCGATCTTAACAGCCGAATTGGGTTACGAAACATATCACATTATGTCCGGAATGGGGGTAATTATTTGGGGGCGACAAGCGTTCGGTTCGATTTGCGGTTAGGAACAATAAACAAGCAAAGTTGGAATTTATTAAATTAATTAAGAATAAAAATATTATAAAGGAGAAAGAAAACCCTAGCCCTTGTCACATTATCAGCTGGCATCAATCGATCTAGGGCTGAGGAGCTCCGGAAAAATTTCCCAAAATATCTACAAATCCACCGGAAAAATCCTCATCTAACTGAGATCTTCCTATCCACGCCAGTTTGATCATCGATGGTGCTTTAAATCAGGAGGAATCTGGTGGGATGGTCGCCGTTTTCGGGCCAGTTTTCACGCCTCCTGGGGAGTTCGAACCCGCCGTCGTTGGTGACGCAGGGAGAGGCTGGGACAGCAAATAACGTGGACCTATCTGATTGGGGTCCGGTGCGACATGGAGGCGCCGGCGACAGAGTTTTTGAATTGAGCAAATGGGTTCAGCAACGAAGAGGAAGAAGGCCAAGGGTAGTGATTATTAACATTATAAAAGTTTAATTAATTATTTAATTAATTACTAATGACTCATAAATTGTTCAAATGGATTAGTTGCGATAACTCTTTCATAAGAGGTCCAAATCGCACGAAACTAGATCCGTTGCGATCGTGGGGACGAGAGCTTCACAACAAGACAAACCAGGTCCAATTTGGAGCACGCCATAATTTCGGACAAATTCAAATCCAATTGTTCAAAAATTCAGATAAAAATTGACGGAGTGGATCCCAAAGTGAGAACTCCTCACTATAATTTTCTTTGTATAGTTATTTATTTTATAACTGCATTATGAACTGCTCCCCGTCGTCCACAGACCATGGATGACTTGTTTGTTTGATTGTGTTGTGAAAATTGTTTGTGATGTGAAATGGACTGTATAAAATATTCATGTGTTGAATAAAGTATGTGAATAATAAAAATATCATTTTTATTGAATTCATGAACTGTAAATAATATTCATGTGTTGAAATAAATATTTTATAGTTAAAATATAATTTTTAACGTGTATATAAATAAAATAAATATTCATTTACTAGTAGAACGATTTGTTTATGTACACCCATTTGACTGATATTGATTGGGACAATAAATTTTACACATTGCCCAACTGCACAAATAAAATTTGCGTTTGTTGATTGAAACCCCATACAGGTGTTGGGATGATATTTGACGTACACTAATCCTAATTATTTAGTGGTATGTCGATCGTTTAGTCGACAGACTGTGTAAGCATTAAATATTTATATTTAATGCTTATGCAGTGTAGAATGCACTCTGGATGATGGTTGATTGTATATCATTGTTGTTCTATACACGTGTATATGAAATCCATATAAATAATATTATATGGTAGTTGATTGTGTCTGATTCCAATTTAGAAAGAATGAATATTTTAAAGTAACGATTATTTTAAAATAATGAATATTTTAAAATAATATTCAGTAAAAGATCAAAATCTGATTTTGATGTCCGATTTGGGATGGACACGAATATATTTAAATAGATAAAGCTGTGTTGATTAAATTAACGCCATTTTGATGTGAACAATATTTATATCGATTTTATTCATTTTTATAATGAATATCGAAAAGGAAGTGATTCAAAATCTAATGTTTTGAAAATATTATCATTTATATAGTAATGATATGGAATATTCAATTTTGATTTGAAATTGAATATGAAGTTGAGATAGTTTTGAAAACGAATTTAGAATGATTTATATAATACGTTTTAAATGGAAATCGATGAAATATATATAATATATATATTACATATATTTAATGGCCTGAATAGAAAGCTCCGCGCCGCGCCGCGGCATTTCGCGAATTTCGACCATTGACTTGGAATGGACATTACAGGAGATCCGACCGTCGGATTCTCCTAAAACCAGAACCATATGGTTCATATCAAAAAGAGATTTCTAATGAATACAAGAAATTTGAAATCTAATAGTTGGATTTGTAATTATGTCCAAATCAAATTTGGAAAAGGTCGTTGTAAGTGCAGTTCAATGGCCGTTTATGGAAATCGAATGTACAGGCCTTGATAAAATTATTGAAAATATCAATAATTTGTGTAAAATCATACTAAACGATTTGGAAAGAATTGGGATGAAAATCTTCATATTTGAAAAGGTAAAAATATATTTTTATCGAAATGGACTAGTTATGAACTAGAATTATAATTCAATTTATTTATTCCACACGGGAAGCTAATGGTTTTGGTTTTGCAGATTTATATTTGTAACACCCCGTACTTTCTGTGAACGTATAAGTAATAAATCAGAGAATAATTAATTTTTAAAATAAGAATCAAGGGAAACGGGTTGCGCCATTGCGTTCGCCTCGGAATTCTGCTTGAAAACGAGTCCGAGTTTGCGAGAATCGGAGTCTGTATGACCAAGTTATGGCTCTCCAAAGTTTCAGGAATTTTCAGAGTTCAAAACAACTCAAATTCGAATTCGAATTTCGAATTCAAAACCCAGAACAGACTGGGCAGGAAATTTCCTGCCCAGTACCCAGGTCGACTGGGGAGTCGACTGGGCAGTCGGCCTCCCTACCCCCTCCCCCCCCCGACCAGGTCGACTGGGCAGTCGACCTGGGGGTCGACCTGGTTCCCGAACCTGGTTTTGGGCCTGGGTGCATTCTTATGTATCTGGTCTCGTTTTCTGCCTAGATTCGTCTGCCTAAACCTATTTAAACAGCCCCAAACCTAGCCTTCTCTACACACAATTCTATTCTGCTTCTACTCTGCCTCTGTTCTAAATAAAAATAAAATTGGCATCGCTACTCTGCTGGAATCAAAACTAGAAGCTAATCAACATCAACCTAAGCAACTCAATTCAAGCTTGAAACTTCAACAACGGTTAAAGAAGATCAACTAACGTCGCTACAACTATCTTTCTTTTAGAATCCAATCAAGGCAAGTGCTGTTATTTTCCGATATAAACTTTAATCATAATTGTGACATGATTATAAATCTGAATTTGAGATTGTGTATGTTCTGTTCTGATCTATTTTATTTTGTATCTCTTCTTCTTTCTATTCTATAGCTAGGCTCCTACGAGCCAACACCAATCTCCTAAGAGATTAACGCACGAACGCTAAAATGTTTGGGACAAATAATGAATGTGGAATAATTGGACATGGCTAATCTGTAACTGATTTAAGAAAAAGGACATAGGTTGTAAACTAGATTTAGATCTATGCATATTCTGTGAATTGGAAGAAGAGGAACCATGGTATGTTAACATGTGACTTGAGACATTGGACATAACGCATATTTTGAATTAAGATCTGTTATAACTAGATTGTTGGGCATATTGTTTGTATAACAATTCATGATTTGAAAGAGAATATGACTTTGGTGTGAAGATCTATATTAAGATTTGATAACTATCAAATGTGAATAACACCTAGGTAGGAGATTTTTGAATATATGACATGCATTGAAATCGATGGCTATATTTGGTATAATTTATATGTGAATCTTTTGTACTAGGCAAGATGAACTAAATTGGGACATGTAAATTATGACCATAATCTGTGACATGTAAATTCAATGCAAACGTGGGGTATATGATCATAGTGTGAATCATGACAACTATTTAGGCATGCCAACTTAGGCCAAATTTATAATTAGGCAAGATATGTTTGTGAAACTTTAAGGAATGATTAAATCTGTTATATTTGCCTAATTTGCTAGTTCTGCTATATTTGCCTAATCTGCTAGTTCTGTTATATTGCCTAATCTGCTAGTTTTGTTATATTGCTTAATCTGCTAGTTCTGCTCTACTGCCTAGTCTGCTAGATCTGTTCATCTGCCAAATCTGTCATCTGCTAAGTCTGCTGAAAATGCCAAATCTGTTATATGCTAAATCTGCTAAATTACTTAATCTGCTGAATCTGTTAAGTCGCCTAATCTGCGAAAATATGTTATCTTCTATATCTGTTAAGTTGATATATTTAGTCTGTTATTGACATAATCTGAATTAGCTATGAATAATTGACATGTATATTAGGCGTGGGCATAAATGGTAAATTATTAATTAATTGGCCGCAAAGATAAACATGTCTGACTCGAGGTTAGAATGAGTTTGCGGCGTAATTCTGCCCCGTACCGCCCGACACATCCAGTGGCCACAAACAATAGGTTCTAATATGAGAAGTTAGTCATAACGTGCTTGAAACCCGAGGTTAGAGGCAGTTTGCGGCAGAAATCTGCCCGGAACCAACCGGCCTAACTAGTTGCCGCAAACTGTCAGTCTAATGTGAGAGGTTTGGGCATCAATATTTAATTAATGAAAATCTGAGATAAATACGATGTCTAAAACGTGTTGGGTGGATAGGATTAAACCCACTAGACTGATGAATTTAATTATTCTGTTCCGTGAATCTGTAGGCCCAATTGCAAAGTTAGACAAATATGTAAATCTGTTAAATCCGTATATCTGATCCGTTAGTCTGAAAACTTATCTGATCTGTGAACTAGTTGATCTGAATTCTGTATGTCTGAAACTTGTAAACAAGTTAATCTGAAATCTGTTAGTTTGGGGATACAAGGTTAGGAGGGGAATTACTTGTGTCATCTGTTGTTTGGGACCCATATTAGTCAGTAACCCTTTCTGGTATCAAAACTTTGACCCAACAGTAGGTAGGGTCCGGGCACGCTTACTGAACTAATTATAAGCGGTTCATTCTGATAATGGCGAGGGGTGTTGATGGTGCGTTCCAACCGGGTCATGTGCGTGCATGGATCTCGTTCTGCCTCTGAGGATGTAAGACGCCATGACATCTGTAAATAGGTCTGTGTCATTTTAAGGCTGCCACTTTGGGAAGTGATACACCCTTTTGTGGGGATGGCACAGGTATTTATGTATTAGGGAGCCGATCGCTTAGAATAGGGTTTTAGGGTACACTTAGTTCTGTCTGTTTCTGTTGGTACCGTCTGTTTCTGTTGGGTGGTAACACCTGTCTGTTTCTGCGTGGTACCATCTGTTGGGGTGGTAAAGGCCCATTACTAGTGTACACCTAATTCTACATTCTGTTTCCGTAGGGATTAATCTGTTTCTGCTTCTGTCTGTTTCTGTTCGGGTGGTAAAGGCCCGTTACTAGCACTCTCTTCTGTGGAAATTATTCTTTACCCGTTTCTGTTTCAGTTTAGACATTAGGGTGACACCTAATTCTGTTATACTAGTATTAGTGTAGAGAAGTGTAAAGAAATAGCTTATGTCATTCTGTTCTTCTGTAATATCCGCTACACCTATTACTGTTATCTCTCATCCAGTTTTATTTTCATGTCATGTTATTATTATCTGTTCATAACTAAAAATCACTGGACTTGCCAGACTTTTTGTCTGACCCTTGTTGTTTCGCCTCCTTTCTTCCATTCCCCCCTAGGTTTTGTAGAAGGGAGTACTCTAGCCTGATCCAGATTTCTTCCGCTTGAAGTGCTTAAAGTATGGCTTGTCTTCTTCTGTAGGGATTATGATTTTAAACTATGCATTCTGAAGGCTTTTGTACAAGACTGATATTTTGTACTTGAATTCTGATATTGTGATTTGAAAGGATGTAACCAAGCTTATTTCGGTTTCTGTTGTAATAAAGTTATAAATTTTTCAAGTATTGTTTTATTTGTCTTGTAAGTTTCTGTTCTGTTTACTAAAATGCTCCACCAAAGTTAAGGCATTCCCTTTGTGAGTGACCTTAACGGAGGTGGGGTGTTACACTTGGTATCAGAGCGAGGTTACCAGATTGGGTAAAGTTTTTGAAAACTATTTTCAAAAAGGTTTTGAAAGGAAGTATTTTCAAAAATAAAGCTTATTTTGAAAAACATGATCCCCAAGAGCCATATATCTTTCCTTCAGTCCTTTTTGTATTGAATCTTTCCTTTTTCGTTTCAGCATGTCTGAAGCATCTGAGATACTAGAGGCTGTTCATGTACCCGGTTGGTTTCGTCAATATCTTGAGGCTAGGACCGCCGCCGCAGGTCCAGCAAATGATCCCCCTCCTCCGCCCCCTCCTCGTGCAATTGCTTTCTCAAAGATCTGTAGAGATTTTAGGGCCATGGGTGGAAAGGATTTCAAGGGAACTGAATCATTCGTAGAGGCGAGGAACTGGCTCAAAGAAACTGAGGATTTATTCGTTATCTTCGAGGTGGATGATGGGCAGAAGGTACCGTTGGCGGTATGGTTGCTCAAAGACGAAGCTTCCTATTGGCGGGAAGTCACTAACGCTGAGAGGCCGGTTGAAACATGGATGGATTTCAGAACAAGGTTTGAGACAAAATTCCTCACGCAAGCTGAACGAAGTCTACAACTGGAAAAGTTCTTATCTCTTAAGCAAGGAAGTATGACGGTCAAGGAATACGTCAACCAGTTCAACCAACTGGCTAGGTTCGGATTGGATTTAGTCAACACTCAGCATAAAAAGGCTCTCCGCTTTGTTAAAGGATTGAACGAGCCACTGCACAGCCTAGCCATGACCCATGTACATATGGGAGCGACTTACGAGAAATTGGTGGACATGGCACTACTGCACGAGGAAGACAAGGGCCCGAAAGAGACAAAGAAGGAAGAACCACAGAATAAGAAAGCATGGCCCAAAAAGGAAACACAAAAGAAGGATGAGAAGTATGAAGATAAGAAGGGGAAAAAGTGCTTTACTTGTGGAAGCTCTACTCATCTGAACAAGGATTGCAGAAAAAGGAAGGGCACTTGCTTCAACTGTGGTGAGATGGGACACTTCACTAGGGACGGCCCGAAGAAACGAGGGCAAGGGCAGAGGGCAGAACCCACTTCTGGAGGACAGGCGAATGCTCAAGGGACTGGTAGATAGGGTAGAAATAAGAAAATTTAAGTAGAAGGTTTAATTTTCTTATCTGATTGTTGAGTTAAAACTCATTTTGATTCTGTAATCGATACTCTGCACTTTAATACTAGTATTGTTTCTGATTCTGCTGTAGACCCAAATCCATAAGGGTTATGACTCATCTGTTTGTGATTGGGGTTTGAGAGATATTCGTGTTAGGCGTCAAGTAGGACGCATACATTCTGGGTTTTATCATGCTTAGTTCAGTAACCTGATCTGTACCAGTAATATGTAAATATCTGAATACTTCCGATAAGGTTAAGATTTCCATTTTTGACATTATCTAAAGAGGGTAATCCTTTGGGTGTCAATTTGATGTTCGTTTCGGTCTTTGGGGCCGATACTTAGGACCCATGTTCAATGGGAACCAAGTTTTTGTTTTATCTGTACTCGCTTCCATCATTCGACTATATCCTATCGATCGAATCTTCGAACTTTAGGTAGAAACTAATGGGTGTAAGCATGCGTTTGAGACATGTTATGTTTGATGGTTGCAAGTGGTTGCTCGTGGATGCATATACACACACTAGGCACTAGATCGGCTCGAAAACACTCTCATACTGCATATGGATGTGTGAGCATTTTAAATTTTTGTGGATGCAAAATGATTGACTTAGCACATGGATGTTTCATATGACTGAATGGTTGTGCACTCATATAGAAATGATATGTATCGAGTAGGAAAATTGCATACATGTTGGACTCATGGCACTGGCATAATTCGCATTAAGGAGGTCAACTGAATCAGCGGACCGCCTGATCTTTGCATTAGATAAGGAACATATACACACACTTTTGCATATGTTCATACAACATTAGAAGTTTCTGAGGACAATGGACGCTAATGATTAATGATTGAGTAGATGGATGTTGGATGGTAGGACACATTCTTCTTAACTTAAGGATTTCGGGGACGAAATCCTTTAAGGAGGGGAGAATGTAACACCCCGTACTTTCTGTGAACGTATAAGTAAAAATCAGAGAATAATTAATTTTTAAATTAAGAATCAAGGGAAACAGGTTGCGCCATTGCATTCGTCTCGGAATTCTACTTGAAAATGAGTCCGACTTTGCGAGAATCGGAGTCCGTATGACCAAGTTATGGCTCTCCAAAGTTTCAGGAATTTTCTGAGTTCAAAACAGCTCGAATTCGAATTCAAAACCCAGAACAGACTGGGCGGGAAATTTCCCACCCAGTACCTAGATCGACAGGGGAGTCGACCCCCTCCCCCCCCCCCCCCCCCGGACCAGGTCGACTGGGCTGTCGACCTAGGGGTCGACCTGGTCCCCGAACCTGGTTTTGGGCCTGGGTGCATTCTTATGTATCTGGTCTCGTTTTCTGCCTAGATTCGTCTGCCTAAACCTATTTAAACAGCCCCAAACCTAGCCTTCTCTACACACAATTCTATTCTGCTTCTACTCTGCCTCTGTTCTAAATAAAAATAAAAATGGCGTCGCTACTCTGCTGGAATCAAAACTAGAAGCTAATCAACATCAACCTAAGCAACTCAATTCAAGCTTGAAACATCAACAATGGTTAAAGAAGATCAACTAACGTCGCTACAACTATCTTTCTTTTAGAATCCAATCAAGGCAACTGCAGTTATTTTCCGATATAAACTTTAATCATAATTGTGACATGATTGTAAATCTGAATTTGAGATTGTGTATGTTCTGTTCTGATCTATTTTATTTTGTATCTCTTCTTCTTTCTGTTCTATAGCCAGGCTACTACGAGCCTGCTCCAATCTCCTAAGAGATTAACGCACGAACGCTAAAATGTTTGGGACAAATAATGAATGTGGCATAATTGGACATGGCTAATCTGTGACTGATTTAAGAAAAAGTACATAGGTTGTAAACTAGATTTAGATCTATGCATATTCTGTGAACTGTAATAAGAGGAACCATGGTATGTTAACATGTGACTTGAGACATTGGACATAACGCATATTTTGAATTAAGATCTGTTATAACTAGATTGTTGGGCATATTGTTTATATAACAATTCATGATTTGAAAGAGAATATGACTTAGGTGTGAAGATCTATATTAAGATTTGATAACTATCAAATGTGAATAACACCTAAGTAGGAGATTTTTGAATATATGACATGCATTGAAATCGATGACTATATTTGGTATAATTTATATGTGAATCTTTTGTACTAGGAAAGTTGAACTAAATTAGGACATGTAAATTATGACCATAATCTGTGACATGTAAATTCAATGCAAACGTGGGGTATATGATCATAGTGTGAATCATGACAACTATTTAGGCATGCCAACTTAGGCCAAATTTATAATTAGGCAAGATATGTTTGTGAAACTTTAAGGAATGATTAAATCTGTTATATTTGCCTAATTTGCTAGTTCTGCTATATTTGCCTAATCTGCTAGTTCTGTTATATTGCTTAATCTGCTAGTTTTGTTATATTGCTTAATCTGCTAGTTCTGCTCTACTGCCTAGTCTGCTAGATCTGTTCATCTGCTAAGTCTGCTGAAAATGCCAAATCTGTTATATGCTAAATCTGCTAAATTACTTAATCTGCTGATTCCGTTAAGTCGCCTAATCTGCGAAAATCTGTTATCTGCTATATCTGTTAAGTTGATATATTCAGTCTGTTATTGACATAATCTGAATTAGCTATGAATAATTGACATGTATATTAGACGTGGGCATAAATGGTAAATTGTTAATTAATTGGCCGCAAAGATAAACATGGCTGACTCGAGATTAGAATGAGTTTGCGGCGTAATTCTGCCCGGAACCGCCCGACACATCCAGTGGTCGCAAACAATAGGTTCTAATGTGAGAAGTTAGTCATAACGTGCTTGAAACCCGAGGTTAGACTCAGTTTGCGGCAGAAATCTGCTCGGAACCAACCGGCCTAACCAATAGCCGCAAACTGTCAGTCTAATGTGAGAGGTCTGGGCATCAATATTTAATTAATGAAAATCTGAGATAAATATGATGTCTAAAACGTGTTGGGCGAATAGGATTAAACCCACTAGACTGATGAATTTAATTAATCTGTTCCGCGAATTTGTAGGCCCAATTGCAAAGTTAGACAAATCTGTAAATCTGTTAAATCCGTATATCTGATCCGTTAGTCTGAAAACTTATCTGATCTGTGAACTAGTTGATCTGAATTCTGTATGTCCGAAACTTGTAAACAAGTTAATCTGAAATCTGTTAGTCTGGGGACACAAGGTTAGGAGGGGAATTACTTGTGTCATCTGTTGTTTGGGACCCATATTAGTCAGTAACCCTTTCTGGTATCAAAACTTTGACCCAACAGTAGGTAGGGTCCAGGCACGCTTACTGAACTAATTATAAGCTGCTCATTCTGATAATGGTGAGGGGTGTTGATGGTGCATTCCAACGGGTCATGTGCGTGCATGGATCCCGGTCTGCCTCTGAGGATGTAAGACGCCATGACATTTGTAAATAGGTCTGTGTCATTTAAAGGTTGCCACTTTGGGAAGTGATACACCCTTTTGTGGGGCTGGCATAGGGTATTTATGTATTAGGGAGCCGATCGCTTGGGGTAGGATTTTAGGGTACACTTAGTTCTGTCTGTTTCTGTTGGTACCGTCTATTTCTGTTGGGTGTTAACACATGTCTGTTTCTGCGTGGTACCATCTGTTGGGGTGGTAAAGGCCCATTACTAGTGTACACCTAATTCTACATTTTGTTTCCGTAGGGATTAATCTGTTTCTGCTTCTGTCTGTTTCTGTTCGGGTGGTAAAGGCCCATTACTAGCACTCTCTTCTGTGGAAATTATTTTGTACCCGTTTCTGTTTCAGTTTAGACATTAGGGTGACACCTAATTCTGTTATACTAGTATTAGTGTAGAGAAGTGTAAAGAAATAGCTTATGTCATTCTGTTCTTCTGTAATATCCGCTACACCTATTACTGTTTTCTCTCATCCAGTTTTATTTTCATGTCATGTTATTATTATCTGTTCATAACTGAAAATCACTGGACTTGCCAAACTTTTTGTCTGACCCTTGTTGTTTCGCCTCCTTTCTTCCGTTCCCCCCAGATTTTGTAGAAGGGAGTACTCTAGCCTGATCCAGATTTCTTCCGCTTGAAGTGCTTAAATTATGGCTTGTCTTCTTCTGTGGGGATTATGATTTTAAACTATGCATTCTGAATGCTTTTGTACGAGAGTGATATTTTGTACTTGAATTCTGATATTGTGATTTGAAAGGATGTAACCAAGCTTATTTCGGTTTCTGTTGTAATAAAGTTATAAATTTTTCAAGTATTGTTTATCTGTCTTGTAAGTTTCTGTTCTGTTTACTAAAATGCTCCACCAAAGTTAAGGCATTCCCTTTGTGAGTAACCTTAACGGAGGTGGGGTGTTAGAATATTCACAGAATCCTGGTTTACAGCTGGAATGGTATTCAGAAAGCTCTGTATCCATGTTTCTCTTTCAGTTGTGTTTTGTATTATTTTCCGCTGCATTGTAAATTGTAATTCTCTTATATTTATCAAATGTACAATATTTATTCATACTCTATTATATTCTTGTATCCTAATGGAATTATTGTAATAAGCAATGAAATGTTCTTCTGTTTATGTTCTGATGTGTCGTGTTCTCAACTCAATCTGGGCTTTCCTTTACGGGGAAGTTCGGGTCATCTCAGTTTGGTATCAAATATAATTCTTTTATTCAATTCCAATTAAATATTAATTAATTGGGAAACTTCACTAAATCTTAATTAAAAGGTTTATTCTTTCCTCAACTAGGTTTAAGAATAGTGTTATTTAAGACACCGTTCACGACAAACCCAAAATCCAATTTGATATCAAATACAGGGATCTTAATAGAAATTATATCGGCTTATATTCAATATCAAATTTTGAAACCAATAAAGTTTTGGGAATAATGATATATATATATATATCTTCCAAATTTCCATAACAATATCCGTATAATCACAGAATCCAATATCGAAATATTTCGAAGATGATTTCCATTCAAATCCATTCCAATTCATAAATTGGAAATTCTGGTTATATTAAAACCATTCACAGATCCAATTTATTTTATTTAAAAATTATTATATTTCAAATCCAGTTAACAACTAGTTCATTTTGATAAAAATATATTTTTATCTTTACAAACATGGAATTTTTCATCCAAATTCTTTCCAAATCATTTGTTATGATTTTACACAAATTATTAATATTTTTATTAATTTTATTAAGGCCCTTTCAGTCGATTTCCATAAAATGTCATTGAACTGCACTTACAACGACCTTTTCCAAATTTGATTTGGACATAATTCCAAATCCAATCGTTAGATTTCAAATCTCTTATATTCGTTGGAAAGCTTTTTTCGATACGAACCCACTGGTTCTAGTTTTAGGTGAATCCGACGGTCGGATCTCCCTTAATGTCAACATGAAATCAATAGCCGAAATTCGCGAACGGTTGCGGCGCGACACGTTCTATTCACTCCATTAAATGTGTATAATATTTATATTATATATATTTCATCGTTTTCCATTTAAATCGTATTTTATAAATCGTTTTAAATTCGTTTTAAAATCGATTTCAACTTCATTTTCAATTTTAAATCAAAATTGAATATTCCCTGTCATTATAATATTCAAATGATAATATTTTCAAAATATCTGATTTGAAATCGTTTCCTTTTCGATACTCATTATAAAAATTATTAAAATCGATATAAATATCATTCGCATCAGAATGGCGCATATCTAATCAATATAGCTTCACACATTTCAATATTTTTATGTCCATCCAAAATCAGACATTAAAACCAGATTTTGATCCTTTATTGAATATTATTTTAAATATTACTTATTTTAAAATATTCGTTATTTTAAAATATTCATTCTTCCCGAATTGGAATCAGACATAGTCAATTACCATATAATGCCGTTTATATGGGTTTCATACATCATATGTATACAACAACAATGATAAACAATCAACCGTCATGCAGAGTGCACTTCACAACAGTCTATCAACCAATCGATTGACATACAACTAAACAATTGGAATTAGTGTATGTCAAATATCATCCCAATAACTGTGTAGGGTTTCAATCAACACACACAGATTATATTTGTGCAGTTGGACGATGTGTAAAATATATCGTCCCAATCAATATCAGGTAAATGAGCGTACATAAACAAATCTTCTGATTTGTAAATGAATACTTATTTTCATTCGTATACACGTTAATAATTATATTTTTAATGATAAAATATTTATTTTAACACATGAATATTTTATATAGTTCATTTATACAATAAAAATGATATTTTTATGGTTCTAACATATTTTAGAAAATTTTGGCAGCATAACGGCACGATACTAGAACCAGAATAAGGTCTAACCTTGTCCCTCACCTAATACTGGCTCCCGCCCTACACATACCAATTCAATCCATTCCATTCACATCCCAAACCAAATTCAAACAAATAAATCCATCAAAACACACAACCAAACATACATGCTTTCAATCAAAGGTGTCGGGTGTTACTAAGCACCGTCTACATCCTAGTATATATTTAACTGTACACAAAATTAGAGTGAGAAGTTCTCAACCAAGCCATACCAATCACCTAGACACTTCTACAGTAGAATTTGGTCGTGCGGTCTCTGTTTTGTCATTTCCGTCATCCGATTTCGCCACTTTTGTCACTTTCCTAAACGCATCATTCCGAACAACTTTTACTTAGTGAGCTTCCTTCCGAAACTGCACCAATTCGCCGGAAATCGCGAAAAACAGCAGCAGATCCGCGATCTTCGAACGCATTTTCCGAACAGCTCCGCAATCCAAAATAGAACTTCCATGTACCCAAATCGAAGAGAAAATCGTACTCTTCGACTTTGGTACGTGGAGTTTTAGCAAGAAATGCATGGTTTGGGAGTTATTAGCGAAATAGTGATAGGGCGTTATTTGCAAAACGGGAAATTTGTGAAAAATGGGTTTTCTTGGTGATGAGCGGGCCCACGGCCGGAGTTGGGTGGTGGGTCACGGCAGCAGAGCCTGACTGGGCGGCAGGAGGGTGAGGGTGGTGGTGGTAGGGCTGGTAGTGGTGGTAGTGGTGTTTGGGTTATAGGGTTTGTGAATGGAAGAGGCAAAGGAGAGAAGGAGGAGGAGGAGAGGGAGGAGGAGGGGGTGGCGCCAGAAGGGAGGAGCTCTCCATTAAATGGAAAATTGAAGAAAAGAGTGGAAGAGAGAAAGTGAGGAAAGAAAAGGAGGAAAAGAGATTATATGCTTGTTTCTCTCCGATTGTCCGAACACAAAAAATCTCCATTTGCCACGAATTTCGGGCATGAGATAGTACATATCAAGACAAGTCCAACCAAACAAGTTTCATCGAATTCCGAGTTCGTTTGACCATCCGTTAAAATTGTCAAAGATGCTCAGATATTGTTCAAAAATGCGATTGCGCACATTTTCTTCTTGCACGCTCACACGCTAACTCCAAAAATCATGCCCTTTTGGATTTAACCATTATTTGGCGATACGAATCCAAAAAAAGGGAATTGAATTCAGAGATCGTCACAATAATGTTCCTTTGTAAAATGACTGCTTGTTTTACCCTGAACTGTTTTAGCTCGCCTGGCCACATACTAACTCCGTTCGACGTGCATTTTGGAACTCAACAACGATTTGTCATTATGAATCCAGAAAATTTCATCTCATCGAACTCTGAGCTCATACGCAAAATTTCACTTTGTAAGGACCGTGTATTACTAACCGAAAACCCCATCCAATTGCCACTATTCCGGATCTTGGAATATATCGACGAAGCTAGAAAGATCCAAAAGGAAGTGGTATTAAAGAGCACACCGATTATACTCCCTTTGAGGATTCTATCTCGTCTCATCGGTCAAAACTCGCGATAGTTGCATGAGAAAGAGCAAAGATACAATTTGAAGGAAAAAAACAAGAAACTTATTTTTCTTCCAAGGAATAGATTCAAAATTGTCGGGTTCCCTTTCAACAACTGCTTGCTTAGCCCAATAAGAGACTATCCTACCGTACTCCAGCTTGGTAGTTTCCACCCTAGGCGACACACGTGCTACAATGGGCGGGAAGTTTATACTTTACAAAGTCGCAAACAACATTTTAAACTCAATGGAAGTGGTTTTGAGTCCAAATTCATATGTATGCAAAATGTGACTTTTTGGGCTATATATAATATTAGAATATATATATATATTTCATAGCGACTATTCTGAATTTTAAACTGGACATAACTTTCAATTTATATTATGAAATCTGGATTTTTCATGTTCGTTAGAAAGATATAATTAAACAGATTCAAATATTTCTGGTTTTACTGAAATCCGATTTATTTTGAATTCTGTACATTCATTTGAAAATTAAAATCGAATTTTCAAACTGCCGTGTCATTTCAAGCTCGTTATATAATTAAATTTATTCATTCTAACTTCGTTTAAAATACATTTTTAGTCATTATTATTTAAAATAAATCATTTTTAAATATTCAAAATACAATAAAATAGCTAAAATAATTTTTTTAATTAGTTCTCGTTTTTCGGGTTGTTACAGAATACGAAAAACATGGAAGATGCTGATCGAGATGGAGCAAGTGAAGACCATGGATCTTCATAAAACAGATGAAATACATAAATTCTCTAGTTGATCCCTAAAGATAAAATGTGGTTCAGTCATGGTCGATATCTGCGGATTGCAAGGACTACTCGCTACCTATCCATAGGGTTATTCGTAGGATTTGGTATGAGGGTGCCTTCGGTTTGTCCAGTCTCAAGAGAACCTGTATGGATGGATGTCTGTCAGAGTATTTCCAAAAGGGTCACGTACATTGATTTCCTCAAATATATTTCTGTTTGGTGGAGGAGAAGTCACCTTGTTTTAGCTTAACACCCAGGATATTTTTATGGATGTCAATTAGTGATTTTCTAGCGGATCTGACGATGTGGCATTCAAAGTGAATGGCGGCCAATTGTTCTAAACTATAACCTCAAGCCTCATCAATCGGAAAATGACAAAAATCGGGCAGGCGGCATGGCTATGTGGTCACTTCTATTAGGATGTATTGTCACCATCTAGAGAAAAAAATTTTTTTTTTTCTTTCGTTTCTGTATCTCACGGGATTATGGTGGCTGCAGTCGTAGGGTGGCAATATATTCGGGACACTCAAACAAATGAGTGATCAATCATGTGTGGCCGGGTTGCATGATGTTCTTGTTGAACCCAATGTATTCCTCTCTAGAGATACTGTAACACCCCACCTCCGCTAGGGTCACTCACAAAGGGAATGCACTAGGTTTGGTGAAGCATTATCGAGGTAAACATGCACAGAAATATTACAAGACAGAACATATATAAAACAGCGGAAGTAAAAAAATTTCATTACCTTATAAAATAAGGTCTAAAGCCTTTTACATCGGAATACATCAAAACCTGTCTTGCAATAGTAAAGAAGCATAAAACCTTTTCATGAATTATTCCCCAAAATAAAGCGGTGAAGCAGCCATAGCCAAGAGGAGACCAAGCTATACATGATGACCTATAAGCATAAGAGGTCCGAACTAAACAACATCATTTCCTCCCTGAAAACCTGGGGGGGGGGAACGGAAGACAAAGAGGCGAAACAAAACGGGGTCAGTCATAAAGACTGGTAAATCCTATCTGCTTCCAGTATAAAAACAGGTAAAGGTAACATGACATGCATAAACTGAAAGTAAACATAAGGATGACGACAAGATAGATAAGCTAAACCGAGATAACTGGATGAACTACTGTAGCAAGGTAAACTAAGGTATCATGATAAACTACGGTGTCAAGATAAATCAAGGTATCACATCGTCAGGCTTCTATCAAGTATACAATCCCGAGGTTTCTATCAAGTATACAATCCCGAAGTATTTATCATGTATATTTGCTCTGCACCTCTCGTACTAGTATCCCACCCCGCGTCATGTGTTAACTATGAATGTCCCTTGCCCAATGTCATGTAATGGTCCATGTCAACCTAATATATAGCATATGTAGGTTTTCCCAACTTGTATGTTTCTTTCCATGTATAAGTTCAGTCCTTTGCCGTAGGCCGTACGGGCTTTCCCATGTAAATCTATACCACCTCAACGTAGTACCATTTTATCCTTGAAGTTGTTTTGGACTGTTACCCTTGATCTGGTTATGTTTTCTTACCATGAACTATCGAGTGTTCACTTAGGATTTATGCCACCTAGGACCACTAGGGATTATGCTACCTAATGAATGTTTCCGTTACTTGGTTTGGGTTTTAGCCACCTAGGGCCACTAGGGATTATGCCACCCGTCAACCACGCCCTTTATCCCACGTACGTATCGTGAATCGTTTTCCATGTCTAGATGCACATGTATCTCAGTGTGCCATCCGAGTTCCATGCCAGGGCAAATCAAGAAATACTGAACTCGGTCGGGAGCTTTAAGTCGTCTGCTGGTACAGATATCAAGGTCTGTTTTTGTACCCGTGGCTATGGTCCCACGTGACCCCTCCCTCAACTACTGAAAGGCAATCCAAGAAAAATCATGTATGAGAACTACATCCCGGCCCCACTATAGCCCCACTTTCCTATGGGCCAACCTCACCCATAACTCGATAGCAAGTATATGGTCTGTTGGGAGTTCTCTGCCTTTCCATTCGTACACGATTGACTAAAGATGGTAGGTAGTCGGCGATGTGCTATCCAGGGCAAAAACAAGTATCGTCGACTCCACGCTAATCCATCCCAGTCTTTAGGTCGCTCGCATAGCAACCAAGGCATACTCTTGGCTCTTCTACCGCAGACCTTAACCTCTGTGAGGCCAGGTTTCATGGACCATCTGCCACCTCACAGAGGGATACCAAGAGTACCCTCACGTCCCACGAAGCTACCGCTTCGTCACCCAGTTCGCTGGAGCTTTTTATCCAAGCCAGATAAGTTGCTCCTCCTCGTATACTAAGCGATGACCTACCGTATCAGATTACTCATCTATTTATGAACTAGTCCCATGTCCTTGGCTAAGAATTATTACTTAGTTATTCTTAACTAAGGTTTACCACTTAGCTTCTTTTCCCGTTGTCCTTGATTAACTACGATTTTCTAACTAGTACCTCTAACTAGGGTTTTGTCGATTGGGTTAAGTGTTGTTATTCAAGCCCATGACTTAACCCACATACCGACCATGTCATAATCGACTAAGTGTTCAAGTTTAAGGCTTAGCCCTATAACCCTTATGTCCAATTGGCTAGGTATATCAAACGGTTTACGACTTAACCTTATCCACTTGTTATTTTAGATCGGTTAAGTGTAGGTCACTTAACCTCACCTAAGTACCATGTTTCGATTAGTTAAGTGTAAATTACTTAACCCCATCTCCTAATCGTCTTATATGGTTAAGTGTCATTAGGAAACCCAGTCCGGTTCCACTTAACCTACCCATTCGTGTCATATCGGTTAAGTGTCATTAGTCAAATTTACTTAACCTTTTCATGTGGCATTAATTAGATTAATGCACCCCAACCTCTCACATTAGACTTTGGTGTGGTTACTAGTTAAGCCGGACGGGTCCGGGTAGCTTTACACCACAACCTAGTCTAACCTCGGGTTTTAAGTGCTATATGACCAACTACTCACATTGGGTCCTATTGTTTGTAGCCACTAGTTAAGCCGGGCGGGTCCGGGTAGATTTATGCTACAAACTCAACTCAACCTCGAGTTGGCCACTTTCATGTTTTCTACGTATCATGTTCATGTCAAATTTAGACCCCTTTCTAAGTTCATGTTTCCATGTAGCCCCATGTCAAGTTTTCGTGTCATATTCACGTTATTTATCATTTCATGTTACACACGTCAAGATCATAGCCGATTTTCAAGTTTGCCAAAGCTACCCAAAGCGTGTCCCCAACGCACATGAAAGCGAAACATATTTGGGATAATATGACAAAGATGGGTACAAGATGGCAAAGATGAATCACAAGTTAAACATGGTGAAAATTGAGGCAAAGGTGTTCATATAACTAGCATATTGCATATTGGCCACTAAGCATGTACGATGTCATAAAGGGATTGGCCACAAACGAGAATAATATCATAAAGGATTTGGCCTCAAGCATGCAAAGTATCATAAGGGGGTTTTGGTCCCAACATGCATATTATCATGAGGGGTTTGGGTTCATTTATATGCATAAGCCCCAAGTCATGCTCATGCACATATTTCACAAGTCAAAGTGGTTCCAAGTTTTCATCCCAACTTTCCACAAGTAAAGGTTCAATCTTGCATGGCAAACTAAGTCCAATGCAACATGAGTAACTTGATTTAGTCACTAAACATAGCCTAAAGTCATAGGTTCAAGCTAAAGAGACATGACAAGGTTCATGTAGGCTAGCATACTTAGTTTAATTCGTTTTATTCCATGCCATCATTAAGACTACCGTTTAGATCTAGAAGTAGCTAGAACTTACATAGCGAGGCTTAGGGAAGGATCATGCATCGTCTTGACGAAGAAAGGTGGCTCCTTTGTTGAAGAATTGTCATGAAACTTGCATAGCAACGTTGATCCACTCCCTTGATTTGATGTAGCAAGCTAGCACCTTTGATTCGGATCCAATTTGAATGCATAGTCTCTAGGAATTGGAGATGGAGGCCATGATCACTTGGTATTTGGGCAGCACTTCGTAGCATGAGTGATTTGTGAGGGTTTAGGGTAGGCTTAGGGGTCTTTTTATAGGGATTAGTTTAGGCCCTTAGATTAACCCTAGGATAGATCAGAACCGTCAGAATTCGTCACAAGCCCCCAAAATCAGTTCAAACAGCAAGCAGGTGCACCCACGTTGCCTGGGCTCGACCAGGCAGGTCGACACCGTGTCGACTGGGCAGTCGACACGGGGGTGGCTGTGTCGACTGCACAGTCGACACGCCTGTCGACTCGACCTAGGCGGGAATTCTCCCGCCCCTCCCCCCTGTGTGTCTGAATTTTGAATTCTGCCCTAGTTTAAACTGTTTTGAACTTGAAATTTTATGAAAACTTCGACGGGCCATATCTTGGTCATATGGACTCCGATTTTCGAAAACTCGGACTCTATTTCGCGTATTTTTCCGAGACGAACGGAATGGTGAAATCCGTTTAACTTAATTCTTAGAATATAAACAGAATATCTCCTATTATCATAGTTCTTTAATTAACCCGCTCACGTATCCCTATTTATAAATATGTATAAATCTCTTATTTTCAAAGCTAAAAGAATGCAGGGCGTTACAGATACACTATCTGAAGGTAGTTTCGTACCTTGTCATAGTCAGAATCCATTATCCAATAAGACCCCGTAGTTTTTGATTGTATACTATGTATGTCGAGCTAAGATGCAAGCGTTCTACTAGATGGTTATTTATTTGATTAGACACTATTATGAAATATTTTGGGTTATCATAAGGTAAAAATCGTATGTATTTAAGCGTGTACCCGTCTTACAATTATCCTATCTTTGGGAAAGATATTTACTTTAAAATCAATTGGATGATACCTATAAACGTAATAACTTTTCTCATGCTGGTTCACATGACTGATATGTGGCGTTTGCATTGCTCAGGTCAGATCAAGATTTACAGGTTCAGGTTATCAGAAGTTGTGAAGTCCAGAGACGAGCTAGAGGAGCTCAGGCATATGATATGTATCTCGTATTTATTCCACTGTGTGTTGTATATGAGGAAGGTTGTTATAACTGTCCATATGTATTGCTTGTCTACTGTAATCTGATGATTGTAAGTACTATTTCAAGCTCTCAGTAAAGATTTATTTCTATATTATATTTTATTCTGCTGAGATGTGAAACTTCTGTTGTGTTGGTTTTGTAACAACTCGGAAATTATAAGCCAATTTAAAATTTTTATTTCGGCAATTTTAATGAATTTTGAATATTTAAAATGAATTATTTTAAATAATAACGACAAGAATAACATTTTGAATAGAATAGAACGTATATATTTATTTGAATAGTTGTTATAATATAAATATTTTATTTTAATTATAAAAGTAATTGAAAATGGCGCGGTAGTTCGATAATTCGATTTCAAAGTTCAAATGAATGTACCGGATGCAAGATAAAACGAATTTTAGTGAAACTGAAAATATTTGAATCCATTTGACAATATCTTTCCAATGAATCCGAAAAATTGAAATTCCATAGCGAGGATCAAACGATATGCCTAGTTGAAAATTCAGAATAGTCGTTATGGAATTTTGGCCCTTAAAAACGGAAATTTTGCAAACAACCTCGGTTTTCGACGAAACCACTTTTGTTGGATCCGTGATGTCAAGTTATTGCTAGGTTTCAAAATTCGTAATTTTTCGAATCAATATGTGAGCGTGGCGAAGTAAAACGTGTTTTACCGGTTTTAGTTGATTTTAATCGACTGGAAAATGGCCATTTTTCAAACGGTTTCAGAATTTGACGAAATTAGTTTTGTTACGACCGTATCGTCAATACGAAGCTAGAAAATATTTTTCGGGAATTTTTCTAGTTAATATGTGGCCCTAGTAAATTGAAATGCGCATTCAAATTCAATATATAGAGTTATATTTTGATTTTGACGAAAACTGATCGAAACGATCGAATCAGCTTACGATACATATCCCATTGTGTTCGGAATGGGTGTAATTAGCTATGGACGACAGGCGGTGGGTTCGATTTCGAGTACGAAATAAAAAGTTGCTTTATAAAAATAAATTGAATTAAATATATATATTTTTATTATAAACCCCCCTCCCCTTTCTATTCTCTTCCTCACCGTTGACCAGTAAAAAAAAAATCCTCCCCCAAATGTCGATCGCTCCATCGTTCAGCCCACCCCGACAACCGCTTCCACCGCGCCTCCTCAAACAGCACCACGCCCTCTCCCACCTTCCAATCCCCCTCCTTCCACGCCCCCTGCTCCTCTCTCTCCTTTGCGAATCCACGAGCCAAGCCCACCCAGGCTAACGCCCTAGCCACCGCCGTGACCCCCTCATGGCTGCGCTGACGATCTTCTTCCCCTCTCCCCCTCGCGCTCCACTCTCCTCTTCCCCGCCTACAACCTCCGACGCCGCCATGTCCCTCATTTCCATAGTAGGATTTAATTATTTATTAACCTTTTTATTTTTCTTCGGTTTTGTTATCAAATGGTAATGAATAAAATCAGTTTTGTTTTAAAGTAAATGACAGCATTGTTTTTAAATTTCAGTTCCAAAGAAAGGTCGGATTGTTATATGATATTAACAAAGAAAGGTCGGATTTTTATATGTGATATTAGCAAAGAACGGTCGGATTTTTATATGTGATATTAGCAAAGAAAGGTCGGATTTTTATATGTGATATTCGCAAAGAAAGGTCGGATCTTTATATGTGATATTACAAAGAAAGGTCGGATTTTTATATGTGATATTAAGGTCGGATTTTTAATGAAGTAAAGATTTGATTTTTAGCATAGTAAAAATATAATCCTTATTAGAAGAAGAGCTATGTAAAAATAGAATTTTTATCTATATAGTAGCGGTGTAAAAATAGAATTTTTATCTATATAGTAGCGGTATAAAAATAGATTTTTTTATTCATATACAGTGATTATAAAAATGTAATTTTTATATGCATAGAAACAATATAAAAATATGATTTTTATATATGTAGTGGCTACGGACAATGAAAGTGACAAAAGGCGAGCACGACGAAGATTTCTACATATAAAGAGTCATGGCGTTTGGTTGAGCTAGTCGGTGAGAACTTCTCACTTTAAATCTTGTTTTCTAGTTAAAATTATATACTAGGATGCAGGCGGTGCTTAGCAGCACCCAACACCCATCGTCCACAGACCATGGACGACTTGTATACTTGTTTGATGTGTTGTGAAGTTTGTTTGTGATGTTGATGTGAAATGGATAATAAAATATTCATGTGTTGAAATCAATTATTTATCGTTAAAAATATAATTTTTAACATAAATGTGATTAAATAAATATTCATTTACAAACCGAACGGTTTGTTTATGAACACCTATTTGAAGGATATTGATTGGGACGATAAATTTTACACATCGCCCAACTGCACAAATAATATTTAGTGTTTGTGGATTGAAACCTCACACGGGTGTTGGGATGATATTTGACGTACACTAATCCCAATTGTTTAGTGGTATGTCGATCGTTTGATTGACAGACTGTATAAGCGTTAATTAGTTATATTTAATGCTTATGCAGGTGCACTTTGGATGATGGAAGATTATTTATCGTTGCTATTTATATACATGTGTTGTATGAAAATTATATAATTAACATTATATGGTAATTGATTGGGCCTCATTCCAATCGGGAAAATGAAGAATATTATAAAATAAAGATTTATGTGTTGAATAGAATAAATAGTCATGTGTTGACGATGCTCATGTGTTGAGAATATTCATGTGTTGAGTAAAATATTTTAACAATAAAATTTACATCTTTATCATATTTAAGATTAGAAACTAACTGGAAATTAGATAAGATGAGTGGTTTCCTGGGTATTGATCTGATGTTGGTTTCGACCTTCGGGGTTAATACTTAGGGAATCATTCTCTTACTACTTTATGGTTGGAGTCTGATTAAAAATCAAACGATATATACCATAATTTTATAAAATACATTAAATAACATTAATAGTCATGTGTTGACGATGCTCATGTGTTGAGAATATTCATGTGTTGAAAGAAAATATATATTCATGTGTTGAATAGAATAAATATTCATCTATTGAATAGAATAACGAAGTTATTGAAATATAAAAAGCCGTGTTGATTAGAGATGCGCCATTTTGATGCGAACGATATTTATATCGATTATATTCGTTTTTAAAATGAGTATAGAAAAGGAAGTGATTTCAAAATATAACGTTTTGAAAATATTATCATTTGTACATCGACGATGTGGAATTTTCAATTTTGATTCGAAATTAAATTTGAAGTTGAAATCATTTCGAAAACGAATTTAAAACGACTTATAAAATACGTTTTAAAAGGAAATCAATGAAATATATATAATATATATATTATATATATATAATGGCCTGAATAGAACGCGTCGCGCCGTGGCAGTTCGCGAATTTCGACCATTGACTTCGAATTGATGTTACGGGAGATCCGACCATCGGATTCTCCAGAAACCGGAACCGTTGGGTTCGTATCGAAAAGAGCTTTCCAATGAATATTAGAAATTTGAAATCTAACGGATGGATTTGGAAATATGTCCAAATCAAATTTGGAAAAGGTCGTTGTAAGTGCAGTTCGGTGGTCGTTATTGAAAACTGACTATACGGGCCTTGATAAAATTATTAAAATTAACAATAATTTGTGTAAAATCATAATATATGAATTGGAAAGAACTGGGATGAAAAATTCCACATTTGAAAGTATAAAAATATATTTTTATCGAAATGAACTAGTTTTGAACTAGAATAAAAATCTAATTATTTTTAAACAAATAAAATTGGATTTGAAGTGGTTTTGAAAATAATCAGAATTTCCAATATACGAATTGGAATGGATTTGAATCGAAATTATCCTCGGAATATTTCGATGTTGGATTTCGTGATTATACAGATATGGTTGTGGAAATTTGAAAGATATATTTAAATCGTTATTTCCTATACGATATTTGTTGGTCGTAGAATTTGATATTGAATATAAGCCGATATATTTTCTATTCAGAGCCTTGTATTTAATATCAAATGTGATTTGGGTTTGTCGTGAATGGTGTCTTCGTTAACACTGTTCTTAAACCCAGTTGAGAAAAGATTAAATCTTTCGATTTAGATTTAATGAAGTGTACCAATTAAATAATATTTAATTAGAATTGAATTTGAAAGTGATTTTGGGTTTATCGTGAACCGTGTTCTAGATGACGTTGGTTCTTTGACCCAGTTAAAGACAGGATATTGATTTTTGAGAAGATTAAAACTAAGTGGAGTTTTAATGAATCTGTAATAAGATTGAAATGTGAATTGATAATTTAAATTATCAAATTTCGAAAGTGATCGAGGATGGAGTGTCACCAGTTTTGCTCCAAAGTGATAGTTAAATCTTTAATTAGATTTGAACGTGAAATGGTAATTAATATTTACCGATAACACTGTGGTGTTAGATATGGAGTATTACCGGTTATGCTCCATGGGATGAATAGGTTGGGATTAGGAAATAAAATAAATAATTACTTCGGTTTGGTTTGCTAATCCCGACGAGTTTGGAAAACCATAATACGGTTTGAAATGATATCCAAAGGGAGATTAAAGAATAAATTTAGAAGAATTTATCTTTGATAAAATTAATGGGAACCTTTCCCTAAGATTGTGAAAATTTGAATAAAAGAATATTATGAATTGGAATGAGGCGCATGTTGTGTTCGTGTAACACGTGTTTATTATATACGCGGGTTATTCGGAAAGGCCGGGTATATAACCATTCTGAATAACCGATTCGACGATATGTCGAAGATGAAGATGGTGGTTGAAGACCGGAAGGCTTCAAATCATTTGAGTGATTACTGATGATCTTGATTGGGTTGTACACCCAAGATGAGGGATTCAGTTGGTGATCGTCCAGATGTACTTGGAGATCGATGGATATGCGAGGAAAGTGCCTCCGGTTTCGTTCAGACCCAGAACGAACTTGTAAATGGGCTGTGTGTAACAACCCGTAAAATGCGAGCCAGTTTGAAATTTTTATTTTGGCAATTTTTGCGAATTTTGATTATTTAAAATGAATTATTTTAAATAATATCGATGGAAAATTTATTTTGAATATAATAGAACGTATATATTTTTACGCGTCGTCGTTAGAATATAAATAATTATAAATAGAATTGAAAATGGCGCGGTAGTTCGATAATTCGATTTCAAACTTCAATTGAATGTACCGGGTGCAAAACAATCCGGATTTTAGTGAAACCAAAAATAATGGAATCTAATAGTGAATATCTTCCCAACGAATTCGAGAAATCAAAATTTCGTAGCGGGAATCAAAAGATATGTCCAGTTGAAAATTCTGAATAGTCGTTATGGAATTCAGGCCCTTAAAAATAGACATTTTGCAAACGACCTCGGATTTCGACGAAACCACTTTTGTTGGATCCGTGATGTCAAATTATTGCTAGGTTTCAAATTTCATAATTTTTCGAGTCAATATGTGAGCGTGGCAAAGGAAAACGCGTTTGACCAGTTTTAGTTGATTTTAATCGACTGGAAAATAGCCATTTTTCTAACGGTCTCAGAATTCGACGAAACTAGTTTTGTTAGGACCGTATCGTCAATACGAAGCTAGAAAATATTTTTCAGGAATTTTTCTAGTTAGTATGTGACCCCGGTAATTTGAAATGTACGTTTAAAATTCAATATAGTGATTTAAAATGTGAATTTAACGGAAACTGATTGTAATAGTCGAATCAGCTCACGATACTTATCCCATTGTGTTCGGAGTGGAGGTAAAACGCTATGGGCGACAGGCGGTGGGCCTCGTTTCGAGGTCGTATGTATATGTCAACTTTTTGCAAAATAAAATAATTAAATAATTAAAAATTTAAAACCTTTCTTCCCCTATTACCCAGCCCCCCCCCCCCCCCCCCCGTTCGAATTCACTTTGCAGATTTATATAAAAAAAAAATCGAACGATGAAGGAGGCGCGACCTCAACCACCGCCGCCGGCGTCCAAGGCGCGCCACCCCCACCTCCCTCCACCGATGAACTCGCCCTCCTCCTCGTTGCGCCATCCTCCGCAAGCCGCGCCCCCGTTCTCGCCCTCCTCCTCTGAAACGTGGCCCTCGCGAACCCTAAACCCCCAATCGGAAACAGCCGCCGCCGTGGGGCCCTCTTGCACCGCCAGCCCGAGCATCAACCTCCCCACCTCCGGTGACCAAGGCAGACCTCCGATTGCCCTTCGTCCGGCCGAATAGGGTGAGTTTTACCCTATTTTTAAAATCGAATTTTATTTAATTTAGTTTTAATTAAATTCTGAATTTATTTAAATCAGTTTTTAGTTTATGTAAAATCAGTTTTTTTTTATTATTTATTATTTAATGGAGAAAGCATTGTTTAAAAATATAATTTTTATATATTGAACTTCGAATTAAAAATATGATTTTTATATATTGAACTTCGAATTAAAAATATGATTTTTATATATTGAACTTCGAAATAAAAATATGATGTTTATATATTGAATAGCGAAGTAAAAATTCGATTTTTACATATGTAGTGAAAGCGGACAACGAAGGTGACAAAAAGGCGGGAACGACGAAGATCTCTACAATAGAAGTGCCGTGGAGCTAGGATAGCTATATGTGAGAATTTCTCACCTTTCAATTTATTTTTCTAGTTATATGTATATACTAGGATGCAGACGGTGCTTAGTAGCACCCGACACAATCGTCCACAGACCATGGACTTGTTTGTTTGATTGCAAAAATAAGTTAGATTATTTGATTGAAATTGAATTGTTTGGTGAGATGAATGGATTTGATTGATGTGTGAATGGCGTGGGCCTTCACTAGACCGGGGATAAGGCCAGGCCTTGTCCCGTTTCTAGTATCGTGCCGTTATGCCGCCGAAATTTTCTAAAATAAGTTAGAAAATAAAAATATCATTTTATTTAAAGAATGAACTGAATAGAAAATTCATAGGTTGAATAAAATAGTTTGATCGTTAAAAATATAATTTTTAACGTGAATGTGAATAAATAAATATTCATTTACAAACCGGACGGTTTGTTTATGTACACCTATTTGAAGGACATTGATTGGGACGATAAATTTCACACATCGCCCAACTACACAAATAAAATCTGTGTTTGATTGTTTGAAACCCCACACGGGTGTTGGGATGAAATTTGAAGTTCACTCATCCTGATTGATTAAATATGTCAATCGATTGATTGACAGGCTGTTATAAGCGTTAGATATCTATATTTGATGCTTATACAGTGTAGTGCACTTTGGTTGATGGTTGATTATTTTTCAATGCTATTATACATGTGTTGTATGAAAATCCATATAATTAACTTTATATGGTAATTGATTGGGCCTCATTCCAGTTTTAAAATAGAAATATTTGAAATAGAAATATTCGAAATAGAATATTTGAAAATATCAATATATGAAGCCGTGTTGATTAGATTGACGCCATTTTGACGTGAACGATATTTATATCGATTTTAAAAACGATTTCGAAATGAATTGAATTGAAAACGATTTCGAAATGAATTGAATTGAAAACGATTTCGAAATGAATTGAATTGAAAACGATTTCGAAATGAATTGAATTGAAAACGAATTCAAATTGAATTGAAAGCGAATTGAAATGAATTCAAATTGAATTGAAATTTGAATTGAATAGAAATGAACTAGTTTTGAACTAGAATTATAATTCTATTTATTTTTAAATAAATAAATTGAATTTGAAAAGGGTTTTTGAAAATAACCAAAATTTCCAATGATTGCATTGGAGTGGATTTGAATCGAAATTGTCCTCGGAATATCTCGATGTTGGAATTCGTGATTATACAGGTGTTGTTATGGAAATTTGAAAGATATATTTATATCGTTATTTCCAATACGACATTTGTTAGTCGTAGAATTTGATATTGAATATAAGCCGATATATTTTCTATTCAGAGCCTTGTATTGAATATCAAATGTGATTTGGGGTTTGTCGTGAATGGTGTCTTCACTAACACTATTCTTGAACCCAGTTGAGAAAAGATTAAATCTTTTTACTTAGATTTAATGAAGTGTACCAATTAAATAATATTTAATTGGAATTGAATTGATATTGATTTTTGGGTTTATCGTGGACAGTGTTTTAAATAACACTCGTTCTTTAACCCGATAATTAATGAAGGTGATTTTGGGTTTATTGTGAACTGTGTTTTTAAATGACACGGATTCTTTAATCCAGTTAACGATTAAAACTAAGTTGAGTTTTAATGAATCTTTAATTAGATTGAAATGATTGAAAATGGAGTATCACCAGTTTTGCTCCAGGCGATAGTTAAATCTTTAATTAGATTTGAACGAGAAATGGTAATTGAATTTACCGATAACACTGTGGTGTTAGATATGAAGTATTACCAGTTTTACTTCATGGGATGAATAGGTTGGGATTGGGAAATTAAAACAAATGATTACTTCGGTAAGGTTCGTTAATCCCGACTAGTTTGAATTGAGATTCAAAAATAGAATAAAGAATAAATTCAAGGAATTTTTCTTGGATAAAATTAATGGGAACATTTCCCTGTGAATGTGAAATTTAGAAACTAACTATCGGTTAGCTAAGTAGAATGGTTTTCTGGATATTGATCTGATGTTGGTTTCGGCCTTCGGGGTTAATATTTGGGAAATTATTCTCTTGATTAATTTACGGTTAGTGACTGATGAATTGGAATGAGGCGTATGTTGTGTTTGTGTAACACTGATTTAAAATATACGCGAGTTATTCGGAAAGACCGGGTTTATCCCATTCTGAATAACTGATACGACGATAAGTCGAAGATGAAGACGGTGGTCGAAGACCAGAAGTCTTCACGTCGTTTGGGTGATAACTGATGATCTTGATTGGGCTGTACACCCAAGAAGATGGAAACAGTTGGTGATCGTCCAGACGTACTTGGAGATCGATGGATATGCGGGGTACTAGGTGCCTCCGGTTTCGTTCAGACCCAGAACGGACTTGTAAATGGACTGTGTGTCTGACATTGGATTTTAGTCCGTGTGATTGATCTCTATTAAATATATATCTGTTTGGCGGCGGAGAATTTATTCTCTTGCTTAACGCCCTTCTCTGAGACGTACGAGCTCAGGGGTTATATATTGATGGATATCAAACGCATCGAGTGAATTGCCTGTGTGGCATGCCTAAGTGGCGATTGATCGAGGCTTCTGTTGAAAAGCAAAGTCTTGTGGTGATGATCAAAGCACGGCCTTTGTGGCGTAGCTTTGTGTAACGTTTACTTCGCGAGTTTCACACCCGGTATGAACCAAAAACGGGAGACGGACCTCAGGGAGGGCCTGCGTTTCCTCCTAGCTAGAAGTGGCGTCAGTGGTTTTACACGCCCTGACGAGTTTGACTTATGTGGTTGTTGCTGTTGCGAGGCGCCTCGGTTAGATCGGACGATCCGGGTCCGATGGAGTCATTCGTTGGCTCGCTTACGCCCCAAAGGGCGGCGAAACGCAGTGTTTAGGATTTAAGTTTAATCCACATCGGTGGACCGGCCCTGTCGCTCCAAGGGTCGATGCGTTCTGATCCTGAGACTCGGGCTAGGCAGTCTCGAATCGGTTGAGGACTATCTTTTGCCTCGGTTCATAGATGGAAATCCAATTTCCAAATACGTGACTTTGCGGTTTTATTTGTAAACCTATATATGGCGACATAGTGGCATGGGACGCTCATGCCGCCTATGATTGATACTTATGATTTGAAGTTGTTTTATACACTATGCACTTATAATAGTATCAAACGATTTGTTTTAACCGTATCAAGCATTCTTTGGCTGTTATAAGGGAAAACCCTATCCTCGGCTGCGTTGCATTGTGTGATGGGACCTGGGTCTTATAACAGCTTCATTTTTCTTTATTTAGCATTGCGCTGTTTGTTTTATGCACTGGTATTCTTGGGAGGAAACCCGTTCCGTGTTATACGGCGTGGTCCCTTGTTTTACCTAATGATTTAAAATAAAGATTAATAACTGTTTTAGTTCTCACACCAGTCCCATGACTGGCCTGGAGTTTATTGTTTTAACCTAAACTCTGGGTGCCCTTATTTTGACACGGGCAGCTAGTAGTTTCGGTTTTGCAGATTTATATTCACAGGATCCTGGTTTACAGCTGGAACGATATCCGGAAAGCTTTGTATCCGTATATCTACTTCTAGTTGTGTATTGTATTATTTTCCGCTGCTATGTATTTAAATGTAATTTAAATCTCTGATATTTCTGTGTAATATTTATTCATACTCTGTATATTCTTGTAATCTGATGCATTGTCGTAATAAGCAATGAAATGTTCTCTTATATGTGTTCTGTTGTGGCTTGTTCTCGAACTATCCGACACTTTCCTTTATGGGGAAGTTGAGGGTCGTTACACGTGGTATCAGAGCTTTGGTTTACAAAGCAGAGAATAAGACACATTAGAACCGTACGAAAGAATTCATCAGATATTGGATTAGTAATATCCAATTAGAATGACACGTTAGAGATAGGATCAGTAGTATCCTAGAACGAGTGTGAAGAGTAAATTTTTAAAGTGAAAACAAATTTTTGTTTTGAAAATTTAAATCAACTATTCGTATTTGATTATTTATTTATATGAATTTGGGCAATCCAGTATATAAAGATTTTGCATATATGTTTTGCAAACGTATGTTCGAAGTTTTAATATATTGGGTAGATATAGAATCCCTCTAGTGCCTGGGAATAATTCTGGTGATGGGGCACTGTCGCCAGTATTTATTTTCGAGCGACGAAAGTGAGATTTCTATATATTTCCTATTGACTGGTGTGAGAACCAAAAATTAGATAGGGCCTATTGTTGTGAATTGGCATCAAAAACATGATTTTTGTATATGTATCAAAATTATGAATTTGAAACTCTAATTCACTAATTGATTGATGTTTGTGTTGCTTGTTTAATTGTTTAATAATTTTGAACCATTTAGCCTAATTATATCACATATTGAATTATATTGAAAATTGGTTGCATTTGCTTGCATATACGTATACTTACATTGAACAGGTCATAGCAAGGAGGCTAGAGCCAGAGAATAAAATTTGTTTGCCCGACAAATAGGTACATGTTTACTACATAATTTCCTGTTTTGTTTGGGTGATGATGATTTTGTGAGCCTATTGGCTAGCCGCTTGGCTTTTTCTTTTTCTTTTTGAGATCTGAAGGACCGGGGAAGCTATTTAAAATTCCCCGATGCTCCCGGTGCAGGGGAGGTTATGGCGAAATTTTTCGAAAATTTAGGGTGTTAGCCAAATTTTTGAAATTTTGAAAATTCTCAGAAACTAAAGAGTTGGAGAATGGAAGCCTGAACGAGCGTAGAGTTGAATGATCAAACCACTTTCGACTTTGTTCCTTTTCGGGGACGAAAAGTTTTAAGTGGGGGAGATTTCTGACATTGGATTTTATTCTGTGTTGATTGATCTCTATTAAATATACATCTGTTTGGCGGCGGTGAATTTATTCTCTTGCTTAACGCCCTTCTCTGAGACGTACGAGATCAGAGGTTGTATATCGATGGACATCGGTCGCATGGAGTGAATTGCCTGTGTGGCACGCCTAAGTGGCAAATGATCAAGGCTCCTCTTGAAAAGCAAAGTCTTGTGGTTGATGATCAAAGCACGGCCTGTGTGGCGCAGCTTTGTGTATAGCGTGAATTCGCCTCACACCTCGGTATGAGTGTAAAAATGGTATACGGACCGTTGGGAGAACACGGGCGTTTCTTTCTAGCTAGTGTGCGTGTCAGTGCTTAAACTGGCTGACATTTATATACTTTTCACCAGTGTGGTTGTTGGAATGCGAGGCGCCTCGAATATATGGTCGCTAACTGGCACTATGTGAGCCGACGTACAGACCATTATATATAGGTCCTATAGGACCGGGAAACGTGTGTTCAGGAATTGCCAATACTCAAAAGTAAGAGAGGACCGGCCCAACCGATTCCAAGGATCGCTGTGTGTGGTCCTGACACATTTGCTAGAGTGTCTCGAACGGAGAGGAGCTTTCCTCTTGCCTCGACTCGTGATGGAATCCAATTTCCAATACGTGACATTGCGGTTTTATTTGTAGAGCCTAGTATGGCGACATGATATATGGTACCTATGCCGTCTATGATTGATATTTATGATTGAAATTGTTTTGACACTATACACTTATAATAGTATCAAATGATTTGTTTTAAACGTACCAAGCATGTTTGGCTATTATAAGGGAAAACCCTGTACTCTGGCTTGCGTTGCATTGTGTGATGGGACCTGGGTCTTATAATAGCTTCATTTTTCCAAAAAGCATTGCGTTGTTTTGTTATATGCATTAGTGTTCTTGAGAGGAAACCCGTTCCGTGTTATACGGCATGGTCCCTTGAATTGCTCTCTTTTAAAGTAAAGATTGATAACTGTTTTAGTTCTCACACCAGTCACATGATTGACCTGGAGTTTATTGTTTTAACCTAAACTGTGGGTGCCCTTATTTTCGACATGGGCAGCTAGTAGTTTTGGTTTTGCAGATTTATATTCACAGGATCCTGATCTATAGCTGGAACGATACTCGGAAAGCTCTGTGTCCATGTATTACTTCTAGTTGTGTTTTGTATTATTTTCCGCTGCTATGTAATTTATTGTAATCTCTGTTATTTATCGAATGTATTTTATTCATTCATATTCTTGTATCTGATGGAATTGTTGTAATAAGCAATGAAATGTTCTTCTGTTTGCATTCCGATGTGTGTTGTTCTCAAAGCAATCCGGGCTTTCCTTACCGGGGAAGTTACGTGTTACTACAGGTTTTTCTTCTAATTCTTCTATTCTAATATTTCTTTTCTTCTTTCCTCATCGTCTTGTTCCTTTCTTTTAGATTTCTGGGTTTTTGATACTAGAGTTTTGGCAAGTAATACGAACTTATGTATTATTGTCAAAATTCGAGCATTGAAAATTTCTGGTACGCTACAGTTTGTATCGGAGTAGATGGTTTAGTAATAACCTTGGCTCTGTGGTTTAACTCGATAGAGATAGGGCTAGTAATACCCTAGATTGAGTTCGACTATGTATATGAGAGAGTGGATTTGTAGATTTTATGTACAAATGTTTTGTACTGTGTTGTTTGATCAGTTCAAGTGTCTAGAGACTATATTGGACTGGCACTTGACACGATATTGTTATGTAAAGAGGGTAAATGAAATAATTTTGCCTAGATTATATAATTGTATAGTAAAGAAAATAATTTTATCAAATTATTGAGATATTGGTTTGTTCAATGATTTGAATGGGAATTCAAATGGGATTGTTAATTAGAATATTTTGATATAATTAGAAGAATTTCACATACAGAATGTGTGAATGAAAATTTTAATATGGAATTAAATAAACCCGAATTTAACTTAAGGATAAGTTAAAGAAATTAGAAAGGGAACATGGGATGATTTGATTATGTTGATTGTGCATTGTTTGTTTATTGGATTGATAGAATGGTTGAATAATAAAATTCGTTAACAGTTAAATGGATTGAAAACTAAGAAAATAATTTTCAACATAATGAATTTGAATAAAATCACTCATGAAATGAAACTAAATGGTTCAACCCTGTATTTATTATTTGCGTTGTATATTGAGTTAAGTGCAAATTAGAAGGAGGAAGAGTTGTTATTTGTTGTGCTTCGTAATTAAAGTTTGGTCGTTCGACTAATAGGTAACCTTAATTATATTAATTGGGTGATTGATTTTATATCCCTGAGTTGGTTGGCCACTTGGCTTTTTTTATCGTTATAAGAGGTCTAGAGTGGCATTTGTAGTTGTGCCGATTGAGGCGTGCAAAGAAGATGCTAGCGAATTTTTTGTAAATTTTTAAAACTTAGATATTTTTGACAATAAATTTTAAAGCCCAAAATTATATTATTATGGTTTGAAAATAATTAGGTTTGGAGCATTCTTTTTACTTAGTAATTTCAGGGACGAAATTTTTTTAAGGAGGAAGAATGTAACAACCCAGATTTTTCAGTTATTTGATGTTGATTATTTAATTTTTTTTGTAGTGACCCTTCTTTTCGAATTGCTCGGAATCGATCGTTAAACCGACTTAAATCGAACCAAAAAGGCAGATACGCTAACTTTGGGAGCACAACACATCAGAACAAACAACATAAGACCTTTATTAATATCATATATATGTTGCATCAAAGTACAAAATATCATAGTACATCAAATTAATATAGCAGAAGATAAATTTACAATAAATGTAATTGCAGCGGAAATATAAATTAACACAGCGGAAGACTATCAATGCTTTGGACATAGCTTTAAGCTTTGATCCAGAATCCTGCTCAAGATAAATATCTGCAAAACAAACCACTTGACTGCCCATGTGGAAAATATGGGCACCCGAGTTTGCAAGGGAAAAACAAACTATGAGTCAGTCATGGGACTGGTATGAGAAACTCTAACAGTTATAAACAACTTGTATAAAATAAAGCATATCACGGTACCATGTCGTATAACACGGAACAGGTTTACTCCACTAGATTGCTAGTGCATAAACAACTACCATAAATAATAGACTTATGGATCTTCAATACATCAAAAAAGTATGCAATTCCTCAATCTACCCATTTAGGCTTAATCCCCAAACTTAGATTTTCAAAATCCAATTCACTTTATAGAAATTATCTCTTTGGACATTATTTCCCGATTTCCTTTTTCAGATCATTTGAAATACTTATCTGATTTTCATATCAAAGTAGATTTCACTTTAGTATCTCAAATCAAAATCTTTGGAAATATGAATTCCAAAATATCACAATGCATACAAACAGTATGCAACCAAATATCAGGAGGTCCTCCCGTCAATAAGGCAAAGAGCATGTTCCTTACTCACTCGATATATATATATATATATATATGTGTGTGTGTGTGTGTGTGTGTGTGTGTGTGTGTGTGTGTGTTTGTGCACCTCCCACATATGGAGCATTGACCAAGTTTTAAGGTCCTGGGTCTCTCTTACCCATACTTTTAGTCCTCAGGGTTACTTGAACCTTTAGCCACATGCTAAATCACTTTATAGAAATTATCTCTTTGGACTTTATTTACCGATTTCTTATTTCAAATCATTTGAAATACTTATCTGGTTTCATATCAAAATAGATTTCACTTCAGTATCTCAAATCAAAATCTTTGGAAATATGAATTCCAAAATATCACAATGCATACAAATAGTATGCAACCAAATATCAGGAGATCCTCCTGTCAACAAGGCAAAGAGAAAGTTCTTTACTCACTCGATATATATATGCGCACCTCCCACATATGGAGCACTGACCAAGTTTTAAGGTCCTGGGTCTCTCTTACCCATACTTTTAGTCCTCAGGGTTACCCGAACCTTTAGCCACGTACTAAATCATTTTTATATCTCGAAGTAGGGAAAATCATTTCACAACGTAATAATCACAAGTATATTCAAACTATAGTACTTCACATTAGCAATTCACACATATGATCAGTCACTATTAATCTTATAACCTTTGAGCTCGTACGTCTCAAAGAAGGGTGTTAAGCAAGAGAATAAATTCTTGGCTACAAAATAGATATATCATCAAAAGCAACTAGTCGGTAATGTGATGAACAACAATGTCAAACACATAATACATTTTTAAATCATTTCAGACACATCGGGTTAAATTCTCGAAATCTTTCTATTTTATAAAACACTTCTATAAAACATTCTCTGTCCAAAATCGGGAAAACATTTCTCTTCACATAAGAAAATCCCGTTTCAAAAATCATTCATTAAATTTGAAATAAACAACAACATCGCTAAACACCTCATAGTCAAATCGTGAAGTGTTTCACAAGGTGTAAGCATACAAATATTTTCTACCCAACCCAGTGCTATATGTAAAAGCATGTTTTTCTCATAAATCGGTCAAGCACAATCCAAACAATCAATCAATCAGCAATAGGGAATATCAACATCCAAGTACATTTGGTTCTAACACATCTCGTGTTTTGATAAATTTAATTACCATCTATCCATTCAAATCTAATTAAAGATTTATAAAAACTTTATTTAGTTTTATCTCAAAAATCATTATTTAAAGATTATTCAAATTTAGGAAATAAATATTGTCTTTAACTGGGTTAAAGAACCCATGTTTTTAAAAATACAGTTCACGATAAACCCAAAATCATCTTCCATCGAAATGGAACCTTCACAGAAATCAAATCAGTCGTAATCGATATAAATTTCTGTATCAGACTAATACTATAAATGAAATAACGGCGTAACCTTTTAAATCCCAAAAATAGTAAAGGCCTTCCTTTATAGAAGATTATCTCGATTATTAATTAATAGAATTCCACTCAATTCCAATTTATTGTATTGAATTGGAAAATTTTACTTTGGAAAAATTCCATTAAATCTTAATTAAAAGATTCATAAATTCCAAATCTTAACTTCTTTGTAAATTAGGCTTAAGAACAAATGTTATTTAAAACATCATTCATAATGAACCAGAATTCAACTTTCCTTTAATTCGAATTATATTTATTAATTGGAAAACTTCATTAATCTTAACTAAAAGATTTACTGCTTTCTCAACTGGGTTTAAGAACAGTATTATTAAAGATACCATTCACAACAAACCCAAAATCCAATTTGATATTAAATACAAGGCTCTAAATAGAAATCATATCGATTTATATTCAATATCAAATTCTGAAATCCAATAGATATCGCATCAGGGATAACGATATATATATATCTTTCAAATTCCTTAACAATATCCGTATAATCATGGGATCCAATATCGAAATATCCGAAGATTATTTCCATTTAAGTCCATTCCAATTTATATGTTGGAAACACTAGTTATATTAAAAACCATTCACAATCCAATTAGTTATTTAAAAACATTGGATCTCTTAACTCCAAAAAACATCATCTAATCTTAGTCGAATATCCAATGTTCCTTTCGGTTTTTCTCACCCCTCGCCTAACGGAATAATTTCCAATTAGATATCATAGGTGGTACCAGATTGTACATTTAGTAATCATAGCATATTCCTTTTGGTTCTTTATTCTAGTTATTAAATAGTACATTCAGATAAAAGTATCTTTTATCTTTCTAAAATTTGGAATATTTAATCCAAAATCTTTTCAAATCATTTATTATGATTTTACATAATTTTTCCATATTTTTAATAATTTTAATATGGCCATTTCAATCGATTTCGAATTACGGTCATCGAACTACATTTACAACGACTTTTCAAATATTGATTTGGACTTATCTTGAAATCTAACCATTGGATCTCAAATATTTTCTTTTTATTTGAAATATCTTTTAATTATGAATCAAATATTTTCAGTTTCGGGAGAATCCAACGGTCATATCTCCCGCTACATCAGTTCAAATTTAACGGTTGAAATTCGCGAACGATCACTGCGGGACTCGTCCTATTCAAACCAAATTCGAGTATAATTAAAATCAAGTTTAATTCCATACTGTTTTTTATTTATTTATCACACATCACGATCAATTATGACAACCAAACCACATATAGTGGTATATAACATATAAGCATTAAAATATTAATGTTTATATGGGTTCGTCAATCAATAGATTAACCGCAATATCAATCATCAATAATCAATTCATTCAACTCAAAAATATCGTTCAATAACAACGGTGTTCATATCTAAAACTAATAACTAATTAAATAGTTAAATTTCTCAATCTATCATCAACCATTTACTGTTCAATTCAGTTCACAACATCAATATATAATCAAATATTTCACAACAATATTCGGCAATTAACTAACAAAATAGTTAATTTTCGTCAAGCCCCTTTTTAATAAATAATTTCTCGCCTTGATTGGTTCAGAAATTGTTGAATAACAATTATCGTTTGACATATCTGATCAGGCATTTAATTTCGCTATAAGTTGCAATGTGCTCTAAATAAATCCAAATTAGTTTTGTGGTGTAAATCTTGCCGAAACGGTTCTAACGCAATCTCTTTCACTTGATTTTGTTTCTGTTTGCACGAGATACGATAGTATAAACATTTAATCACTTAAGATATAAATAAAAACTTAATTAACTTAATTAATTTTTAATTAATTCACTAATCCTTCTCTACCATCGGTTAAACTCTAGGCCAATCAAATTTATGCCGCAACCCACATTCGAAACTAGGGTTTAACCTTGCGCCGCCCACACTCGACTAGCCTTTCATTAAATGCCTCCATGTCGAAGCCACGACTGCCACCTCCTGCCACATTGAACTCGGCTGCCCCTAAATTCCAAAAACGACGCACGAACATTAGCTATTTGGGGTATGATTTTTGAACAGCTAATGCAACTTAATCCCATCAAACCCGTACAGATCATATTAAGATCTATAGTTTTTGTATTGGTGTGGGGATCAAATTCGAAATATGTTGGGATATTTTGAGGGAGCAAATTTTGATGAAACCGACCATTCAATGAAAAAGTGGCGGTGGCAGAACTGTGAATAGAATTAAGGTTTCCATATATATATATATATAATATTTTAATAATTACTTGTTTAAATCTCTGAACTCCAAACGAACCCCAATGACTATCGGCCCTAGCTAAATACCCACATTCCGGGCACAATGGAATATGTTTCGTAAGTCAATTCGACTATTTTAATAAGTTTAAATCAAAATTAAAATATAAATCACTATAACTTTCAAACTTGATTTTCAACGTACGTTTTAATTTGCCACGACCACATACTGACTCCAAAGATTACAAAATTTGAAATCTAGCTATGTTTTCAATTACGGTTCTAATAAAATTAATTTTGTCAAATTTGAAGACCATTTGAAAATTGGCCTTTTAACTAGCTTATTAAATTCAATTGAATTTATAACATGCGTTTATATTTACTACGCTTGCATACTAATTCCAATTGACTTGGAATTTTAAACTTGACAATAATTTGATACTCCAGATCCAATAAAATTAGTTTCATCGAAAACGGAGGTTGATTGCAAAATGGCTATTTTTAAGGGCTTAATAATATAATAATATAATAAAATAATTAATAAATTGTAACAACCCGGAAAATCAGAACCGATTTAAAAATTTTAATCTAGCTATTTTAAGGAATTTTGAATATTTAAAATAATTCATTTTAAATAATGACGACTAAAAAATTATTTGGATCGATGTTATAGTGAATATATTTATTTTAATTATAAAACAACGCCTGAAATGATGCGGCAGTTTGAAAATTTGAATTCGAACTTTGATTGACTATACATGATGCAAAATAAACCGGATTTTAGTAAAATGAAAAATATTTAAATCTGTTTAAAAATATATTTCTAATGAACATGAAAAATCAAAATTCCATAGCGAGAATCAAAAGTTACGGCCAAATGAATTTTCAGAAAGGTCGCTAGGGACGATAGTCGTTGGGTTTGAATTGGAGTTGGTTTGGAGAAACAGATATTTTTGGAATTTATATAAATATCGGTGAATCAGGAAATTCCATTCATTAATTAAAAAAATAAAAAATCGCATTTTCTCTCTCCCCGCTCTAGATCGCACGGCGGAAACCCCTCTCTTCCTTCTCTCTTCAAATCCTCTCAATCCACTCAACGAAATCGAATGTCACAGTTGAGGATTTTGTAGTGCTCCTCACAAGCTTCACATCCATGTAAGGATTGGAATTTTCATTGCCAGAATCGCCCGAATCACCCTCACGAAGTTCGCAACTTCGAACCGCCGCCTCGATCGCCTTCGACCACCGAAGTGGGTCCCACCACCATGCGCAGACGCACGACTCCAACCCCTTCGACGCAGTATAAGCCGATCCACCTATCGTGCTACGGATTGTGCACAAAATCAAAACCTAGTTTTGAACAATTTGCTGAGGTATACGGTTGAAATTATTTAAACTATTTATAGCACTTTAAAGCGCTACGAATTGTGATTTCATTATAAAAATCATATCTTTCTCGTTTGCTGTCGAAATCCAGTGAAATAAGAGACATTGGACTTGTGGCGTCGTCTTCTACATTCTAGAAGAGACAGGAGAATTTTTTGGAGCTTCCTACAATTTTTGGAGGAGTGGAACCCAATGTGAGATTTCTAAATTCAAATGGGAATGGAATAGTAATGTATAAATTATATGATCGGTATATAAGTTATATAAGCATTGTACACCTCATGTATAAGCATTGTATAAATTATATGTGCGATGTATAAGTTATATATACGTTATACCTCGTCCATAGACCATGGACGATATGTATTAATTGTGATTGTTTGGATTTTGGCTGACATGAAATTTGGTCGACAAATGCGAATGGTTGAATGTGGTCGAAAACCAAATTGGAATTGTTTGGGGAAAAATTCGTTGTGATATGAAAATGATCGAAATATTTAGATTGTAAGGATAAGCACCTTATGGGACGCTGCGAGGCCTAAGGAGTACGAGGAGCCATACTAGGGATGGTGCCGTTTTTAAACCCCTACCATTATGCTACCGAAATTTTCTGAAATATTCATGTTTTTGATTTATATTGATGTGTTGGAAAAATATTCATACGACGAATGATTTGTTTGAACGACAAAAATCACATTTTTATCATGTATATGAAGTATATAAAATATTCATGTTTGATATAAATTGTTTTAACAATAAAAATCACGTTTTTATTATATATATATATATATATATATGAATCGCTAAAAATATTCATGTTTGAAATAAATAGTTTCAATAATAAAAATCACATTTTTATTATATACATGAAGTGTTAAAAATAGTCATGTGTTGAAATAAATATTTGTTGGGTAAAAATATTATTTTTACCAAGTATATGAAATGAAAATGCTTTGGAAATCGAAGAATGGATTATATTTATATATATATAAATATAAATAAAATAAAATAAAATAAAATGAATAACGACGCTACATTTCGTGTTTTGGAATTGTGATTTTAAACTATTATACCGAGAAATCCGACCATCGGATTTCCCTAAAACTGGAACCATTGGGTTCGCTTTGAAAATATCTTTCCAACGATATCAAATTTGTAAAGATCCAACAGTTAGATTGTGTGAAATGTTTAATTCAAATCTGAATAAAAACAGCACCAAAATGGATTATATATATATATATATATATATATAATTAAAATAAAACGAATAACGACGCTGTAGTTCGGATTTTGAAATCGTAACTTTAAGCGATTGTACCAAAGATCCAACCATCGGATTTTCCTAGAACTGGAACCTTTGGGTCCGTTTTGAAAAGATCTTTCCAATGATATAAAATTTGTAAAGATCCAACGGTTAGGTTTTCAGATATGTGGAAATCAAATCTGAAGAAAAACAGCGCCATGGCCGCGTTATGGCCTGAAGCGTCATTTAAATAAATGGGCTATTTTTAAATAAATAAAAATAGCGATAAATCATTATAAAATATTATAAACGATTTGAAATGGAAATACCAAATTTACTTGGTTTATTGGATATTTGATGGTTGAATGTGTTTGACATGAAAATTACATTAATAAACTGAATTACGGGTGTCAAATAATTTAACCATGGAAATGAATTGATTTGAACTCTAAATATACGTGAATTATTTGAAAAGGCCGAGTTAAATCTCATTTCAAATAATTTGTCGACGATTAGAAGTCGAAGATATGAAGACGGTGCAAGATCGATGATCTTCACATCGAATAGATGGCTACTGATCCCTTTGATGGGAGTTTCTGCCCTGAAGGGCTTACAGTGGTGGTTGTCCGGACGTACTTGTTGATCGTTCGGATGTGCGAGGGCCTCTCTCCTGTAATGGACATACGGGACGAGGAATAAGGTGCCTCTTGTTTCATTCAGACCCAGAACGGCCTTGTAAACGGATGTGTGTCTGACGTTGTAGTTGAAAACGTGGAATACAAAGATGTTGTGATCAAGTCTTTTGTTGAAAAGCAAAGTCTTGTGGTTGATGATCAAAGCTGGTCTTTAATATAGCTAGCTTTGTTTATAGCGTTGATACGCAGGCCTCACACCCCGGTATGAAATACAAATGGGAGAGGACTTCAGGGACGACATGCGTTTCCTTCTAGCTAGGAGTGGTGTCTGAGTTTTACACACCCGGACGTTTAACTTATGTAAATGATGGATAGCGAGGCGCCTTGGTTATATCGGTATCTGCGGAGCCGATGGATGGTTTAATGGATATACCGGCCAGTTTGATGCCCCATACGGCATTGAAACGCAGTGTTCAGGCATTTTAATCCACTCTGTGTGGACCAGCCCTAACGATCCAAGGGTCGATGCATTCTGATCCTGAGACATGGGCTAGAGTGTCTCGAAGCGGTAAGGATGATCCCTTGCCTTGGTTCATGACGGAAGTCTAATTTCCAAATACGATATCGTACGGTTATGATTGTAAACATATGTATGGCGACATGATATATGGTACCCATGCCATCTATGATTGATACTTATGATTGAAATTGTTTCTGAAACATATAAACACTAGTAATAATATCAAATGCTTTTGTTTTATACGTATCAAGCATATTTTGGTCATTATAAGGTAAAACTCTATCCTCCGGCTTGCGTTGCATTGTGTGATGGGACCTGAGTCTTATAATGGCCTCATTTTTGTAAAAAGCATTGCAATGTTTAAATGATTTACTTGCTTTAAGCACTGGCAATCCAATGGATTAAACCCGTTCCGCATTAGCGGCGTGGTCCTGTGATTGGCTGTAACAAGCCTGATTTTTGGGGGCCAATTTAAAAATTATTTTAAGTAATTTTAATGAGTTTTTGATATTTAAAATAGTTTATTTAAAATAATAATGATTGAAAGTTGATTTAAATCGAGGTTAGAATGAATAATTTAATTTTGATTATAAAAGGAATTAGAAATAACGCGGTAGTTTGAAAAGTCAAACTTGAACTTTGACTGACCGTACAGGATGCAAAATTTAACGAATTTTAGTGAAACCAAAAATTTTGGAATCTATTTAAAAATATTTTTCTGACGAATCCGAAAAATTGGAATTTCATAGCGGGAATCAAAAGTTATGTCAAAATTAAAATTTAGAAAGGTCGCTATGAAATATATAAAGGTCAAAAATGCTACTTTTTGCATACAAAGGAATTTGGACTCGAAACCACTTCCATTGAGTTCAGAATGATGTTTCTGCATTGAAAAACAGTAAACACTTATATATTTCGAGTTTCGGAAATTATTTGTTTAAAAATGTATTTTTAATATTAAATATATTGGCCTTAAAAATAGTCATTTTTCAAACAACCTCCGTTTTTGACGAAACCACCTTTGTTGGAACCGGAATGTCAAATTATAGATAGGTTTCAATTTTTAGAATTTTTCGAGTTAATATGTGAGCGTGGCAAACGAAAATGTGTTTTGACTATTTTTGTTAAATTTAAACGGCTTGAAAATAGCCGTTTTTCAAACGGTCTCAGAATTCGACGAAATTAGTCTCGTTGGAACCGTATCGTCAGTACGATGCCAAAAATATTTTTTTGGAATTTTCGGGGTCCGTAGGTGGCCCTGGTGTATTTAAATGTACGATAGAAATTAAATTATTAATTTAATATTGCAATTTTAATAAAAAAACGCAACAGACTTCGAAATTGGGCCACAAGACATAGCCCATTGCGTTCAGAAGGTGTCAAAACCTTAAGAACGACAGTAAGCATGCCCAATTCGGAGAAAGTCCGGATTTTCCCCTTTAAAACACGAATTACGAGATTAAATATTAAAATAATATAAAACAAAACCCTAATATCATGGCCGACACTGTTCATTACTGTTCGATGGCCAGAATTGCTCCAGAATTCAAACATCAATAACTTTTGATCCGCTCAATGAAATTCAACATATTATATACCAAATCGAAGCTCTTGGAGAGATCTACAGATCCATACGGTCAAAATCGGGTTTTGGTTCACGGATTTCACGAATTTCGAGCCTAAAGGCGGCACGGTCGAGGGCGTTTTCCAGCGTGATGGTGGGACTTCGAAGTGGCGACGCGCGATGGTGGTCCGGTGGTCCGTAGGCGGAGCGGTGGCGTGCCCTAGTTTTGCGGTATGGGTTCGGCCGAAGGAGAGAGGTAACGATGTAGGAGATGAAGTGTAATTATATAATATTTATTTATTTAATTATTTATTTAACTTATCTAATCTTTAAAATTCAATAACTTGTTCATACGAGGTCCGTTTTGCGAACCGTTTGTTGCGTTGGACTCGTCTTTCCGAGATCTATGCGATGACACCAACCACAGCTGAAACGGAGACAGTTGAAAAATCAGCCAATCAATGTGAGATTCTATTTTAAATTAGTTAAATTATCAAATGTTATTTAAATATTTGAATGGTGAATGAAGTAGATCTGTTTGTGCTGAAAATTGGATGATGTTTGATATGTTGTTGTAATGGATAATCATAGATTCATATGTATTATCATTTTTTTTATTTGTTGTCACTTTTATTTTATTCTAATTGATCTAGTTTATCAATTCACAATGAAATCATGATTTGCCACCTCTTATGTTATCACTCCCATTTTTTTTATTTGAATTGATCTGATTTATCAATTCAACATAGAAATAAAAATTTCATTTTTTTTTAGATGTTATGAAAAATGAGATCTTACGATATAAAAATAAAATTTCATTTTTTAGATGTAAGGAAAAATAAGAATTTACATCGTATAATAAAATAAAAATGACATTTTTATATGTAATTTAGATGTGATTTAGAACGATAAACTAAAATTTTCATTTTTATATGTAATTTACACTATATGTCAAAAATTACATTTTTCTATGTAATTGAAATATGAATTTTCATGGTATGATTAAAATTACATTTTTCTATGTAATTGAAATATGAAAAGCAAAGTTAATTAAGTTATGAAAAACAAAATTTAAATTTTTGTTAATTAATTTATGATAAGCAAAATTAACATTTTTGTTAAATACAACATGTTAGTGAAATGGAAAATGAACCTTTTTACCTATTAAAAGGGATTAGTTAAAAAGGACATTTTTGTCACTTTAGAAAAATGTGAAATAAAAATATTCATTTTTGGTAATTAAAAATGATAAGACTAAAATATTCATTTTTGGTAATTGGAAAGGATTACACCAGAATATTCATTATTCTACATCGTTATATGTTAAATTAGAAAATGGACATTATTTTCACCGCCGTTTGTTAAAAAAAACATTATTTATTTTGTCAATTTGTTCAATATTAAGATAAGTTATGAAAATTACATTTTTATGTAATACTATTTTATGAGAAGATTATGTTTATATTTTATTTTGTCAAATTAGGATAATTTGACATTTTAGTTATATAAAAAAATGTTCATTAGGATAAATTGATATTTTTATAAGATGTATATTAGAAATGAAAATGACATTGTAGTATAAGATGTAGTAGTAGAGAAAATTTACATTTTCATTATAAATGGTAGCAGTAGAGAAAATTAACATTTTCATTAGAAAATGTACATGAGAATAATAAGAAGAACATTTGTTTATAAAATGTTACATTGAGGATTAAAATAACATTTGGCTATAAAATGTGGTATCAGGATTAAAATAACATTTTTGTTAACAAATGTTACCTTAGTAATAAAAGAATACATTAAAGAGTTACCTTTTTATTTACAATTTAATTGTAAATAAAGGATTTCATTGTTATTTTAAATCAGTTTCAAAGTTTAGAATTGGAATAGAGAATTTCATTTTAATTTTTCAATTAGATGGAATGAAATAATGTTAGAATTTAAGAGGGACACTTTTGTTGTCATTTTATTTAAAATGAAAATGGTAAATTAAAGGGTAATATTTTATTGTCTTTTTATACACTAATAAAAGGAAAGTTTTAAAAACCACATTTTTATTGCTATTATTTACACAAATAAAAGGGGTAAATTAAAAAGTATTACTTTTGTTGACATTTATTATGCAATAAAAATAAAACAGTTGAAATATTGTATTTCTTCATTTTGTTAAACTAGAATTGTTGACAAAATAAAAATGACCTCTTTTAAATCATTTGGTTGAAATAGAATTGTCAACAAAATGTATATACCACTTTTATACCTTTTTGTTGAGATGGAATCTACATGTAAATATGATAACCAATTTTATTTTCATAACGTATATTGAAATTTATATGCAAAGGTAATAATCATTGTAACACCCCACCTCCGCTAGGGTCACTCACAAAGGGAATGCACTAGTTTTGGAGAGGTATTATCGAGATAACATCACAGAATTATCACAAGACAGAACATAAATAAATAATTAAGTAAACAGCGGAAGAAATTATGAGCAAAACAGAACTTCATTTCATTCGAAAATAAACCATGTCTTTTACAAACATTTCAAATAACTTCATTACAACTGTCTTGTAATAATAGTCAAAGAAGCAATAACTTAAAAACAGAAAAACAGCTTATTCCCCAAGTGCAGTAAAAAGAAGCAGCCATAGCAAACCGTACATGCTGAGCCAAAGCAAGTGATATCCAAGCTAAGAGCTAGTGTTTCCTCCCTGAGAACCTGGGGGGAAACGAAAGAAAAAGAGGCGAAAGGAAAAGGGTCAGTCATAAAGACTGAGTAAGTCCTAGTGACTTTCAGTGTAAAAACGGTTAAAACAACCTGTCATGTATGAACTGGAACTAAACTTAAGAATGGTGTCAAGGTGAACAAGATAGACTAAGTGAAACGACCCGCTACTTCCCCGTAAAGGAAAGCTTCGGATAGTTCGATGTTGAAATTCGTGATTATACAGATGTTGTTATGGAAATTTGAAAGATATATATTTATATCGTTATTTCCAATACGACATTTGTTAGTCGTAGGATTTGATATTGAATATAAGCCGATATATTTTCTATTCAGAGCCTTGTATTGAATATCGAATGTGATTTGGGTTTGTCGTGAATGGTGTTTTCACTAACACTGTTCTTGAACCCAGTTGAGAAAAGATTAAATCTTTTTGTTTAGATTTAACGAAGTGTACCAATTAAACGATATTTAATTGGAATTGAATTGGTATTGATTTTTCGGTTTATCGTGAACAGTGTTTTAAATAACACTTGTTCTTTAACCCGATAATTAATGGAAGGTGATTTTGGGTTTATCGTGAACCGTGTTTTAAATGACACTGATTCTTTAACCCAGTTAACGATTAAAACTAAGTGGAGTTTTAATGAATCTTTAATTAGATTGAAATGATCGAAAATGGAGTATCACCAGTTTTGCTCCAGGCGATAGTTAAATCTTTAATTAGATTTGAACGTGAAATGGTAATTGAATTTACCGATAACACCGTGGTGTTAGATATGAAGTATTACCAGTTTTACTTCATGGGATGAATAGGTTGGGATTGGGAAATAAAATAAATGATTACTTCGGTGTGGTTCGCTAATCCCGACTAGTTTGAATTGATATTCAAAGGAGATTAAAGAATAAATTTAAAGAATTTATCTTGGATAAAATTAATGGGAACTTTTCCCAAAGTATAGGAATATTCGAATAAAAGAATATTCTGAATTGGAATGAGGCGTATGTTGTGTTTGTGTAACACTTTTATAATATATACGCGAGTTATTCAGAAAGACCGGGTTTATCCCATTCTGAATAACTGATTCGACGTGGTGTCGAAGATGAAGACGGTGGTCGAAGACCGGAAGTCTTCACGTCGTTTGGGTGATAACTGATGATCTTGATTGGGCTGTACACCCAAGAAGATGGAAACAGTTGGTGATCGTCCAGACGTACTTGGAGATCGATGGATATGCGGGGTACTAGGTGCCTCCGGTTTCGTTCAGACCCAGAACGGACTTGTAAATGGACTGTGTGTCTGACATTGGATTTTAGTCCGTGTGGTTGATCCCTATTAAATATATATCTGTTTGGCGGCAGAGAATTTATTCTCTTGCTTAACGCCCTTCTCTGAGACGTACGAGCTCAGGGGTTATATATTGATGGATATCAAACGCATGGAGTGAATTGCCTGTGTGGCATGCCTGAGTGGCAATTGATCGAGGCTTCTGTTGAAAAGCAAAGTCTTGTGGTGATGATCAAAGCACAGCCTGTGTGGCACAGCTTTGTGTAACGTGAATTCGCGAGCCTCGCACCCCGGTTGTGAACCAAAAACGGGAGACGGACGTCAGGGAGGGCATGCGTTTCTTTCTAGCTAGAAGTGGCGTCAGTGGTTTTACACGCCCTGACGAGTTTGACTTATGTGGTTGTTGCTGTTGCGAGGCGCCTCGGTTATATCGGTTTCGGCCGAATGCATTCTGGTCGGCTGACGGACCAGACTTACACCCCATAGGGTGGGGAGACGTAGTGTTCAGGCATAATAATCCACATCGGTGGACCGGCCCTGAGGATCCAAGGCTTGCCTGCGCGCTTGCCTGAGGGGCGGGCTAGAGCGTCTCGAATCGGTTGAGGACTATCTTTTGCCTCGGTTCATAGACGGAAATCCAATTTCCAAATACGTGACATTTGCGGTTTTATTTGTAAACCTATATATGGCGACATGATATATGGTACCCATGCCGCCTATGATTGATACTTATGATTTGAAGTTGTTTTATACACTATGCACTTATTATAGTATCAAATGATTTCTTTTAAACGTATCAAGCATTCTTTGGCTGTTATAAGGGAAAACCCTATCCTCGACTGCGTTGCATTGTGTGATGGGACCTGGGTCTTATAACAGCTTCATTTTTCCTTATTTAGCATTGCGCTGTTGTTTTATGCACTGGTATTCTTGGGAGGAAACCCGTTCCGTGTTATACGGCGTGGTCCCTTGATTTACCGAACATTTAAAATAAAGATAACTGTTTTAGTTCTCACACCAGTCACATGACTGACCTGGAGTTTATTGTTTTAACCTAAACTCTGGGTGCCCCTATTTTGACACGGGCAGCTAGTAGTTTCGGTTTTGCAGATTTATATTCACAGGATCCTGGTTTACAGCTGGAACGATATCCGGAAAGCTTTGTATCCGTATATCTCTTTCTAGTTGTGTATTGTATTATTTTCCGCTGCTATGTATTTAAATGTAATTTAAATCTCTGATATTTCTGTGTAATATTTATTCATGTATACTCTGTATATTCTTGTAATCTGATGCATTGTTGTTATATACAGTGAAACGTTCTTTTATATGAGTTCTGTTGTGGTTTGTTCTCGAACTATCCGAAGCTTTCCTTTACGGGGAAGTAGCGGGTCGTTTCACTAAGGTGATCAGGATAAGTCAACACAAGTCAAGTAAAGCATCACATGTTCAAGATTCGCTGCATCGACTGTACTAGTATACTAAGCCCATGTCACAAGTTAATCACGAAATAAATCCCACGGCCTAATATCATGAAATGACCCTGAAACGGGGCCTGTCCCAAGTACGGGGTCCTACGGAGCGATTATCTAGTCGATCGGCTCCCTACAAGTTCTTGCTCGTCAAGTGTCCGTTTCATACGGCTAATCACGAATGTAGTCACCTGTGCTGGGTCCACCTTCGGGTGTATCAGCCCTAGGGTGTCAACCCCTGACACGATTCAAGATGCACAGATAAATCTCCGGATACCCAGTGCCTGCCCCGGAATACGTGCACGACCGTAGTCCACCGAACCTACACTGGCATACCCCACTGCCGTCGTTCACCTCTTACAATCAGCCCAGTAATCGTGCCCCACCCGGCCTAGCCCCAGGGTACCTTGATACATCTAGAGGGTTACAGCTGAAAAGGGTCGTGTCTAGGGTTTCGCCTAACAGATTAGGTCATGTAATTCGTGACCTAACCCTGCCTAACCGATTAAGTCATGTAATTCGTGACTTAATCCTTTTCCAGTCTAGTCATGTCAAGATGGTTAAGTATGTCATTTAAATTCGTGACTTAACCCGCCTACGTGTCATGTCAAGTTGGCTAAGTGTTGTCGTTTCAAGTTCATGACTTAGCCCTACAAATCATGTTCAAGTTGGTTAAGTTATCTTTCATGTTCATGACTTAACCCTAATTGGCATTAATTGATTTGTTAATACACTGAACCACTCACATTGGATCCTATTGTTTGTAGCCACTGGATTTGTCGGGCGGTTCCGGGCAGGTTTACGCTACGAACTCAACCCAACCTCGGGTTTCAAGCGCGATGTGACCAACTACCCACATCGGATCCTATTGTTTGTAGCAACTGGATTTGTCGGGCGGTTCCGGGCAGATTTACACTACAAACTCAACCCAACCTCGAGTTGTCCACTTTCTTGTTTTCTAAAGTCATGCCCATGTTCTTATCAGATTCGTGCTATTTTCATAGCATGTTCATATGTCAATTTCGTGCCCAACTAAGGCATGTTTCATGTCAAGTTATGGCATGTTCAAGTCAAGTTTTCGTGCCATAGTTCATGTTCTACTTATGCCAAATTTCACGGTTTATGATTATAATCAATTCAAGTTTTGCCTATTCTACCCAATCGTATCCCCAACGTATATAAACGTACTTCGTTCGCAAGCATAAACAATTCAAGAGATAAAGGGGAATAACACCAAACATGTGATAGGCATACGTGACAATTCCAACATCACTTGCATAATAAACAGGTTATAACATATCACATGGTTTCAATACTAGCATGATGATAACTTGGCATAGTAATGTTTCCAACTTAGTTTAACATGATGATTTCAACCTTACATCATAGGCATAATAATCATTGCGGGCATAATAATAATTTTATTACAAACATGAAACATTAAAGGCATGGTAATTCTAATAGGCATAGTGGATTCCAGTTTAGCATTTCTAACATAATGATTCTCATCTAGCATTATAAACATAATGATTCCAACTTTTTATCATAACCTAGCGATTCCCAATTTGTCATTAACATGATAGGTATATTAACATCACAGGCATAGTTTCATTAACATCATAGACATGGTTTAATTAGCATCATAGGCATGGTTTAATCAACATAAAGATTTCAATAAACATAGTGATTCCATGGACATGTATTAGTCCAACTTGCCATACAATTTAAGCCCAAGTGATTCATAACAACATCAAAATCATGATAAGTTTAACTTGCAACATTAACAAAGAAATATTCCCAAATTATGATTCAAAGTTAAACAATATAAACATGGATTAATAATAGTTCCTAAATCCGGTTTCAATTCATAGCATGTCCATGTTATTTTAGCGTTTTTGCCTAAAAAGTGACATAGAACTTACAATATGAAGCAAGTAATCCAAATCAAAACTTTAAATCAAATAGCCCCAAATCCGTTGTCTAAAGCGTCGTAGTTGTTGTAGCTTCTAGTTGTAGCCTTCAAGAATCATCCTTCGTCTTCTTTAATTTTGTTCTTTGTATTTTTAATTTAGAGTTCTAGGTTTAATGGCGGCTGCATGAGTGCTAAAATGAAATAGTATGATTTAGGCTAGGTCTTAGGGTCTTTTTATAGTTGTAGGCAATTGATTTCAGCCTTTAGATTAACCCTAGAATAGGTCTGAGCCATCCAAAATCGTCACAAGCCCCCAAAAAAGACCCAGGAGCCAAAACAGGTGCACCAGGCCGACCTGGCCGGCCAGGGAGGTCGACCCCCAGGTCGAAACCCAGGTCGACTCCCCAGTCGACCTGGGGGGAGGTCGACACACAGGTCGACCCCCAGGTCGACTCTAGTGTCGACCTGGTTGGGGGGGAGGGGAGGTCGACCCTAGTTTCGACCCCCCTGTCGACCTGTCTGGGCGGGATTTTTCCCGCCTACCCTGAATTCTGAAAATTTGAATCTGTTTTTGAATTTGAATTTTTCGTGAAACTTTGCGAGGCCATATCTTGATCATACGGACTCCGATTTACGAAATTTCGGACTCTATTTCGCGTATTTTTCCGAGACGAACGCAATGGCGCAACCCGTTTTCCCTGATTCAGATTTTTAACATTTAATTCTGCCTTGATTCTTGTCTTAACATGTTGTTAAAATTCGGGTTGTTACATTCTCCCCTCCTTTAAGGATTTCGTCCCCGATATCTCCAAGTTAGGAAGAACGCATCCTACCATCCATCATCCATCTACTCAAAACATCATCCACAAGCAACCATGGTCCTTAAAAGACTTCTAATGTTTTATGAACACATGCAAAGAGTGTGTGTATATGTTCCTTAGCTAATGCTAATGATCAGGCCTGATGGATCTTCTAAATGCAAAATATGTTTAGTGAAATGAATCCAATATGTATGCAAAATTTTCTTATTATAATTCATAATTTCTACATGAGTGCACAAACATTCAATCATATGCAACAACCAGATGATAGCACAACCAAGTTTCCAAAATAAACACTCATGCATATGCAAGTATGAAACTATGACTGAGCCGATCTAGTGCCTAATGTGTATTCATGCATCCACGAGCAACCACTTGCGACCACTTGCAACCATTTCGCAATCATAACATGTTTCAATTACATGTTTACATCCAAAAAGATTCTACCTATGGTTCTCAAGATAGGATCGAGGAGATAACAAGATAAAACAAAGCGTCTAGAAAAAGAAGTTAACGATGTACCCCCAGAAGGTCCGGTCTGCTTTTTAGGGCGGTCCTTGCTGATGTGTCCAGTCTCCCCACAATGAAAACATTCACCTTGCTTTCTCTTCCTTTTTCTACAGTCCTTGGGTATGTGCCCTTCCGTACCACAGAAATTGCATTTCCTTTTATCACGTGAGTTGTCGTTCTTGCCTCCTTTCTCGGGGTCTACCTTCTTATTCTGAGAATCGTTGGGCTTAACCACTTTCTTGCCCTTCTTATCTGCCTCATACAGTAGGGCCATATCCACCAAGCTTTCAAAGGTCGCCCCCATGGGCACATGAGTCATGGCCAAACCATGTAGTGGCTCGTTCAAGCCTCGTGCAAAACGTAGCGCCTTTTTCTGAGGAGTGTTGACTAACTCTAATCCGAAGCGAGCAAGCTTATTGAAACGGTTCACGTATTCTTTAACTGTCATATTTCCTTGTTTAAGGGCCAGAAACCGTTCCATTTGGAGACTCTCCTCTGCCGATGACAAGAACTTAAGCCCAAATCTCCCTCTAAAGTCCGCCCAAGTCTCAATGGGCCTAGTAGCGTTGGTGACTTCCCACCAATAAGAAGCTTCCTCTTTCGTGAGCCACGCCGCCAACTGTACTTTCCTATTGTTCTCTACCTCAAAGATAACAAACAAGTCTACGGTTTCCTTCAACCAATTCCATGCCTCAATAAAAGTCTCAATTCCTAAGAAATCCTTTCCGCCCATGGCCTTAAAGTCCTTGCATATCTTTGAAAAAGCGGTTTCTCGCGGAGGTTGAGGAGGATGAGGAGGATTGGCTGGGCCTGTCACATTAGCCCGAGCCTCAAGGAAACGACGGAACTATGTGGGTATATTGACACCCTCAGGAAGATTAAGATCGTCGGCCATGATAAGCTGAAAATGAAAAAGGAAAAGATTCAAACGAGGAAACAAAGATAGTGCTAATGGCTTTTTTAGGAAATAGCCTTTTGAAATAAACCAACTTTTCTTGAAAAGTGCTTCTTTGTAAATGGTTTTGAAAAAAAATTCAAAAGGTTTTCAAAACTTTTGCCCAGTCTTGGTAACCTTCTGCTCTGATACCAAGTGTAACACCCCACCTCCGCTAGGGTCACTCACAAAGGGAATGCACTAGTTTTGGAGAGGTATTATCGAGATAACATCACAGAATTATCACAAGACAGAACATAAATAAATAATTAAGTAAACAGCGGAAGAATTTATGAGCAAAACAGAACTTCATTTCATTCGAAAATAAACCATGTCTTTTACAAACATTTCAAATAACTTCATTACAACTATCTTGTAATAATAGCCAAAGAAGCAATAACTTAAAAACAGAAAAACAGCTTATTCCCCAAGTGCAGTAAAAAGAAGCAGCCATAGCAAACCGTACATGCTGAGCTAAAGCAAGTGATATCCAAGCTAAGAGCTAGTGTTTCCTCCCTGAGAACCTGGGGGGGGGGGGAACGAAAGAAAAAGAGGCGAAAGGAAAAGGGTCAGTCATAAAGACTGAGTAAGTCCTAGTGACTTTCAGTGTAAAAAACGGTTAAAACAACCTGTCATGTATGAACTGGAACTAAACTTAAGAATGGTGTCAAGGTGAACAAGATAGACTAAGGTGATCAGGATAAGTCAAGACAAGTCAAGTAAAGCATTACATGTTCAAGATTCGCTGCATCGACTGTACTAGTATACTAAGCCCATGTCACAAGTTAATCACGAAATAAATCCCACGGCCCAATATCATGAAATGACCCTGAAACGGGGTCTGTCCCAAGTACGGGGTCCTACGGAGCGATTATCTAGTCGATCGGCTCCCTACAAGTTCTAGCTCGTCAAGTGTCCGTGTCATACGGCTAATCACGAATGTAGTCACCTGTGCTGGGTCCACCTTCGGGTGTATCAACCCTAGGGTGTCAACCCCTGACACGATTCAAGATGTACAGATAAATCTACGGATACCCAGTGCCTGCCCCTGAATACGTGCACGACCGTAGTCCACCGAACCTACACTGGCATACCCCACTGCCGTCGTTCACCTCTTACAATCAACCCAGTAATCGTGCCCCACCCGGCCTAGCCCCAGGGTACCTTGATACATCTAGAGGGTTACTGCTGAAAAGGGTCGTGTCTAGGGTTTCGCCTAACAGATTAGGTCATGTAATTCGTGACCTAACCCTGCCTAACCGATTAAGTCATGTAATTCGTGACTTAATCCTTTTCCAGTCTAGTCATGTCAAGATGGTTAAGTATGTCATTTAAATTCGTGACTTATCCCGCCTACGTGTCATGTCAAGTTGGCTAAGTGTTGTTGTTTCAAGTTCATGACTTAGCCCTACAAATCATGTTCAAGTTGGTTAAGTTATCTTTTCATATTCATGACTTAACCCTAATTGGCATTAATTGATTTGTTAATACACTGAACCACTCACATTGGATCCTATTGTTCGTAGCCACTGGATTTGTCGGGCGGTTCCGGGCAGGTTTACGCTATGAACTCAACCCAACCTCGGGTTTCAAGCGCGATGTGACCAACTACCCACATCGGATACTATTGTTTGTAGCAACTGGATTTGCCGGGCGGTTCCGGGCAGATTTACACTACAAACTCAACCCAACCTCGAGTTGTCCACTTTCTTGTTTTCTAAAGTCATGCCCATGTTCTTATCAGATTCGTGCTATTTTCATAGCATGTTCATATGTCAATTTCGTGCCCAACTAAGGCATGTTTCAAGTCAAGTTATGGCATGTTCAAGTCAAGTTTTCGTGCCATATTTCATGTTCTACTTATGCCAAATTTCACGGTTTATGATTATAATCAATTCAAGTTTTGCCTATTCTACCCAATCGTATCCCCAACGTATATAAACGTACTTCGTTCGCAAGCATAAACAATTCAAGAGATAAAGGGGAATAACACCAAACATGTGATAGGCATACGTGACAATTCCAACATCACTTGCATAATAAACAGGTTATAACATATCACATGGTTTCAATACTAGCATGATGATAACTTGGCATAGTAATGTTTCCAACTTAGTTTAACATGATGATTTCAACCTTACATCATAGGCATAATAATCATTGCGGGCATAATAATAATTTTATTACAAACATGAAACATTAAAGGCATGGTAATTCTAATAGGCATAGTGGATTCCAATTTAGCATTTCTAACATAATGATTCTCATCTAGCATTATAAACATAATGATTCCAACTTTTCATCATAACCTAGCGATTCCTAATTTGTCATTAACATGATAGGTATATTAACATCACAGGCATAGTTTCATTAACATCATAGACATGGTTTAATTAGCATCATAGGCATGGTTTAATCAACATAAAGATTTCAATAAACATAGTGATTCCATGGACATGTATTAGTCCAACTTGCCATACAATTTAATCCCAAGTGATTCATAACAACATCAAAATCATGATAAGTTTAACTTGCAACATTAACATAGCAATATTCCCAAATTATGATTCAAAGTTAAACAATATAAACATGGATTAATAATAGTTCCTAAATCCTGTTTCAATTCATAGCATGTCCATGTTATTTCAGCGTTTTTGCCTAAAAAGTGACATAGAACTTACAATATGAAGCAAGCAATCCAAATCAAAACTTTAAATCAAATAGCCCCAAATTCGTTGTCTAAAGCGTCGTAGTTGTTGTAGCTTCTAGTTGTAGCCTTCAAGAATCATCCTTCGTCTTCTTTAATTTTGTTCTTTGTATTTTTAATTTAGAGTTCTAGGTTTAATGGCGGCTGCATGAGTGCTAAAATGAAATAGTATGATTTAGGCTAGGTCTTAGGGTCTTTTTATAGTTGTAGGCAATTGATTTCAGCCTTTAGATTAACCCTAGAATAGGTCTGAGCCATCCAAAATCGTCACAAGCCCCCAAAAAAGACCCAGGAGCCAAAACAGGTGCACCAGGCCGACCTGGCCGGCCAGGGAGGTCGACCCCCAGGTCGAAACCCAGGTCGACTCCCCAGTCGACCTGGGGGGAGGTCGACACACAGGTCGACCCCCAGGTCGACTCTAGTGTCGACCTGGTTGGGGGGGAGGGGAGGTCGACCCTAGTGTCGACCCCCCTGTCGACCTGTCTGGGCGGGATTTTTCCCGCCTACCCTGAATTCTGAAAATTTGAATCTGTTTTTGAATTTGAATTTTTCGTGAAACTTTGCGAGGCCATATCTTGATCATACGGACTCCGATTTACGAAATTTCGGACTCTATTTCGCGTATTTTTCCGAGACGAACGCAATGGCGCAACCCGTTTTCCCTGATTCAGATTTTTAACATTTAATTCTGCCTTGATTCTTGTCTTAACATGTTGTTAAAATTCGGGTTGTTACATTCTCCCCTCCTTTAAGGATTTCGTCCCCGAAATCTCCAAGTTAGGAAGAACGCATCCTACCATCCATCATCCATCTACTCAAAACATCATCCACAAGCAACCATGGTCCTTAAAAGACTTCTAATGTTTTATGAACACATGCAAAGAGTGTGTGTATATGTTCCTTAGCTAATGCTAATGATCAGGCCTGATTGATCTTCTAAATGCAAAATATGTTTAGTGAAATGAATCCAATATGTATGCAAAATTTTCTTATTATAATTCATAATTTCTACATGAGTGCACAAACATTCAATCATATGCAACAACCAGATGATAGCACAACCAAGTTTCCAAAATAAACACTCATGCATATGCAAGTATGAAACTATGACTGAGCCGATCTAGTGCCTAATGTGTATTCATGCATCCACGAGCAACCACTTGCGACCACTTGCAACCATTTCGCAATCATAACATGTTTCAATTACATGTTTACATCCAAAAAGATTCTACCTATGGTTCTCAAGATAGGATCGAGGAGATAACAAGATAAAACAAAGCGTCTAGAAAAAGAAGTTAACGATGTACCCCCAGAAGGTCCGGTCTGCTTTTTAGGGCAGTCCTTGCTGATGTGTCCAGTCTCCCCACAATGAAAACATTCACCTTGCTTTCTCTTTCTTTTTCTACAGTCCTTGGGTATGTGCCCTTCCGTACCACAGAAATTGCATTTCCTTTTATCACGTGAGTTGTCGTTCTTGCCTCCTTTCTCGGGGTCTACCTTCTTATTCTGAGAATCATTGGGCTTAACCACTTTCTTGCCCTTCTTATCTGCCTCATACAGTAGGGCCATATCCACCAAGCTTTCAAAGGTCGCCCCCATGGGCACATGAGTCATGGCCAAACCATGTAGTGGCTCGTTCAAGCCTCGTGCAAAACGTAGCGCCTTTTTCTGAGGAGTGTTGACTAACTCTAATCCGAAGCGAGCAAGCTGATTGAAACGGGTCACGTATTCTTTAACTGTCATATTTCCTTGTTTAAGGGCCAGAAACCGTTCCATTTGGAGACTCTCCTCTGCCGATGACAAGAACTTAAGCCCAAATCTCCCTCTAAAGTCCGCCCAAGTCTCAATGGGCCTAGTAGCGTTGGTGACTTCCCACCAATAAGAAGCTTCCTCTTTCGTGAGCCACGCCGCCAACTGTACTTTCCTATTGTCCTCTACCTCAAAGATAACAAACAAGTCTTCGGTTTCCTTCAACCAATTCCATCCCTCAATAAAAGTCTCAATTCCTAAGAAATCCTTTCCGCCCATGGCCTTAAAGTCCTTGCATATCTTTGAAAAAGCGGTTTCTCGCGGAGGTTGAGGAGGATGAGGAGGATTGGCTGGGCCTGTCACATTAGCCCGAGCCTCAAGGAAACGACGGAACTATGTGGGTATATTGACACCCTCAGGAAGATTAAGATCGTCGGCCATGATAAGCTGAAAATGAAAAAGGAAAAGATTCAAACGAGGAAACAAAGATAGTGCTAATGGCTTTTTTAGGAAATAGCCTTTTGAAATAAACCAACTTTTCTTGAAAAGTGCTTCTTTGTAAATGGTTTTGAAAAAAAATTCAAAAGGTTTTCAAAACTTTTGCCCAGTCTTGGTAACCTTCTGCTCTGATACCAAGTGTAACACCCCACCTCCGCTAGGGTCACTCACAAAGGGAATGCACTAGTTTTGGAGAGGTATTATCGAGATAACATCACAGAATTATCACAAGACAGAACATAAATAAATAATTAAGTAAACAGCGGAAGAATTTATGAGCAAAACAGAACTTCATTTCATTCGAAAATAAACCATGTCTTTTACAAACATTTCAAATAACTTCATTACAACTATCTTGTAATAATAGCCAAAGAAGCAATAACTTAAAAACAGAAAAACAGCTTATTCCCCAAGTGCAGTAAAAAGAAGCAGCCATAGCAAACCGTACATGCTGAGCTAAAGCAAGTGATATCCAAGCTAAGAGCTAGTGTTTCCTCCCTGAGAACCTGGGGGAGGGGGGAACGAAAGAAAAAGAGGCGAAAGGAAAAGGGTCAGTCATAAAGACTGAGTAAGTCCTAGTGACTTTCAGTGTAAAAAACGGTTAAAACAACCTGTCATGTATGAACTGGAACTAAACTTAAGAATGGTGTCAAGGTGAACAAGATAGACTAAGGTGATCAGGATAAGTCAAGACAAGTCAAGTAAAGCATTACATGTTCAAGATTCGCTGCATCGACTGTACTAGTATACTAAGCCCATGTCACAAGTTAATCACGAAATAAATCCCACGGCCCAATATCATGAAATGACCCTGAAACGGGGTCTGTCCCAAGTACGGGGTCCTACGGAGCGATTATCTAGTCGATCGGCTCCCTACAAGTTCTAGCTCGTCAAGTGTCCGTGTCATACGGCTAATCACGAATGTAGTCACCTGTGCTGGGTCCACCTTCGGGTGTATCAACCCTAGGGTGTCAACCCCTGACACGATTCAAGATGTACAGATAAATCTACGGATACCCAGTGCCTGCCCCAGAATACGTGCACGACCGTAGTCCACCGAACCTACACTGGCATACCCCACTGCCGTCGTTCACCTCTTACAATCAACCCAGTAATTGTGCCCCACCCGGCCTAGCCCCAGGGTACCTTGATACATCTAGAGGGTTACTGCTGAAAAGGGTCGTGTCTAGGGTTTCGCCTAACAGATTAGGTCATGTAATTCGTGACCTAACCCTGCCTAACCGATTAAGTCATGTAATTCGTGACTTAATCCTTTTCCAGTCTAGTCATGTCAAGATGGTTAAGTATGTCATTTAAATTCGTGACTTATCCCGCCTACGTGTCATGTCAAGTTGGCTAAGTGTTGTCGTTTCAAGTTCATGACTTAGCCCTACAAATCATGTTCAAGTTGGTTAAGTTATCTTTTCATGTTCATGACTTAACCCTAATTGGCATTAATTGATTTGTTAATACACTGAACCACTCACATTGGATCCTATTGTTCGTAGCCACTGGATTTGTCGGGCGGTTCCGGGCAGGTTTACGCTACGAACTCAACCCAACCTCGGGTTTCAAGCGCGATGTGACCAACTACCCACATCGGATACTATTGTTTGTAGCAACTGGATTTGCCGGGCGGTTCCGGGCAGATTTACACTACAAACTCAACCCAACCTCGAGTTGTCCACTTTCTTGTTTTCTAAAGTCATGCCCATGTTCTTATCAGATTCGTGCTATTTTCATAGCATGTTCATATGTCAATTTCGTGCCCAACTAAGGCATGTTTCAAGTCAAGTTATGGCATGTTCAAGTCAAGTTTTCGTGCCATATTTCATGTTCTACTTATGCCAAATTTCACGGTTTATGATTATAATCAATTCAAGTTTTGCCTATTCTACCCAATCGTATCCCCAACGTATATAAACGTACTTCGTTCGCAAGCATAAACAATTCAAGAGATAAAGGGGAATAACACCAAACATGTGATAGGCATACGTGACAATTCCAACATCACTTGCATAATAAACAGGTTATAACATATCACATGGTTTCAATACTAGCATGATGATAACTTGGCATAGTAATGTTTCCAACTTAGTTTAACATGATGATTTCAACCTTACATCATAGGCATAATAATCATTGCGGGCATAATAATAATTTTATTACAAACATGAAACATTAAAGGCATGGTAATTCTAATAGGCATAGTGGATTCCAATTTAGCATTTCTAACATAATGATTCTCATCTAGCATTATAAACATAATGATTCCAACTTTTCATCATAACCTAGCGATTCCTAATTTGTCATTAACATGATAGGTATATTAACATCACAGGCATAGTTTCATTAACATCATAGACATGGTTTAATTAGCATCATAGGCATGGTTTAATCAACATAAAGATTTCAATAAACATAGTGATTCCATGGACATGTATTAGTCCAACTTGCCATACAATTTAATCCCAAGTGATTCATAACAACATCAAAATCATGATAAGTTTAACTTGCAACATTAACATAGCAATATTCCCAAATTATGATTCAAAGTTAAACAATATAAACATGGATTAATAATAGTTCCTAAATCCTGTTTCAATTCATAGCATGTCCATGTTATTTCAGCGTTTTTGCCTAAAAAGTGACATAGAACTTACAATATGAAGCAAGCAATCCAAATCAAAACTTTAAATCAAATAGCCCCAAATTCGTTGTCTAAAGCGTCGTAGTTGTTGTAGCTTCTAGTTGTAGCCTTCAAGAATCATCCTTCGTCTTCTTTAATTTTGTTCTTTGTATTTTTAATTTAGAGTTCTAGGTTTAATGGCGGCTGCATGAGTGCTAAAATGAAATAGTATGATTTAGGCTAGGTCTTAGGGTCTTTTTATAGTTGTAGGCAATTGATTTCAGCCTTTAGATTAACCCTAGAATAGGTCTGAGCCATCCAAAATCGTCACAAGCCCCCAAAAAAGACCCAGGAGCCAAAACAGGTGCACCAGGCCGACCTGGCCGGCCAGGGAGGTCGACCCCCAGGTCGAAACCCAGGTCGACTCCCCAGTCGACCTGGGGGGAGGTCGACACACAGGTCGACCCCCAGGTCGACTCTAGTGTCGACCTGGTTGGGGGGGAGGGGAGGTCGACCCTAGTGTCGACCCCCCTGTCGACCTGTCTGGGCGGGATTTTTCCCGCCTACCCTGAATTCTGAAAATTTGAATCTGTTTTTGAATTTGAATTTTTCGTGAAACTTTGCGAGGCCATATCTTGATCATACGGACTCCGATTTACGAAATTTCGGACTCTATTTCGCGTATTTTTCCGAGACGAACGCAATGGCGCAACCCGTTTTCCCTGATTCAGATTTTTAACATTTAATTCTGCCTTGATTCTTGTCTTAACATGTTGTTAAAATTCGGGTTGTTACATTCTCCCCTCCTTTAAGGATTTCGTCCCCGAAATCTCCAAGTTAGGAAGAACGCATCCTACCATCCATCATCCATCTACTCAAAACATCATCCACAAGCAACCATGGTCCTTAAAAGACTTCTAATGTTTTATGAACACATGCAAAGAGTGTGTGTATATGTTCCTTAGCTAATGCTAATGATCAGGCCTGATTGATCTTCTAAATGCAAAATATGTTTAGTGAAATGAATCCAATATGTATGCAAAATTTTCTTATTATAATTCATAATTTCTACATGAGTGCACAAACATTCAATCATATGCAACAACCAGATGATAGCACAACCAAGTTTCCAAAATAAACACTCATGCATATGCAAGTATGAAACTATGACTGAGCCGATCTAGTGCCTAATGTGTATTCATGCATCCACGAGCAACCACTTGCGACCACTTGCAACCATTTCGCAATCATAACATGTTTCAATTACATGTTTACATCCAAAAAGATTCTACCTATGGTTCTCAAGATAGGATCGAGGAGATAACAAGATAAAACAAAGCATCTAGAAAAAGAAGTTAACGATGTACCCCCAGAAGGTCCGGTCTGCTTTTTAGGGCAGTCCTTGCTGATGTGTCCAGTCTCCCCACAATGAAAACATTCACCTTGCTTTCTCTTCCTTTTTCTACAGTCCTTGGGTATGTGCCCTTCCGTACCACAGAAATTGCATTTCCTTTTATCACGTGAGTTGTCGTTCTTGCCTCCTTTCTCGGGGTCTACCTTCTTATTCTGAGAATCGTTGGGCTTAACCACTTTCTTGCCCTTCTTATCTGCCTCATACAGTAGGGCCATATCCACCAAGCTTTCAAAGGTCGCCCCCATGGGCACATGAGTCATGGCCAAACCATGTAGTGGCTCGTTCAAGCCTCGTGCAAAACGTAGCGCCTTTTTCTGAGGAGTGTTGACTAACTCTAATCCGAAGCGAGCAAGCTGATTGAAACGGTTCACGTATTCTTTAACTGTCATATTTCCTTGTTTAAGGGCCAGAAACCGTTCCATTTGGAGACTCTCCTCTGCCGATGACAAGAACTTAAGCCCAAATCTCCCTCTAAAGTCCGCCCAAGTCTCAATGGGCCTAGTAGCGTTGGTGACTTCCCACCAATAAGAAGCTTCCTCTTTCGTGAGCCACGCCGCCAACTGTACTTTCCTATTGTCCTCTACCTCAAAGATAACAAACAAGTCTTCGGTTTCCTTCAACCAATTCCATCCCTCAATAAAAGTCTCAATTCCTAAGAAATCCTTTCCGCCCATGGCCTTAAAGTCCTTGCATATCTTTGAAAAAGCGGTTTCTCGCGGAGGTTGAGGAGGATGAGGAGGATTGGCTGGGCCTGTCACATTAGCCCGAGCCTCAAGGAAACGACGGAACTATGTGGGTATATTGACACCCTCAGGAAGATTAAGATCGTCGGCCATGATAAGCTGAAAATGAAAAAGGAAAAGATTCAAACGAGGAAACAAAGATAGTGCTAATGGCTTTTTTAGGAAATAGCCTTTTGAAATAAACCAACTTTTCTTGAAAAGTGCTTCTTTGTAAATGGTTTTGAAAAAAAATTCAAAAGGTTTTCAAAACTTTTGCCCAGTCTTGGTAACCTTCTGCTCTGATACCAAGTGTAACACCCCACCTCCGCTAGGGTCACTCACAAAGGGAATGCACTAGTTTTGGAGAGGTATTATCGAGATAACATCACAGAATTATCACAAGACAGAACATAAATAAATAATTAAGTAAACAGCGGAAGAATTTATGAGCAAAACAGAACTTCATTTCATTCGAAAATAAACCATGTCTTTTACAAACATTTCAAATAACTTCATTACAACTATCTTGTAATAATAGCCAAAGAAGCAATAACTTAAAAACAGAAAAACAGCTTATTCCCCAAGTGCAGTAAAAAGAAGCAGCCATAGCAAACCGTACATGCTGAGCTAAAGCAAGTGATATCCAAGCTAAGAGCTAGTGTTTCCTCCCTGAGAACCTGGGGGAGGGGGGAACGAAAGAAAAAGAGGCGAAAGGAAAAGGGTCAGTCATAAAGACTGAGTAAGTCCTAGTGACTTTCAGTGTAAAAAACGGTTAAAACAACCTGTCATGTATGAACTGGAACTAAACTTAAGAATGGTGTCAAGGTGAACAAGATAGACTAAGGTGATCAGGATAAGTCAAGACAAGTCAAGTAAAGCATTACATGTTCAAGATTCGCTGCATCGACTGTACTAGTATACTAAGCCCATGTCACAAGTTAATCACGAAATAAATCCCACGGCCCAATATCATGAAATGACCCTGAAACGGGGTCTGTCCCAAGTACGGGGTCCTACGGAGCGATTATCTAGTCGATCGGCTCCCTACAAGTTCTAGCTCGTCAAGTGTCCGTGTCATACGGCTAATCACGAATGTAGTCACCTGTGCTGGGTCCACCTTCGGATGTATCAACCCTAGGGTGTCAACCCCTGACACGATTCAAGATGTACAGATAAATCTACGGATACCCAGTGCCTGCCCCAGAATACGTGCACGACCGTAGTCCACCGAACCTACACTGGCATACCCCACTGCCGTCGTTCACCTCTTACAATCAACCCAGTAATCGTGCCCCACCCGGCCTAGCCCCAGGGTACCTTGATACATCTAGAGGGTTACTGCTGAAAAGGGTCGTGTCTAGGGTTTCGCCTAACAGATTAGGTCATGTAATTCGTGACCTAACCCTGCCTAACCGATTAAGTCATGTAATTCGTGACTTAATCCTTTTCCAGTCTAGTCATGTCAAGATGGTTAAGTATGTCATTTAAATTCGTGACTTATCCCGCCTACGTGTCATGTCAAGTTGGCTAAGTGTTGTCGTTTCAAGTTCATGACTTAGCCCTACAAATCATGTTCAAGTTGGTTAAGTTATCTTTTCATGTTCATGACTTAACCCTAATTGGCATTAATTGATTTGTTAATACACTGAACCACTCACATTGGATCCTATTGTTCGTAGCCACTGGATTTGTCGGGCGGTTCCGGGCAGGTTTACGCTACGAACTCAACCCAACCTCGGGTTTCAAGCGCGATGTGACCAACTACCCACATCGGATACTATTGTTTGTAGCAACTGGATTTGCCGGGCGGTTCCGGGCAGATTTACACTACAAACTCAACCCAACCTCGAGTTGTCCACTTTCTTGTTTTCTAAAGTCATGCCCATGTTCTTATCAGATTCGTGCTATTTTCATAGCATGTTCATATGTCAATTTCGTGCCCAACTAAGGCATGTTTCAAGTCAAGTTATGGCATGTTCAAGTCAAGTTTTCGTGCCATATTTCATGTTCTACTTATGCCAAATTTCACGGTTTATGATTATAATCAATTCAAGTTTTGCCTATTCTACCCAATCGTATCCCCAACGTATATAAACGTACTTCGTTCGCAAGCATAAACAATTCAAGAGATAAAGGGGAATAACACCAAACATGTGATAGGCATACGTGACAATTCCAACATCACTTGCATAATAAACAGGTTATAACATATCACATGGTTTCAATACTAGCATGATGATAACTTGGCATAGTAATGTTTCCAACTTAGTTTAACATGATGATTTCAACCTTACATCATAGGCATAATAATCATTGCGGGAATAATAATAATTTTATTACAAACATGAAACATTAAAGGCATGGTAATTCTAATAGGCATAGTGGATTCCAATTTAGCATTTCTAACATAATGATTCTCATCTAGCATTATAAACATAATGATTCCAACTTTTCATCATAACCTAGCGATTCCTAATTTGTCATTAACATGATAGGTATATTAACATCACAGGCATAGTTTCATTAACATCATAGACATGGTTTAATTAGCATCATAGGCATGGTTTAATCAACATAAAGATTTCAATAAACATAGTGATTCCATGGACATGTATTAGTCCAACTTGCCATACAATTTAATCCCAAGTGATTCATAACAACATCAAAATCATGATAAGTTTAACTTGCAACATTAACATAGCAATATTCCCAAATTATGATTCAAAGTTAAACAATATAAACATGGATTAATAATAGTTCCTAAATCCTGTTTCAATTCATAGCATGTCCATGTTATTTCAGCGTTTTTGCCTAAAAAGTGACATAGAACTTACAATATGAAGCAAGCAATCCAAATCAAAACTTTAAATCAAATAGCCCCAAATTCGTTGTCTAAAGCGTCGTAGTTGTTGTAGCTTCTAGTTGTAGCCTTCAAGAATCATCCTTCGTCTTCTTTAATTTTGTTCTTTGTATTTTTAATTTAGAGTTCTAGGTTTAATGGCGGCTGCATGAGTGCTAAAATGAAATAGTATGATTTAGGCTAGGTTTTAGGGTCTTTTTATAGTTGTAGGCAATTTATTTCAGCCTTTAGATTAACCCTAGAATAGGTCTGAGTCATCCAAAATCGTCACAAGCCCCCAAAAAAAGACCCAGGAGCCAAAACAGGTGCACCGGGCCGACAAGGCCGACCAGGGAGGTCGACCCCCAGGTCGACACCCAGGTCGACTCCCCAGTCGACCTGGGGGGAGGTCGACACACAGGTCTACCCCAGGTCGACTCTAGTGTCGACCTGGTTGGGGGGGGAGGTCGACCCTAGTGTCGACCCCCCTGTCGACCTGTCTGGGCGGGATTTTTCCCGCCTACCCTGAATTCTGAAAATTTGAATCTGTTTTTGAATTTGAATTTTTCGTGAAACTTTGCGAGGCCATATCGTGATCATACGGACTCCGATTTACGAAATTTCGGACTCTATTTCGCTTATTTTTCCGAGACGAACGCAATGGTGCAACTCGTTTTCCCTGATTCAGATATTTAACATTTAATTCTGCCTTGATTCTTGTCTTAACATGTTGTTAAAATTCGGGTTGTTACAATCATGTTTATTCGCATAATGAATAGTAGGATAAGTTTGCAATAATAATAATCATTTTAATTGTATATCATACGATTGAATTTATAGGCAAATATGAAACCATTTTATTTGCAAACTTACATTAGAATTGATGTTCTAATTATAAGAACATATTATTAGTCAAAACATATATTAGAATGTATAGAGAAATTATTCGAGCAAAATATATTTTTACTCGACATTAGAAATAAATGACATGTTTATTAACATCAACTTGTTAGTAGAATTTAAATTGGTTAAATCCATTAACCAATTATTTATTTGTATTTTTATATGAACTGTGTTGGCTGAAAACCCCACACGGGTATTGGGACGATATTTGAAATACACGAATCCCAATATTGAATTGTAGGTCCACCGATTGGTCGACAAGCTGCGATGAGCGTTATTATTTTATTTTAATGCTCACACAGTTGGAAATTGCACTCTGGATGTAAATAGATGTGAATGGATGATTTGATGAGTGTTTATCACTTATTGTCATATATATGAGATGTGTGAAATCCGTATAATTCAAATTATATGGTGCATGGTTGAGTCGCATTCCGATTTAGGTTTTCTTCTAAAAGAGAATATTTTACCTTTAAAATCTTTTTATATAAAGAATAATTTTTAATGATTATTTTAAAATATGTTTTATAGTAATGAATAAATATTTAAAGAGCAAATCTTTTATTTAAGATCGTTAACATTTCTAATTACATTTTATGATTGAAATAAAATGATTTGTGGGTTGGATTTATCGTGGACAGTGTTTTTAAACAACATTTGTCCTTTAATCCAATTTATATTGAAATTATTATTTGGAATTTATAAATCTATTTTATAGAAAAAAAAGCATTTTCTAAAAATCACGTTTTCCAATTTAATATATTAAATTGGAATTAAGCGGAAATTCGATTGGTAATAATCGAGATGGGCTTCTCTGAAAGAAGACCGATAATATATATGGAATTTAAGATGCCTTGCCGTAATTCCATTTATATTATTAGTACGATACAGAAATTTTATATCGATTATGTATTGAATTGATTTCTGTGGAATTCCATATTTTAGAAATTGATTTGAGGGTTTATCGTGAACTGTGTTTTAAAGGACACTAGTTCTTTAACCTGTTTAAGACAAGATTTATTCCTTAAAATAAATGACCTTGTAAGCATGATTTTTGATATCAAATCAAAATTAGAGTTCTAATAAATCCTTTAAAGAAGATTTAAGATTTTATTTTCAGAGTTTATCTTTGATAAAATTAATGAGAATCTTTTAATATGAATACCTTATTAAAAGAATACTCGGAGTTGGAATGCGGCGTAATGTGTGATTTTCCAATATTTGCTTTTTAATCACAAAATATGCGAATTATTCAGAAAGACCGGGTTTAACCCATTCTGAATAATCATCACGACGATCAAGAGTCGAAGATGAAGGTGGCAGTTGAAGACCAAAGGTTTTCATATCGTTGGGATGATGATGACTGGTGTCTTGAATTGGGACTGGCCTCCCAAGGCAAGGTATTTGGTAATGATCGTCCAAACGCATTTGGAGATCGACGGACACGTTGTTTCGTTCAGACCCAGAGCGGACTTGTAAATGGATTGTATGTCTGACATTGTATTCCTTTCTACTATATTTGTTGAACGCTACTGATTATATATTTCTGTTTGGTGGTGGAGAACTTATTCTCTACTTAACACCCTTCTCTAAGACGTATGAGCTTAGAGGTTGTATATATATTGGTAGATGATCAATGGTATGGTAAAGCCTGACAATGTGGCATGCTAAGATGCATATGATCAAGACTTTGTTGAAAAGCAGGCGTTGTGGTTGATGATCAAAGCACGGCCTGTTTAGGCATAGCATTGTGTATAGCGTGACTTCGCGAGCCTCACACACCGGCGGAGTCTAAAACGGGAGAAGGGAATGCAGGGAGAGCAACACGTTTCTTTCTAGCTAGAAGTGGTGTTTGGGCTTTAACACGGCCCGACATTTTACTTATGTGGATGATGGAATGAGGCGCCTCGGATGATAGGTCCTATAGGACTGGGAAACGTGTGTTCAGGAATAACTAATCTGCAACTCGTATGGTGGACCAGCCCTGCAGCTTTCCAAGGGTTCACTTCGGGGGATCCCGAGACATTAGCTAGAGTGTCTCGAATCGGTAAGGAGCTCCTCCCTAGCCTTGACTCATGATGGAAACTGTAATAACCCGGAAAATATAAACCAGTTTAAAATTTTTAAATTAGGTTATTACCAAAGAATTTGAATTGTTGAAATAGAATATTTCAATAAAATATAGAATTGGGTATAATATGGTAGTTTGAAATTTTGTATACAAACTTAGTCTGACTGTACCGGGTGGAAAATATAACGGATTTTAGCGAAACTGAAAATATTTAAATCTATTTATCAATACCTTTCTAACGAATCTGAAAAATCGAAATTTCATAACGGAAATCAAAAGTTATGGCCAAATGAATTTTCCGAAAGGTCGCTATATAGTATCTATAGCCCTTGAAAATTGAGATTTTGCATACGACCTCGGAATTCGACGAAACCACTTTTGTTGGGTCCAGGATGTCAAATTATTGCTAAGTTTCAAATTTCATAATTTTTGAAGCTAGTATGTGAGCGGGGCAAAACATAATGTGTTCGGTCAAATTCTGTTAAAATGGGTCGACCTAAAAATGGCCGTTTTGCAAACGAGCTCAGAATTCGACGAAACTGGTTTTGTTAGGACCATATCGTCAAAACAAAGCTAGATTTATTTTTCTGGAATTTTTCGATTCAGTTTGTGGCCCTGGCAAATTGAAATGTACGTTTAAATTAAATATCGAATGTTTTATATTTTTAATTTGAAAAATAACTGGCTGTAATAGTCGAAATGGCCAACGAAACATATCCCATTGTGTCTGGAATGGGGGTATTTAGCTAGGGGCGACAGTCGTTGGGTTTAAAAAGGAGTCCGGTTGCAAAAACACTATTTAAAAATTTCTATAAAGCTCCGGCCAATAGGAAATTTTCTTTTAAAAAAATAAATAAAAAAAACCTAAAACCCTAGCCGCCAGAGAAAGATTGGGCGATCCACGTTGCTCGAGACTTCTTCCCCTTTTTCCGACCACCTCAGGCGATTTCACCGCTGACCCCAGTTGAAGTTTTTGTTCGCCATAGTCCCCTCTCCACATCCAACCAACCCACGTCTCCTCCCATCGACTATCGATGCCGGAAATCGAGGAGGAAGGCGCGACCTTCTGAGCGCCGCCGCGACGAGCACAGACCACTGAACCACTCGCCACCACCGCCGTTCTGGAGGTGCTTCGTAGCTCTTCGACGCAGCGTAGCCTGATCGAAGCATAGAGGTACGGATCGACTGAAATTTTGAGACCTAGTTTCGAAGATTTTAAAAACCTTTCTGAAGAAAATTCTGTATTGAAAATAACACTTTTAAGTGTTGCAAAACTTTGAAAAATAATATCTTTTTCGTTCTTTAACGAAATTCAATGAAACAGGAGACACCATGACCGCAAGGAGGCTCTCTACATTCTAGAAGAAGCCGCGGATTTTTCTGACCTTCCTGCGATTTTTAGCACCGCAATAACCAATGTGAGGAATCTAAACTATTTGTGTGAATGAAATCGCGTTGTATAAATTATATAGGCAAAGTATAAATTATATATGCATTGTATACCTCATGTACATGTGTTGTATAAGTTATATTAGCGACGTATAAATTATACAAGCGTTGAATGAAACATATATGCTTTGAATTGTGATGAAATGCAAGTGAATTATTATATTATATATATATATATATATACTCCCCTCGTCCACAGACCATGGACGATATTTATTGCTTGTGATTGACGTGATATTATATGGTTTGACGAATGGTTGGAAATAATTGTTTGTGGTTGATATTCTGGTTGAAAAATACCTTTGTGGTTGAAAAATACCCTCTTGTGGTTGAAACAAAATAGAATAGGATTGTGGAATTGAAAATAAAACATGCCGCCTGCGTGCGAACTAGATGCATGATCCCCATTGTCAAAAACCGTGAGGTTTTAAGGTAGAGCGAGGAGCCGTACTAGGGACGGTCCCGGTTTTAACTACCCTGGCGTTATGCTGCCGAAATTTTCTGAAATATTTATGTGTTAGAATAATTTTCATTCGTTGAAATAAATTGCACAAACTATATAGAATATTCATGTGTTGAATTGCAATTCATTCGTTGAGTTGAAATTCATGTGTTGAATATTATTTGAATTTAAACAAATGGCATTAGCGATAAAAATCACATTTTTTATATCTATACAAACTATATAGAATATTCATGTGTTGAATTGCAATTCATTCATTGAGTTGAAATTCATGTGTTGAATATTATTTGAATTTAAACAAATGGCATTAGCGATAAAAATCACATTTTTATATATATACAAACTATATAGAATATTCATGTGTTGAATTGCAATTCATTCGTTGAGTTGAAATTCATGTGTTGAATATTATTTGAATTTAAACAAATGGCTTTAGCGATAAAAATCACATTTTTATATCTATACAAACTATATAGAATATTCATGTGTTGAGTTGCAATTCATTCGTTGAGTTGAAATTCATGTGTTGAATATTATTTGAATTTAAACAAATGGCTTTAGCGATAAAAATCACATTTTTTATATATATACAAACTATATAGAATATCCATGTGTTGAATTGCAATTCATTCGTTGAGTTGAAGTTCATGTGTTGAATGTTATCATCTTTTACAAATAAAATGAATCGACAATGAAAACAATATTTTTATAGTGAATAAGAAGTGTTAAAAATACACATGCGTCGAATAAATATTTTTGATGATAAAAATATTCCTTTTATCACGTATACGCTTAGTTAAAAATACACATGTGTTGAAATCAATAATAATTTGCTAGAAATATTATTATTAGCTTTGTTCTGCATATTTGTACATGTGTTGAACAGGAAAAATGGATTAGCTGTAGAGTAAAGAAATTATTTGCGTGCCCGACAAATAGGTAAACCTTGATGAGTTGGCTGCGCAATTTTATTTATATATCAAATCCTGTGAATGCCATTGGATGCGGAGTGCTGGTTTTTCTGTGTGAAATAATAAACAACGCCATAGGTTAGTAACAATTAATTTTGAACTACACTACATGGCATACTTCTTGACGATAGGCATACTTCATCATATTCCACATAAGCAATTGGATCTTGTGTGACGAGGTGGAAGATTTACCATATAAGCAAGAGGCTTGTATGGCGATGACTATGTACTACAGGTTGAACTGATGACTGATATGGACTATATAAATTATAACGATAAATTGCCAGATTAATAAAAACCCCACACGGGTCTGGAGTTGACAATAATCACGTCGCTCTAGTTATTAGATACGGCACATGGACTATTTATTTCCACACGGAAACGGGGTGACGGGAATTTATTCCCTGGAGTGATTATCAGTACATGCTCCCCCATAAACACCAGAATATATCACTATAAATATGTGAATGCTTTTTAGGATTTATTGGGTACCTAATACGGCCCAATAAATTTCCAAACCCCTCCCCGTACAAAGGAGGTTATGGCGAAATTTTTCGAAATATTAAGGCGTTAGTGAAATATTTAAAGTGAAAACGAAGTTGAAATTATAGAATGAGCTATAGTTGAAATTATAGATTGGACTATATTTATATATATAAATATAAATATAATTAAAAGGAATAGAGGCCGTGCAGTTCGCGTTTTGGAATCGTAATTTGAAACGATTAGTACGAGAAATCCGACCATCGGATTTTCCCGAAACCGCAACCGCTGAGTTCGCCTTGGAAATATCTTTCCAACGGCACCAACCTTGTAAAAATCCGACGGTTGGATTGTCCGGAATGTTTAATTCAAATCTGAGGAAAAACAGCGCCCGAATCGTTTATATTTATATATAAATATAAATATAATTAAAATAAATCGAATAATGACGCTGTAGTTCGAATTTTGAAACCGTAACTTCAAACGACTAGTGTGGAAGATCCGACCGTCGGATTCTCACGAAACTGGAACCGTTGGGTTCGCTTTGGGAATATCTTCCCACTGATATAGACTTTGTAGAAATCCAACGGTTAATTTTCCGATATGTGTGAAACAATTTAGGGGAAAACAGTGCCAGTGCCATGGTACGACCTGAAACGTCGTTTAATTAAATATGGCCACTTTTAAATAAATAAAAATGGCGAAAAATCGTTATAAAATATTATAAGCAATATTGATTGAAAATAAACCAATTGGGCTTGAATTGTTTGATATTTGATGGTTGTATGTGTATGACATGAAAATAACACTAAAGAACCGAAAGATGGATGTCGAATAATATAACCATAAAATGAATCGATTTAAATTCTAATGACGTGAATTATTTGAAAAGGCCGAGCTAACCCTCATTTCAAATAATTTATCGAGCGATTCGAATTGGAAAAATGCAAAGACAATTCAAGACCGACGATCTTCGTATCGGTTGGATGGGCGCTACTGAGGTTCCTAACCGGAGTAGCTACCGGAAAGGGACGGAAGTAGTAGCCGTCTGAACGTATGTGTTGATTGGACAGATATACGAGGAATTTGACGCCTCCGGTTTCGTTCAGACCCAGGACGGACTTGTAAATGGACTGTGTGTCTGACATTGGATTTTGTTCTATACTGATTGATCTCTGTTAAATATATATCTGTTTGGCGGCGGAGAATTTATTCTTTTGCTTAACGCCCTTCTCTGAGACATACGAGCTCAGAGGTTATATATCGATGGAAATCAATCGTATGGAGTGGACTGCCTATGTGGCATGCCAAGATGCTATGATCAAGGCTTCTGTTGCAAAGCAAAGTCTTGTGGATGATGATCAAAGCAAGGTCTACGTGGCCTAGCTTTGTGTATTTCGTAGATTCGCGAGCCTCACACCCCGGTATGAGTTAAAAACGAGATACAGACTGCAGGGAGAGCACGACGTTTCTTTCTAGCTATGGTGGTGTCAGTGACTTACCAGCCCTGACATGTATATCTATTTTTCACCTTTGTGGTTGTTGGAATGCGAGGCGCCTCGATTATAGGTCTGTAAGGACCGGGAAACGTGTGTTCAGGAATAAATAATCCTCTAACGTAAGTGAGGACCGGCCCTGAAGCATCCAGGGGTTACCCAGAGTGTGTAGTCCCGAGGCATTTGCTAGAGTGTCTCGAAGCGGAGAGGAGCTTGCCCCTTGCCTCGACTCATGACGGAAATCCAATTTCCAATACGAAATAACGGACTTGATTGTAGAACTAGTATGGCGACGTAGTGGTATGGGGCACTTATGCCGTCTATGATTGATATTTATGATGCTATTAATTTTTGAAACATATATGCACTAGTAATAATATCAATTGATTTTGCTTTACACGTATCAAGCATATTTGGCCCTTATAAGGTAAAACTCTATCCTCCGGCTTGCGTTGCATTGTATGATGGGACCTGAGTCTTATAATGGCTTCATTCTTTCAAAAAGCATTGCGTTGTTTTAAAAAGAATTTACTTTGTTTTAAATGCACTAGCAATCACTGGAGTAAACCCGTTCCGCGAAAGTGGCGTGGTCCTATGATTTGCTATTACTGTTGTTTAACTGTTAAATAGATTCCTCATACCAGTCCCCATGACTGACTCGTTGTTTGTTTCACTTTGCAAACGCGGGTGCCCTTATTTTCACACGGGCAGCCTAGTACACAGGTGACAGGTGGTTTTTGGCTCTGCACTGCTGCATAGAGTGCATTTTTGGCTCATGGCGAGGCTGACTTCACAGAGATGACTTTGACATTTTCCGCCATTACTGTACTTATATTATGATTCCGCCACTGGCGATGCAGACTGATTTACTTTCCGTATTTCTCATTATATGTATATGTATTCCGCCTCTGGCGATGATGACTGATCACTTTCCTTTTTATTTACTAAGTTATATCCCACGTTATGCTATTCTGATATTCCTACATGTTGTGATTCCGCTGTCATATCCATGTAAAATTATTTTATTTATTGTTTCTACTATTATCTGTACTCTGCTATGATCATTAATGTGTTATTTCCCAATGATTATCCTTAATACCGCCCCTCGGATTTTGGGATCGTCACAGTTGGTATCAGAGCTTAGGTTAACCTTAGTTCCGGGATCTAACACATTAAACACCTCATCATAATAGAATCAGTAGTGTTCTAATGCGAGTAGCTCATTAGAGATAGGATTAGCAATGTCCTAGAATGAGCTAAGCAGATTAGCAAAACAATTTGATCAGTACATCATCATTATCTTTCCTTGTATTCCCCTGCTTTATCATTTATGAAGATTATCAAATCTGTGAGCTTGACTCTTTTCTTTCTTATACAGTTCTCTTAGATGGATACACGAGCAGTAGCAGCTAGAGGAGGCCGTGGAGGCCGAGGAGATGCAGGAGGAGGACGGGGGAATATCCCTATAGTAGTGGAAGGCCCTATTATTCAGCCACCAGCACTAGAAGACTTTGAGCTAGATAAAGTAGCAAAGAGGTACAGAAATCTTAGGGGGAAACCTTTTACTGGCACTGACACAGTGACCGAGGCAATAGCTTGGCTGAAAACCTGTGAGAAAATCTTCGAAGGCATGGGTATGGGAACCAACAATAAAGCCCGACTTGGCATTTGGCTCCTTCAAGAGGAAGCAGAGCTGTGGTGGGATGCCATTACCTCAGTGGATGCAACTGGTACTGTTAGAACTTGGGAACAATTTAAAGCTATGTTCAATGAGAAGTTTGTACCGGAACAGGCTCTAGAGAGGATGCGGGAGCAGTTTGCTAATCTCCAGCAAGGGGATCTCTCTATTCAGGATTATCTAAATAAGTTCACTCAGTTATCGCGCTATGCTCCAGAGCCGATTTTGACCAACAAAGCAAAGAACAAGAGGTTCATATTTGGGCTGAAGCGCAAATACCATGATAGAGCTATGAGCAACATCAAACTCTCCTTTATAGAACTAGTAGAGATGGCTTGCAATTACGAAGACATGGATGAGAGGCATGCTAGCCAAGATCGCGCTAAAAGCCAAGCAGGAAATAAGCGCAAGGCTTCAACAGATCAATCCGAATCTAGCATTACCACGGCCTCTACTCAGAAACCTGCAAAGATCCCGAAAGGAAATTGCTACAACTGCGGGAAGCCAGGTCACTTTTCTAATGTATGTAAAGCTCCGAGGAAACCAAAGGCAAATGACTCAGCCGAATGCTACAGCTGCCATAAGAAGGGGCACTATAGCAAGAATTGTCCTTTGAAGAAGAGCGCACAAGTGGCTCATGTCTATGACGGGAAGACCCAGCCAGCTACCACCGATGGATCAGGTAAACCCGATGTCTTGGGAGGTACCCTTACCATTAAAAATATTCCTGTTTCTGTACTTTTGATACTGGTGCATCACGTAGCTTCATTTCTAGTAACCTTGTTCACAAGTTAAAATTAAAAAGAGGAAAACTTAAAGAACCAATTAAAGTTCAAAATCCGATAGAAGGTCCTGTCAGTCTCAGTTCGTACTGTAGAGTGCCTGTCTCTTATTCTTGCTACAAATTCTCTTTTAAAGTAATTGTCATGGACCTTTCCGACTTTGATATTATACTGGGATTTGATTGGTTGACAAAATACAAGGCCGAAGTTAGATGTGCCGAAAGAATCGTTAAAGTCGAAACGAAGCTTGGACCTATATATATACCGTGTCATGGCTCAGAAATTAATAGAGCAGAATTTTGGTCTTCTTTAGAAGTTACTCCCCCTTCATTAGAAAAGATAACGGTCGTTAAAAACTATGCGGATGTGTTTGAAGAAGTAGAAAACTTACCGCCGAAAAGAGAGATTGAATTCAGAATAGATCTAATTCCTAACGCCCGACCAGTAGTACATCCAATAAGAAGAATGGCCCCGAAAGAAAAAGAAGAGTTAGGTAGTCAAACCCGAGAATTGCTTTGGAAAGGTCTAATCAGACCGAGCTTTTCAGCATGGGGAGCAGCAGTTGTATTTGTCCCGAAATCAGACGGTACTCTAACACTTTGTGTTGATTATCGGGATCTCAATAAGCAGACACTGAAGAACAAATATCCCTTGCCCCGTATAGATGATCTGTTAGATCAATTAAATGGAGCAACAGTATTCTCCAGAATGGACCTAGCTACGGGTTTCCACCAATTACGTATAGCCGAAGACTGTGTTCCTTTAACAGCCTTCAGGGGTCCCGATTTATTCTACGAATGGTTAGTAATGCCGTTCGGCTTGTGTAACGCTCCGGCGTACTTCGTAGATCTTATGAACAGAGTGTTCCATGGGGTATTGAATAAATTTGTTCTAGTCTTCATCGATGACATTTTAATCTACTCCAAGTCGGAAGACGAACATGCAAAACATTTAGAACAAGTGTTGAAAATTCTAAGGAGAAATGTCTTGAAAGCTAAATTTTCTAAATGTGTCTTCTGGTAGAATGAAGTTAAATTCCTAGGCCACGTCGTATCAAAAGAAGGGATTGCTGTAGATCCAAGCAAAATTATAGCGATTCAGAACTGGAAACAACCTACTACCCCCATAGAAGTTCGAAGTTTCCTTGGACTGGCTAGTTACTATCGGAAATTCGTTCAGGATTTTTCAAAGATATCAGGAGTATTGACAAAGCTTACAAAGAAGCATGAGAAATTCAAATGGACTCCCGAATGTGAAGAAGCTTTCCAGGAGCTGAAACTGAAATTGACAACTGCTCCAGTATTGACAATAATAGAAGGTAATCAAGACTTGACTGTATGGACAGATGCTTCTATTAGAGGGCTAGGCGCAGTGTTAATGCAAAAAGGCCAAGTGATCGCTTATGCCAGCTGTCAACTAAAGCCGCATGAAAGGAACTATGCAACTCATGATCTTGAGTTATTAGCTATCGTGTTCGCTTTAAGAATCTGGAGGCATTATTTATTGGGCGAGAAGTTCGAACTATTTACCGATCATCAATCCTTGAAATATCTGTTCACTCAGAAAGATCTAAATTTGAGACAACAGCGTTGGCTAGAATTCCTTGCAGCATACGATTTTGAAATTCTATACACTCCGGGAAAAGCCAATGTTGTAGCAGATGCGCTCAGCAGAAAGAATGAAATCATCGCCAATTTTGTCATCACGTCTTCATTAATAGACAGGATCTCGACCCTTCAAAAGGAGGATAATTTTGTAAAAGTAATGATCAGAAGGATCAATGAAGGCATAGACTCCAGCTTCCAAGTGGATAGTGAGGGGGTTTTGAGATTAAAAGGAAGAATTTGTGTTCCCGACATCTCTGAGCTAAAAAGAGAAATACTTGATGAGTGCCACAAATCCAAATTGAGTATCCATCCCGGTGTGAGCAAAATGTATAACGATATCAAGCGCACCTTCTGGTGGAAGGCGATGAAAAGTGATATCTCATTATATGTTAGCAGATGCCCCACTTGTCAGCTAGTTAAGAGTGATCAGCAGAAATTAGTTGGATTATTGCAACCATTAGAAATTCCAGGATGGAAGTGGGAACAAATTTCGATGGATTTCATCGATGGCCTGCCTCGAACTAAGAAAGGAAACTACAGTATATGGGTAATCGTAGATCGCTTCACGAAGACTGACCATTTCATACCTGTCCGATCCAACAGAACGGCTCAAAGTCTAGCACAGATTTACTTCAGAGAAATAGTTAAACTTCATGGAGTGCCGCTCAATATAGTCAGCGATAGAGATCCCCTATTTACTAGCAAATTCTGGGAAGCATTCCAGGAAGAATTGGGAACCAAATTAAATTTAAGCACCGCTTATCACCCACAGACAGACGGTCAAACTGAGCGGGTGAATAGAATTCTAGAAGATTTACTGCGGGCTTGTGTTATTGATTTTGGAGGCTCATGGGAAGATCATTTACGTCTAGCCGAATTCTCTTACAACAATAGCTACCAAGCAAGTTTGGGAATGTCTCCATTTGAAGCATTATACGGTAGACCGTGCAGATCTCCCGCATGTTGGGTAGAACCTGGCAACAGACTTGTGTTAGGGCCCGATATGATTCAAGAAGCATCGGATAAAGTCGATTTCATTAAGAAGCGATTAAAAACCGCACAGAGCCGACAGAAAAGTTATGCTGATGCGAGAAGAAGGGATATATCGTTTGCCGTTGGCGATTATGTTTATTTAAGAGTTTCTCCAATGCGAGGAGTAATCAGATTTGGCAAGACTGGGAAGTTGGCACCAAGATTTATTGGTCCCTTTCCTATACTTGAACGGATTGGAACTCTTGCATATAGGGTTTCATTACCTAATTTGTTGCCTGGTATACATGATGTGTTCCACGTATCTCAACTCAGAAAACATGTTCATGATCCCGACCTTATTGTGGAAGAAGCAGCGCAACATGACATTGACATAACTCCAGAATTAGCACTCAGTAGAGAGCCATTAAAGATAGTTGGCAAAGAAACTCGAGAGCTGAGGAGGAAAAAGATTCATTTAGTCAAAGTGCAGTGGAGTAGTGATCCTAGAGACTGTACTTGGGAAACAGAGGAAAGCATTAAACAAGCCTATCCCAAATGCAGAGTGGACATCTCTGACTAACTCCGGTGCAAGGTACCTTCACAATACTTTGCATTTACATTTTATTTCCTGCTTAACTGTTATTTCCTTTTCGAGGACGAAAAGTTTTAAGTGGGGGAGATTGTAATAACCCGGAAAATGTAAACCAGTTAAAAATTTTTAAATTAGGTTATTACCAAAGAATTTGAATTGTTGAAATAGAATATTTCAATAAAATATAGAATTGGGTATAATATGGCAGTTTGAAATTTTGTATACAAACTTAGTCTGACTGTACCGGGTGGAAAATATAACGGATTTTAGCGAAACTGAAAATATTTAAATCTGTTTATCAATACCTTTCTAACGAATCTGAAAAATCGAAATTTCATAACGGAAATCAAAAGTTATGGCCAAATGAATTTTCAGAAAGGTCGTTATATAGTATCTATAGCCCTTGAAAATTGAGATTTTGCATACGACCTCGGAATTCGACGAAACAACTTTTGTTGGGTCCGGGATGTCAAATTATTGCTAAGTTTCAAATTTCATAATTTTTGAAGCTAGTATGTGAGCGGGGCAAAAGATAATGTGTTTGGTCAAATTCTGTTAAAATGGGTCGACCTAAAAATGGCCGTTTTGCAAACGAGCTCAGAATTCGACGAAACTGGTTTTGTTAGGACCGTATCGTCAAAACAAAGCTAGATTTATTTTTCTGGAATTTTTCGATTCAGTTTGTGGCCCTGGCAAATTGAAATGTACGTTTAAATTAAATATCGAATGTTTTATATTTTTAATTTGAAAAATAACTGGCTTTAATAGTCGAAATGGCCAACGAAACATATCCCATTATGTCCAGAATGGGGGTATTTAGCTAGGGGCGACAGTCGTTGGGTTTAAAAAGGAGTCCGGTTGCAAAAACACTATTTAAAAATTTCTATAAAGCTCCGGCCAATAGGAAATTTTCTTTTAAAAAATAATAAAAAAAAACCTAAAACCCTAGCCGCCAGAGAAAGATTGGGCGATCCACGTTGCTCGAGACTTCTTCCCCTTTTTTCGACCGCCTCAGGCGATTTCACCGCCGACCCCAGTTGAAGTTTTTGTTCGCCGTAGTCCCCTCTCCACATCCAACCAACCCACGTCTCCTCCCATCGACTATCGACGCCGGAAATCGAGGAGGAAGGCGCGACCTTCTGAGCGCTGTCGCGACGAGCAGAGACCACCGAACCACTCGCCACCACCGCCGTTCTGGAGGTGCTTCGTAGCTCTTCGACGCAGCGTAGCCTGATTGAAGCATAGAAGTACGGATCGACTGAAATTTTGAGACCTAGTTTCGAAGATTTTAAAAACCTTTCTGAAGAGAATTCTGTATTGAAAATAACACTTTTAAGTGTTGCAAAACTTTGAAAAATAATATCTTTTTCGTTCTTTAATGAAATTCGATGAAACATGAGACACCGTGACCGCAAGGAGGCTCTCTATATTCTAGAAGAAGCCGCGGATTTTTCTGGCCTTCCTGCGATTTTTAGCACCGCAATAACCAATGTGAGGAATCTAAACTATTTGTGTGAATGAAATCGCGTTGTATAAATTATATAGGCGAAGTATAAATTATATACGCATTGTATACCTCATGTACATGTGTTGTATAAGTTATATTAGCGATGTATAAATTATACAAGCGTTGAATGAAACATATATGCTTTGAATTGTGATGAAATGCAAGTGAATTATTATATTATATATATATATACTCCCCTCGTCCACAGACCATGGACGATATTTATTGCTTGTGATTGACGTGATATTATATGGTTTGACGAATGGTTGGAAATAATTGTTTGTGGTTGATATTCTGGTTGAAAAATACCTTTGTGGTTGAAAAATACCCTCTTGTGGTTGAAACAAAATAGAATAGGATTGTGGAATTGAAAATAAAACATGCCGCCTGCGTGCGAACTAGGTGCATGATCCCCATTGTCAACAACCGCGATGTTTTAAGGTAGAGCGAGGAGCCGTACTAGGGACGGTCCCGGTTTTAACTACCCTGCCGTTATGCTGCCGAAATTTTCTGAAATATTTATGTGTTAGAATAATTTTCATTCGTTGAAATAAATTGCACAAACTATATAGAATATTCATGTGTTGAATTGCAATTCATTCGTTGAGTTGAAATTCATGTGTTGAATATTATTTGAATTTAAACAAATGGCATTAGCGATAAAAATCACATTTTTTATATCTATACAAACTATATAGAATATTCATGTGTTGAATTGCAATTCATTCGTTGAGTTGAAACTCATGTGTTGAATATTATTTGAATTTAAACAAATGGCATTAGCGATAAAAATCACATTTTTATATCTATACAAACTAAATAGAATATTCATGTGTTGAATTGCAATTCATTCGTTGAGTTGAAATTCATGTGTTGAATATTATTTGAATTTAAACAAATCGCTTTAGCGATAAAAATCACATTTTTATATCTATACAAACTATATAGAATATTCATGTGTTGAGTTGCAATTCATTCGTTGAGTTGAAATTCATGTGTTGAATATTATTTGAATTTAAACAAATGGCTTTAGCGATAAAAATCACATTTTTTATATATATACAAACTATATAGAATATCCATGTGTTGAATTGCAATTCATTCGTTGAGTTGAAGTTCATGTGTTGAATGTTATCATCTTTTACAAATAAAATGAATCGACAATGAAAACTATATTTTTATAGTGAATAAGAAGTGTTAAAAATACACATGCATCGAATAAATATTTTTGATGATAAAAATATTCCTTTTATCACGTATACGCTTAGTTAAAAATACACATGTGTTGAAATCAATAATAATTTGCTAGAAATATTATTACTAGCTTTGTTCTGCATATATATACATGTGTTGAACAGGAAAAATGGATTAGCTGTAGAGTAAAGAAATTATTTGCGTGCCCGACAAATAGGTAAACCTTGATGAGTTGGCTGCGCAATTTTATTTATATATCAACTCCTGTGAATGCCATTGGATGCGGAGTGCTGGTTTTTCTGTGTGAAATAATAAACAACGCCATAGGTTAGTAACAATTAATTTTGAACTACACTACATGGCATACTTCTTGACGATAGGCATACTTCATCATATTCCACATAAGCAATTGGAGCTTGTGTGACGAGGTGGAAGATTTACCATATAAGCAAGAGGCTTGTATGGCGATGACTATGTACTATAGGTTGAACTGATGACTGATATGGACTATATAAATTATAACGATAAATTGCTAGATTAATAAAAACCCCACACGGGTCTAGAGTTGACAATAATCACGTCGCTCTAGTTATTAGATACGGCACATGGACTATTTATTTCCACACGGAAACGGGGTGACGGGAATTTATTCCCTGGAGTGATTATCAGTACATGCTCCCCCGTAAACACCAGAATATATCACTATAAATATGTGAATGCTTTTTAGGATTTATTGGGTACCTAATACGGCCCAATAAATTTCCAAACCCCTCCCCGTACAAAGGAGGTTATGGCGAAATTTTTCGAAATATTAAGGCGTTAGTGAAATATTTGAAGTGAAAACGAAGTTGAAATTATAGAATGAGCTATAGTTGAAATTATAGATTGAACTATATATATATATATATATAAATATAAATATAATTAAAAGGAATAGAGGCCGTGCAGTTCGCGTTTCGGAATCGTAATTTGAAACGGTTAGTACGAGAAATCCGACCATCGGATTTTCCCGAAACCGCAACCGCTGAGTTCGCCTTGGAAATATCTTTCCAACGGCACCAACCTTGTAAAAATCCAACGGTTGGATTGTCCGGAATGTTTAATTCAAATCTGAGGAAAAACAGCGCCCGAATCGTTTATATTTATGTATAAATATAAATATAATTAAAATAAATCTAATAACGACGCTGCAGTTCGAATTTTGAAACCGTAACTTCAAACGACTAGTGTGGAAGATCCGACCGTCGGATTCTCACGAAACTGGAACCGTTGGGTTCGCTTTGGGAATATCTTCCCACTGATATAGACTTTGTAGAAATCCAACGGTTAAATTTTCCGATATGTGTGAAACAATTTAGGGGAAAACAGCGCCAGTGCCATGGTACGACCTGAAACGTCGTTTAATTAAATATGGCCACTTTTAAATAAATAAAAATGGCGAAAAATCGTTATAAAATATTATAAGCAATATTGATTGAAAATAAACCAATTGGGCTTGAATTGTTTGATATTTGATGGTTGTATGTGTATGACATGAAAATAACACTAAAGAACCGAAAGATGGATGTCGAATAATATAACCATAAAATGAATCGATTTAAATTCTAATGACGTGAATTGTTTGGAAAGGCCAAGCTAACCCTCATTTCAAATAATTTATCGAGCGATTCGAATTGGAAAAATGCAAAGACAATTCAAGACCGACGATCTTCGTATCGGTTGGATGGGCGCTACTGAGGTTCCTAACCGGAGTAGCTACCGGAAAGGGACGGAAGTAGTAGCCGTCTGAACGTATGTGTTGATTGGACGGATATACGAGGAATTTGACGCCTCCGGTTTCGTTCAGACCCAGGACGGACTTGTAAATGGACTGTGTGTCTGACATTGGATTTTGTTATACACTGATTGATCTCTGTTAAATATATATCTGTTTGGCGGCGGAGAATTTATTCTTTTGCTTAACGCCCTTCTCTGAGACATACGAGCTCAGAGGTTATATATCGATGGAAATCAATCGTATGGAGTGGACTACCTATGTGGCATGCCAAGATGCTATGATCAAGGCTTCTGTTGCAAAGCAAAGTCTTGTGGATGATGATCAAAGCAAGGTCTACGTGGCCTAGCTTTGTGTATTTCGTAGATTCGCGAGCCTCACACCCCGGTATGAGTTAAAAACGGGATACGGACTACAGGGAGAGCACGACGTTTCTTTCTAGCTATGGTGGTGTCAGTGACTTACCAGCCCTGACATGTATATCTATTTTTCACCTTTGTGGTTGTTGGAATGCGAGGCGCCTCGATTATAGGTCTGTAAGGACCGGGAAACGTGTGTTCAGGAATAAATAATCCTCTAACGTAAGTGAGGACCGGCCCTGAAGCATCCAGGGGTTACCCAGAGTGTGTAGTCCCGAGGCATTTGCTAGAGTGTCTCGAAGCGGAGAGGAGCTTGCCCCTTGCCTCGACTCATGACGGAAATCCAATTTCCAATACGAAATAACGGACTTGATTGTAGAACTAGTATGGCGACATAGTGGTATGGGGCACTTATGCCGTCTATGATTGATATTTATGATGCTATTAATTTTTGAAACATATATGCACTAGTAATAATATCAATTGATTTTGCTTTATACGTATCAAGCATATTTGGCCCTTATAAGGTAAAACTCTATCCTCCGGCTTGCGTTGCATTGTATGATGGGACCTGAGTCTTATAATGGCTTCATTCTTTCAAAAAGCATTGCGTTGTTTTAAAAAGAATTTACTTTGTTTTAAATGCACTAGCAATCACTGGAGTAAACCCGTTCCGCGAAAGTGGCGTGGTCCTATGATTTGCTATTACTGTTGTTTAACTATTAAATAGATTCCTCATACCAGACCCCATGACTGACTCATTGTTTGTTTCACTTTGCAAACGCGGGTGCCCTTATTTTCACACGGGCAGCCTAGTACACAGGTGACAGGTGGTTTTTGGCTCTGTACTACTGCATAGAGTGCATTTTTGGCTCATGGAGAGGCTGACTTCACAGAGATGACTTTGATATTTTCCGCCATTACTGTACTTATATTATGATTCCGCCACTGGCGATGCAGACTGATTTACTTTCCGTATTTCTCACTATATGTATATGTATTCCGCCTCTGGCGATGATGACTGATCACTTTCCTTTTTATTTACTAAGTTATATCCCACGTTATGCTATTCTGATATTCCTACATGTTGTGATTCCGCTGTCATATCCATGTAAAATTATTTTATTTATTGTTTCTGCTATTATCTGTATTCGGCTATGATGATTAATGTGTTATTTCCCAATGATTATCCTTAATACCGCCCCTCGGATTTTGGGATCGTCACAGAAACCAAAATCCAAATACGACCCTACGAATTTGATTGTATTACTAGTATGGAGGCATAGTAGTATGGGATACTATTCTTCCTAGGATTTATACATTTACTTTGAAATGTTTCGATATATACTAATAATAATATTTAACTCGTATTTGCCGTATTTAGCATGTTTAATCACTATAAGGTAAAACCCTATCCTCTGGTTTGTGTTGCATTGTGTGATGGGACCTGGGTCTTATGGTGATTCCATTTTTCTAAAAAGCATAACGTTGTTGTACGATTTACATATCATTTACTCTGACACTTTTATGCACGGCAATCCATTAGAGTAAACCCGTTCCGCGTTAGCGGCGTGGTCTTTTGATTTGCCCTATTAACAGTGATTTATTAGTTAAGAATTCTCACACCAGTCCCATGACTGACCCGTTGTTTGTTTCCACCTTTACAAACTCGGGTGCCCTCTTTCCACACGGGCAGTCGAGTAGTTTGTCTACAGGTTCTTATCTCGAGCAGGATTCTGGATTGAAGCTTAAAGCCGTGTCCAGAGCTTAGTTATTTTATTTCCGCTGCAATGTATTGAAATGTTGTAAATTTATCTTCCGCTGTATTTTATTCAATATACTCTGATATTCGGTACTCTGATGTAACTCTGTTATGATGTTATAAAAGTCTTCTGTTTTTGTATTAATGTGTTGTATTCCCAAAGTTAACGTAGGCGGGATTTGAACGGTCTTGGTCGATTTTGCGATCGATTAAGGCCGGGAAAAATCCGACTCGTTACAGTTGGTATCAGAGCTTTGGTTAGCTCAAATCTTTGGTATACAACACGTTAGAACGGAACAAAAGACTCATCAGAGATTGGATTAGTAATATCCAATAAGAATACTCATTAGAGATAGGATCAGCAGTATCCTAGAATGAGAAAACTCATTAGAGATGGGGTTAGTAATGCCCTAGAATGAGTTGAGAGTAGTAAGCCTATAATATACGTATTTGTAATTATACTTTATTTTGGAAAATATGATTTGTGAATATATAAAAAGTTATATATTTGAAAATTAATCAACTAATAAAATTATTTAAACCCATGGAGAAAAAATATATATATATTAGTTAGTTAATTAATCAACTCTTAGCTTCGTTCCTTTTCGAGGACGAAAAGTTTTTAAGTGGGGGAGACTGTAACAACCCTGATTTTTTGGGGCCAATTAAAAAATTTATTTTTAGTAATTCTAATGAGTTTATGATATTTAAAATAATAATGATTGAAAGTTGATTTAAATCGAGGTTAGAATGAATAATTTAATTTTAATTATAAAAGGAATTAGAAATAACGCGGTAGTTTGAAAAGTCAAACTTGAACTTTGACTGACCGTACAGGATGCAAAATTTAACGGATTTTAGTGAAACCAAAATTTTTGGAATCTAATTAAAAATATCTTTCTAACGAATCCGAAAAATTGGAATTTCACAGCGGGAATCAAAAGTTATGTCAAAAATAAAATTTAGAAAGGTCGCTATGAAATATATAAAGGTCAAAAATGCTACTTTTTGCATACGAAGGAATTTGGACTCGAAACCACTTCCATTGAGTTCAGAATGATGTTTCTGCATTGAAAAACAGTAAATACTTATATATTTCGAGTTTCGGAAATTATTTGTTTAAAAATGTATTTTTAATATTAAATATATTGGCCTTAAAAATAGTCATTTTTCAAACGATCTCCGTTTTCGATGAAACCACCTTTGTTGGAACCGGAATGTCAAATTATAGTTAGGTTTCAATTTTTAGAATTTTTCGAGCTAATATGTGAGCGTTGCAAACGAAAATGTGTTTTGACTATTTCTGTTAAATTTAAACGGCTTGAAAACAGCCATTTCTCAAACGGTCTCAGAATTCAACGAAATTAGTCTCGTTGGAACCGTATCATCAATACGAGACTAGAAATATTTTTCTTGGAATTTTCGGGGTCTGTATGTGGCCCCGGTGTATTTAAATGTACGGTAGAAATTAAATTATTAATTTAATATTGCAATTTTAATTAAAAAAACGCAACAGACTTCGTAATTGGGCCACGAGACATAGCCCATTGCGTTCAGAAGGTGTCAAAACCTTAAGAACGACAGTAAGCCGGCCCAATTCGGAGAAAGTCCAGATTTTCCACTTTAAAACACGAATTACGAGATTAAATATTAAAATAATATAAAACAAAACCCTAATATCATGGCCGACACTGTTCATTACTGTTCGATGGCCAGAATTGCTCCAGAATTCAAACATCAATAACTTTTGATCCGCTCAATGAAATTCAACATATTATATACCAAATCGAAGCTCTTGGAGAGATCTACAGATCCATACGGTCAAAATCGGGTTTTGGTTCACGTATTTCACGAATTTCGAGCCTAAAGGCAGTGCGGTCGGGGGCGTTTTCCGGTGTGATGGTGGGACCGAATTGGCTCGGATTGGCGGTGCAGGTGGAGTCGGGTGCGGGCTTCGAAGTGGCGACGCACGATGGTGGTCCGGTGGTCCATAGGCGGAGCGGTGGCGTGCCCTAGTTTTGCGGTATGGGTTCGGCCGAAGGAGTGAGGTAACGATGTAGGAGATGAGGTGTAATTATATAATATTTATTTATTTTATTTATCCAATCTTTAAAATTCAATAACTTGTTCATACAAGGTCCGTTTTGCGAACCGTTTGTTGCGTTGGACTCGTCTTTCCGAGATCTACGCGATGGCACCAACCACAGCTGAAATGGAGACAGTTGAAAAATCAGCAAATCAATGTGAGATTCTATTTTAAATTAATTAAATTAGTTAAATTATCAAATGTTATTTAAATATTTGAATGGTGAATGAAGTAGATCTGTTTGTGCTGAAAATTGGATGATGTTTGATATGTTGTTGTGATGGATAATCATAGATTCATATGTATTAACTTTTTTTTTTATTTGTTGTCACTTTTATTTTATTCTAATTGATCTAGTTTATCAATTCATAATGAAATCATGATTTGCCACCTCTTATGTTATCACTCCCATTTTGTTTTTATTTGAATTGATCTGATTTATCAGTTCAACATAGAAATAAAAATTTCATTTTTTTTATAGATGTTATGAAAAATGAGATCTTACGATATAAAAATAAATTTTCATTTTTTAGATGTAAGGAAAAATAAGAATTTACATCATATAATAAAATAAAAATGACATTTTTATATGCAATTAAATGTGAATTAGAACGGTAAACTAAAAATTTCATTTTTATATGTAATTTACACTGTATGTCAAAATTTACATTTTTCTATGTAATTGAAATATGAATTTTCATGGTATGATTAAAATTACATTTTTCTATGTAATTGAAATATGAAAAGCAAAGTTAATTAAGTTATGAAAAACAAAATTTACATTTTTGTTAATTAATTTTCGATAAGCAAAATTAACATTTTTGTTAAATACAACATGTTAGTGAAATGGAAAATGAACCTTTTTACCTATTAAAAAGGATTAGTTAAAAAGGACATTTTTGTCACTTTAGAAAAATGTGAAATAAAAATATTCATTTTTGGTAATTAAAAATGATAAGACTAAAATATTCATTTTTGGTAATTGGAAAGGATTACACCAGAATATTCATTATTCTACATCGTTATATGTTAAATTAGAAAATGGACATTATTTTCACCGTCGTTTGTTAAAAAAAACATTATTTATTTTGTCAATTTGTTCAATATTAAGATAAGTTATGAAAATTACATTTTTATGTAATACCATTTTATGAGAAGATTACGTTTATATTTTATTTTGTCAAATTAGGATAATTTGACATTTTAGTTATATAAAAAAAATGTTCATTAGGATAAATTGATATTTTTATAAGATGTATATTAGAAATGAAAATGACATTGTAGTATAAGATGTAGCAGTAGAGAAAATTTACATTTTCATTATAAATGGTAGCAGTAGAGAAAATTAACATTTTCATTAGAAAATGTACATGAGAATAATAAGAAGAACATTTGTTTATAAAATGTTACATTGAGGATTAAAATAACATTTGGCTATAAAATGTGGTATCAGGATTAAAATAACATTTTTGTTAACAAATGTTACCTTAGTAATAAAAGAATACATTAAAGAGTTACCTTTTTATTTACAATTTAATTGTAAATAAAGGATTTCATTGTTATTTTAAATCAGTTTCAAAGTTTAGAATTGGAATAGAGAATTTCATTTTAATTTTTCAATTAGTTGAAATGAAATAATGTTAGAATTTAAAAGGGACACTTTTGTTGTCATTTTATTTAAAATGAAAATGGTAAATTAAGGGGTAATATTTTATTGTCATTTTATACACAAATAAAAGGAAAGTTTTAAAAACCACATTTTTATTGCTATTATTTACACAAATAAAAGGGGTAAATTAAAAGGTATTACTTTTGTTGACATTTAGTATGCAATAAAAATAAAAGAGTTGAAATATTGTATTTAATCATTTTGTTAAACAAGAATTGTTGACAAAATAAAAATGACCTCTTTTAAATCATTTGGTTGAAATAGAATTGTCAACAAAATGTATATACCACTTTTATACCTTTTTGTTGAGATGGAATCTATATGCAAATATGATAACCAATTTTATTTGCATAACGTATATTGAAATTTATATGCAAAGGTAATAATCATGTTTATTCGCATAATGAATAGTAGGATAAGTTTGCAATAATAATAATCATTTAAATTGCATATCATACGATTGAATTTATAGGCAAATATGAAACCATTTTATTTGCAAACTTACATTAGAATTGATGTTCTAATTATAAGAACATATTATTAGTCAAAACATATATTAGAATGTATAGAGAAATTATTTGAGCAAAATATATTTTTACTCGACATTAGAAATAAATGACATGTTTATTAACATCAACTTGTTAGTAGAATTTAAATTGGTTAAATCCATTAACCAATTATTTATTTGTATATTTATATGAACTGTGTTGGCTGAAAACCCCACACGGGTATTAGGACGATATTTGAAATACACGAATCCCAATATTGAATTGTAGGTCTACCGATTGGTCGACAAGCTGCGATGGGCGTTATTTTTTTATTTTAATGCTCACACAGTTGGAAATTGCACTCTGGATGTAAATAGATGTGAATGGATGATTTGATGAGTATTTATCACTTATTGTCATATATATGAGATGTGTGAAATCCGTATAATTCAAATTATATGGTGCATGGTTGAGTCGCTTTCCAATTTAGGTTTTCTTCTAAAAGAGAATATTTTACCTTTAAAATCTTTTTATATAAAGAATAATTTTTAATGATTATTTTAAAATATGTTTTATAGTAATGAATAAATATTTAAAGAGCAAATCTTTTATTTAAGATCGTTAACATTTCTAATTACATTTTATGATTGAAATAAAATGATTTGTGGGTTGGATTTATCGTGGACAGTGTTTTTAAACAACATTTGTCCTTTAATCCAATTTATATTGAAATTATTATTTGGAATTTATAAATCTAGTTTATAGAAAAAAAGCATTTTCTAAAAATCAAGTTTTCCAATTTAATATATTAAATTGGAATTAAGCGGAAATTCGATTGGTAATAATCGAGATGGGCTTCTCTGAAAGAAGACCGATAATATATATGGAATTTATGACACCTTGCCGTTATTCCATTTATATTATTAGTACGATACAGAAATTTTGTATCGATTATGTATTGATTTGATTTTTGTGGAATTCCATATTTTAGAAATTGATTTGAGGGTTTATCGTGAACTGTGTTTTAATGGACACTAGTTCTTTAACCTGCTTAAGACAAGATTTATTCCTTAAAATAAATGACCTTGTAAGCATGATTTTTGATATCAAATCAAAATTGGAGTTCTAATAAATCCTTTAAAGAAGATTTAAGATTTTTGTAACACCCCACGTCCATTAATGTCACTCACAAAGGGAATGCATTAACTTCCATGGAGGTTATAAGTGAATATAGAACAGAAAAATTACAACAAGACAGATAATAAATAGTACTTGGAAATCTAAAACTTCATTTTATTGCAGCGGAAATTAAACATGTTTGTTACATCATAAAACCATAGATCATAACCAAGTACAATATCCATCTTCATAAAAGCAAAATACATAATCCCATTACATAAATAGCCATTAAAAAGATAACAAGCTGGACTTTACTTCAACGGTCCAAGCTTTCCAAAGAGAGATAAAGCAATTCAATCAAACTCCACTAGAGCTGGGCCCAACCTGAGGACCTGGAGGGGGAAAAAGGATAGAAATAGAGGGGATCAGACATAAAGTCTGGCGAGTATGATAATTCTAACAATACTATTATCAAAATAACTAGACTAAGGCATAAGCTGGAAGACAAGTAAATGTCTATGAACTCTTAGGAAGATAAAGATAGCGTTTAAGATAACGGTAAAGGCACACCTAATTACTAACGAATGATTACTACACTGCACCGCACATTACTACACTGCACCACACCAGTCACCCTATTGTTTGATCCCACTTGCTTCACACAGAAACTTTATAAATAGCCTTACGTACCCCTAGCTGACTACATAGGTGCCGTCTGCCCCTATCTCCACTAGGTGTACACCACTACCCACTTTCGATCGGCTCCCTACTCGTAGATACCCGTGCTGGCCCCACAGTGGGGTGTATCACTCCCCTAAAGTGGCAACCCGATACAACTTGAGAATGCACGGCTTATACCTACACGATGCAACAACGTCTTACCTACCAGCCCGGGTCCACACACGCATACGAAACCCGTTGTACTTGCGTTGCCACCGCTTCCCGTTTTGGCCTCTTACAGTCAAACCCAGCATGCGTGTCCCGTCCTCGACTTGGGTCGAGCCCACAAAGATACGTTTGGGATACTGGTTGAAATGGGCCCCCACAAGCTACCTACCTAAGCTTGTCACTAGTATATCCCACTTAACCCTCTTAGTCATGTTCATTTACATGTGTGTTTGGTTAAGTCTTACTAATCGTATTTCACATGCCACTAAGGGCACCCCCTAGATTCCCCATGCCTCCCAAGGCACCTACTTAACCCCCATGTCCCACCTTACATGTTTATCTGGTTAAGTATTTCTTAATTTATTCAGGCCATAACCTCATAAAGACCTCTCACATTAGACTGGCATTTATGGCAGCTGGATTTGCCGGGCGGGTCCGGCCAGTCTTACACCATAAAAGAGTCTAACCTCGTTTCTTTACAACCGTTATGCTTTAGTTTAGGCCTAGGACCTCTCACATTGGGCTGACATTTGTGACCACTGGATTTGTCGGGCGGGTCCGGGCAGGTTTACGTCACAAACGAGTCCAACCTCGTGTCCTAAGCATTGATTAACACTTAAAATCTTTTACCCCAGTTTTAATAATTCCCTATTCAAATTATTAATTAAGTCAACTTTTAATGATGTCCATAATTGACTCAATTATGGCCATCCACTTATGGCATGCAAAATCATATCAATTGCACCCCAACTTTTTAATATTAAATCCTTAATATTACCCCTACCCTACGTTTATACGTTCGCTTATTCAACACATAATATAGGCTAGACTTGTATAGTCTAACACCTAGCACAAAGATAAATTATCACAACATATAGACAATTAAAATGAATCTAATCATAATAGGGGTGAAACTTGCATAAACTACACATGTTAAGGATCAAAAGGTGTCAACTTGTTAAATGTCTCAATTTATATGATATGATCATAGCCCAAATCTATACATAAACTTGCATATGGGGTTTTTAGGCAACAAAATGGTGGTGTGAACTAGCATAGGATATCGCATATGTCATAGCATAATTATAGATGTCTTGGTATATGTTCATAACTTTTCTAATCAATCTAACTTGCATATGTGACTTGTCATATAGATCAACATAACCCAAACATGATGATTTAATTAATATGAACTAACTAGCATAGATGGTAACATCATGGCCTTTTTAACATGTATGATTCATCACAACTTAGCATAGAAACTTTCAACATACATAACATCATCATAGCATGATTTACAACATATAAGATATCATCATCACATAACATTGGATTTACAATATACATGATAGCAAAAGGGGTTTACAACAACATATATGATAATTCACATCATCTACTCATAATCCATTTATAACTCAACCTAATTAAAATGATAATAATCTTGTTAAGATCATCATACTCACAATTTAGAGAAGAAAAGAGAGAGTTTTGCTTTTCTTTAGGGTTGAGAGAATTAGAATTGAATTTGCTTTTCTTCTTTCTTAGTTGGCGGCGGCTCCATTGATTTCCATGGCGATGGTATGACGGTAACTATTCTATTTTAATTAGGCTTAGGGTTAGCATTAGGATGTATTTATAGGTATAGGAAGTTATTTAGGACCATTAGATTAACCCCGAACCATGAGAACCAATCAAATGCAAAATCTGCATTTGAGCGAATCGGCCCACGGGTTGATAGCCAAACACCCTGGATTAACCCCTAGTCGACCCAGCAGGGCTTGGGTCGACCTCAAAAATGGGCCGGTTCGGTTATTCCCCCTCCCAATTCGCAGTTTTGAACTTTTTCGCATATTTATTTATTTAATTTCTTAATTTATATATATATATATATATGAATATATATATGTTTCTCTGCGCAACCCATTTCACTTAATTATTTTCTAAAAATTAAGTATACTTTAATTTGTGAATTTTAATGTTATAAAATTACGGGGTGTTACAATTTTATTTTCAGAGTTTATCTTTGATAAAATTAATGAGAATCTTTTAATATGAATACCTTATTAAAAGAATATTCGGAGTTGGAATGCGGCGTAATGTGTGATTTTCCAATATTTGCTTTTTAATCACAAAATATGCGAATTATTCAGAAAGACCGGGTTTAACCCTTTATGAATAATCATCACGACGATCAAGAGTCGAAGATGAAGGCGGCAGTTGAAGACCGAAGGTTTTCATATCGTTGAGATGATGATGACTGGTATCTTGAATTGGAACTGGCATCCCAAGGCAAGGTATTTGGTAATGATCGTCCAAACGCATTAGGAGATCGACGGACACGTTGTTTCGTTCACACCCAGAGCGGACTTGTAAATGGATTGTATGTCTGACATTGTATTCCTTTCTACTATATTTGTTGAACGCTACTGATTATATATTTCTGTTTGGTGGTGAAGAATTTATTCTCTACTTAACACCCCTCTGTAAGACGTATGAGCTTAGAGGATGTATATTTATTGGTAGATGATCAATGGTATGGTAGAGTCTGACAATGTGGCATGCTAAGATGCATATGATCAAGGCTTTGTTGAAAAGCAGGCCTTGTGGTTGACGATCAAAGCACGGCCTGTTTAGGCATAGCTTTGTGTATAGCGTGACTTCGCGAGCCTCACACACCGGCGGAGTCTAAAACGGGAGAAGGGAACGCAGGGAGAGCAGCACGTTTCTTTCTAGCTAGAAGTGGTGTTTGGGCTTTAACACGGCCCGACATTTTACTTATGTGGATGATGGAATGAGGCGCCTCAGATGATAGGTCCTATAGGACTGGGAAACGTGTGTTCAGGAATAACTAATCCGAAACTCGTATGGTGGACCGACCCTGCAGCTTTCCAAGGGTTCACTTCGGGGGATCCTGAGACATTAGCTAGAGTGTCTCGAATCGGTAAGGAGCTCCTCCCTAGCCTTGACTCATGATGGAAACCAAAATCGAAATACAACCCTACGAATTTGATTGTATTACTAGTATGGAGGCATAGTAGTATGGGATACTATTCTTCCTAGGATTTATACATTTACTTTGAAATGTTTCGATATATACTAATAATAATATTTAACTCGTATTTGCCGTATTTAGCATGTTTAATCACTATAATGTAAAACCCTATCCTCTGGTTTGTGTTGCATTGTGTGATGGGGCCTGGGTCTTATGGTGATTCCATTTTTCTAAAAAGCATAATGTTGTTGTACGATTTACTTATCATTTACTCTGACACTTTTATGCACGGCAATCCATTAGAGTAAATCCGTTTTGCGTTAGCGGCGTGGTCTTTGGATTTGCCCTATTAACAGTGATTTATTAGTTAAGAATTCTCACACCAGTCTCACGACTGACCCATTGTTTGTTTCCACCTTTACAAACTCGGGTGCCCTCTTTCCACACGGGCAGTCGAGTAGTTTGTCTACAGGTTCTTATTTCGAGCAGGATTCTGGATTGAAGCTTAAAGCCGTGTCCAGAGCTTAGTTATTTTATTTCCACTGCAATGTATTGAAATATTGTAAATTTATCTTCCGTTGTATTTTATTCAATATACTCTGATATTCTGTACTCTGATGTAACTCTGTTATGATGTTATAAAAGTCTTCTATTTTTGTATTAATGTGTTGTATTCCCAAAGTTAACGTAGGCGGGATTTGAACGGTCTTAGTCGATTTTGCGATCGATTAAGGTCGGGCTAAATCCGACTCGTTACATTGGCCTTATTGTAAAATAAGTTAAGTAGATTTTTTATACCAGTCCCATTACTGACTTTTAGTTTGTTTCACTTGCAAACTCGGGTGCCCTATTTTCTACACGGGCAGCCTAGTATTCAGGTTTTAGCAGGCTCTCTCTGGATAGCTATGGAGCTGAAGATGGATTCTATCATTTCATTTATGTTGTTCAGCTCCTATTATGTATATTATGTTTGATTCCACTGTAGACATTTTATATAAAGCTGAAACTGTATGTTGTACTAAATGTGATCCTGTATACTGTGTAACTCTGATGATTATTATTTCCAGTGTAATTTAATGTACATTATCTGGTGCAAATATTTTTTTTTATTCTGCTGTTATTGTTTATGTGTTGTTCCAAAGATTACCCTTGCCACCGTGGAACGGGGGTTTGGGTCATCACAGGTGGTATCTGAGCTTTGGTTAAGCTTTGTTCTGGAATATAACATGTTAACAAACTCGTCAGAAATAGAACTAGTAGTATTGACAAATAACTCATTTTAGATAGGATCAGTAATATCCTAGAATGAGTGTAGCAGAATAAAATACACCCTAATAGACACATTTACATTCAAGTATATGTCTCTATGCTTTAAAATACCTTTTCTGTTGGCCTGACACTTTGTCTGCTATTTGCAGACATCATAGAAAATGTGTGGCAGAAGTAGAATAGGTAGGTCAGAACCAGATATTGAAGCTCTATTAAAGAAGTATCAAAATCTAGGTGGAATGCCATTCTTGGGCAAAGAATCCATTATTGAAGCACAAGCTTGGATGTAACACCCCACCTCCGCTAGGGTCACTCACAAAGGGAATGCACTAGTTTTGGAGGAGCGTTATCGAGGTAAATAAATACAGAAATATTACAAGACAGAACATAAATAAAACAGCAGAAGAATCAAAAGATAAATTTCATTACTTTCAAAATAGTCAAAGCCTTTTTCATTCAAAGTACCAAATAGCCAAAGTCATTATTTTCCATTACAACAAATTCTGTCTTGAATAAACAAAGAAGCATAAACTTAAAACATCAAAAGTAGCTTAATTCCCCAAAGGTAGCAGAAAATGCAGCCATAGCATAGCCCAAGATCAAACCGTACATGAGCTGAATCAAAAGCAAGCGAAATCCAAGCAAAGTGCTAGAGTTTCCTCCCTGAGAACCTGGGAGGGAGGGGAGGACGAAAGAAAAAGAGGCGAAAGAAAATGGGTCAGTCATAAAGACTGGTAAGTCCAAGTGACTTTCAGCATAAAAACAGATAAAGGTAACATAACATGTATAAACTGAAAGTAATCATACGGATGATGACAAGATGGGCAAGATAGACTAATATAACATGATAAATCAAGTATAAATCAAGTATAGCATCACATATTCAAGGTTCGCTGCATCAACTGTATTAGAGTCCCAAACCCATGTCTTATATTAATCATGAAATGATTCCTTGGCCCAATATCATGAAATGACCCATTTCTAGGTCCAACGAAACGATCCACTAGTCGATCGGCTCCCTACAAGTTCTAGCTCATCATGTGTCTGTGTCATACGGCCCTATCACGAATGTAGTCACCTGTGCTAGGTCCACCATAGGGTGTATCAAGCCCTATGGTGCCAACCACCGACACGAATCAAGAATGCACAGATAAGCCCACTGATGCCCAATGCCTGCTTTTTCAACTCCGGACCACGTGCACGACCATAGCCCGCCTGAACCTACACTGGCGCACCAACACAGCCGTCGTTCTGGTCGCTTACAATCAGCCCAGTAATTGTGCCCCACCCTGCCTAGTTCCAGGTTACCATGATACATCTAGTGGGTTACTGCTGAAATGGACCGCGTAACTAGGGTTTCCGTCCAGCAGGTTAAGTGTTGTCATTTAAATTCGAGACTTAATCCTTATCAGTCTAGCATGTCAAATTGGCTAAGTGTTGTCATTTAAGTTCGTCACTTAGCCCTACAATTCACGTGTCAAGTTGGTTAGGTGTTGTCGTTCAAGTTCATGACCTAACCCTACCAATCATGGCTCAAGTTGGTTAAGTGTTGTCTTTCATGTTCATGACTTAACCCTATCATGTGGCATTAATTCATTAATGCACCTCAACCTCTCACATTAGACCTGTTGTTGTGGTCACTGGATATGCCAGGCGGTTCCGGGCAGATTTACACCACAACTCAGTCTATCCTCGGGTTTCAAGCGCGATATGACCAACTACTCACATTGGATCCTATTGTTTGCAGTCACTAGATTTGTCGGGCGGTTCCGGGCAGATTTACACTGCAAACTCAACCCAACCTCGAGTTGGCAATTTTCGAGTTCATTCTAGTGTCATGTCCATGTTCAAGTTTTCATGTCGAGTTCGTGTCAACTTTTCAAGGCAAGTTTCATGCCAAGTCTCCTATAATTTCCAATTTTTCCCAACGTTACCCCGTCTAAATATTAGGCTAACAATCTTAGCCTAATTTTCCGTCTGCTTGGTTTTTGTCATATATTATTAGGCTATAAACTTAGCCTAATTTAACGTACACAAAATTGGCATAAAGCAATTTATTAACATAAGCATGACATAGGCGTAAACTTGGCATCATCGGCATAATCAATATGAACATCATAGGTGTGAACTTGCAAAATAATCAACATGTCTATCATAGGTGTGATCTTGCAGCGTAGACTGAACCAACATACATATATGTGAATTTGCAACATAGACTAAATCAACTTACATATATGTGAACTTGCAAATCAATCACGAACATATGAATAAGTGTGAACTTGAAATATGACATAGGTTTAACATATACACATAAACATGTAGATCTAACATTTGGTCACATATGTTCATATGATTTCACAACCTAAAACTTGCATAATATGATAAACTACTCAATTTGTCATAACAGGTTATATTCCAAGTTCATATACATATGAATAGACTTATTCATTAATTTCCAATTCAACATGATAATAAAACTACAGGCACAAATCAATATCATTCAATTCCACATATAACATAATAAACATTGTCCTATTATCCATTTATTTCCAAGGCATGACATAATTGAATAAATTGATTAAAACATCGCAGGCATAACATTATGAACATGAAAAGGTTTGAATAATAATCTAGATTCAATTTCATAGTCATAATTCTAGGCAATAACCTCTTGGTCATGAATCATAGGTGATTAGTCACAATTGTCCTTGTCATAGTTATAGGCAACAGTCTTATGTTCACCGTCATAGGCATAGGCATAGTCTTATGTTCATAGTCATAGTCTTATGTTCACAGTCATAGTCTTAGGCATAGTCTTAGGCCATTAACAATAGTTTCAACGTCATAAGCAATATTCCCCATATTCAAGATCCAAGAAGAAAACAAGAACAGATATGAATAATACATAAATCAATTCCAATTTAACATGCCCATATTAGATTTATAGTTTTTATCTAAAAGTAACTGGAACTTACAGATCGTGGTCTAAGAAATTTAGATGCAGAAGTCAAGTCTAGAAATTAGTCGTTGAATTGTTGAATCGCTGAATCTTGCTTTGATTGTAGAAGCAAATCCCCAATAAGAAATTCCTAGCCATAGTCTTCAAGAAATAATCTTCACAATTTATTTTAATTTAATTTATTTTAGAGGAAGAAGAAGAAGACATGATCATCAAGAGTTTGAGCAGCATGAGGTTAGAGAAGAATGGTGTTAAAAGAATGAGGCTAGGAGGCTGTTTATATAGAATTTCAAACTAATTAGAGCCGTAGATGAAGCTAGAGTTAATCAAGGCCATCCATCTAAAGAGAAGCCAATCAGAAAGTGACAAGTTAGCCCTAATGACACACCAGAGCTCAGAAATTCGACCAGAACCCAACCAGGCCAGCCAGGGCCTGACCAAGCAGGTTTCTGCTCGGCCTGGGCGCACCTGGAAAGTGCGCCAATGCAAAATTGCATGGGCGCACTTCCCAAGTGCACCAGTGCAATTTTGTTCTGGCACACTTTCCAAGTGCGCCAGTGCATTCTGGCCCGTTTCTGGTTTTTCTGCCTCACTTCGTTCGTCCATATCTTCTTCGTACGTTATCCGTTTTACGCAAACTCGGACTCTATTTCAAGTAGAATTCCGAGATGAACGTAATGGCGTAACCCATTTCCCTTGATTCTTATTTTAGAATTTAATATCGCCTTGATTTATGGTTTTAACACGTTATTAAAATTCGGGTTGTTACATTGGATGTGCTCTACTGAGAAAATTTTTGAAGGTTCAAAGTTGAGAGATGATCAGAAAAGATTACTGGCATCTTGGGCACTCAAAGATGAAGATTTAATCTGGTGGGAAACCGTTATTAAGGTTAATCCAGAAGGTAATATTACCTGGGATAGATTTAAAGAAATTTTCAATGAAAGATTTATTCCTTCAGAAACAACTGATCGGCTATATGATGAATTCTATTATCTGATACAAGGAGATATGACCATTCTAGAATATCATAAGCAATTCAATGGAATGTCTCGTTTTGCCCCGCATCTAATTCAAAATCCTAAGAGGAAGAATCTGATGTTTATTAACGGGCTTCAAAGAAAGTACCAAAGTAGTGTAACTGCACATGTAAAGCTACCTTTTTCTGAAATGATATATATGGCTTACCAGTATGAAGATCTTGATAAGCAAGGCCTTTTGGAAGACGAAGAAGAATGTATTTCTAGCAACAAAAGGAAATTTGAAACTGATAGCCCAGAGGCAAGTACGCAGCCTGAAGCTCGTACGAAGTCTGAGTTCAGTAAGAAACCTAAATTCAAAAGGAAAAAGGTTAAATCATAGGAAGAACTAGTAACGACTGCCACCTGTAATCGAAAAGGTCATTTGGCGATAAATTGCGGACCCTTAAAGAAACCAATAAAGAGTGGATTTAAATCCAAGAACAAGTTTCAAGAGAATAAAAAATGCAATCAATGTCATCAGACAGGCCATCTTGCGAAGGATTGCCAGCTATTAAAGAAATCTGGAAAAGTACATGTAAATGAAGTGGCAAAAGTTCCTGCATCCTCAGTCAGTCAAGCAAGGCCAGATGTTTTAGAGGGCACGCTTACTGTCAAAGATATTCCAGTTAAAGTACTGTTTGATATAGGCGCGTCGCGAAGCTTTACTGCAAACAATGTGGTTAAGAAATTGGGTTTGAAATTGAAAAAGCTCAAAGAACCCATCATCGTCCATAATCCGGTTGGGGGTTCCCTTAATCTTAGTTGGATTTGTGGGGTGCCTGTCTTTTTTTCCCGTTATCGGTTCCCTACCATCGCGATCGTTATGAATTTTATCGAATTTGATCTTATTTTATGATTGGATTGGTTAACCAAATATGAAGCTAACGTTAAATGCGCCGAGAGAGTTGTTAAGACTAAAAAAATTCGGGGAGTACATAACCATTCCATGTGAAGGCCTGGATTCGGATAGAAAAGACTTTAGGTCAGCTTTGGATGTTTATCCTGCTCTATTAGAACCTATTCTTGTCATTACAGGGAATACTCCGGTCGACATAGAAAATATCCCTATCGTCAAGAATTATGCGGATGTGTTTGAAGAAGTTGTTGGCTTACCTCCGCATAGAGAAATTGATTTCAAAATTGCTTTAATTCTAAATGCAAGGCCAGTAGTGCACACTATTCGAAGAATGACCTTGAAGGAAAAAGAAGAGTGAGACAATCAAACTCGACAACTTGTATGGAAGGTTCTGATCAGGCCTAGTTTCTCTGATTGGGGAGCAGCAGTGGTGTTTGTCCCAATGTCAGACGGTACTCTTAGACTATGTGTGGATTATCGTGACTTGAATAAGCAGACATTAAAGAATAAATACCCATTGCCGCGAATTGATGATTTGTTGGATCAATTGAATGGCGCACAAGTATTTTCATGAATGGACCTAGCTACAGGTTTCCATCAGCTTCGTATTGTCGAAGTGCGTGTTCCTTTGACAGCATTCAGAGGTCCATATTTATTCTACGGGTGGTTAGTAATTCCGTTCGGCTTATGTAACGCTCTAGATTATTTTGTCGATCTAATGAACAGAGTATTCAGAGAAGTATTGAATAAATTCATACTGGTTTTCATTGACGACATATTGAACTTCTCTAAGTCAGAGAGCGAGCATGCAAAACATTTAGAACAAGTGTTGGAAATTCTCAGAAAGAATGTTTTAAAAGCCAAATTTTCCAAATGTATATTCTGGCAAGAAGAGGTGAAGTTCCTTGGTCACGTTGTATCAAAGGAATGAATTTCTGCAGATCCAAGTAAAATCACTGTTATTCAGGATTGGAAACAACCTAGTACTCCTACAGAAGTCTGAAGTTTTCTGGGATTGGCTAGTTATTATCGGAAGTTCGTTAAGGATTTTTCGAAGCTATCTAGTCCATTAACGCAGCTTACTAAGAAACATTAAGGTTTAAATGGACTCCAGAATGTGAGACAGCTTTCCAAGAGCTGAAGTTAAGATTAACAACTGCTCCAGTATTAACGATTATCGATGGTAATCAGGATTTGACAGTCTGGACGGATGCTTTTATTGGAGGTCTTGGTGTGGTATTAATGCAAAGAGGCCAATTAGTCGCTTATGCTAGCCATCAGTTGAAGCCGCATGAGAAGAATTATGCAACTTATGATCTTGAATTGTTAGCCATCGTGTTTGCTATGAAAATATGGAGGCACTATCTATTGGGTGAGAAATTTGAATTATATAAAGATCATCTGTCCTTGAAGTATTTGTTCACCCAGAAAGACTTGAATCTGAGGCAGCAGCGTTGGCTAGAATTTCTTGCAGCATATGATCTAGATATTCTATATACGCCGGGAAAAGCCAATGTGGTCGCGGATGCGCTTAGCAGAAAAACCGCAATCATTGCCAATCTTATAATCACGCCTTCATTGATTGATAAAATATCTGCTCTTTAGAAGGATGATCACTTCATTTAGAAGATCAGAGAGAGAATTCGGAAAGGGGAGCCCTCGAGTTTTCAGATTGATAACGATGGGATTCTGAGGTTAAAAGGCCGAATTGGTGTTCCAAACATTTCGAAGCTCCAGAGAGAAGTACTGGATGAATGTCACAAATCCAAACATAGTATCCATCCAGTAGTGAGTAAAATGTATAATGATATCAAACGCACTTTCTGGTGGAGATCTATGAAAAGAGACATTTATTTATATGTTAGCCGGTGTTCCACCTGTCAACAAGTCAAGAGCGATCAACAGAAACTTGTCGGATTGTTGCAACCATTGGAAATTCTAGGTTGGAAGTGGGAACAAATTTCTATGGATTTCATCGATGGTTTGCCCAGAACCAGAAAAGGAAATGACAGTATATAGGTGATCGTAGATCATTTCATGAAGACTGCCCATTTTATACCAGTCAGATCAAATAGAACCGCTCAAAGTTTGGCACAGATTTATTTTGAAGAAATTGTTAAACTGCATGGAGTTCCCATGAGTGTCGTTAGTGATCGTGACCCGATTTTTTCTAGTAAATTCTGGGAAGCATTTCAAGCAGAATTGGGGATAAAATTGAATTTGAGCACGGCATATCATCCTCAAACGGATGGCCAAACTGAGAGGGTGAATCGTATTCTAGAAGATTTACTACGGGCTTGTATTATTGATTTCGGCGGATCATGGGTAAACCACTTGCATTTGGCTGAGTTCTCATACAACAACAGCTACCATGCGAGCCTGAAAATGTCACCAATCGAAGCACTGTATGGTAGATCGTGCAGATCTCCCGCATGTTGGGTAGAATCTGGCAATAGACTTATATTGGGATCGCATATGATTCGTGAAGCTTCAGAAAAAGTCGATTTCATTAAGAAGCGACTGCAAACAGCTCAAAGCCAACAGAAGAGCTATGCAGACTCGAGAAGAAGAGATTTAGCATTTGCTGTTGGTGACTATGTGTATTTGAGGGTTTCTCCGATGAAAGGAGTAGTCTGATTTGGAAAAATAGGGAAGTTGGCGCCTAGATTTATTGCTCCATTTCCTATACTTGAACGGATTTGAACTCTCGCTTATAGGTTCAATTGCCTGATTGGTTACCTGGAGTACATGATGTGTTTCACGTGTCTCAACTTCGAAAGCATGTGCATGACCTAAACTTGGTCATGGAAGAAGCCGCACAACAAGATTTGGAAATTACTCCAGAATTAGCTGTGAGAAGGGAGCCGATAAAGATTATTGGCAAAGAAACTAAGGAACTGAGGAACAAGAAGGTTATCCCAATTGCAGAACTGAGAAACTAAAGTGCAATGGAGTGGAGATCCAGAGACTGTACTTGGGAAACTGAGGAGGGCATTAAGCAAGCTTATCCCAATTGCAGAATGGATATCTTTGATTAACTCTGGTGCATGGTACATTTACAGTATTTTGCATTTCCGTTTTGTTTTCTTCTTTGCTGTTTTTTCCTTTTCATGGATGTATTTTTTTTATTATATAGTCTATTCTTAGCAAATATGATTTTAAAAGAGTATATAAATTAATTATTTAATTTTTGAAAAGTCAATCAACAAATTGATTGTTGTTTGTGTTGTGTGATTAAGAATTTGACTAATCAAAATATTGGAATGATAACTAATCTAGTCAATAAGAGAAGGAAGGGTAAATTTATGCAAATTGAATCAAATATTGAACTGATTTGAAAATTGATAGAAATTCATGCATGTACATTATATATGTTTGAACAGGTAAATGGATTTGCTGTTGAGTAAAGAATTTAATTGCATACCCGACAAATAGGTAAACCTTAATGAGTTGGACGGGCAATTTTATTTATATATCAACTCCTGTGAATGCCATTGGATGCAGAGTGCTGGTTGTTCTGTGTGAGACTATAAACGTCGCCATAGGATAGTAACAATTAATTTTGAACTACACTACATGGCATACTTCTTGAAGATAACGTACTTTATCATATACCACATAAGCATTTGGAGCTTGTGTGACGAGGTTGAAGATTTACCGTACAAGTGAGAGGCTTGTATGGCGATCACTATATTACAGGTTGAACTGAAGACTGATATGGACTATGTAAAATGTAATGGTAAATTGCCAGATTAATAAAACTCCACACGTGTCTGGAGATGAAATAATCAAGTCTCTCTAGTCATAAAGGCACAAAATCCATTTATAGGGTGATGAGAATTTATTCTCTGGAGTTATGATCTATACATACTCCCCAGTGGACACTGGAATATATCACTATAAATATGTGTATGCTTTTTAGAATTTATTGGGTGCCTAATACGGCCCAGTAAATTTCCAAACCCCTCCCCGTACAAAGGAAGTTATGGCGAAATTTTTCGAAAATTTAGGGTGTTAGCCAAATTTTTGAAGAATTTAAAAAGTTGAAAATTTTAAGCCATAAATAAAGTTGAGTTGGTTAGTTAAACAACTTTCAGCTCCGTTCCTTTTCGAGGACGAAAAGATTTTAAGTAGGGGAGATTGTAACAACCCGGAAAATCAGAACCAATTTAAAATTTTTAATTTGGCTATTTTAAGGAATTTTGAATATTTAAAATAATTTATTTTGAATAATGACGACTAAAAATTTATTTGGATTGAATTCATAGCGAATATATTTATTTTAATTATAAAACAAGGCCTGAAATGGCACCGAAGTTTGAAAATTTGAATTCGAACTTTGACTGACTATACATGATGCAAAATAAACCGGATTTTAGTGAAACCAAAAATATTTAAATCTGTTTAAAAATATATTTCTGAAGAATCTGAAAAATCAAAATTTCATAGCGGAAATCAAAAGTTATGGCCAAATGAATTTTCAGAAAGGTCATTATGGAATAAATTTAGCTCATAAAAATAGACATTTTGCAAATGACCTCTGTTTTTGACGAAACCACTTTTGTTGGATCCGGAATGTCAAATTATTGCTAGGTTTAGAATTCCATAATTTTTGGAGTTAATATGCAAGCGTGGCAAAAGAAAACGTGTTTGGTTAATTTCAGTCAATTTGGATCGACCAGAAAATGGCCATTTTTCAAACGGTCTCCAAATTCGATGAAATCCGTTTTTTTGGGACCATATCGTCAAAACATAGCCGGATTTATTTTTCTAGAATTTTTAGAATAAGTATGTGGCCCTGGCAAATTGAAATGTACGTTCAAATCCATATTTGAATGTTTTATATTTTAATTTGAAGAATAACTGACTGAAACAGTCGAATGGGCCTACGAAACATATTCCATTGTGTCCGAAATGGGGGTATTTAGCTATGGGCGACAGTCGTTGGGTTTGAATTAGAGTTCGTTTGGACAAACATATATTTTTGAAATTTATATAAATATTAGCGAACCAGGAAATTCCATTCATTAATTAAAAAAACAAAAAATCGCGTTTCTCTCACCCTGCTCCAGATCGCATGGCGAAAAACCATATCTTCCTTCTCTCTTCAAATCCTCTAAATACACTCAATGAAACCGAATGGCGCAGTTAAGGATTTTGTTGTGCTCCTCACGAGCCTCACATCCATGTAAGGATTGGAATTTTTCGTGGCCAAAATCTCTCGAATTACCCTCACGAAGTTCACAACTTCGAACCGCCACCCCGATCGCCTCCGACCACCAAATTGGGTCCCACCACCGCGCGTAGACGCGCGACTTAACCCCCTTCGACGCTGTACGAGCTGATCCTCCTATCGTGCTACTGTGACGAAAGGTGATTTCGCTCGGTCCGAACCAGTCGCTAAACCGATCCAGGCCGTTCGAAACGCCCGATCGTTTGAGAACACGACAAAACAGAACGCATACGAAAGAACGTTTCATTGTATATTACAACAATGCATCAGATTACAAGAATATACAGAGTATAAATGAATAAATATTACACAGAAATATCAGAGATTTAAATTACATTTAAATACATAGCAGCGGAAAATAATACAATACACAACTAGAAGGGATATACGGATACAAATCTTTCCGGATATCGTTCCAGCTGTAAACCAGGATCCTGTGAATATAAATCTGCAAAACCAAAACTACTAGCTGCCCGTGTCAAAATAGGGGGCACCCAGAGTTTAGGTTAAAACAATAAACTCCAGGTCAGTCATGTGACTGGTGTGAGAACTAAAACAGTTATTAATCTTTGTTTTTAAAGTTAGGTAAATCAAGGGACCACGCCGTATAACACGGAACGGGTTTCCTCCCAAGAATACTAGTGCATAAAACAAACAGCGCAATGCTAAATAAAGAAAAATGAAGCTATTATAAGACCCAGTTCCCATCACACAATGCAACGCAAGCCGGAGGATAGGGTTTTTACCTTATAATAGCCAAGAATGCTTGATACGTTTAAAAAAAATCATTTGATACTATTATAAGTACATAGTGTATAAAACAACTTCAAATCATAAGTATCAATCATAGGCGGCATAAGCGCCCCATCCCACTATGTCGCCATACTAGGCTCTACAAATAAAACCGCAAATGTCACGTATTTGGAAATTGGATTTCCATCTATGAACCGAGGCAAAAGATAGTCCTCAACCGATTCGAGACGCTCTAGTCCGCCCCTCAGGATCAGAGCTCAAGTGACCCTTGGATCGTCAGGGCCAGTCCACCGATGTGGATTAAAATGCCTGAACATGCGTTTCGCCGCCCTATGGGGCATAGGTGAGCCAACTAAATGACTCCATCGGACCCGGATCGTCCGATCAAACCGCGGCGCCTCGCAACAGCAACAACCACATAAGTCAAACTCGTTAGGGCGTGTAAAACCACTGACGCCACTTCTAACTAGAAAGAAACGCATGCCCTCCCTGAGGTCCTTCTCCCGTTTTTGGTTCATACCGGGTGTGAAGCTCGCGAATCAACGTTACACAAAGCTACGCCACAAAGGCCGTGCTTTGATCATCAACCACAAGACTTTGCTTTTCAACAGAAGCCTTGATCATTTGCCACTTGGACATGCCACACAGGCAATTCACCCCATGCGTTTGATATCCATCAATATATAACCCCTGAGCTCGTACGTCTCAGAGAAGGGCGTTAAGCAAAAGACTAAATTCTCCGCCGCCAAACAGATATATATTTAATAGAGATCAATCACACGGACTAAAATCCAATGTCAGACACACAGTCCATTTACAAGTCCGTTCTGGGTCTGAACGAAACTGGAGGCACCTAGTACCCCGCATATCCATCGATCTCCAAGCACGTCTGTAACACCCCGCCTCCGCCAGGGTGTCTCTTGCAAGCACTCTGACTTTGGAGGGGCGTTTGAATCAGGTAAACATGCATAATGATATATCAAGGCAGAACAAGAACATATGTATATATGTAAACAGAGTAAATAACATAGATAAAACAGCGACAGATATTCAAACCATTTCAAACACAAGTTTAGTACATCATAATGTCAATTTTCCAAATAAATAAGTCTAGTACATAAAACAACATCATCTGAAACTGAAAAGAAGAACATAAAGTAGCTATCCCCAAAGTGGAAAAACCATAGCGAGCTCAAGTCCAAAGCATACATGAGCTATCCAAGAAAAGCAGGTAAAATCCAAGCTAAGCTCCTGTATTCCCTCCCTGAGAACCTGGGGGGGGGGGGGGAACGGAAGAAAAGAGGCGAAAGAAAACAGGTCAGTCAAAAAGACTGAGTAAGCCCTACTACAATCAATGTAAACTGATAAAGTTAACTGGCATGAGCAGCAGGTATGAACATAGGGATAACAACATACTAACATGTTGATTAACTAACAAGGCAGATAAAGGTGTCATCGCATAACCCGGTTTAAGGTTTTGTACCACAGGTGTACTAACATTCTAACATGTCATGAATAATCCAGAATTTATCCCTTGGCCCAAACTTGGCCTAGTATCAGGTATTTGACTCAAACCAAGATCTGACTTCTTGGTACCAATTCTAGTATAACAGGATTAGGTGTTACCCCAACGTTCACATCGAAACAGATCGGAACAGAAGGGTCCATGCAGAAATAGAGTTTGGGAAAAATGGGCTTTTACCATCCCAACGGATAAAGTACAGAAACGGAATACTAACTATAATGGGCCTTTACCACCCTAACAGATAAAGTACAGAAACGGAATACTAACTATAATGGGCCTTTACCACCCTAACAGATAAAGTACAGAAACGGAATACTAACTATAATGGGCCTTTACCACCCTAACAGATAAAGTACAGAAACGGAATACTAAACATAATGGGCCTTTACCACCCTAACAGAACGGTACCACGCAGAAACAGACGGGTGTTGCCACCCAACAAAACAGACGGTACCGACAGAATCAGACAGAACTAAGTGTACCCTGAATCCTACCCAAGCGATCGGCTCCCTAATACATAAATACCCTGTGTCGGCCCCACGGTAGGGTGTATCACTCCCTAAAGTGGCAACCAATTGGCACAGGCATATTTATAGATGTCACGGTGTCTTACATCCTCAGAGGCAGACCGGGATCCATGCACGCACATGACCCGGTTGGAACGCACCATCAACACCCATCGCCATTATCAGAATGAACCACTTATAATTAGTTCAGTAAGCGTGCCCGGACCCTACCTACGGTTGGGTCAAAGTTTTGATACCAGAAAGGGTTACTGACTAATATGGGTCCCAAACAACAGATGACACAAGTATTCCCCCTTGTATCCCCAGACTATCAAATTCAGATTAACTTATTAACAGAGTTCAGACATACCAGATTCAGATGGTCAGTTTTCAGACTAACGGATCAGATAACAGATTTACAAACTTGCCTAACTTGGTGTGGGTCCTACAGATCCGCAAAACAGGTTCGTTTAATTTATCAATCAAGTTAGTTTATCCAGACCAGGTATCAAATTGGTCCTCAGTCTTACCAAATTACTGAGTTGGATTGGTTAAGTATAGTTCAACTTAACCCCGTTAAATTACCGAGTTCAGATTGGTTAAGTGTAGGTTAACTTAACCCCGTTAATTTACCGAGTTCAGATTGGTTAAGTTTTGGTTAACTTAACCCCATTACTTTACCGAGTTCAGATTGGTTAAGTGTCATAAGTCAGATTTCCTTAACCTTATCATATAGCATTAATTAATTAATTAATGCGCCTTAACCTCTCACATTAGACTTTGTTGTGGTTACTAGTTAAGCCGGTCGGTTCCGGGTAGCTTTACACCACAACTTGGTCTAACCTCGGGTTCAAGGTACAACATGACCAACTTCTCACATTGGGTCCTATTGTTTGTAGCAACTAGTTAGGCCGGTCAGTTCCGGGTAGGTTTACGCTACAAACTCAACCCAACCTCGAGTTGGTCACACTTATCTTTTCTAAGTGTCATGTCCATCATGTTTCCAAAACATGTTACAAATTTTCAAGCAATTGGGTAGACCTAACTTAATAGGTAAATTCCCAATGGGTAGACCTAACTTAATAGGTAAATTCCCAAGCTCATGTTTTTTTTTTATGTCTTTTAAGTTTACCCAACCCCAAACGCAATCCCATCGCTTACATACCGCAATAGCGCATAAAGGATAGAAAGAGGGAACTTGGCATAATCATGACATAAAAATGTTAAAGCCACAAGTTCAACATGGTGGCATATGAAAGGTTCATGTGTGCATACACTTGCATATTACATTTTTAGGCCCCAAAAAAAGCATGCATAACATGATAACATGAACCATATGACCATCCCAAACTTGCATAACATACTTGCATATCATATGACAACTTGCATATCAAACTTGCATAAACAAACTTGCATAACATATGTCAACTTGCATATCACACTTGCATAAACAAACTTGCATAACATATGTCAACTTGCATATCATACTTGCATAAACAAACTTGCATAACATATGACAACTTGCATATCATACTTGCATAAACAAACTTGCATAACATATGTCAACTTGCATATCATACTTGCATAAACAAACTTGCATAACATATGTCAACTTGCATATCATACTTGCATAAACAAACTTGCATAACATATGTCAACTTGCATATCATACTTGCATAAACAAACTTGCATAACATATGTCAACTTGCATATCATACTTGCATAGCATAACTTGCATATCATATGACAACTTACATATCAAACTTGCATAGTATAACTTGCATATCATATGACAACTTGCAAACCAAACTTGCATAACAAAACTTGCATAACATATGATAACTTGCAAACCAAACTTGCATAACAAAACTTACATAACATATGATAACTTACAAACCAAACTTGCACAACAAAACTTGCATATCATATGATAACTTGCATATAAACTTGCATATCATACATTTAACTTTAAAAGTTCAAGTATGAAAGGAATAGGGCTTACAATGCTTATGCGGACTCAAATGAGTATTGCAAATGTAAGAAAACCCTTATGCAACCAAAAACCCCAAAAATGCAAGCAAACTTGATCAAGACTCCTCCTTTATGATGCAAATATAAGAACTAGACTTTAATGCAAGCTAAAGAGGATCATACAAGCCTAAATGCACTTGTATGCATGGAAATCTCTTAGAAATTTGATTTAGGAATTGTATGAAGAGAGTGGAGGCCATGAGAGGTTTGATTTTGACATAGTTTAGTTGCTAGAATGAATAATGATGATTTAGGGTAGGTTAGGGTCTTATTTATAGATTAGGCTAGTGTTTTAGACCATAGGATTAACCCTAAATTAGATTAGGACCCTTAGATTTCGGAGCCTTCCAGAAACCAGCCCTAAGACCAAGCCCAAACCCCAAACTGGTGAACCCAACCACAGAACTCTCTAGAAACTGTACAGGTTTTCTGGCTCGACACGGGCGCACTTCCCAAGTGCGCCAGTGTAAAAATGTATTGGCGCACTTCACAAGTGCGCCAGTGCATTTATTGTGTTGGCGCACTTCACAAGTGCGCCAGTGCATTCTGGCTAGTTTTTAGGTTTTTCTGCCTAACTTCGTTCGTCCATATCTTCTTCATACGGACTCCGATTTTCGAAAACTCGGACTCTATTTCGCGTATTTTTCCGAGACGAACGCAATGGCATAGCCCGTTTCCCTTGATTCAGATTTTAGAATTAATTTCTGCCTCGATTTACAATATAACATATTATCAGAAATACGGGTTGTTACAACGTCTGGACGATCACCAACTGTTTCCATCTTCTTGGGTGTACAGCCCAATCAAGATCATCAGTAATCACCCAAACGACGTGAAGACCTCCGGTCTTCGACCATCGTCTTCATCTTCGACTTATCGTCGTATCAGTTATTCAGAATGGGATAAACCCGGTCTTTCCGAATAACTCGCGTATACTTTAAATAAGTGTTACACAAACACAACATACGCCTCATTCCAATTCATCAGTCACTAACCGTAAATTAATCAAGAGAATAATTCCCCAAATATTAACCCCGAAGGCCGAAACCAACATCAGATCAATATCCAGAAAACCATTCTGCTTAGCTAACCGACAGTTAGTTTCTGATTTCACATTCATAGGGAAAGGTTCCCATTAATTTTATCAAAGATAAATTCTTTATATTTATTCTTTAATCATCTTTGAATATCAATTCCAAACTAGTCGGGGTTAGCGAACCTTACCGAAGTAATCATTTGTTTTAATTTCCCAATCCCAACCTATTCATCCCATGAAGTAAAACTGGTAATACTTCATATCTAACACCACAGTGTTCTCGGTAAATTCAATTACCATTTCACGTTCAAATCTAATTAAAGATTTAACTATCGCCTGGAGCAAAACTGGTGATATTCCATTCTCGATCATTTCAATCTAATTAAAGATTCATTAAAAATCCACTTAGTTTTAATCGTTAACTGGGTTAAAGAATCAGTGTCATTTAAAACACGGTTCACGATAAACCCAAAATCACTTTCCATTAATTATCGGGTTAAAGAACGAGTGTTATTTAAAACACTATCCACGATAAACCCAAAAATCAATATCAATTCAATTCCAATTAAATATTATTTAATTGGTACACTTCATTAAATCTAAATAAAAAGATTTAATCTTTTCTCAACTGGGTTCAAGAACAGTGTTAGTGAAGACACTATTCACGACAAACCCAAATCACATTTGATATTCAATACAAGGCTCTAAATAGAAAATATATCGGCTTATATTCAATATCAAATTCTACGATTAACAAATGTCGTATTGGAAATAACGATATAAATATATATCTTTCAAATTTCCATAACAACATCCGTATAATCACGAAATCCAACATCGAAATATTCCGAAGACAATTTCGATTCAAATCCATTCCAATGCAATCATTGGAAATTCTGGTTGTTTTCAAAACCATCTCAAATTCAATTTATTTATTTAAAAATAAATAGAATTATAATTCTAGTTCAAAACTAGTTCATTTCGATAAAAATCTATTTTTATCTTTTCAAATAAGGAGTTTTTCATCCCAATCCTTTCTAAATCATTTCTTATGATTTTACACAAATTATTAATATTTTTATTAATTTTATCAAGGTCCGTACAGTCGATTTCCATCAACGGCCATCGAACTGCACTTACAACGACCTTTTTCAAATTTGATTTGGACATAATTCCAAATCCAACCGTTAGATTTCTAATATTCGTTAGAAAGCTCTTTTCGATACGAACCCAACGGTTTCGGTTTTAGGAGAATCCGACGGTCGGATCTACCGTCATATCTGTTTGAAATAAATGGTCGAAATTCACGAACTGCCGCGGCGCGGCGCGTTCTATTCAGGCCATTATATTATATATATATAATATATATTTCGTCGATTTCTATTTAAAACGAATTATATAGATAGTTTTGAATTCGTTTCAAAAACAATTTCAACTTCCATTTCAATCCAAAGCAAAATTGAATTCTTATTTATAAATTCGTTTTAAAATTCATTTCTATTCAATTCAAATTTCTATTCAATTTGAATTCAATTCAGTTCGCTTTCAATTCAATTTGAATTCGTTTTCCATTCAATTTGAATTCGTTTTCAATTCAATTTCAAAGTCGTTTTCTATTCGATTCAATTCAAATTGGTTTTCTATTCGATTCAATTCAAATTGGTTTTCTATTCGATTCAATTCAAATTGGTTTTCTATTCAATTCATTTCAAATTGGTTTTCTATTCAATTCATTTCGAAATCGTTTTCAATTCAATTCATTTCGAAATTGTTTTCAATTCAATTCATTTCGAAATCGTTTTCAATTCAATTCAATTCATTTCAAAATCGTTTTCAATTCATTTCAAATTGAATAAAATCGATATAAATAACGTTCACGTCAAAAATGGCGTCAATCTAATCAACACGGCTTCATATATTTCTATTTTCAAATATTCTATTTCAAATATTTCTTTTTCAAAATAGTTGTTATTATCAAAATATTTCGTTCAACACATGACTAATCTCAACGGATGAGTACTGTCAACACATGAACCTTTATTTTATATATTCTTTATTTTCTAAATTGGAATGAGGCCCAATCAATTACCATATAAAGTTAATTATATGGATTTTCATACAACACATGTATAATAGCCTTGAAAAATAATCAACCATCAACCAAAGTGCAGTACACTGTATAAGCATCAAATATAGATATCTAACGCTTATAACAGCCTGTCAATCAATCGATCGACATATTTAATCAATCAGGATGAGTGAACTTCAAATTTCATCCCAACACCCGTGTGGGGTTTCAAACAATCAAACACAGATTTTATTTGTGCAGTTGGGCGATGTGTAAAATTTATCGACCCAATCAATATCAGTCAAATCAGTGTATATAAACAAATCGGCTGATTTGTTTATAAATATCTATTTATTCACCTTCACGTTAAAAATTATATTTTTAACGATAAAACATTTTATTTTAACACGTGAATTTCTATTCAGTTCATTTACACAATAAAAATGATATTTTTATTTTTCTAACATATTTTTAGAAAATTTCGGCGGCATAACGGCACGATACTAGAAACGGGACAAGGCCTATCCTTATCCCCGGTCTAGTGAAGGCCCACGCCATTCACACATCAATCAAATCCATTCATTTCACCAAACAATTCAAATCAAATCATCTAACTAATTTATGCAACCAAACAAACAAGTCTATGGTCTGTGGACGATTGTGTCGGGTGCTACTAAGCACCGTCTGCATCCTAGTATATATATATATATATATATATATATTACTAGAAAAAGAAATTGAAAGGTGAGAAATTCTCACCGAAAGCTATCCAAACATCTTGCCTCTTCTTTGATAAAAATCTTCATCGTTATCGCCTTTTTATCACCTTCGCTGCCCGTATTCTCTACGTATGTAAAAATTGAATTTTCATTTCGCTATTCAGTATATAAAAATCGAATTTTTACTTCGCTATTCAATATATAAAAATCGAATTTTTATTACGATGCCATATAGATAAAAATTCCATTTCAAAAATATAGGTTTCGCCTTTTCAAAAATAAAGATTTCGCCTTTTCAAAAATATCATTATAAAAATCACATCTTTATTTTGCTACTCATATAAAGATGATATTTTTAATATTTCTATCATGTAAAAATTATATTTTTAATTCTCTACACAAACAAAAATCATATTTTTACACCTTCTATATAGTAAAGATAATATTTTTAATACATTAAAAATATAAAGATCGTATTTTTATTACTTTAAAAATATAAAAATCATATTTTTAACTTAAAAATATAAAAATCATATTTTTAACTTAAAAATATAAAAATAATATTTTTCTTCCAACAAAAATCAAAGCTTTACCGTGTTAAAAATTCTACCTTTGCAGTTTTAAAAATCTTATCTTTACTGATTTAAAAATCCTATCTTTATTGATTTAAAAATCCTATCTTTACTGATTTAATTCTTCATATAAATTAAAACTGGTTTTTATATAGAAACTAAATACATAAGACAAATAAAAACGCACCTTTAGTTCGATTTCTTTTTCCTAGGGTTTTGATTTGCCGAATTCAACATCGGAGCGCTCGCGGTGTGGTGGCTCGACCGGAGCAGCGATGGTGAGGATGGCGGTTTTGGGGCGAAGGGCTTGGAGTCTCTCGATCTGGAAAGGGGAAAGAGGGGTGGGCGACTGGAAGGAGGCGCAGGGGCAGGGTTCGTCGGAGGTGGCTTCGGTGGGGTGGCGCGGCGCTGAATCGAGGGGGGGGTGGTGTTCGGCGATGGGCGCTAGGGTTGGGGGGGGGGTGTTCGGCGATGGGCGCTAGGGTTGGGGGGGTGTTCGGCGATGGGTACGGAGGCGGGTGGCGTGAGGAGGCGGAGGGACCCACGACGATGGGTGGTGGCGGCTGCTCCGTCTTCTTTCCTTCTTTTTATTATTATTATTTTTTTTATTTAAAATCGATTTCAAAAGTAAACGGGGGCGGGGGGGGGGGGGGGGGGGTCTGATGATATAGAGAGAGGGAGTTTTAATTTTTTTTTTATTATTTTAATTCTAAAAAGCAACTTTTATTTTCGACCTCGAAACGAGACCCACCGCCTGTCGTCCCTAGCGTTTCACCCCCATTCCGAACACAATGGGATATGTATCGCAGGCTAGTTCGATCATTTCGATCAGTTTTTGTCAAAATCAACATATAAATCTATATATTGAATTTGAACGCGCATCTCCATTTACCGGGGCCACATACGGACCCAATAAATTCCAGAAAAATATTTTCTAGCTTCGTATTGACGATACGGTCCTAACAAAACTAGTTTCATCGAATTCTGAGACCGTTTGAAAAATGGTCATTTTCCAGTCGATTAAAATCAACTGAAACTGGTCAAACGCGTTTTCCTTCGCCACGCTCACATATTGATTCGAAAAATTATGAAATTTGGAACCTAGCAATAATTTAACATCACGGACCCAACAAAACTGGTTTCGTCGAAATCCGAGGTCGTTTGCAAAATGTCCATTTTTAAGGGCCTGAATTCCATAGCGACTATTCAGAATTTTCAACTGGACATATCTTTTGATTCCCGCTATGAAATTTCGATTATTCGGATCCGTTGGAAAGATATTATCAATTAGATCCTAAAGTTTTTGGTTTCACTAAAATCCGGATTGTTTTGCACCCGGTACATTCAATTGAAGTTTGAAATCGAATTATCGAACTACCGCGCCATTTTCAATTCCATTTATAATCATATATAAATATTTATATTCTAACGACGATGCGTATAAATATATACGTTCTAATTATATTCAAAATAAATTTTTCGTCGATATTATTTAAAATAATTCATTTTAAATAACCAAAATTCGCTAAAATTGCCAAAATAAAAATTTTAAACTGGCCCAGATTTTCGGGTTGTTACAATCTCCCACACTTAAAACTTTTCGTCCCCGAAAAGGAACAAAGTCGAAAGTGGTTTGATTAATCAACTCTACTTTCGATCTGGCTTCCATTCTCCAACTTTTCAGTTTCTGAGAATTTTCAAAAATTTCAAAAATTTGGCTAACATCTTAAATTTTCGAAAAATTTCGCCATAACCTCCCCTGCAATGGGAGCATCGGGAAATCTCAAATAGCTTCCCCGGTCCTTTAGATCTCAAAAAGAAAAAGAAGAAGCCAATAGGCTCATAAAATCATCATCACCCAAACAAAACAGTAAATTATGATAAACATGTACCTATTTGTCGGGCAAACAAATTTTATTCTCTGCTCTAGCCTCCTTGCTATGACCTGTTCAATGTAAGTATATGTATATGCAAGCAAACGCGACCAATTTTCAATACAATTCAATATTTGTTTCAATTAGGCTAAATGGTTCAAAATTATCAACCAAATAAACAAACAACACAATCATCAATCAATTAGTGGATTAGAGTTTTCAAATTGATAACTTTGATACCTAGTCAAAATCAGATTTTTGATGCCAAATTACAACAATAAGCCCTATCTAGTTTTGGTTCTCACACCAGTCTAATGGAGATATATAAATATCACATCTTCAAAACACGAACATAAATTCTGATGATGATCGATCAATCATCAGAACCATCTCCGGGTGTCTAGAATGTGATTCTATATCTATCCAGTATACTAAAATTTCAAATACACGTTTGCAAGGCGTATATGCAAAATCTTTATATACTGGACCGTCCAAATCAATATATAATAAATAATCAAATACGAATAGTTGATTTAAATTTTCAAAACAAAATTTGTTTTCATTTTAAAAATATACTCTTCACACTCGTTCTAGGATACTACTGATCCTATCTCTAACGAGTCATTCCCGTTGGATATTACTAATCCAATATCTGATGAATTCTTTCGTATGGTTCTAATGTGCCTTGTTCTCGAGCTCTGTAAACCAAAGCTCTGATACCAACTGTGACGAAAGGTGATTTCGCTCGGTCCGAACCAGTCGCTAAACCGATCCAGGCCGTTCGAAACGCCCGATCGTTTGAGAACACGACAAAACAGAACGCATACGAAAGAACGTTTCATTGTATATTACAATAATGCATCAGATTACAAGAATATACAGAGTATAAATGAATAAATATTACATAGAAATATCAGAGATTTAAATTACATTTAAATACATAGCATCAGAAAATAATACAATACACAACTAGAAGGGATATACGGATACAAAGCTTTCCGGATATCGTTCCAGCTGTAAACCAGGATCCTGTGAATATAAATCTGCAAAACCAAAACTACTAGCTGCCCGTGTCAAAATAGGGGGCACCCGGAGTTTAGGTTAAAACAATAAACTCCAGGTCAGTCATGTGACTGGTGTGAGAACTAAAACAGTTATTAATCTTTGTTTTTAAAGTTAGGTAAATCAAGGGACCACGCCGTATAACACGGAACGGGTTTCCTCCCAAGAATACCAGTGCATAAAACAAATAGCGCAATGCTAAATAAAGAAAAATGAAGCTATTATGAGACCCAGTTCCCATCACACAATGCAACGCAAGCCGGAGGATAGGGTTTTTACCTTATAATAGCCAAGAATGCTTGATACGTTTAAAACAAATCATTTGATACTATTATAAGTACATAGTGTATAAAACAACTTCAAATCATAAGTATCAATCATAGGCGGCATAAGCGCCCCATCCCACTATGTCGCCATACTAGGCTCTACAAATAAAACCGCAAATGTCACGTATTTGGAAATTGGATTTCCATCTATGAACCGAGGCAAAAGATAGTCCTCAACCGATTCGAGACGCTCTAGTCTACCCCTCAGGATCAGAGCTCGAGTGACCCTTCGATCGTCAGGGCCGGCCCACCGATGTGGATTAAAATGCCTGAACATGCGTTTCCCCGCCCTATGGGGCGTAGGTGAGCCAACTAAATGACTCCATCGGACCCGGATCGTCCGATCAAACCGCGGCGCCTCGCAACAGCAACAACCACATAAGTCAAACTCGTCAGGGCGTGTAAAACCACTGACGCCACTTCTAACTAGAAAGAAACGCATGCCCTCCCTGAGGTCCTTCTCCCGGTTTTGGTTCATACCGGGTGTGAAGCTCGCGAATCAACGTTACACAAAGCTACGCCACAAAGGCTGTGCTTTGATCATCAACCACAAGACTTTGCTTTTCAACAGAAGCCTTGATCATTTGCCACTTGGGCATGCCACACAGGCAATTCACCCCATGCGTTTGATATCCATCAATATATAACCCCTTAGCTCGTACGTCTCAGAGAAGGGCGTTAAGCAAAAGAATAAATTCTCCGCCGCCAAACAGATATATATTTAATAGAGATCAATCACACGGACTAAAATCCAATGTCAGACACACAGTCCATTTACAAGTCCGTTCTGGGTCTGAACGAAACAGGAGGCACCTAGTACCCCGCATATCCATCGATCTCCAAGCACGTCTGGACGATCACCAACTGTTTCCATCTTCTTGGGTGTACAGCCCAATCAAGATCATCAGTAATCACCCAAACGACGTTAAGACCTCCGGTCTTCGACCATCGTCTTCATCTTCGACTTATCGTCGTATCAGTTATTCAGAATGGGATAAACCCGGTCTTTCCGAATAACTCGCGTATACTTTAAATAAGTGTTACACAAGCACAACATACGCCTCATTCCAATTCATCAGTCACTAACCGTAAATTAATCAAGAGAATAATTCCCTAAATATTAACCCCGAAGGCCGAAACCAACATCAGATCAATATCCAGAAAACCATTCTGCTTAGCTAACCGACACTTAGTTTCTGATTTCACATTCATAGGGAAAGGTTCCCATTAATTTTATCAAAGATAAATTCTTAATATTTATTCTTTAATCATCTTTGAATATCAATTCCAAACTAGTCGGGGTTAGCGAACCTTACCGAAATAATCATTTGTTTTAATTTCCCAATCCCAACCTATTCATCCCATGAAGTAAAACTGGTAATACTTCATATCTAACACCACGGTGTTCTCGGTAAATTCAATTACCATTTCACGTTCAAATCTAATTAAAGATTTAACTATCGCCTGGAGCAAAACTGGTGATACTCCATTCTCGATCATTTCAATCTAATTAAAGATTCATTAAAACTCCACTTAGTTTTAATCGATAACTGGGTTAAAGAATCAGTGTCATTTAAAACACGGTTCACGATAAACCCAAAATCACTTTCCATTAATTATCGGGTTAAAGAACGAGTGTTATTTAAAACACTGTCCACGATAAACCCAAAAATCAATATCAATTCAATTCCAATTAAATATTATTTAATTGGTACACTTCATTAAATCTAAATAAAAAGATTTAATCTTTTCTCAACTGGGTTCAAGAACAGTGTTAGTGAAGACACTATTCACGACAAACCCAAATCACATTTGATATTCAATACCAGGCTCTAAATAGAAAATATATCGGCTTATATTCAATATCAAATTCTACGATTAACAAATGTCGTATTGGAAATAACGATATAAATATATATCTTTCAAATTTCCATAACAACATCCATATAATCATGAAATCCAACATCGAAATATTCCGAAGACAATTTCGATTCAAATCCATTCCAATGCAATCATTGGAAATTCTGGTTGTTTTCAAAACCATCTCAAATTCAATTTATTTATTTAAAAATAAATAGAATTATAATTCTAGTTCAAAACTAGTCCATTTCGATAAAAATCTATTTTTATCTTTTCAAATATGGAGTTTTTCATCCCAATCCTTTCTAAATCATTTCTTATGATTTTACACAAATTATTAATATTTTTAATAATTTTATCAAGGTCCGTACAGTCGATTTCCATCAACGGCCATCGAACTGCACTTACAGCGACCTTTTTCAAATTTTGATTTGGACATAATTCCAAATCCAACCGTTAGATTTCTAATTTCTAATATTCGTTAGAAAGCTCTTTTCGATACGAACCCAACGGTTCCGGTTTTAGGAGAATCCGACGGTCGGATCTCCCGTAATATCTGTTTGAAATAAATGATCGAAATTCACGAACTACCGCGGCGCGGCGCGTTCTATTCAGGCCATTATATTATATATATAATATATATAATATATATTTCGTCGATTTCTATTTGAAACGAATTATATATATAGTTTTGAATTCGTTTCAAAAACAATTTCAACTTCCATTTCAATCCAAAGCAAAATTGAATTCTTCTTTATAAATTCGTTTTAAAATTCATTTCTATTCAATTCAAATTTCAATTCAATTTGAATTCAATTCAATTCGCTTTCAATTCACTTTGAATTCGTTTTCCATTCAATTTGAATTCGTTTTCAATTCAATTCAATTTCAAAGTCTTTTTCTATTCGATTCAATTCAAATTGGTTTTCTATTCGATTCAATTCAAATTGGTTTTCTATTCGATTCAATTCAAATTGGATTTCTATTCAATTCATTTCAAATTGGTTTTCTATTCAATTCATTTCGAAATCGTTTTCAATTCAATTCATTTCGAAATCGTTTTCAATTCAATTCATTTCGAAATCGTTTTCAATTCAATTCATTTCGAAATCGTTTTCAATTCATTTCAAATTGAATAAAATCGATATAAATATCGTTCACGTCAAAAATGGCGTCAATCTAATCAACACGGCTTCATATATTTCTATTTTCAAATATTCTATTTCAAATATTTCTTTTTCAAAATAGTTGTTATTATCAAAATATTTCGTTCAACACATGACTAATCTCAACAGATGAGTACTGTCAACACATGAACCTTTATTTTATATATTCTTTATTTTCTAAATTGGAATGAGGCCCAATCAATTACCATATAAAGTTAGTTATATGGATTTTCATACAACACATGTATAATAGCATTGAAAAATAATCAACCATCAACCAAAGTGCACTACACTGTATAAGCATCAAATATAGATATCTAACGCTTATAACAGCCTGTCAATCAATCGATCGACATATTTAATCAATCAGGATGAGTGAACTTCAAATTTCATCCCAACACCCGTGTGGGGTTTCAAACAATCAAACACAGATTTTATTTGTGCAGTTGGGCGATGTGTAAAATTTATCGACCCAATCAATATCAGTCAAATCAGTGTATATAAACAAATCGGCTGATTTGTTTATAAATATCTATTTATTCACCTTCACGTTAAAAATTATATTTTTAACGATAAAACATTTTATTTTAACACGTGAATTTCTATTCAGTTCATTTACACAATAAAAATGATATTTTTATTTTTCTAACATATTTTTAGAAAATTTCGGCGGCATAACGGCACGATACTAGAAACGGGACAAGGCCTAGCCTTATCCCCGGTCTAGTGAAGGCCCACGCCATTCACACATCAATCAAATCCATTCATTTCACCAAACAATTCAAATCAAATCATCTAACTAATTTATGCAACCAAACAAACAAGTCTATGGTCTGTGGACGATTGTGTCGGGTGCTACTAAGCACCGTCTGCATCCTAGTATATATATATATATATATATATATTACTAGAAAAAGAAATTGAAAGGTGAGAAATTCTCACCGAAAGTTATCCAAACATCTTGCCTCTTCTTTGATAAAAATCTTCATCGTTATCGCCTTTTTATCACCTTCGCTGCCCGTATTCTCTACATATGTAAAAATTGAATTTTCATTTCGCTATTCAGTATATAAAAATCGAATTTTTACTTCGCTATTCAATATATAAAAATCGAATTTTCATTACGATGCCATATAGATAAAAATTCCATTTCAAAAATATAGGTTTCGCCTTTTCAAAAATAAAGATTTCGCCTTTTCAAAAATATCATTATAAAAATCACATCTTTATTTTGCTACTCATATAAAGATGATATTTTTAATATTTCTATCATGTAAAAATTATATTTTTAATTCTCTACACAAACAAAAATCATATTTTTACACCTTCTATATAGTAAAGATAATATTTTTAATACATTAAAAATATAAATATCGTATTTTTATTACTTTAAAAATATAAAAATCATATTTTTAACTTAAAATATAAAAATCATATTTTTAACTTAAAAATATAAAAATCATATTTTTCTTCCAACAAAAATCAAAGCTTTACCGTGTTAAAAATTCTACCTTTGCAGTTTTAAAAATCTTATCTTTACTGATTTAAAAATCCTATCTTTATTGATTTAAAAATCCTATCTTTACTGATTTAATTCTTCATATAAATTAAAACTGGTTTTTATATAGAAACTAAATACATAAGACAAATAAAAACGCACCTTTAGTTCGATTTCTTCTTCCTAGGGTTTTGATTTGCCGAATTCAACATCGGAGCGCTCGCGGTGTGGTGGCTCGACCGGAGCAGCGATGGTGAGGATGGCGGTTTTGGGGCGAAGGGCTTGGAGTCTCTCGATCTGGAAAGGGGAAAGAGGGGTGGGCGACTGGAAGGAGGCGCAGGGGCAGGGTTCGTCGGAGGTGGCTTCGGTGGGGTGGCGCGGCGCTGAATCGAGGGGGGGGTGGTGTTCGGCGATGGGTGCTAGGGTTGGGGGGGGGGTGTTCGGCGATGGGCGCTAGGGTTGGGGGGGTGTTCGGCGATGGGTACGGAGGCGGGTGGCGTGAGGAGGCGGAGGGACCCACGACGATGGGTGGTGGCGGCTGCTCTGTCTTCTTTCCTTCTTTTTATTATTATTATTTTTTTATTTAAAATCGATTTCAAAAGTAAACGGGGGCGGGGGGGGGGGGGTCTGATGATATAGAGAGAGGGAGTTTTAATTTTTTTTTTTTATTTTAATTCTAAAAAGCAACTTTTATTTTCGACCTCGAAACGAGACCCACCGCCTGTCGTCCCTAGCGTTTCACCCCCATTCCGAACACAATGGGATATGTATCGCAGGCTAGTTCGATCATTTCGATCAGTTTTTGTCAAAATCAACATATAAATCTATATATTGAATTTGAACGCGCATCTCCATTTACCGGGGCCACATACGGACCCAATAAATTCCAGAAAAATATTTTCTAGCTTCGTATTGACGATACGGTCCTAACAAAACTAGTTTCATCGAATTCTGAGACCGTTTGAAAAATGGTCATTTTCCAGTGGATTAAAATCAACTGAAACTGGTCAAACGCGTTTTCCTTCGCCATGCTCACATATTGATTCGAAAAATTATGAAATTTGGAACCTAACAATAATTTAACATCACGGACCCAACAAAACTGGTTTCGTCGAAATCCGAGGTCGTTTGCAAAATGTCCATTTTTAAGGGCCTGAATTCCATAGCGACTATTCAGAATTTTCAACTGGACATATCTTTTGATTCCCGCTATGAAATTTCGATTATTCGGATCCGTTGGAAAGATATTATCAATTAGATCCTAATGTTTTTGGTTTCACTAAAATCCGGATTGTTTTGCACCCGGTACATTCAATTGAAGTTTGAAATCGAATTATCAAACTACCGCGCCATTTTCAATTCCATTTATAATTATATATAAATATTTATATTCTAACGACGATGCGTATAAATATATACGTTCTAATTATATTCAAAATAAATTTTTCGTCGATATTATTTAAAATAATTCATTTTAAATAACCAAAATTCGCTAAAATTGCCAAAATAAAAATTTTAAACTGGCCCAGATTTTCGGGTTGTTACAATCTCCCACACTTAAAACTTTTCGTCCCCGAAAAGGAACAAAGTCGAAAGTGGTTTGATTAATCAACTCTACTTTCGATCTGGCTTCCATTCTCCAACTTTTCAGTTTCTGAGAATTTTCAAAAATTTCAAAAATTTGGCTAACATCTTAAATTTTCGAAAAATTTCGCCATAACCTCCCCTGCAATGGGAGCATCGGGAAATCTCAAATAGCTTCCCCGGTCCTTTAGATCTCAAAAAGAAAAAGAAGAAGCCAATAGGCTCATAAAATCATCATCACCCAAACAAAACAGTAAATTATGATAAACATGTACCTATTTGTCGGGCAAACAAATTTTATTCTCTGCTCTAGCCTCCTTGCTATGACCTGTTCAATGTAAGTATATGTATATGCAAGCAAATGCGACCAATTTTCAATACAATTCAATATTTGTTTCAATTAGGCTAAATGGTTCAAAATTATCAACCAAATAAACAAACAACACAATCATCAATCAATTAGTGGATTAGAGTTTTCAAATTGATAACTTTGATACCTAGTCAAAATCAGATTTTTGATGCCAAATTACAACAATAAGCCCTATCTAGTTTTGGTTCTCACACCAGTCTAATGGAGATATATAAATATCACATCTTCAAAACACGAACATAAATTCTGATGATGATCGATCAATCATCAGAACCATCTCCGGGTGTCTAGAATGTGATTCTATATCTATCCAGTATATTAAAATTTCAAATACACGTTTGCAAGGCGTATATGCAAAATCTTTATATACTGGACCGTCCAAATCAATATATAATAAATAATCAAATACGAATAGTTGATTTAAATTTACAAAACAAAATTTGTTTTCATTTTAAAAATATACTCTTCACACTCGTTCTAGGATACTACTGATCCTATCTCTAACGAGTCATTCCCATTGGATATTACTAATCCAATATCTGATGAATTCTTTCGTATGGTTCTAATGTGCCTTGTTCTCGAGCTCTGTAAACCAAAGCTCTGATACCAACTGTGACGAAAGGTGATTTCGCTCGGTCCGAACCAGTCGCTAAACCGATCCAGGCCATTCGAAACGCCCGATCGTTTGAGAACACGACAAAACAGAACGCATACGAAAGAACGTTTCATTGTATATTACAATAATGCATCAGATTACAAGAATATACAGAGTATAAATGAATAAATATTACATAGAAATATCAGAGATTTAAATTACATTTAAATACATAGCATCAGAAAATAATACAATACACAACTAGAAGGGATATACGGATACAAAGCTTTCCGGATATCGTTCCAGCTGTAAACCAGGATCCTATGAATATAAATCTGCAAAACCAAAACTACTAGCTGCCCGTGTCAAAATAGGGGGCACCCAGAGTTTAGGTTAAAACAATAAACTCCAGGTCAGTCATGTGACTGGTGTGAGAACTAAAACAGTTATTAATCTTTGTTTTTAAAGTTAGGAAAATCAAGGGACCACGCCGTATAACACGGAACGGGTTTCCTCCCAAGAATACCAGTGCATAAAACAAACAGCGCAATGCTAAATAAAGAAAAATGAAGCTATTATAAGACCCAGTTCCCATCACACAATGCAACGCAAGCCGGAGGATAGGGTTTTTACCTTATAATAGCCAAGAATGCTTGATACGTTTAAAACAAATCATTTGATACTATTATAAGTACATAGTGTATAAAACAACTTCAAATCATAAGTATCAATCATAGGCGGCATAAGCGCCCCATCCCACTATGTCGCCATACTAGGCTCTACAAATAAAACCGCAAATGTCACGTATTTGGAAATTGGATTTCCATCTATGAACCGAGGCAAAAGATAGTCCTCAACCGATTCGAGACGCTCTAGTCCGCCCCTCAGGATCAGAGCTCGAGTGACCCTTGGATCGTCAGGGCCGGCCCACCGATGTGGATTAAAATGCCTGAACATGCGTTTCCCCGCCCTATGGGGCGTAGGTGAGCCAACTAAATGACTCCATCGGACCTGGATCGTCCGATCAAACCGCGGCGCCTCGCAACAGCAACAACCACATAAGTCAAACTCGTCAGGGCGTGTAAAACCACTGACGCCACTTCTAACTAGAAAGAAACGCATGCCCTCCCTGAGGTCCTTCTCCCGTTTTTGGTTCATACCGGGTGTGAAGCTCGCGAATCAACGTTAACAAAGCTACGCCACAAAGGCTGTGCTTTGATCATCAACCACAAGACTTTGCTTTTCAACCGAAGCCTTGATCATTTGCCACTTGGGCATGCCACACAGGCAATTCACCCCATGCGTTTGATATCCATCAATATATAACCCCTTAGCTCGTACGTCTCAGAGAAGGGCGTTAAGCAAAAGAATAAATTCTCCACCGCCAAACAGATATATATTTAATAGAGATCAATCACACGGACTAAAATCCAATGTCAGACACACAGTCCATTTACAAGTCCGTTCTGGGTCTGAACGAAACCGGAGGCACCTAGTACCCCGCATATCCATCGATCTCCAAGCACGTCTGGACGATCACCAACTGTTTCCATCTTCTTGGGTGTACAGCCCAATCAAGATCATCAGTAATCACCCAAACGACGTGAAGACCTCCGGTCTTCGACCATCGTCTTCATCTTCGACTTATCGTCGTATCAGTTATTCAGAATGGGATAAACACGGTCTTTCCGAATAACTCGCGTATACTTTAAATAAGTGTTACACAAACACAAGATACGCCTCATTCCAATTCATCAGTCACTAACCGTAAATTAATCAAGAGAATAATTCCCCAAATATTAACCCCGAAGGCCGAAACCAACATCAGATCAATATCCAGAAAACCATTCTGCTTAGCTAACCAACACTTAGTTTCTGATTTCACATTCATAGGGAAAGGTTCCCATTAATTTTATCAAAGATAAATTCTTTATATTTATTCTTTAATCATCTTTGAATATCAATTCCAAACTAGTCGGGGTTAGCGAACCTTACCGAAGTAATCATTTGTTTTAATTTCCCAATCCCAACCTATTCATCCCATGAAGTAAAACTGGTAATACTTCATATCTAACACCACGGTGTTCTCGGTAAATTCAATTACCATTTCACGTTCAAATCTAATTAAAGATTTAACTATCGCCTGGAGCAAAACTGGTGATACTCCATTCTCGATCATTTCAATCTAATTAAAGATTCATTAAAACTCCACTTAGTTTTAATCGATAACTGGGTTAAAGAATCAGTGTCATTTAAAACACGGTTCACGATAAACCCAAAATCACTTTCCATTAATTATCGGGTTAAAGAACGAGTGTTATTTAAAACACTGTCCACGATAAACCCAAAAATCAATATCAATTCAATTCCAATTAAATATTATTTAATTGGTACACTTCATTAAATCTAAATAAAAAGATTTAATCTTTTCTCAACTGGGTTCAAGAACAGTGTTAGTGAAGACACTATTCACGACAAACCCAAATCACATTTGATATTCAATACCAGGCTCTAAATAGAAAATATATCGGCTTATATTCAATATCAAATTCTACGATTAACAAATGTCGTATTGGAAATAACGATATAAATATATATCTTTCAAATTTCCATAACAACATCCGTATAATCACGAAATCCAACATCGAAGTATTCCGAAGACAATTTCGATTCAAATCCATTCCAATGCAATCATTGGAAATTCTGGTTGTTTTCAAAACCATCTCAAATTCAATTTATTTATTTAAAAATAAATAGAATTATAATTCTAGTTCAAAACTAGTTCATTTCGATAAAAATCTATTTTTATCTTTTCAAATATGGAGTTTTTCATCCCAATCCTTTCTAAATCATTTCTTATGATTTTACACAAATTATTAATATTTTTAATAATTTTATCAAGGTCCGTACAGTCGATTTCCATCAACGGCCATCGAACTGCACTTACAGCGACCTTTTTCAAATTTTGATTTGGACATAATTCCAAATCCAACCGTTAGATTTCTAATTTCTAATATTCGTTAGAAAGCTCTTTTCGATACGAACCCAACGGTTCCGGTTTTAGGAGAATCCGACGGTCGGATCTCCCGTAATATCTGTTTGAAATAAATGATCGAAATTAACGAACTGCCGCGGCGCGGCGCGTTCTATTCAGGCCATTATATTATATATATAATATATATTTCATCGATTTCTATTTGAAACGAATTATATAGATAGTTTTGAATTCGTTTCAAAAACAATTTCAACTTCCATTTCAATCCAAAGCAAAATTGAATTCTTCTTTATAAATTCGTTTTAAAATTCATTTCTATTCAATTCAAATTTCTATTCAATTTGAATTCAATTCAATTCGCTTTCAATTCAATTTGAATTCGTTTTCCATTCAATTTGAATTCGTTTTCAATTCAATTCAATTTCAAAGTCGTTTTCTATTCGATTCAATTTAAATTGGTTTTCTATTCGATTCAATTGAAATTGGTTTTCTATTCGATTCAATTCAAATTGGTTTTCTATTCAATTCATTGCAAATTGGTTTTCTATTCAATTCGTTTCGAAATCGTTTTCAATTCAATTCATTTCGAAATCGTTTTCAATTCAATTCATTTCGAAATCGTTTTCAATTCAATTCATTTCGAAATCGTTTTCAATTCATTTCAAATTGAATAAAATCGATATAAATATCGTTCACGTCAAAAATGGCGTCAATCTAATCAACACGGCTTCATATATTTCTATTTTCAAATATTCTATTTCAAATATTTCTTTTTCAAAATAGTTGTTATTATCAAAATATTTCGTTCAACACATGACTAATCTCAACGGATGAGTACTGTCAACACATGAACCTTTATTTTATATATTCTTTATTTTCTAAATTGGAATGAGGCCCAATCAATTACCATATAAAGTTAGTTATATGGATTTTCATACAACACATGTATAATAGCATTGAAAAATAATCAACCATCAACCAAAGTGCACTACACTGTATAAGCATCAAATATAGATATCTAACGCTTATAACAGCCTGTCAATCAATCGATCGACATATTTAATCAATCAGGATGAGTGAACTTCAAATTTCATCCCAACACCCGTGTGGGGTTTCAAACAATCAAACACAGATTTTATTTGTGCAGTTGGGCGATGTGTTAAATCTATCGACCTAATCAATATCAGTCAAATCAGTGTATATAAACAAATCGGCTGATTTGTTTATAAATATCTATTTATTCACCTTCACGTTAAAAATTATATTTTTAACGATAAAACATTTTATTTTAACACATGAATTTCTATTCAGTTCATTTACACAAAAAAAATGATATTTTTATTTTTCTAACATATTTTTAGAAAATTTCGGCGGCATAACGGCACGATACTAGAAACGGGACAAGGCCTAGCCTTATCCCCGGTCTAGTGAAGGCCCACGCCATTCACACATCAATCAAATCCATTCATTTCACCAAACAATTCAAATCAAATCATCTAACTAATTTATGCAACCAAACAAACAAGTCTATGGTCTGTGGACGATTGTGTCGGGTGCTACTAAGCACCGTCTGCATCCTAGTATATATATATATATATATATATATATATATATATTACTAGAAAAAGAAATTGAAAGGTGAGAAATTCTCACCGAAAGCTATCCAAACATCTTGCCTCTTCTTTGATAAAAATCTTCATCGTTATCGCCTTTTTATCACCTTCGCTGCCCGTATTCTCTACATATGTAAAAATTGAATTTTCATTTCTCTATTCAGTATATAAAAATCGAATTTTTACTTCGCTATTCAATATATAAAAATCGAATTTTTATTACGATGCCATATAGATAAAAATTCCATTTCAAAAATATAGGTTTCGCCTTTTCAAAAATAAAGATTTCGCCTTTTCAAAAATATCATTATAAAAATCACATCTTTATTTTGCTACTCATATAAAGATGATATTTTTAATATTTCTATCATGTAAAAATTATATTTTTAATTCTCTACACAAACAAAAATCATATTTTTACACCTTCTATATAGTAAAGATAATATTTTTAATACATTAAAAATATAAAGATCGTATTTTTATTACTTTAAAAATATAAAAATCATATTTTTAACTTAAAAATATAAAAATCATATTTTTAACTTAAAAATATAAAAATCATACTTCCAACAAAAATCAAAGCTCTACCGTGTTAAAAATTCTACCTTTGCAGTTTTAAAAATCCTATCTTTACTGATTTAAAAATCCTATCTTTACTGATTTAAAAATCCTATCTTTACTGATTTAAAAATCCTATCTTTACTGATTTAATTCTTCATATAAATTAAAACTGGTTTTTATATAGAAACTAAATACATAAGACAAATAAAAACGCACCTTTAGTTCGATTTCTTTTTCCTAGGGTTTTGATTTGCCGAATTCAACATCGGAGCGCTCGCGGTGTGGTGGCTCGACCGGAGCAGCGATGGTGAGGATGGCGGTTTTGGGGTGAAGGGCTTGGAGTCTCTCGATCTGGAAAGGGGAAAGAGGGGTGGGCGACTGGAAGGAGGCGCAGGGGCAGGGTTCGTCGGAGGTGGCTTCGGTGGGGTGGAGCGGCGCTGAATCGAGGGGGGGTGGTGTTCGGCGATGGGCGCTAGGGTTGGGGGGGGTGTTCGACGATGGGCGCTAGGGTTGGGGGGGTGTTCGGCGATGGGTACGGAGGCGGGTGGCGTGAGGAGGCGGAGGGACCCACGACGATGGGTGGTGGCGGCTGCTCCGTCTTCTTTCCTTCTTTTTATTATTTTTTATTTATTTAAAATCGATTTCAAAAGTAAACGGGGGGGGGGGGTCTGATGATATAGAGAGAGGGATTTTTTTTTATTATTTTAATTCTAAAAAGCAACTTTTATTTTCGACCTCGAAACGAGACCCACCGCCTGTCGTCCCTAGCGTTTCACCCCCATTCCGAACACAATGGGATATGTATCGCAGGCTGGTTCGATCATTTCGATCAGTTTTTGTCAAAATCAACATATAAATCTATATATTGAATTTGAACGCGCATTTCCATTTACCGGGGCCACATACGGACCCAATAAATTCCAGAAAAATATTTTCTAGCTTCGTATTGATGATACGGTCCTAACAAAACTAGTTTCATCGAATTCTGAGACCGTTTGGAAAATGGTCATTTTCCAGTCGATTAAAATCAACTGAAACTGGTCAAACGCGTTTTCCTTCGCCACGCTCACATATTGATTCGAAAAATTATGAAATTTGGAACCTAGCAATAATTTAACATCACGGACCCAACAAAACTGGTTTCGTCGAAATCCAAGGTCGTTTGCAAAATGTCCATTTTTAAGGGCCTGAATTCCATAGCGACTATTCAGAATTTTCAACTGGACATATCTTTTGATTCCCGCTATGAAATTTCGATTATTCGGATCCGTTGGAAAGATATTATCAATTAGATCCTAATGTTTTTGGTTTCACTAAAATCCGGATTGTTTTGCACCTGGTACATTCAATTGAAGTTTGAAATCGAATTATCGAACTACCGCGCCATTTTCAATTCCATTTATAATTATATATAAATATTTATATTCTAACGACGACGCGTATAAATATATACGTTCTAATTATATTCAAAATAAATTTCTCGTCGATATTATTTAAAATAATTCATTTTAAATAATCAAAATTCGCTAAAATTGCCAAAATAAAAATTTTAAACTGGCCCAGATTTTCGGGTTGTTACAGCTACGGATTGCGCGCAAAATCAAAACCTAGTTTTGAACAGTTTGCTGAGGTATACGGCTGAAATTATTTAAAATGTTTATAGCACTTTAAGGTGCTATGAATTGTGATTTCACTAAAAAAATCACATCTTTCTCATTTGTTGTTGAAATCTAGTGAAACAAGAGACATTGGACTCGTGGCGTCGTCTTCTACATTCTAGAAGAGACCAGAGAATTTTTGGAGCTTCCTACAATTTTTGGAGGAGTGAAACCCAATGTGAGATTTCTAAATTCAAATGGGAATGGAATAGCGATGTATAAATTATATGATCGATGTATAAGTTATATAAGCAATGTACACCTCATGTATAAGCATTGTATAAATTTTATGTGTGATGTATAAGTTATATATACGTTGTAAAAATCATATATGCGTTGAATGGAGTTGAAATGAAATTGAAATGAAATATATTTATATACGTATACTCCCCTCGTCCACAGACCATAGACGACATATATTAATTGTGATTGTTTGGATTTTGGTTGACGTGAAATTTGGTTGATAAATGCGAATGGTTGAATGCGGTTGAAAACAAAATTGGAATTGTTTGTGGAAAAATTCATTGTGATATAAAAATGATCTAAATATTTATAGTGTAACGATAAGCCCCTTATGGAACGTCGCGAGGCCTAAGGTAGTGCGAGGAGCCATACTCGGGACGGTGCCGATTTTAAACCCTCTGTCGTTATGCTGCCAAAATTTTCTAAAATATTCATGTGTTTGATTTATATTCATGTGTTGAAATATATTCATGTGTTGGAAAAATATTCATATGACGAATGAATTGTTTGAACGATAAAAATCACATTTTTATCATGTATATGAAGTATATAAAATATTCATCTTTGTGATAAATTGTTTTAACAATAAAAATCACATTTTTATTATATATATATATGAATCGCTAAAAATATTGATGTTTGAAATAAATTGTTTTAACAATAAAAATCAGATTTTTATTATATATACGAAGCGTTAAAAATAGTCATGTGTTGAAATAAATATTTGTTGGGTAAAAATATTATTTTTACCACGTATATGAAATGAAAATGGTTTGGAAATCGAAGAATGGATTATATTTATATATATAAATATAATTAAAATAAAATGAATAACGATGCTGAAGTTTGTGTTTTGGAATCGTGATTTTAAACGATTATACCGAGAAATCGGACCATCGGATTTCCCCGAAACTCGAACCACTAGGTTCGCTTTGAAAATATATTTCCAACGATATTAAATTTGTAAAGATCCAATGATTAGATTGTGTGAAATGTTTAATTCAAATCTGAATAAAAACATCACCAGAATGGATTATATTTTTATATATATAAATATAATTAAAATAAAACGAATAACGACGCTGCAGTTCGTATTTTGAAATCGTCACTTTAAGCGATTGTACTGGGGGATCCGACCGTCGGATTTTCCCTAAACTAGAACCGTTGGGTCCATTTTGAAAAGATCTTTCCAATGATAAAAAATTTATAAAGACCCAATGGTTAGATTTTCAGATATGTGTAAATCAAATCTGAAGAAAAACAGTGCCATAGCCGCGCTATGGCCTGAAGCGTCGTTTAAATAAATGGGCAATTTTTAAATAAATAAAAATAGCAATAAATCGTTATAAAATATTATAAGCGATTTGAAATGGAAATAAACCAAATTTACTTCGTTTATTGGATATTTGATGGTTGAATGTGTTTGACATGAAAATTACATTAATAAACTGAATTATGGGTGTCAAATAGTTTAACCATGGAAATGAATTGATTTGAATTCTAAATATATGTGAATTATTTGAAAAGGCCGAGATATCTCATTTCAAATAATTGGTCAACGATTAGAAATCAAATATATGAAGATGGCGCAAGACCGATAATCTTCACATCGAATGGATGGCTATTAGTGCCTTTAATGGGAGTTGATGCCCTGAAGGGGTTACAGTGGTGGTTGTCCGGACGTACTTGTTGAACGTTCGGATGTGCGAGGGCCTCTCTCCTGTATTGGACATATGGGATGAGGAATAAGATGCCTCTGATTTCGTTCAGACCCAGAACGGACTTGTAAATGGATGTGTGTCTAACGTTGTAGTTGACAACGTAGCATACAGAGATGCTGTGGTCAAGGCTTTTGTTGAAAAGCAGAGTCTTGTGGTTGATGATCAAAGCAGGGCTTTAATATAGCTAGCTTTGTGTATAGCGTTGATATGCGGGCCTCACACCCCGGTATGAACCAGAAATGGGAGAGGACTTCTGGGAGGACATGCGTTTCCTTCTAGCTAGGAGTGGTGTCTGGGTTTTACATACCCGGACGTTTTACTTATGTGGATGATGGATAGCGAGGCGCCTCGGTTATATCGGTCTCTGCGAAGCTGATGGATGGTTTGGTAGATATACCGGCCAGTTTGACGCCCCATAGGGCGGGGAAACGCAGTGTTCAGGCATTTTAATCCACTCCGTGTGGACCAGCCCTGACGATCCAAGGTTCGATGCGTTCTGATCCTGAGATACGGGCTAGAGCGTCTCCAAGCGGTAAGGACGATCCCTTGCCTTGGTTCATGACAGAAGTCCAATTTCCAAATACGACATCGTGCGGTTTTGATTGTAAACCTATATATGGCGACATGATATATGGTGCCCACGCCGTCTATGATTGATACTTATGATTGAAATTGTTTGAAACATATAAACACTGGTACTAATATCAAATGCTTTTGTTTTATACGTATCAAGCATATTTTGGTCATTATAAGGTAAAACTCTATCCTCCGTCTTGCGTTGCATTATGTGATGGGACCTGAGTCTTATAATGGCTTCATTTTTGTAAAAAGCATTGCGATGTTTAAATGATTTACTTGTTTTAAGCACTGGCAATACAATGGAGTAAACCCGTTCCGCATTAGCGGCGTAGTCATTTGATTAGCCTTATTGTAAAATAATTTAAGTAGATTTCTCATACCAGTCCCATGACTGACTCGTAGTTTGTTTCACCTACAAACTCGGGTGCCCTATTTTCTACACGGGCAGCCTTGTATTCAGGTTTTAGCAGGCTCTCTCTGGATAGCTATGGAGATGAAGATGGATTCTATCATTTCTTTTATGCTGTTCATCTCCTGTTATGTATATTTTGTTTGATTCCACTGCAGACATTTTATATAAAGCTGAAACTACATGTAGTACTCCGTGTGATCCTGTATACTGTGTAACTCTGATGATTATTATTTCCAGTGTAATTTGATGTACATTATCTGGTGTAATTATATATTTCTGTTCTGCTGTTATTGTTTATGTGTTATATTCCAAAGATTACCCTTGCAACCGTTGAATGGGGGTTTGGGTTCATCACAAAATCCATAGGAACTATTTGGAAATTAATATGGACATAACTTATAATTTGTAATATGAAATCTCAATTTCTTACATTTGTTAGAAAGACATAATTATATCGATTCTAACGCTTCATGTTTCATCAAATTCTGTACATTCATTTAAAGTTCAAAAATAATTATTCAAACTACCACAGCATTTCAAGCTCATTTTAATTATAATTTCAAATTTATACTTTCAAACTTCGATTTTAAATAAATTTTAAACCGTTAATTTTCAAAATAAATTGTATAAAATATTTAATTTCCATTAAAATCAATTAAAAATAAATTTTAATTTGGTTCCAAAATTCCGGGTTATTACAATTTTAAATATTTTATTTGAAATGTTAATGGATTTTTATATTCAATTCATTGATAAAATGACATTTGAATGTATTAATTTATGTTTAAATTAAAACGAACTCACAGCAAGGCGGTAGTTTGTAATATTGAGTTTTGAACTTCAATTGAATATACAAAATCCATTTTAAGCGGAATTCTTTGAAATAAGAAATGTTAGAATCTATTTGATTATAATTTTCTAATAAAAGATAAAAATTGAGATTTCAGCTTATATATTGTAAGTTATATCCAAATCAAATTTTCAAGTAGTCGTTACGGAATCGTTTATAGACCATAGTGTTTATTTAATAAATTTAAAAGTAATTTTATATAATTCGGATATTGTCGAACATATAGATGTTAATGTTGAGTTATAATTCCATACTGGTTTATATTGAAGATGTATATTATTCTATTTGGAAACAATAATAATTTATTTTCATTCAATTGAACTATTTTGAAATTAATTTATATTTTATCGATATTATATAAGCCCTATGAATGTCCATTTTTCTAACAACCTCCATTTTCGACGAAACGAATCTTAATAAAACCGTAATAGCTAATAATTGCTAGATTTCAAATTTGGGGCCAGCCGGAGTTGTTTTGTGAGCGTGTTATAATTAAATGTGAACCGATCAATAAATTGAAATCAAAATAAAGCTATTTTTCCAAATGGAGTCATATTTTGACCAAACTAATTTCATTTGATCCGGAAAGTCAAGACATGGCATTGTCTCCAGTTTCATCGTGTTTGGAGATTGTGTATGGTGGTGCGAATATTAATTATTATAACGGTAATTCAAATATTATTAAATAGAAAAGAAATTAATAAATAAATTCATTTCTTTGCCTTGGCACCCACACTATCGTTTCCCTCCTTCCCAAGTATACTTCATCCCCACGTAAACTTGACTTCCATGGTTTCTCTCCTATAAAATGGTGCATTCATGTTCATTTTGTAGCTAATGATAAAAACAAGCATTCATGCAATAAAAAAATTATAACTCCCACTCTATGAATTAAACTTGGTCATCAACAGAGAAGTTGTAGAGAAGGGACAGGGGGACCCATGATCGGAGTTTGGTAGGTGTTGGTCAACTATTGTGGCGTGTGGTGGCGTTTAGCAGCGGATTAGGCTATTTTGGGTATTAAATTATTATCGGTGAATTGGTGGATAATTAGAAGGAGTGATCAACATGAAAGTTGTGGAGAACAATGAGGAAAAGGGGACGGTGTAATTTGGTGGAGCTCGGTGGTCGGAGGAAGCAGTGACCATTTTCCCGATCCTGATTGTCGATACAAATACCATATCGTCTAATCAAGCACCAGAGAATACTGGATCATTAATAGAAAGAAGTTAGAGGGTGATAAATAGAAAGAAAGAAAGTTGGAATAGAAGAAGATCACAACATAACATAATCTATATAAACACGAATCTCGTAGCGAAATGAATAACAATATATTATATAACATACCCTTTGAAATACAAACTTGTAACTGTATATACATACCATTTCAGAGTACAACACATAACATCACATCGGAAATAAACAATAGCCATAAAATGTTGAAGCCTCCTGCTCCAAGCTCTTCCAAGTATATCTGAAAAATCTCGATTACTTGACTGCCCGTAAAAATTTGGACACCCAAGAGTTTAGGGTAAAAAAACAAAAAAAAACCTCTAGGTCAATGTAACAACCCGAATTTCCCTGCCTTTCAAACCGACTGCAAGGCCCGTCTGAAAGTCAGAAATCCTCATATTATTAACTTTGGGCGCACAACACATCAAAACAAACAACAGAAGACTTTTATTAACATCATAATAATGTTACACAAAAGTACATAATATTATAGTACATTGAAAATAATACCGCGGAAGATAAATTTACAATAAATGTAATATAATGCTCAGTGGAAGACTATCAATGCTCTGGACATAGCTTTAAGCTTCAATCCAGAATCATGCTCAATGAAATAATCTGCAAAAGAAACTACTCGACTGCCCATGTGGAAAATATGGGCACCCCAGTTTGTAAGGGAAAAACAAACTACGAGTCAGTCATGAGACCGGTATAAGAAACTCTACAATTATAATTAACTTATATATAATAAGGCATATCACGGGACAACGCCGTATGTCACGGAACGGGTTTGCCCCCATTAATACCAATGCATAAACAATAACCAATAATAGACATATGGATCTATAATGCATCATACAACATGCAATTCCTCAATCTACCCATTTAGGCTTACCCCCAAATTTAGATTTTTCGAAATCCAATTCACTTTACAGAAATTATTTCTTTGGACTTTATTCCTGAATTCTTATTTCAAATCATTTGGAATACATATCTAGCATTTATATCAAAGTAGATTTCACTTCGGGATCTCAAACAAAATCATTTGGGAATTCGAATTCCAAAACAAATGCATATAAATAATATGCAACCAAATATCGGGATATATTCAGCCCTCAGACAAGGCGACGGGTTCGCACCTTATTAACTCGATATATATACGTCACCTCCCACAAATGGAGCAGGCTACACCGTACAATGCCCATGGACCTCTAGTAGTCCAGGTTACCAGAATCTTTAGCCACATACTAAATCATTTTTATATCCCAAAGTAGGAAAATTTATTTCACAACATAATAATCACAAGTACTATCCAATATAGTACTTTGCATTAGCAATTCACACATATGATCAGTCACTATTAATCACATAACCTTTGAGCTCGTACGTCTCAAAGAAGGGTGTTAAGCAAGAGAATAAATTCTCCGCCACCACACAGAGATATCATCAATAGCAACTAATCGGTTATGTGATGAACTACAATGTCAAACACATAATACATTTCCAAATCATTTCAGGTTTAACCCTCGAAATCCTTTCTGTTTCATAAAACATTTTTATAAAACATTCCCTGTCCAAAATCGGGAATACATTTCTTTTCACTTAAGAAAAATATCATTTTAAAATCATTCATTAAATTTGAAATGAACTCAACAACATCGCTAAACATCTCATAGTCAAATCGTGAAGTGTGTCACAAGATGTTAGCATATAAATATTTCTACCCAACCCAATGCAAAATGTAAAAGCATATCTTACTCGTAAATTGGACGAGCACAATCCAAGCAATCAATCAATCACAATCAATATCAAAAACCAAGTATATTCAATTTATTTCTCTTTTCATTTTTTGGTAAATATAATTACCATCTATTCATTCTAGAATTTAATCCTGCATTTACTCGGGTTAAAGAACAAGTGTTATTTAAAACACAATTCATAGTAAACCCAAAATCATCTTCCATTTAATATGGAACCTTCGTGGAAATTTGAACAATTCATAGTCGATATAAATTTCCATATCAAATTAATACTATAAGTGGAATAGCAGCAAAGCCTTTTAAATAACATAAATAGTAGCGGTCTTCATTCACAGAAGCTCATCTCGATATCATTAAATCGAATTCCATTCAACTCCAACTCAGTTTTTCAAATTGGAAAACTTCACTTTGGAAATTTTCCATTAATCTTTAGTTAAATGATTTATAAATTCTAAATCATAACTTCGTTGTTAATTGCTGTAATCCGTGAATTATAGAAACTGAAAAGTCACAAACGAAGGCCAAAATGTCCAGGATACGGCCGGGAAAAATCTTGGATCAATCTAAACTGTGGACAGAGGTTCTCCGGTCCACAGCCAAAAATCAGTCGACTGGTCCATAATGGACCAGTCGACTTGCAGAGACCTGGGCTTCTGCCCAGATCATTACCAATTGACTGGTCCATAATGGACCAGTCGACTGGTCAGAGACTGGGTTATTGCCTAGCTCTTTTCCAGCCTCCTTTATATATATATTTTCTATCTTCACACGAGTCGTTTTCAGCGAAACTATGGACTCGATCAAGATGATAATAAGGCCCCATAAGCTCATCGAAACAACTCAAGATCGTCAACAAACATGCACAAGCATACATGCATGAGATTGCAATGATTTTGGTTATAAATTCCAAAACGGCTGATTCTCTAACCAAAGCAGTCAAATACGATTCAAGAGGCTTCACTACAACAAATTGACCATATATTACAACGGTGCAAAACCATTGCAAAAGACTTTTTACAACGGTGGCACAACCGTCGTGTATTAATAAGTTGTAATATACTAATACCTTTTACGACTCTTCTGCACAGTTGCAACACCATTGTGACTTTGTATATTTAACAATTGTTACTCACCGTTGTAATAAATTTTACTACAACTCTTATTATTTGTTGTAGTAGATATCGTAACATCATAAGATCATAGATATAACAACTATTGGTTCCCGTTGTGACATCCAAAGTATTACAACTCTTTCACACCGTTGTAATATGTTTTATTACAGCTTTTTTTTGCTGTTGTAACTTATATACACCTTAATAGTAAAAAGAATTCATATATATATATATATAATATTATTCATATTTCAATACAACAAATATAACTATATTGAATCATTCATATATATTAATTAACATAATATTCGATCAACATAAACATACACATTGTACATCACAAACTAAACCCATCACCAAAAACATAACCGTTTCAAAATACATACATCGATTTAACACAAAAGATACATAAGAAAGATATAAGTTTTGTCCACAAAAGATTGAATACCCTACGATAGCACTCTAGTTGAAAGCAATGTAATTTTTATTCCAAGCCACAATTGATCCAAAAGCTTCTCCAATAGTAGTCTTCTCTGAATTCGACAACCACCACATCAATCCAAACTTTACAAGCTTTCGATCAAATTTGCTTTTCAACCTGTGAATGCGTGATTCTCAAAACTGTAAAGAGGTTATGGATGATGGAATGCTTTCAACAACCAACTTTATGTCATAGTCAACTCCGGCGCAAGAGCTCAGAAAAGTAGGAAGCAGCGCCTAACAAATGCGCTATTTGATTTTCCTGCATCAAGATCCACAAATGTCGCTAACAACTATTCATGACATAACATAATTTCACAGTTAAAATCAAAAGGATAAATGAAACGGATGAATAAAAATCAGTATGCTTGTTCTCTAGGATTTAAGAAGAAAATTTGACAATAATTCTTACTGTATCTGATAGCATGGAATGCATGTGGTCTAAAGCCCCTCTTAAACAATTGGATGTTGCATAACTTCTAAAAAAAGAGCATTTGCACTTGGACTTTTGGAAAACAAATCGGCAGGTGGTAATGTTGACATGATAGCTAAATCCATTAGTAAACAAAGTAGTCATTTAATCCAAACTTTACAATCCGAGACTGAAACATTGCCAAACTAAAACAGTAGCATGAAACTTAGGTGCATGAGCTAATATATGGTTTAATTCCAACATATATTATGCAAATTAGGCGCATGAATTCGGATTAAGGTTGAAAAATGAGACTGGAAAAGATAAAGATAAGGCAAACATGAAATCAACATTAAAAAAAACACGAAAATCTCCAATATATTTGCAAACAAAGGCTTTTATACCTCACTATGAGCTGTATTTCGTCACCAGCCAACAAAATAAGCAGCAATTGCTCTCTCCACTTCATTCTCTACTGGCGGAACCGGTTAATTATTCGAGAAACTTATATCGCAAAAGGTGGGTGCCTCATCTTGAACCAAATTTCCAAGACTATCCAATGACAAAAATGCAAGTGAATTGCATCCAGTCTTGTAATGACCCGGAAATTCTGAGCCAGTTTAAAATTTTTATTTTGGCAATTTTAGCGAATTTTAAATATTTAAAATGAATTATTTTAAATAATATCGACGAGAAATTTATTTTGAATATAATTCGAACGAATATATTTATATATGTCGTCGTTAGAATATAAATAATTATATATAATTATAAAAGGAATTTAAAATGGCGCGGTAGTTCGATAATTCGTTTTCAAACTTCAAATGAATGTACCGGGTGCAAAACAAACCGGATTTTAGTGAAACCAAAAATAATAGGATCTAACTGAGAATATCTTTCCAACGAATCTGAAAAATCGAAATTTCATAGCGGGAATCAAAAGATATGTCCAGTTGAAAATTCTGAATAGTCGCTATAGAATTCTGGCCCTTAAAAATGGAAATTTTGCAAATGACCTTGGATTTCGACGAAACCACTTTTGTTGGATCCGTGATGTCAAATTATTGCTAGATTCCTAATTTCATAATTTTTCGAATCAATATGTGAGCGTGGCAAAGGAAAACGCGTTTGACCAGATTTAGTTGATTTTAATCGACTGGAAAATGGCCATCTTTCCAACGGTCTCAGAATTTGATGAAACTAGTTTTGTTAGGACCGTATTGTCAATACGAAGCTAGAAAATATTTTTTGGGAATTTTTAGAGTTCGTATGTGACACCGGTAAATTGAAATGCGCGTTCAAATTCAATATATAGAGTTATATGTTGATTTTGACGGAAACTGATCGAAACGGTCGAATTGGCTTACGGGACATATCCCATTGTGTTCGGAATGGGGGTAATTAGCTATGGACGACAGGCGGTGGGTTCGATTTCGAGTTCGAAATAAAAAGTTAACTTTATGGAATTAAGTTGAATTAAATAAATATATATTTTTATATAAGCGCCCACCTTTATTCTCCCTCCCCTCAAAGTCAAACCGATCAGTTTAAAAAAAAAAGGGCAGAGCCCTATCGATCCGCGCCGCCGCTCCTCAGGAGGCAGCGCCGCCTCCCATCGGCCCCCATCGCAGCCCCCTCCGATCCTCCGCCTTCTTCTTCCCTCCTCCTCCTATCGCGTGAAACCACGAAGCCTTCCCCCCCCCCTCGATGGATCGTGCCGCCGCTCATACAACCCCCCTCCATCGCCACCCCGAGCCTGCGCCACCTCCACTTCCCCGACCTCGACAGCAGCACCCCCCCGTCTTCCCCCTTCTCCTCAAAAAATCCGACGCCTCCTCCTTTCTCGTCGAATAACTGTAAGTTTATAAATAACTTTATAACTTTTTATATATATATATATATATATATATATATGTGATGATTTGAATATATAAACATTGAATAGGAAAATGTGATTTTTAAAAATAAAAGTTTTGATTTTTAAAGCAAACAAAATTTTCGGATTTTTAAAGTAAACAAAGTATAGATCTTTATGTAGTAGAAAGGATAGATTTTTATTGTATGTAAAGGTTGGATTTTTAATTATGCAAAGAAATAATTTTTACAAAGGTAAAAGATTAGATCTTTGGGTAAGAATAATAAAAATATAATCTTTTATATTGTAAAAATATAAAAATATAATTATTATATTTTATAGATAGTAAAAATGTCATCTTTATATATGTAGCAAAAATTAAAATATGATTTCTATAGTGATGAAATTGAAAAGGTAAAATCTTTATAGTTGAAAAGGCGAGATCTTTATATGGAGAATAACGAAGTAAAATTCGATTTTTATATATTGAATAGCATAGTAAAAATTCGATTTTTATATATTGAATAGCAAAGTAAAAATTCGATTTTTATATATTGAATAGCAAAATAAAAATTCGATTTTTACATATGTAGAGAATACGGGCGACGAAAGTGATATAAGGCGTGAACGACGAAAGTTTCTGCAAATGAAGAGTTGTGGTATTGGATAGCTATTGGTGAGAACTTCTCTGCTCTTCAATTTCTTTTTCTAGTTATATATATATACTAGGATGTAGACGGTGTTTAGTAGCACCCGACACCCGTCATCCACAGACCATGGATGGCTTGTTTGTTTAATTGTTTGGTTGTGTAGTTGGTTAGATTATTTGGTTTGAATTGAATTGTTTGGTGAAATGAAATGGATTTGATTGATGTGTGAATGGCGTGGGCCTTCACTAGACCGGGGATAAGGCTAGGCCTCGTCCCGTTTCTAGTATCGTGCCGTTATGCCGCCGAAATTTTCTAAAATAAGTTAGAAAAATAAAAATATCATTTTATTTAAAGAATGAACTGAATAGAAATTCATATGTTAAAATAAAATGTTTTATCGTTAAAAATATAATTTTTAACGTGAATATGAATATAGTGAATGTGAATAAATAAATATTCATTTACAAACCGGACGGTTTGTTTATGTACACTGATTTGACTGACATTGATTGGGACGATAAATTTTACACATCGCCCAACAACACAAATAAAATCTGTGTTTGATTGTTTGAAACCCCACACGGGTATTGGGATAAAACACGGCATACACTAATCCCAATAATTAGTTATATGTCGATCGATTGATTGACAGGCTGTTATAAGCGTTAGATATCTATATTTGATGCTTATATAGTGTAGTGCACTTTGGATGATGGTTGATTATTTATCGTTGCTATCATATACATGTGTTGTATGGAATCCATATAATTAACTTTATATGGTAATTGATTGGGCCTCATTACAATTTAGAAGATAAAGAATATTATAAAATAAAGGTTTATGTGTTGACAGTACTCATCCGTTGAGATTGGTCATGTGTTGAACGAAATATTTTAATAATATGATTTACATCTTTATCATTATAAAATAAAGGTTCATGTGCTGACAATACTCATCCGTTGAGATTAGTCATGTGTTGAACGAAGTATTTTAACAATAAAATCTATATCTTTATCATATATAAAATTAGAAACTAACTGGAAAATAGACGAGATGAGTGGTCTCCTGGGTATTGATCTGATGTTGGTTTCGGCCTTCGGGGTTAATATTTAGGGAATCATTCTCTTACTAATTTACGGTTGGAGTCTGATTTAATATCAAACGATAGATACCTTAATTTTCATAAAATATATTAAATAACAAAAATAGTCACACGTGGACAGTACTCATTCGTTCAGATTAGTCGTGTGTTGACAAAAATATAGATTCACATATTGAATGGAATCAATATTCATTTGTTGAATAGAATAACGAATTTATTGAAATATATAAAGCCGTGTTGATTGGAGATGCGCAAATTTGACGCGAACGATATTTATATCGATTATATTCGTTTTTTTTAATTGAATCGAATAGAAAACCAATTTGAATTGAATCGAATAGAAAACCAATTTGAATTGAATCGAATAGAAAACCAATTTGAATTGAATTGAAAACGAATTTGAATTGAATTGAAAAAGAATTGAAATGAATTCAAATTGAATTGAAATTTGAGTTGAATAGAAATGAATTTTAAAACGAATTTATAAGGAAGAATTCAATTTTGATTTGAATTGAAATGGAAGTTGAAATTGTTTTAGAAACGAATATAAAACAATTTATAAAATTTGTTTTAAATAGGAATCGACGAAATATTTATTATATATTATATATATATATATATATAATATAATGGCCTGAAAAGAACGCGCCGCGCCGCGGCACTTCGCGAATTTCAACCATTGACTTCGAACGGATATTACGGGAGATCCGACCGTTGGATTCTCCTAAAACCGGAACCGTTGGGTTCGTATCGAAAAGTGATTTCTAACGAATATTAGAAATTTGAAATCTAACGGTTGGATTTGGAGATACGTCCAAATCAAATTTGAAAAAGGTCTCTGTAAGTGCAGTTCGATGGCCGTTGATGGAAATCGACTGTACGGGCCTTGATAAAATTATTAAAAATAGTAATAATTTGTGTAAAATCATAAGAAATTATTTGGGAAAAATTAGAATGAAAAACTCCATATTTGAAAAGATAAAAATAAATTTTTATCGAAATGAACTAGTTTGGAACTAAAATTAAAACCCATTTATTTTTAAATAAATAAATTGGATTTGAAATGGGTTGTAAATAGAATTGATTTGTGGGTTTATCGTGAGTGGTGTTTTAAATGACACTTGTTCTTTAACCCGATACTAAATAGAATGTGATTTGAGTTTGTCGTGAACTGTGTTTTAAAGGACATTAGTTCTTTAACCCAGTAAAAGGAGTTTTAATGAATCTGCAACTAGATTGAAATGTGAATTGATAATTTAAATTATCAACTTTAGAAAGTGAGCGAGAATGGAGTATCACCAGTTTTGCTCCAAAGCGATAGTTAAATCTTTAATCAGATTTGAACGTGAAATGGTAATTAATTTTACAGATAACGCCGTGGTGTTAGATATGGAGTATTACCAGTTTTGCTTCATGGGATGCATAGGTTGGGATTGGGAAATAAAATAAATAATTACTTCGGTCTGGTTCGCTAATCTCGACTAGTTTAGAAAACCATAATTTGGTTTGAAACGACACCCAAAGGAAGATTAAAGGATAAATTTTAAAGAATTTATCTTGGATAAAATTAATGGGAACCTTTCCCTGAGAATATGAATTGGAATGAGGCGTATGTTGTGTTTGTGTAACATTCGTTTTAATATACGCGGGATGTTCGGAAAGTCCAGGTTTATACCCATTCTGAATAACCGATTCGACGATAAGTCGAAGATGAAGACTGTGGTCGAAGACCGGAAGTCTTCACATCGTTTGGGTGATTACTGATGATCTTGATTGGGCTGTACACCCAAGATGAGGGAATCAGTTGGTGGTCGTCCAGACGTACTTGGAGATTGATGGATATGCGAGGAAAGTGCCTCCGGTTTCGTTCAGACCCAGAACGAACTTGTAAGTGGATTGTGTGTCTGACATTGGATTTTATTCTGTTATGATTGATTTCTATTAAATATATATCTGTTTGGCGGTGGAGAATTTATTCTCTTGCTTAACGCCCTTCTCTGAGACGTACGAGCTTAGAGGTTATATATATCGATGGACATCAGTCGCATGGCATGAATTGCCTGTGTGGCATGCTGAGTTGCATGGATCAAGGCTTCTGTTGAAAAGCAAAGTCTTATGGTTGATGATCAAAGCATGGCCTACGTGGCAGCTTTGTGTATAACGTGAATACGCGAGCCTCACACCTCGGTATGAGTTAAAAACGGGATAAGGACTGTAGGGAGAGCACGACGTTTCTTTCTAGCTTTGGTGGTGTCAGTGACTTACCAGCCCTGACATTTATATACTTTTCACCTATGTGTTTGTTGGATGAGGCGCCTCGATTTTAGGTCTGTAAGGACCGGGAAACGTGTGTTCAGGCATAATTAATCCTCAAACGTAAGAGAGGACCGACCCTGAAGCATCCAGGGGTTACCCAGAGTGTGTAGTCCCGAGGCATTTTCTAGAGTGTCTCGAAGCGGAGAGGAGCTTGCCCCTTGCCTCGACTCATGACGGAAATCCAATTTCCAATACGAGATATTTCGGCTTTATTTGTAGAGCCTAGTATGGCGACATAGTAGCATGGGATGCTATGTCGTCTATGATTTATATTTATGATTGAAAATGTTTTGACACTATACACTTATTATAGTATCAAATGATTTGTTTTAAACGTACCAAGCATGTTTGGCTATTATAAGGGAAAACCCTATCCTCTGGCTTGCGTTGCATTGTGTGATGGGACCTGGGTCTTATAATAGCTTCATTTTTCGAAAAAGCATTGCGTTGTTTATTCTATGCACTGGTATTCTTGGGAGGAAACCCGTTCCGTGTTATACGGCGTGGTCCCTTGAATTACTCTCTTTTAAAGTAAAGCTTTAAATAACTATTTTAGTTCTCACACCAGTCACATGACTGACCTGGAGTTTATTGTTTTAACCTAAACTCAAGGTGCCCCTATTTTCCGCACGGGCAGCTAGTAGTTATGGTTTTGCAGATTTATATTCACAGGACTCTGGTTTACAGCTGGAATGATATCCGGAAAGCTCTGTATCCGTAAATCACCTTCAGTTGTGCTTTGTATTATTTTCCGCTGCTATGTAATTTATTGTAATCTCTAATATTTATCGAATGTAATTTATTCAATTATACTCTGTATATTCTTGTATCTGATGGAATTGTTGTAATAGCAATGAAATGTTCTTCCGTCTGCGTTTTGATTTGTCTTGTCCTCACAGTAATTCGTTCTTTCTCATCTCTTCGGAGACCGGGGAAGTTCGGGTCGCTTCATTTGGTATCAGAGCTTTGGTTTACAGAGCTCGAGAACAAGACACATTAGAACCATACGAAAGAATTCATCAGATATTGGATTAGTAATATCCAATTAGAATGACTCGTTAGAGATAGGATCAGTAGTATCCAATAATGAGTGTGAAGAGTATATTTTTCAAATGAAAACAATTTTGTTTTGAAAATTTAAATCGTTGTATACGTATTTGAATAATTTATTTATATTGATTTGGACAATCTAGTATATAAAGGTTTTGCATATACGCGTCATGAACGTATATTAGAAATTTTAATATACTGGATAGATATAGAATCACACTCTAGTCGCCCGGAGATCGTACTGATGATAGCACGTGCATCATCGGTATTTATGTTCGTGTTTCGAAGGTGTGATATATATATATTTCCGTTAGACTGGTGTGAGAACCAAAACTTATATACATAGATTTATTTGTTGTGATTTGGCATCAAAAACATGATTTTTGACTATATATCAAATTTATGAATTTGAAACGTTAATCCACTAATTGATTGATGTTTGTGTTGTATGTTTAGTTGTTTGATAATTTTTGAATCAAATATTGAATTGTATTGAAAATTAGTCGTATTTGCTTGCATATACATGTATATCGATTGAACAGGTCATAACAAGGAGGCTAGAGCAGAGAATAAAATTTGTTTGCCCGACAAATAGGTACATGCTTACTATAATTTACTGTTTTGTTTGGGTGATGATGATTTTATGAGCCGATTGGCTAGCCGCTTGGCTTTTTCTTTTTCTTTTTCTTTTTGAGACCAGAAGGCCTATATGGCAATTTCGGGATTTTCCCGTGCTCCCCATACAAAGGAGGTTATGGCGAAATTTTTCGAAAATTTAGGGTGTTAGCCAAATTTTTGAAAATTCTCAAAAACTGAAAAATTTGAGAATGGAAGCCAGATCGAACGTAGAGTTGATTAATCAAACCACTTTCTACTTTGTCCCTTTTCGGGGACGAAAAGTTTTAAGTGGGGGAGATTGTAATAACCCGGAAATTCTGAGCCAGTTTAAAATTTTTATTTTGGCAATTTTAGCGAATTTTGAATATTTAAAATGAATTATTTTAAATAATATCGACAAGAAATTTATTTTTAATATAAATCGAATGAATATATTTATATATGTCGTCGTTAGAATATAAATAATTATATATAATTATAAAAGGAATTGAAAATGGCGCGGTAGTTCGATAATTCGATTTCAAACTTCAAATGAATGTACCGGGTGCAAAACAAACCGGATTTTAGTGAAACTAAAAATAATAGGATCTAACTGAGAATATCTTTCCAACGAATCTGAAAAATCAAAATTTCATAGAGGGAATCAAAAGATATGTCTAGTTGAAAATTCTGAATAGTCGCTATAGAATTCTGGCCCTTAAAAATGGAAATTTTGCAAATGACCTTGGATTTCGACGAAACCACTTTTGTTGGATCCGTGATGTCAAATTATTGCTAGATTCCAAATTTCATAATTTTTCGATTCAATTTGTGAGCATGGCGAAGGAAAATGCGTTTGACCAGTTTCAGTTGATTTTAATTGACTGGAAAATGGCCATCTTTCCAACGGTCTCAGAATTCGACGAAACTAGTTTTGTTAGGACCGTATCGTCAATACGAAGCTAGAATTTTTTTTCGGGAATTTTTAGAGTTCGTATGTGACCCCGGTAAATTGAAATGCACGTTCAAATTCAATATATAGAGTTATATGTTGATTTTGACGGAGACTGATCGAAACGGTCGAATTGGCTTACGGGACATATCCCATTGTGTTCGGAATGGGGGTAATTAGCTATGGACGACAGGCGGTGGGTTCGATTTCGAGTTCGAAATAAAAAGTTAACTTTATGGAATTAAATTGAATTAAATAAATATATATATATTTATATAAGCCGCCACCTTTATTCTCCCTCCCCTCAAAGTCAAGCCGATCAGTTAAAAATAAAAATAAAAATAAAGAAAAAGAAAAAGGGCAGAGCCCTGTCGATCCGCGCCGCCGCTCCTCAGGAGGCAGCGCCGCCTCCCATCGGCCCCCATCGCAGCCCCCTTCGATCCTCTGCCTTCTTCTTCCCTCCTCCTCCTATCGCGTGAGACCGCGAAGCCTTCCCCCCCCCCCCCCCCGATAGATCGCGCCGCCGCTCAGACAGCCCCCCTCCATCGCCACCCCGAGCCTGCGCCACCTCCTCCCTCCACTTCCCCGACCTCGACAGCAGCACCCCCCCCCCCCCCGTCTTCCCCCTTCTCCTCAAAAAATCCAACGCCCCCTCCTTTCTCGTCGAATAACTGTAAGTTTTTATAAATAACTTTATAACTTTATATATATATATGTGATGATTTGAATATATAAACATTGAATAGGAAAATGTGATTTTTAAAAATAAAAGTTTTGATTTTTAAAGCGAACAAAATTTTCGGATTTTTAAAGTAAATAAAGTATAGATCTTTATGTAGTAGAAAGGATAGATTTTGTTGTATGTAAAGGTTGGATTTTTAATTATGCAAAGAAATAATTTTTACAAAGGTAAAAGATTAGATCTTTAGGTAAGAATAATAAAAATATAATCTTTTATATTGTAAAAATATAAAAATATAATTTTTATATTTTATAGATAGTAAAAATGTCATCTTTATATATGTAGCAAAAATAAAAATGTGATTTCTATAGTGATGAAATTGAAAAGGTAAAATCTTTATAGTTGAAAAGGCGAGATCTTTATATGGAGAATAACGAAGTAAAAATTCGATTTTTATATATTGAATAGCATAGTAAAAATTCGATTTTTATATATTGAATAGTAAAGTAAAAATTCGATTTTTATATATTGAATAGCAAAATAAAAATTTGATTTTTACATATGTAGAGAATACGGGCGACGAAAGTGATAGAAGGCGAGAACGACGAAAGTTTCTGCAAATGAAGAGTTGTGGTATTGCATAGCTATTGGTGAGAACTTCTCACTCTTCAATTTCTTTTTCTAGTTATATATATATACTAGGATGTAGACGGTGTTTAGTAGCACCCGACACCCGTCATCCACAGACCATGGATGGCTTGTTTGTTTAATTGTTTGGTTGTGTAGTTGGTTAGATTATTTGGTTTGAATTGAATTGTTTGGTGAAATGAAATGGATTTGATTGATGTATGAATGGCGTGGGCCTTCACTAGACCGGGGATAAGGCTAGGCCTCGTCCCGTTTCTAGTATCGTGCCGTTATGCCGCCGAAATTTTCTAAAATAACTTAGAAAAATAAAAATATCATTTTATTTAAAGAATGAACTGAATAGAAATTCATATGTTAAAATAAAATGTTTTATCGTTAAAAATATAATTTTTAACGTGAATATGAATATAGTGAATGTGAATAAATAAATATTCATTTACAAACCGGACGGTTTGTTTATGTACACTGATTTGACTGACATTGATTGGGACGATAAATTTTACACATCGCCCAACAACACAAATAAAATCTGTGTTTGATTGTTTGAAACCCCACACGGGTATTGGGATAAAACACGGCATACACTAATCCCAATAATTAGTTATATGTCGATTGATTGACAAACTGTTATAAGCGTTAGATATCTATATTTGATGCTTATACAGTGTAGTGCACTTTGGATGATGGTTGATTATTTATCGTTGCTATCATATACATGTGTTGTATGGAATCCATATAATTAACTTTATATGGTAATTGATTGGGCCTCATTCCAATTTAGAAGATAAAGAATATTATAAAATAAAGGTTCATGTGCTGACAGTACTCATCCGTTGAGATTGGTCATGTGTTGAACGAAATATTTTAATAATAAAATTTACATCTTTATCATTATAAAATAAAGGTTCATGTGTTGACAGTACTCATCCGTTGAGATTAGTCATGTGTTGAACGAAGTATTTTAACAATAAAATCTATATCTTTATCGTATATAAAATTAGAAACTAACTGGAAAATAGACGAGATGAGTGGTCTCCTGGGTATTGATCTGATGTTGGTTTCGGCCTTCGGGGTTAATATTCAGGGAATCGTTCTCTTACTAATTTACGGTTGGAGTCTGATTTAATATCAAACGATAGATACCTTAATTTTCATAAAATATATTAAATAACAAAAATAGTCACACGTGGACAGTACTCATTCGTTGAGATTAGTCGTGTGTTGACAAAAATATAGATTCACATATTGAATGGAATAAATATTCATTTGTTGAATAGAATAACGAATTTATTGAAATATATAAAGCCGTGTTGATTAGAGATGCACTATTTTAACGCGAACGATATTTATATCGATTATATTCGTTTTTTTTTGAATTGAATCGAATAGAAAACCAATTTGAATTGAATCGAATAGAAAACCAATTTGAATTGAATCGAATAGAAAACCAATTTGAATTGAATTGAAAACGAATTCGAAATGAATTGAAAACGAATTGAAATGAATTCAAATTGAATTGAAATTTGAGTTGAATAGAAATGAATTTTAAAACGAATTTATAAGGAAGAATTCAATTTTGATTTGAATTGAAATGGAAGTTGAAATTGTTTTAGAAACGAATTTAAAACGATTTATAAAATTTGTTTTAAATAGGAATCGACGAAATATTTATTATATATATTATATATATATATAATATAATGGCCTGAATAGAACGCGTCGCGCCGCGGCAGTTCGCGAATTTCGACCATTGACTTCGAACGGATATTACGGGAGATCCGACCGTCGGATTCTCCTAAAACCGGAACCGTTGGGTTCGTATCGAAAAGTGCTTTCTAATGAATATTAGACATTTGAAATCTAACGGTTGGATTTGGAGATACATCCAAATCAAATTTGATAAAGGTCTCTGTAAGTGCAATTCGATGGCCGTTGATGGAAATCGACTGTACGGGCCTTGATAAAATTATTAAAAATAGTAATAATTTGTGTAAAATCATAAGAAATGATTTGGGAAAAATTGGGATGAAAAACTCCATATTTGAAAAGATAAAAATAAATTTTTATCGAAATGAACTAGTTTGGAACTAAAATTAAAACCCATTTATTTTTAAATAAATAAATTGGATTTGAAATGGGTTGTAAATAGAATTGATTTGTGGGTTTATCGTGAGTGGTGTTTTAAACGACACTTGTTCTTTAACCCGATACTAAATAGAATGTGATTTGAGTTTGTCGTGAACTGTTTTTTAAAGGACATTAGTTCTTTAACCCAGTAAAAGGAGTTTTAATGAATCTGCAATTAGATTGAAATGTGAATTGATAATTTGAATTATCAACTTTAGAAAGTGAGCGAGAATGGAGTATCACCAGTTTTGCTCCAAAGCGATAGTTAAATCTTTAATTAGATTTGAATGTGAAATGGTAATTAATTTTACCGATAACGCCGTGGTGTTAGATATGGAGTATTACCAGTTTTACTTCATGGGATGCATAGGTTGGGATTGGGAAATAAAATAAATAATTACTTCGGTGTGGTTCGCTAATCTCGACTAGTTTAGAAAACCATAATTTGGTTTGAAACGACACCAAAAGGAAGATTAAAGGATAAATTTTAAAGAATTTATCTTGGATAAAATTAATGGGAACCTTTCTCTGAGAATATGAATTGGAATAAGGCGTATGTTGTGTTTGTGTAACATTCGTTTTAATATACGCGGGTTGTTCAGAAAGTCCGGGTTTATACCCATTCTGAATAACCGATTCGACGATAAGTCGAAGATGAAGACGGTGGTCGAAGACCGGAAGTCTTCACATCGTTTGGGTGATTACTGATGATCTTGATTGGGCTGTACACCCAAGATGAGGGAATCAGTTGGTGGTCGTCCAGACGTACTTGGAGATCGATGGATATGCGAGGAAAGTGCCTCCGGTTTCGTTCAGACCCAGAACGAACTTGTAAATGGATTGTGTGTCTGACATTGGATTTTATTCTGTGTTGATTGATTTCTGTTAAATATATATCTGTTTGACGGCGGAGAATTTATTCTCTTACTTAACGCCCTTCTCTGAGACGTACGAGCTTAGAGGTTATATATATCGATGGACATCAGTCGCATGGCATGAATTGCCTGTGTGGCATGATGAGTTGCATGGATCAAGGCTTCTGTTGAAAAGCAAAGTCTTGTGGTTGATGATCAAAGCATGACCTACGTGGCAGCTTTGTGTATAACGTGAATTCGCGAGCCTCACACCTCGGTATGAGTTAAAAACGGGATAAGGACTGCAGGGAGAGCACGACGTTTCTTTCTAGCTTTGGTGGTGTCAGTGACTTACCAGCCCTGACATTTATATACTTTTCACCTATGTGGTTGTTGGATGAGGCGCCTCGATTTTAGGTCTGTAAGGACCGAGAAACGTGTGTTCAGGCATAATTAATCCTCAAACGTAAGAGAGGACCGGCCCTGAAGCATCCAGGGGTTACCCAGAGTGTGTAGCCCCGAGGCATTTGCTAGAGTGTCTCGAAGCGGAGAGGAGCTTTCCCCTTGCCTCGACTCATGACGGAAATCCAATTTCCAATACGAGATATTTCGGCTTTATTTGTAGAGCCTAGTATGGCGACATAGTAGCATGGGATGCTATGCCGTCTATGATTTATATTTATGATTGAAAATGTTTTGACACTATACACTTATTATAGTATCAAATGATTTGTTTTAAAAGTACCAAGCATGTTTGGCTATTATAAGGGAAAACCCTATCCTCTGGCTTGCGTTGCATTGTGTGATAGGACCTGGGTCTTATAATAGCTTCATTTTTCGAAAAAGCATTGCGTTGTTTATTCTATGCACTGGTTTTCTTCGAAGGAAACTCGTTCCGTGTTATACGGCGTGGTCCCTTGAATTACTCTCTTTTAAAGTAAAGCTTTAAATAACTGTTTTAGTTCTCACACCAGTCATATGACTGACCTGGAGTTTATTGTTTTAACCTAAACTCTGGGTGCCCCTATTTTCCGCACGGGCAGCTAGTAGTTTTGGTTTTGCAGATTTATATTCACAGGATCCTGGTTTACAACTGGAATGATATCCGGAAAGCTCTGTATCCGTATATCACCTTCAGTTGTGCTTTGTATTATTTTCCGCTGCTATGTAATTTATTGTAATCTCTGATATTTATCGAATGTAATTTATTCAATTATACTCTGTATATTCTTGTATCTGATGGAATTGTTGTAATAGCAATGAAATGTTCTTCCGTCTGCATTTTGATTTGTCTTGTCCTCACAGTAATTCGTTCTTTCTCATCTCTTCGGAGACCGGGGAAGTTCGGGTCGCTTCAAGTCTCCTTTCTAACCCCTGATCATCCATTCTATTATAAATCAACTCCTCACTTCTTGGAGTAACAACTCCATAATAACAAGAACCAACAATAGGCGGACTAGAAATTCTCATATGAACCTCTTTTTCTCCTTATAATACATTAGCCTAACGATTTTAGATGATGTAGTCCCTCCAACTATACAATCATCTATAACAACCATCACTTTTCCATTTATAGCACCAGGAACAAGCGCAAGCTTTAGCATTACTGCCAAATCTCTTAACTGTTAAGTAGGCTGGATAAATGTTCTAGTAACATAATACAATATAATCAAACCCTATTGAAAAGGATCACCTGATCGGTTAGCATATCTCAGTGCTGCAAAAAATCCTGAATTGGGTACGGGTTTAACAACATCTGCATTATTCACTTAGATCCGATGAAAATTCAAATTTTCAACCCCGTGATCATCGTATTGTTGCCTGAAAGATGCCTAGGTTCGCTCGAGCATCGGCCTATAGAATAATAGTTCGTTGCATGTACAGATCTAAATGCAGAATTGCCAAGTGGAAATTCAAAGCAGCGTTGAGACTCAACGCACCTTATTTGATAGAAAGTGCCATAAGCGAATCCGTTCTTGAATAATGTTGTGCTCAATGCCGCAGTGCTTGTTACATAGCCACTGTTGTCAATGTTACCATACCCACAGGCTCCACCTATATATGTCAAAGGCAGTTTATATGATTTCTGAAGTAAAAAAACACTCAATCAAAGCACATATCGTAATATATGCATATACCTCTTTTCATATCCTAACAAATATCATCGAACAAATATAAAAAGTTAATCACCAACAAACGAAATGACCCAAACTTCCCCATAAAGGAAAGCCCGGATTTCTTTGAGAACAACACACATCAGAACATAAAACAGAAGGACATTTCATTATTATTACAACAATTTACATTAGAGTACAAGAATATATCAGAGCATGAATAATTATACATTGGAAATACAATAATATCAGAGATTTAAATTACGTTTTTAAATAGCAGCGGAAAAATAATACAAAATACAATAAAAAGAAATACACGGATACAGAGCTTTCCGAATATCGCTTCAGCTGTAAACCAGGATCCTGTGAATATAATATCTGCAAAACCAAAACTACTAACTGCCCTTGTGGAAAATATGGGCACTTAGAGTTTAGGTTAAAACAATAAACTCCAAGTCAGTCATGGGACTAGTATGAGAACTCAAAAACAATTATTAACTTTATTAAAAAGTTGGAAATCACGGGACCACGTCGTATAACACGGAATGGGTTTACTCCACTTGAATCTTAGTTTAAATTAAAAACAATGCAATGCTTTTTGGAAAAATGAAGCTAGTACAAGAGTCAAGTCCCATCACATAATGCAACGCAAGCCGGAGGACAGAATTTTCTCTTATAATAGCCAAAATATGCTTGATATGTATAAAACAGATTATTTTGATATTACTATAAGTGCATAGTGTCAAAAACAATTTCAAAAATAAATGTGTCAATCATAGAAGGCATGGGTACCATATATCATGTCGCTATACTAGTTCTACAATCAAAACTGCATGATGCCGTATTGGAAGTTGGATTTCCTTCATGAACCAAGGCAAGGGATCGTACTTACCGAATTTGAGACAATCTAACCCATGTCTCAGGATACAGCTGCAACTGCACCTAGGAAGCGCCAGAGCAGGTCATCCGTCGATGATTGGCAATACCATAAACTATATGTTAGCCTGCCCTATGGGGCATAAAATAATCTGGTCAGTAATGTCGAACAGAACATCTATCGATATATATATATCCGAGGCGCCTCTCTATCCATCAAGTAATAAGCACCATCCACGTAAGTAAAATGCCAGGGCTTGTAAACGCTGACACCACTCCTAGCTAGAAACTAACATATGTCCATTTCCCTTGGGTCCTTGTCCCGTTTCTGGTTCATACCGGGGTGTGAGGCTCGCGAAGTAACGCTATACACAAAGCTATGCCTAAATAAGCTGTGCTTCATCAACCACAAGGCTCTGCTTTTCAACAAAAACCTTGATCATTTACATCTTAGCCGCCACATTGTCGGTCCATACCATACCATTGATTTCTGCCGATATGTAACCCCTGAGCTCATACGTCTCAGAGAAGGGTGTTATGCAGGAGAATAAATTCTCTGCCACCAAACAGATATATATTTAACAGAGATCAATAAATACATCATGAAGGAATACAACGTCAGACGTACCATCCATTTACAAGTCCGTTCTGGGTCTGAACGAACCAGAGGCACCTTATTCCTCGTCCCGTATGTCCAATACAGGAGAGAGGTCCTCGCATATCCGTCGATCTCCAAGTACGTTTGGACGATCACTACTTATTACCTTGTCTTGGGTGTACGGCCCAATCAAGACATCAGTAATCACCGAAACAATGTGAAGACCTTTGGTCTTCAATGTAACACCCCACCTCCGCTAGGGTCACTCTTTCGGGGGCACTAGCTTCTGGGGGGCGTTAGAACTGGGTAAGCATGCATAATGATATATCAAGGCAGAACAAGAACATAAATATATATGTAAAACAGAGTAAGTGAGAATAAAACAGCGGAATATCTCAAACCATCTCAAAACAAGTCTAGTACATCATAAAGTCAACTGCCAAAAATAAACATGTCTAGTACATCATAAACAGAAATACTGAAATACATAGTGCTATCCCCAAAATAAAGATGATAAACCATAGCGAGCTCAATGTCCAGACATACATGAGCTATCCAGCGAACAAGCAAGCGATCCAAGCTAAGCACCACTGTTCCCTCCCTGAGAACCTGGGGGGGGGGGGAACGGAAGAAAAGAAGCGAAAGAAAACAGGTCAGTCAAAAAGACTGGTAAGCCCTACTACGATCAGTCTATAAACTAATAAAGTTAACATCATGATGGAAACTGAGATGAACATACTGGCAGTAGATAAAGGTGTCATCACATAAAGAAGATTAAGCTTTGCACCACAGTGTACTAGCAAACTAACATAACAGGTATTGATCCCTCAGCCCAAACTTTGGCCCAATAGCATGAGGTGACCTTAATGCGAGGTCCAGCCCAACGGTCTAGTCGATCGGCTCCCTATAAACCTAACACGTCAAGTGTTGGTGTCCATACGGCCCACATATGGTTGTAGTCAGACTGTGCTGGGTCCACCTTCGGGTGTATCAAGCCCTCGGGTGTCAACCCCAGACACCTAAGCAATAATGCACAGTTTAAACCTACTGGTACCCGTGCCTCGAGTTTGTCCAACACCGGACTACGTGCACGTCCGTAGCCCGCCTGGACCCGCACCGCTGTACCACTCAGCCGTCGCTTTGGTCGCTTACATCAGTCCAGTAATCGTGCCCCGCCCTAGCCTAGCCTCTAGGGTTGTGAATGATACCAAACTGGGATTACTGCTGGAACATACCACGTTGCTAGGGTTTTCTAAGAGGGTTAAGTGTGGTTTAACCCCTCACTAATCATGGATTAAATTAGTTAAGTGTAACCAACAGTTCACCACTTAACCCCATTTAATCCCTCGTATCCCCAAAATTGGTTAAGTATTAGTGGGCCATGACTTAACCCTAATCATGAGGCATTAATTAATTTAATTGTGCCTTAACCTCTCACATTAGACTTTGTTGCGGTTACTAGTTAAGCTGGGCGGGTCCGGGTAGCTTTACACCACAACTTGGTCTAACCTCGGGTCCAAGGTACACATGACCAACTTCTCACATTGGGTCCTATTGTTTGTAGCAACTAGTTAAGCCGGTCGGTTCCGGGTAGGTTTACGCTACAAACTCAACCCAACCTCGAGTTGGCCACACTTATGTTTTCTAAGTGTCATGTCCACTTTATTTTCAAAACATAATTACAAGTTTAACAAATACTTGGGTAGACCTAACTTAATAGGTAAATTCCCAAGGGGTAGACCTAACTTAATAGGTAAATTCCCAATCTCATATTTTCATGTATTTTAAGTTTTACCCCAAACCCCCCAACGTCATTCTATCGCTTACATATCCGTTATAACGCATAAAGGATAGAAAGAGGGAACTTGACACAACATACATGATGAATCTTACATATCATAATAAACATGCATAACATGTTGGACTTGCATAACTTAGCATAGTGAACTTGCATAAACATGCATAACTTGTTAAACTTGCAAATCATGGCATAGTGAACTTGCATAAACATGCATAACTTATCAAACATGTGTAACATAGCATAGTGAACTCGCATAAGCATGCATAACTTATTAAACATGCATAACATAGCATAGTGAACTCGCATAAGCATGCAATACTTATTAAACATGCATAACATAGCATAGTGAACTCGCATAAGCATGCATAACTTATTAAACATGCATAACATAGCATAGTGAACTCGCATAAGCATGCATAACTTATTAAACATGCATAACATAGCATAGTGAACTCGCATAAGCATGCATAACTTATTAAACATGCATAAATCCCAACTTTCATCACATATTAACTTTAGAGTTTCTAAAATGAAGGTAAGAGGGCTTACAAATATTATGAAGACACAAATCTACTAATAAAGATTGAGAAGCCCTTTATGCAAGCATATAAAAACCCAAAACAAAGCTCCAATTAACAAAAATCCCAAAAACTCTAGCTTAGCAATTAAAGCTTGCAACTTGATGATGTATGCAAGCTAATGATCATTCATACAACTTAGAAATGCTTGTATGAACATCAAAACCTTCATAGAATTGATTTTTGAAGAGAGTGGAGGCTAGGGTTTTTAGGTGGAGGCCATTTGAGAATTCAATTTGACATAGTTTGGTTGCTAGAATGAATAATGAGTGATTTAGGGTAGGTTAGGGTCTTATTTATAGATTAGGCTAGTGATTTAGACCATAGGATTAACCCTAGGTTGAATTAGGTCCATCAGATGTCGGAATTCTCCAGAACCAAGCCACACAACCAAGCCCAAATCAAAAATGGTGTGCCAAGCAAAACTGCCCGGCCACCCCGTGTCGACAGGGCTGTCGACAGGGCAGTCGACACCCTTAGACCCCTGTCGACATGCCTGTCGACATGGGGGTCTTGGCGGGAGTTTTCCCGCCTGACGCCAGTTAGCCCTAATCCTTGTTTTTAATTTAAAATTTAAATCTGTTTTTAACATGGAAATTTCTGAAAACTTCAATGGGCCTTAACTGGGTCATACGGACTCCGATTTTCGAAAACTCGGACTCTATTTCGCGTATTTTCCCGAGACGAACGCAATGGCATAGCCCGTTTCCCTTGATTCAGATTTTTGAATTAAATTCTGCCTCGATTTATGTTATAACAGGTTATTGAAAATACGGGTTGTTACATTCTCCCCTCCTTAAAGGATTTCGTCCCCGAAATCTTCAAGTTAGGAAGAACGTATCCTACCATCCAATCATCCATCTACTCAAAGCATCATCCATGAGCAATCATTGTCCTTAAAAGATTCTAAATGCTGTATGAACATATGCAAAATTGTGTGTATATGTACTTATCTAATGCAAAGATCAATGCAAAATATGTTAGTGAAATGTATCCATATGTATGCAAATCCCTAACATAATGCATAATATCTACATGCATGCTCAATCATACATCCATATGCAACATCCATGTGATGGCATACAAATTTCATCCAAGAATAAGCATAAACACTCATGCACATGCAATATGAGGAGTGTGTGAGCCGATCTAGTGCCTAATGTGTATCATGCATCCACGAGTAACCACTTGCAAACACTTGCAACCACTTGCAACCATCAAACATAACATGTCTCAAACACATGTTTCATCCAAAGGGTTTCTACCTAAGGTTCTCATGACAAGATTAGCACGATAACTAGATAAACATGGATAGCAAAGAGAAAGATATGCTAACAAAGGAAAGAGATTGAGAGTGTACCCTCAAAAAGGAATGGATAAAGCCCACGCATCTTCTCCTCGGTTTCCCAAGTTGCGTCTTCTTCGGCTTCACCCCATTGAACCTTCACCAACTTGACCTCTCGATTCCTTAGCTTCTTGGTCTCCGTCCCCAAGATACGAATTGGAGCTCTCCTCAAAGTTGCCTCTTTCTCTAATTCCACGTCTTCAAGAATGCTAGGTTCAACCACCTCAGCGGACTCATGAAGGCACTTTCGGAAATGCGAGACATGAAAGACATTATGCACTCCGGACAACTTCTCGGGCAATTGAACTTTATAAGCCATCTTCCCAATTCTCTCTATGATAGGGAAGGGTCCAACAAATCTCGGTGCTAACTTCCCAACAGCTCCAAATCGGACCACATTCCGCAAAGGAGAAACCTTTACGAAAACCATGTCCCCAACATCAAACTCCAAATCGGATCTTCGCTTATCAGCATAGGATTTCTGTCGGTCTTGGGCCGCTTTCATTCGTCTCTGAATCAACTCGATCTTCTCGGATGTATCTCTAATCATGTCAGGTCCAAGTATGAGCTTCTCTGTAGTCTCCCACCAACATGTAGGCGACTTGCACGGCCTCCCATATAAAGCTTCAAATGGTGCCATCCCTATGCTTGCCTGATAACTGTTATTATATGCAAACTCAACAAGAGGAAGATGGTCTTCCCAAGTACCACCAAAATCCAGAATGCAAAGCCTCAACAAGTCCTCAATTACCCTATTCACCCTTTCTGTCTGACCGTCCGTTTGTGTGTGATAGGCCGTACTCAGGTTCAACCTCGTGCCCATAGCATCCTGCAAACTGTTCCAGAACTGACTAGTAAAGATGGGGTCTCGGTCACTGACTATGCTGGAAGGGACTCCTTGTAGTCGTACTATCTCACGAAGATATACTGATGCTAGTCCAGATGCGGTCCTTTTGCTCTTCACCGGAATGAAATGAGCACTCTTCGTAAGCCTATCTACAATGACCCAAATGCTCGTATTCCCTTTCCTTGACCTTGGAAGCCCATCAATAAAGTCCATAGAAATACTCTCCCACTTCCATAGCGGGACCTCTAGAGGATGCAATAGCCCACCGGGATTCTTCGACTCGGCTTTTACTCTCTGACAAACAACACATCTAGAGACAAACTCTGCCACATCCTTCTTCATTCCAAGCCAGAAGAAAATGCGCTTCATATCCTTATACATCTTATCTCCACCCGGATGTATAGTCAACTTGGAGCGATGTGCTTCATCAAGAACTTTCCTCACCAAGTCTTCTACCATCGGAACACAAAGCCTTCCGTCTCTCCTCAGCCAACCCTTATCATCTATAGAATATCGAGCAAGGTGACTAGATGTCTCCCCTCGAATCAGCTTATCCATGATCTCAATTATCTGAGGGTCTTCCTTTTGCGAAGCCCCAACTTGTTCTAGAAGGGTAGGCCTGAGCTCAAGAGATGCTAAAGAACCGGTCATCGACTCAACTGTCAAAGAAAAATCAAAGGTTGCCAAGAACTCTAAATTCTTCATCTCAACAAATAGAGGACTTAGTGTCAACCTTTTTCTACTCAACGCATCCGCTACAACATTCCCCTTGCCAGGGGTATAGGCTATATCAAAATCATAGGACGCCAAGAATTCCATCCATCTTTGCTGCCTCAAGTTCAGATCCTTCTGCGAAAAGAGATACTTCAAAGACTTATGATCAGTATACAGCTCAAATCTCTCTCCCAGAAGATAATGACGCCAAGCCTTGAGTGCATATACTATCGCTGCCAGCTCTAGATCATGAGTGGGATAATTCTTCTCATGCACCTTAAGTTGCTTACCACCAAAACATATAACTCTGCCCTCTTGCATCAGAACGGCGCCCAATCCCGTGCCACAAGCATCAGTGTACACGGTAAACATCTTACCACCATCGGGTAAAGCTAGAACTGGTGCTGAGGTAAGGGCTCTCTTGAGTCTCTGAAAAGCAAGCTCACAGTCCATATCCTAAGCAAAAACTAAGTTCTTCTTCGTCAACTTAGTAAGAGGAGCGGATATCTTCGCGAAGTCCTTGATGAACTTCCGGTAAAAACCCGCAAGACCTAGAAAACTTCTCACCTCGGTTGCATTCCTTGGATTCTTCCAATCCTGAACTGCAACCACCTTAGCGGGATCCACCGCTAAGCCTTGCTTGGATACGATATGCCCAAGGAATCTAACTTCCCTTCTCCAAAAGTGACACTTGGAGAACTTGGCCTTTAACTGATGCGCTCTAAGCGTATCCATCACCTCTACAAGATGCCTCGCGTGCTCTTCTTCATCCTTGGAGAAGATCAAAATATCATCCACAAAGACCACGACAAACTTGTTCAAGAACTCTCGAAACACCCTACTCATCAAGTCCACGAAATACGCGGGTGCATTCGTCAAACCGAACGGCATAACAAGCCATTCAAAGAATCCATCTGGAGTTCTGAATGCAGTCTTGTCTATACTATCTTCAGCCACTCTGAGCTGATGAAATCCAGTAGCAAGATCAAGCTGAGAGAAAACAGAAGCACCAACAAGCTGGTCAAAGAGATCATCGATCCTCGGTAACGGGTGTCTGTTCTTCTTAGTCAGCTTATTCAATTCTCTATAGTCCACACAGAGTCGAAGAGAACCATCTGCCTTAGTAGCAAACACCACAGGCGCTCCCATTTCGGATATACTTCGTCTGATGAAGTTCTTCTCAAGTAACTCCTTTACTTGCTTGCTGAGCTCCCGTCTCTCACGTGGAGCCATGTGCCGAACGGGCAAAGAAACAGGCTTAGCATTATCCACCAGATAAATGCGAAAATCAATCTCTCGTTTAGGGGGCAACCCCTTAACTTCTTCAAAAACATCTGGATAATCTCGGACCACCCTTACAGACTGAAGGGCTTCCTCTGACGAGTCGAGAGATTCAAGATAGCACAACATGACGGGATCATTCGGATTGCATGAAATCTCTAAGGTGTTGCCAAGGAGAGTCACAAGCCTCACAACCCTATGCTCACAATCAAGAATGGCTCCATGTCTAGTCAGCCAATCCATGCCCAAAATCAATCTGTATCCCCTGAAACCAAGGACATACGCACTACACAAGAACTCTACACTGAGTATAGAGATCCTCAGATCCTCACATATCATAGATAGATAAGCAGAACCCCCAATGGGATTCGAAACACAAACGGGATCATCCACTAAGCTAGTACTAAGGTGCAAACTATCAACAAGATCAGATGAAATAAAGCTATGTGATGCACCAGAATCAAACAAGGTACGAACTGGAAGATCGGAAACAAAAACAAGGTTCTCAACAGAAACACTACCTCGATCGGGAACTGGAGCGGTATTGAGAGCATGAACTTGCCCTCCTGAAGGTCCAGCCTGTCCTTTCTTCTTCGGGCATTCCTTGCTGAAGTGTCCAGTCTCACCACAGGAAAAACATCCACCACTAAGCTTCCTTTTCTTCTTCCTACAATCCTTAGCAAAGTGTCCAGGCGCACCACAGTAATTGCACTTTCCCTTGCCTTTGTTGTTGTTTCCCTTCTTGTTCTTGCTCTGATTCCCCTGACTGCTTTGACCACCTTGATTGCCTTTACCTTGAGAATCAGTCTTCTTTGCTTGAGTATCACTCAACTTGACCTCTTTCTTTCCATCTCCCTGAAGTAGAGCCATATCGACCAAACTCTCAAAAGTAGCTCCATGCGGAATATGTGACATCGCCAAGCCCTGCAACGGCTCATTCAACCCTCTAGCAAATCGAAGAGCCTTCTTCTCAGGAGTGTTCACCATATCCAAACCAAAACGGGCCAGCTGATTAAACTTGTTCACATACTCCTTGACAGACATATCACCTTGCTTTAATGCAATGAACTTCTCCATCTGTAAATTCGCCTCAGCAGAAGATAGAAACTTGGCCACAAATCTAGCCCTCAAATCGGCCCAAGTCTCAACGGGCCTCGTCCCATTGGTGACTTCCCACCAATAGGCTGCTTCGTCCTTTAAAAGCCACACTGTCAATAAGATCTTCCTCTCGTCATCAATCCTAAAGATAGCAAACAAGTCCTCAGTGTCTTTCAGCCAATTCCTAGCTTCAATAAAAGATTCCGTGCCTAGGAAATTCTTGCCTCCCATCGCCTTGAAGTCTTTACAAACCTTCGTGAACTCAACCTGAGGATGCTGAGGGGGAGGAGGAGGAAGAGGAGCCTCAGCAACTGGAGGAGGAGGAACATTAACTACTGGAGGAGGGGGAACAGGAACCACCGGAGGAGGGACATTAGGGGGAGGATTCTCAACTACAGGGGGAGGAGTGGGAGTAGGGTTTGCGGGGCCGGCTGCCGCCCTAGCTTCTAGAAGTCTCCTATACCAGAGTGGTACGTTTACTCCATCCGGGATGGCAAGATCCTCAGCCATACTGAAACGAAGGATAAGATAAGATTAGGTCAAGGGAACGAAGGATAACGCTAATGGCTTTTTTGGGGAATAGCCTTTTAAAATACTAGACTTTTCTTTGGAAAATACTTTATACTTGTTTTGAAAATAGTTTTTCAAAAGTCCTAAAAAAAAAACTTTTTGTTCTTTCTCGTAAACCATATGCTCTGATACCAAATTTGTAACACCCCACCTCCGCTAGGGTCACTCTTTCGGGGGCACTAGCTTCTGGGGGGCGTTAGAACTGGGTAAGCATGCATAATGATATATCAAGGCAGAACAAGAACATAAATATATATGTAAAACAGAGTAAGTGAGAATAAAACAGCGGAATATCTCAAACCATCTCAAAACAAGTCTAGTACATCATAAAGTCAACTGCCAAAAATAAACATGTCTAGTACATCATAAACAGAAATACTGAAATACATAGTGCTATCCCCAAAATAAAGATGATAAACCATAGCGAGCTCAATGTCCAGACATACATGAGCTATCCAGCGAACAAGCAAGCGATCCAAGCTAAGCACCACTGTTCCCTCCCTGAGAACCTGGGGGGGGGGGGGAAACGGAAGAAAAGAAGCGAAAGAAAACAGGTCAGTCAAAAAGACTAGTAAGCCCTACTACGATCAGTCTATAAACTAATAAAGTTAACATCATGATGGAAACTGAGATGAACATACTGGTAGTAGATAAAGGTGTCATCACATAAAGAAGATTAAGCTTTGCACCACAGTGTACTAGCAAACTAACATAACAGGTATTGATCCCTCAGCCCAAACTTTGGCCCAATAGCATGAGGTGACCTTAATGCGAGGTCCAGCCCAACGGTCTAGTCGATCGGCTCCCTATAAACCTAACACGTCAAGTGTTGGTGTCCATACGGCCCACATATGGTTGTAGTCAGACTGTGCTGGGTCCACCTTCGGGTGTATCAAGCCCTCGGGTGTCAACCCCAGACACCTAAGCAATAATGCACAGTTTAAACCTACTGGTACCCGTGCCTCGAGTTTGTCCAACACCGGACTATGTGCACGTCTGTAGCCCGCCTGGACCCGCACCGCTGTACCACTCAGCCGTCGCTTTGGTCGCTTACATCAGTCCAGTAATCGTGCCCCGCCCTAGCCTAGCCTCTAGGGTTGTGAATGATACCAAACTGGGATTACTGCAGGAACAGACCATGTTGCTAGGGTTTTCTAAGAGGGTTAAGTGTGGTTTAACCCCTCACTAATCATGGATTAAATTAGTTAAGTGTAACCAACAGTTCACCACTTAACCCCATTTAATCCCTCGTATCCCCAAAATTGGTTAAGTATTAGTGGGCCATGACTTAACCCTAATCATGAGGCATTAATTAATTTAATTGTGCCTTAACCTCTCACATTAGACTTTGTTGCGGTTACTAGTTAAGCTGGGCGGGTCCGGGTAGCTTTACACCACAACTTGGTCTAACCTCGGGTCCAAGGTACACATGACCAACTTCTCACATTGGGTCCTATTGTTTGTAGCAACTAGTTAAGCCGGTCGGTTCCGGGTAGGTTTACGCTACAAACTCAACCCAACCTCGAGTTGGCCACACTTATGTTTTCTAATTGTCATGTCCACTTTATTTTCAAAACATAATTACAAGTTTAACAAATACTTGGGTAGACCTAACTTAATAGGTAAATTCCCAAGGGGTAGACCTAACTTAATAGGTAAATTCCCAATCTCATATTTTCATGTATTTTAAGTTTTACCCCAAACCCCCCAACGTCATTCTATCGCTTACATATTCGTTATAACGCATAAAGGATAGAAAGAGGGAACTTGACACAACATACATGATGAATCTTACATATCATAATAAACATGCATAACATGTTGGACTTGCATAACTTAGCATAGTGAACTTGCATAAACATGCATAACTTGTTAAACTTGCAAATCATGGCATAGTGAACTTGCATAAACATGCATAACTTATCAAACATGTGTAACATAGCATAGTGAACTCGCATAAGCATGCATAACTTATTAAACATGCATAACATAGCATAGTGAACTCGCATAAGCATGCAATACTTATTAAACATGCATAACATAGCATAGTGAACTCGCATAAGCATGCATAACTTATTAAACATGCATAACATAGCATAGTGAACTCGCATAAGCATGCATAACTTATTAAACATGCATAACATAGCATAGTGAACTCGCATAAGCATGCATAACTTATTAAACATGCATAAATCCCAACTTTCATCACATATTAACTTTAGAGTTTCTAAAATGAAGGTAAGAGGGCTTACAAATATTATGAAGACACAAATCTACTAATAAAGATTGAGAAGCCCTTTATGCAAGCATATAAAAACCCAAAACAAAGCTCCAACTAACAAAAATCCCAAAAACTCTAGCTTAGCAATTAAAGCTTGCAACTTGATGATGTATGCAAGCTAATGATCATTCATACAACTTAGAAATGCTTGTATGAACATCAAAACCTTCATAGAATTGATTTTTGAAGAGAGTGGAGGCTAGGGTTTTTAGGTGGAGGCCATTTGAGAATTCAATTTGACATAGTTTGGTTGCTAGAATGAATAATGAGTGATTTAGGGTAGGTTAGGATCTTATTTATAGATTAGGCTAGTGATTTAGACCATAGGATTAACCCTAGGTTGAATTAGGTCCATCAGATTTCGGAATTCTCCAGAACCAAGCCACACAACCAAGCCCAAATCAAAAATGGTGCGCCAGGCAAAACTGCCCGGCCACCCCGTGTCGACAGGGCTGTCGACAGGGCAGTCGACACCCTTAGACCCCTGTCGACATGCCTGTCGACATGGGGGTCTTGGCGGGAGTTTTCCCGCCTGACGCCAGTTAGCCCTAATCCTTGTTTTTAATTTAAAATTTAAATCTGTTTTTAACATGGAAATTTCTGAAAACTTCAATGGGCCTAAACTGGGTCATACGGACTCTGATTTTCGAAAACTCGGACTCTATTTCGCGTATTTTCCCGAGACGAACGCAATGGCATAGCCCGTTTCCCTTGATTCAGATTTTTGAATTAAATTCTGCCTCGATTTATGTTATAACAGGTTATTGAAAATACGGGTTGTTACATTCAACCACCATCTTCATCTTCGACTCTTGATTATCGTAGTAATTATTTAGAATGGGTTAAACCCGGTCTTTCCAAAAAACATGCGTATTTTATAAACAAGTGCTGTAAAAACACATTAAACACCTCATTCCAATTCAGAATATTCTTTTAATAAAATATTCACGTTACTAATCTAATTTAAGATTTGTTAAAACTCTAATTCAGTTTTAATCTCAAAAATCATTACTTAATTATTGTTGATATTTAAGAAATTAATCTTATCTTTTAACTGGGTTAAAGAACAAATGTTATTTTAAAACATTGTTCATGGTAAACCCAAATTCATCTTCTTTCCAAAATGGAATCTACACAGAAATCATAACAGTATATAATCGATATAAATTTCCAGGTCAAACTAATAATTTAAATGGAATGACGGCAAGGCCTTTTAAATTCCATATATAGTAGCAGTCTTCATTCACAGAAGCTCATCTCGATTATTACCGCATCGAATTCCATTCAATTCCAATTTAATATATTAAATTGGAAAACTTCACTTTGGAACATTTCCATTTAACTCTTAATAAAAGATTCATAAATTCCAAACTATATTTTCACTGTCAATTGGGCTAAAGAACAAATGTCGTTAAGAGCACAGTTCACGATAAACCCAATTCACATTTCATTTTATTCCAATTACCAAAGACAACTGGAAACTCCAATAGTCTTAATAAAAAGATTTATACTCCAAAAATATATTTTCACTATGAATTGGGTTAAAGAACAAATGTCCTTAAAAACACAATTCACAATAAACCCAAGTCATATTTCATTTTATTCCAATTACTTAATATAATTGGAAACTCCAATAATCTAAATTAAATATTTATTCTTTTCATATGGGGTTTAAGAACGATGTTATTTAAGACACCATTCACGACAAACCCAAAATCCAATCCATTTATTTAATATGTTGGAAAATTTGATTATATTAAAACCATTACAAATCCAATTTATTATTTCTAAAATAATTGGATTATTATTCTAGTTAATAACTAGTGCATTTCAATTAAAATATATTTTTATCTTTTCAAGCTTGGAATTTTTCATCCATTATCTTTCCAAATCGTTTATTATGATTTTACATGATATTTAAATAATTTTAATAATTTTATTAAGGCCTTTACAGTCGATTTCCAACAACGGTCACTGAACTGCATTCATAGCGACCTTTTCTAAAATTGATTTGGACATAATTCCAAATCCAATCGATAGATTTCAAATCTCTTATATTCATTGGAAAGCTCTTTTTGATACGAACCTAACGCTTCTGGTTTTAGGAGAATCTGACGGGCGGATCTCCCGCTACGCCAATTTGAATTTAGTGGTCGAGATTCGCGAACGGTCGCTGCGTGACGCGTTCTATTTAGGCCATTAAATATTTATAATGCATATATTATATATATTTCATCGATTACCACTTAAAACGTATATTATAAATCGTTTATATATCCGTTTTAAAATGATTCCAACTTTATTTTCAATTTTAAATCAAAATTGAATATTTTATATCTTTAACATATTAAAATGATAATATTTTTAAAATATTAAATGTTTAAATCTCCTCTTTTCTATATTCATTTTAAAATTAATCAAAGCGATCGATAAACCCGTTCGGGTTAAAATGGCATTTCTATACTTAACCCGGCTTCATATTTTTATATATGTGTGTCCATTCAAAGACAGACATCAAAATCAGAATCTTGTTCTTCACCGTATATTACTTTAAAATATTGTTTATTTTAAAATATTCTTTAATTTAAAATATTCTTTATTTTAAAATAATCTTTTACATTAAAATGTTCTTTACATTGAAATGTTCTTTTATATTCTTTTACATTAAAATGTTATTTTACATAAAAATGTTCTTTTACATTCTTTTATATTAAAATGTTATTTTACATAAAAATATTTTTTTCCATTAAGAATGTTTCTTTACAATTAAAAGTGATTCTTTACATAAAATGTTTCTTTAACATTAAAAATGTTTATTTACATTATTTACATTAAAAATGTTTGATTACATTAAAATGGTTCTTATATCTTGTTGACAATTCTATTTCAACAAAATGATTCAAAAGCGACAAATTCATTTTGTTAACAATTCTATTTTAAAAAAATGAATTAAAATGATAACTTCATTTTATTTACAATAATCTAATTCAACAAAATTGACATTTTTGTTTTAACACAAATCAATTTAACAAAAATATTATTTTTGTTTTGATACAAATCTATTTAACACAAATGTGATTTTTTTTATACAAATCTATTTACCAAAATGTTAATTTTGTTTTGACTATTCCATTTCAACAGAAAATGATATTTTGGTTTCAACTATTTTATTTCAAACAAAAACGTAAATTTTGGTTTCAACTATTTTATTTCAACAAAAATGTAAATTTTGGTTTCAACTACTTTATTTTAACAAAAATGTAAACTTTGATTTAAACTATTTTATTTCAACAAAAATGTAAATTTTGGTTTCAACTATTTTATTTCAACAAAAATGTAAATTTTAATTCTAAAATGTCCTTTTAATTCTAAAATGTTATTTTATTCCAAAATGCACTTTTTACACTATAATGTTATTTATTCTAAAATATATTTATTCTAAAATATATTTATTCTAAAATATTGTTTATTATAAAAACATTGTTTGTTTCTAAATCAGAATGCGACTCAATTAATTACCATGTAATTTCAGTTATACGGATTTTATACATCGCATGTAAGCAACAATAATGATAAATAATCATCAAACAGTCCAATCACATCCAGAGTGAAATTTCCAACCATGTGAGCGTTAAAATAAATAAATAACACTCATCACAGACTGTCAATCCATCTATTGACATAAAAATAAATATTGGGGCTAGTGTATGTCAAATATCATCTTAATACCCGTGTGGGGTTTTCAAACAATAACAGTTTATTTAAACAAATTATTAGTTAATAAATTTAACCAATTTTTACTGTTCAAATTATAAATGAATATTTATAACTTAAATTTCACTATCCTATTAATATTAACATTATTATTAATATGATAAGCATATCACATCACAAACAACATGCAATACAGTTAATTTAAATCGTCCATGGTTTGTGGACGAGGGAAGTGATCTAACAATACAATTTATAATGATTAGATGAAAAAAATCTACACTGGCAATTCTATATATTTTTCAGTTATTAAAATAAATAAATAACTGTGAAGAATTTTAGTGAGGAGTTCTCACCTTCGGTTCCACCCCGTTAGTGTGTATTTCTGAATTTCTGGTACGGTTTGGATTCCACTTTGTTTCCAGCCAGTTCCATCGTAATCTATTTCAAGTGGTATGTATTTTAAAAACTATATTTTTAATCCATGTTATATAAAAACCATATTTTTTTAAGCTATTTCTTTATAAAAATTTCATTTTTATGACAATATTATTATATTGAAAATTTACACAAAAGCAATATATATTTTATTTACAAACACAATGTTCATTTTATATAAAAAACAATTCTTTTTCATTTATAACAATTCCATTCTATATTTGAAACAAATCTATTTTGTATTTAAAAAAATGATTTTGAAAACAATGTTATTCTATATTTAAAACAATGATTTTTATATTTATAAAACAATGCGATTTTTTATCTAAAAAACAATGATATATTATTATAAAAATTCTACTCAAACAATGATATATATATATATTATAAAAACAATCCTACATATATTTTATAAAAACAATGTTATATATATTATAAAAACAATGCATTCTCATTTTCTAAACAATGTAACTTTTGTATCAAGAACCATGCGATCTTCATATTAAAACAATGTTCTATTTTTCTTTTAAAAACAATGTTCTATTTTACATATACAAAACAATGTTGATTTTGATTAGAAAACAATGTTAGTTTTTGATTAGAAAACAATGTTTATTTTGTTTTGAAAACATTGTTAGTTTTGGTTTGAAAACATTTGTTGTTTTTGTTTTGCAAAAAAATATTGCTTTTTTTTCATTTTCAAAACAATGCGGTTTTTATTTTAAAAAACTGATTTTAAATAAATAAAACAATTAGCTTAGGATAATTAATTTAATAATTAACCTTTAAATTATGTTAACCTTTGCTTCACCATTAATTTTTGCTCCAGGCCTTCGTTGTGTTTTAAAACACATCCGTCCATTTGAAAAGTCCATCGTCGTAGGTGCTTGAGACCGTCGGCCTCCGATCGAAGAGCATCACCAGGAGCGGCATGGCGGCGCCTGCCACCGCCAGCGAAGTAGGCCATTTCGGTGGGTCCACCAGTGCTGGAAACGGCTACGAAGATGGTGACTTAGGGACGTAATTCCGAGCAAAACTCGAGTCGAGATATGATCTTATCCATACGGATTTATAGAGTTCGAAAATCTCTATAATATCCATAAAAGAACCATACTCAAATTCGATTTAGGTTGTGAGAGATGGGGGAATGAAATTGGGAGTGGGGTGGCCATTGAATATTGTCTTGGCGGCGGCTTGTTATTTAGGATTAGGGTTTTCAAGAGTAGGTGTAACACCCCGTTTTTACTGTTAACATAAACTAACGAATTAAACAATAGTTAATTTAAAATGTGAGAACTAAGGGAAACGGGTTACGCCATTGTGTTCGTCTTGGAATTCTGGTTGAGATAGAGTCTGAGTTTGCGTAAATTGGATTTCGTATGAAGAAGTTATGGCTGTCGGAAGTTTCCAGAAAATTCAAATAAATTCAAATAGCTCGAAAATAGATTCAAAATTAAAATCAGAAGTCAGAAGCGGGCTGGACGGGAAAATTCCCGCCCAGGACCCAGGTCGACCCTAGTGTGGACCTCCTCCCTACAGGTCGACCTGGGGGTCGACCTCCCCTCCCCCTCCTGGGCAGATCTAAAAGATGACGATTTTGTGACTCAGTGCTGAGTCATTAGGGCTGAGTTGTCCCCCTATCTTGACTGGATGGTCTTGATTGATTCTAGGTTGATCGAATGACCTAAATTAATCCTAAATTCTATATAAACACATGTAGACTCAAACCCTAAAACCTAATCAAAATTAGAACCATGGCCGTCATGCTATCACCTTGCAACCTAGAATAGCCGTCATCAACTAGAGGAAAAGTAAAGCTAATCAACTCAATTCAACTCAAGTCTATAACAACTACAACAACAAATTTGTCTACTTCAAAGGCGAGCTAAATCAATTTCAGAACTTAGATCCTAGAACTCAAGACCTTCTTTGAGTTGTGAGTTAGATTTCTTTAATAAGATAATTAACAAGTTAATTAGGTTGAGTTATAATTTGGGTTATATGGTTATGTTTGTAGAACTTTGGGAAAAATGCGATATTTTGTGAATGTATGCTAGTTGTTCATAATGATAGTTTTTGTTGTGAATCACTTTGTTTATACCCAATCATCTATGTTCAACCTGATTCATGTTTGACATCATTGTATATGCAAGTTTGGGTGCAGATTATATGCTAGTTTCTATGTGAATTGTACATAGTTTACATGTGAACCAAATAAGATGACTCTATGCAAGTTTAGGTAGAAATTGGATTCACATATATGCAAGTTTACACCTTTAGATTTAGATCTAGGACATACATAGTTTTATGCAAGTTTGTGACTATGGCCTATGCAAGTTTTGGGTGAAAACTATGTTCATATATACAAGTTTTGGGTGAAAACTATATTCATATATGCAAGTTCACACCTTTTACCCTATGTTTAGATTCATGACAATACCACGTTTATGAAAGACATGTTGTAAACCTTATTAGTAAGTTAGATCCAGCAGCCACAAATTAGCAGATGTGTAATAATTTAAGACATAAATGGCTTTAAAAAGGCATACAATTAATATAAGACATTAATTGGAAAAATTGGTATTTATGGACATAATTTAGGTGACAATTATGGACATAAGTATATTTGGAATTTATTTACAAATTTGACTAGGGATATTAATCCAATTTGGAGTTAAATAAAGATGTGTAATAATAAACCGCCTAAGACACGAGGTTAGACTCTTTGGTGGTGTAAGACTGCCTGGACCCGGCTGGCAAATCCAGCAGCCACAAATGCCAGTCTAATGTGAGAGGTCAAAGGCATGAATTAAATGCATAACAGTTGTAAAGACATGAGGTTAGGCTCGTTTGTGGTGTAAAACTGCCAGGACCCGCCCGGCAAATCCAGAAGCCACAAATGCCAGTCTAATGTGGGAGGTCTTTACAAGGTTACGGTGTTAATGGACTAAGAAACACTTAACAAGATAAACATGTGGTGGGACATGGGGGTTAAGTGGGTGCCATGGGTGGCATGTGAAATTAAGAGGGTGCCTTGGGTGGCATGTGAAATACGATTAGATGCACTTAACCAAGATTGAAACATGTAAGAATACATGAATAAGAATGGGGTTAAGTGGGGAAAACCATAGAGGGGACCAAGCATATGTGAAAGCTTGTGTCATGCATGGGTGCCCTTTTCAAACCAGTAAACCATTAAGTATCTTTGTGGGCTCGACCCAAGTCGAGGACGGGACACGCCTACTGGGTTTGATTGTAAGAGGTCAAATGGGTTAGCAGTGGCAATGCAAGTCCAACGGGGTCAGGTGCATGTGTGGCCCCAGGCTGGTAGGTAAGACGTTGTTGCATCGTGTAGGTATAAGCCGTGCATTTTCGGTGGTATCGGGTTGCCACTTTGGGGAGTGATACACCACACTGTGGGGCCAGCACGGGTATCTATGAGTTAGGAAGCCGATCAAATGGGGGTAGTGGGTACACCTAGTGGAGATAGGGGCAGACGACACCTATGAAGGCAGCTAGGGGTACACGAAACTACCATTATCATTATTAAGTTTGGTAGGCGGGATCAACTTTTATGGTGTTTGGTGTGGTGCAATGTAGTAATTATCTTATAATGATTAGGTGTGCCTTTAACGTTATCTTTGTTCATCTTATTCCTTTGTTTGCTCTAAAATGCCCATTGGTTCATAGTCATTTCCTTATTTTCCAGCTTATGTCTTATCCTAGTTACTTAATGATTATATTGTTAAAGTTATTGCACTCGCAGACTTTATGTCTGCCCCCTTTGCTTCCACCTCTTTTATTCCTCCCCCCTCCCCCAAGGTGCTCAGGGTGGGACTAGCACTAGTGGAACTTGATTTGGACGGCTTTATCTCTCTCTTTTTGGAAGTTGCTTGGATCGTTGAAGTAAAGTTCAGCCTATCTTATTTATGGCTATTTTATGTTGGGGTTATGTCTCTTATTTTATGTACTCAGAACTTATTTGTCAAGATGGATAATAAGTGTATTTGGTTTTGTAGTCGGTTTTTGATGTGATATAACCAAACCATTTCTCTACTGCAATAAAAGTGGTTTTTTTAATTTATTTTCCAAGTACCAATATATTTATCTGTCTTATTTACTTTTCTATTCTTTACACAATAAACGCTCCACCAAAATTAAGGCATTCCCTTTGTGAGTGACCTTAACGGAGGTGGGGTGTTACACGTGGTATCAAAGCTGAAGGTTACCAGTACAGATAAGGTATTTTGAAAAACTATTTTTCAAAAAGCATTTTATAAAGGAATACTTTAAAAAATATGTTTTAAAGAAAGTATTTTTATGAGAAAGGTTTATTTTAAAACATAACTCCCAAGAGCCATATATCTTTCTTTCGAATTCTCCATTTGAATCTCTTCATTTTCTTTTCAGCATGTCTGGAATTCCCGAGATACCCGAAGGGATACCAATACCAGGATGGTTTAGAAGGTATCTGGAAGCTAGGTCCCATGTCGCAGGCCCAGTAAGTGCTCCTCCTCCTCCTCGTGTTGATACTTTCGCAAAGATATGCAAGGACTTTCGGGAAATGGGCGGAAAACCTTTTCATGGGTCGGAGACGTATGTTGAAGCTCGAAATTGGCTAAAGGAGGTGGAAGAATTGTTTGGAATCTTTGAGGTAGAAGATGGAAGAAAGGTCCAGTTAGCTGCCTAGTTAATGAAGGATGAGGCCTCATTTTGGTGGAAGGTCACTAATGGAGAGCGTCCAGTTGATACATGGCCGGATTTCAGGCGAAGGTTTGAGGCAAAGTTTCTCTCACGGGCCGAAGAGAATTTATACATGGAAAGGTTTTTGGCATTGAGGCAGGGAAATGTATCAGTGAAAGAGTACGTCAACAAGTTCAATCAGTTGGCGAGATTTGGCTTGGACTTGGTGAATACACCTGAAAAGAAGGCCCTGAGATTTGTTAAGGGTTTGAACGAGCCGCTACATGGGTTAGCTATGACCCACATCCCTATGGGGGCCACCTTTGAGAGACTAGTTGACATGGTGCTTATGCATGAAGAGGAGAAAGGCGCCAACGCTAATAAGGCACCTAAAAAGAAAGGGGATCAAAAGAAACCACAACAGCAGAACAAGAAGGGTGGTAAAGACAACAATGGCAAGGGAAAGAAAAGAAGCTTTAACTGTGGGACACCAGGCCATCTGAGCAAAGACTGTAGGAAGAAGAAGAAGATTAGTTGTTTCCACTGTGACGAGGCAGGACATCTAATTAGGGACTACCCAAAGAAAGGGCAGAGGGCAGGGACTACCTCTGCAGGGCAGATTCAGGCTCTCATGGCACCGGGGCAGGCAAGGGGGTAGGTCCAGGCTCTCGTGGCCCCACCGCTGCAAGAACGAGGTAGAACGATCTCCATTGAAAGTTTAGTTTATCTTTTTGATCATCCTATTCGCACACTCTTTGATTATGGCGCATCGCACTCTTTTATACCTACAGCTTTAGTTGAGTCACTACACCTAAACACCAGTATAGTAGAGGATCCCTTAGTTGTTTCAAATCCAATTGGGGGCTCAGCCTATTTGTCAATGATTTGTTTGGATTTGGAAATCTCTATACTTAGCGTTAGGTTTAGATGTGATGCTTATGTTTTGGGCTTCACGAGCTATGGGTTAATTTTAGGCATGGATTGGTTATCCAATAATGGAGCCATCCTATATTGTGAAAAGAGAGAGGTTAGGCTTATGACTCGCTTGGGCAATACTCTCGAAATCTCTTGTAATCCCATGAATTCTGTTATGCTAAGTTATCTAGAATCGCTTGATGCGTCTGTTGAGAATTTGCAGTCTATTAGAGTGGTCCGTGAATACTCCTATGTCTTTGAGGAAGTAGAGGGCTTGCCTCCGAAGCGGGAGATAGACTTCCGCATATATCTAGTTGATAACGCAAAACCCGTTGCTTTACCAGTTAGGAATATGGCTCCAAGGGAGAGAAAGGAGCTTAGCAAGCAAGTTAAGGAGCTGCTAGAAAAAGGGTTTATAAGGCGGAGTATTTCTGAATTTTTGCTCCAGTGGTGTTCGCAACCAAAGCGGACGGTTCACTTCGCTTATGCGTTGATTATAGGGAGCTAAACAAGCTGACCAAGAAGAATAGGCACCTACTGCCAAGAATAGACGATTTGTTCGATCAACTTGTAGGTGCAATAGTTTTCTCCCAATCAGATCTGGCTACTGGATTTCATCAGCTGAGCGTGGCTGAAGATAGCATTGATAAGACGGCATTCAGAACCCCGGACGGTTTCTTCGAATGGCTGATCATGCCTTTCGGCTTGACAAACGCACCCGCTTATTTCGTCGATTTGATGAATAGAGTGTTCCGGGAATTCCTCAATAAATTTGTGGTGGTCTTCATAGATTATATTCCGATTTTGTCAAAGAATGAGGAAGAGCATGCTTTGCATTTAAGGGAAGTCAAGGATACTCTCCGTGCACATCAGTTAAAAGCAAAATTCTCAAAGTGCCACTTCTGGAGGGAAGAAGTAAGATTTCTTGTGCATGTGGTGTCCAAAGAAGGGTTAGCTGTGGACCCTGCAAAATAGTTGCGGTCCAGGATTGGAAGGTTCCAAAGAATGCAACCGAAGTCCGAAGTTTTCTTGGACTAGCAGGCTTTTATCGCAAGTTCATTAAAAACTTTGCGAAAATCTCAGCTCCACTTACAAGTTTAACGAAGAAGAACCTGACTTTCACTTGGGATTTGGATTGCGAAGTCGCTTTCCAACGATTGAAGAGGCCTCTGACAACAACCCCAGTTTTGACATTACCAGATGGGAGCAAGATGTTTACGTTATACACAGATGCATGCGGTACGAGACTACGCGCTGTTTTGATGCAAGAGGGGAAGGTAGTAGCTTATGCTGGAAGATAATTAAAAGTGCATGAGAAAAACTACCCAACCCACGATCTAGAGTTAGCCGCCATTGTTTTTTCTCTCAAGTCTTGGCGCCACTATCTCTTAGGTGAGAAATTTGAGTTGTATACTGACCATAAATCGTTTAAGTACCTTTTCTCGCAGAAAGACTTCAATCTAAGGTAGCAAAGATGGATGGAGTTTCTCGCCTCATACGACTTTGAGATCTTCTATACCCCTGGCAAGGGCAATGTAGTAGCAGACGCCCTAAGTAGAAAGAAGCTGACCTTAAGTCCTCTCTTTGTAGAAAGGCAAAGTTTGGAGTACATAGAAAATTTTGATTTTAGACCCTTTGTTGATTATGTAACTGGCTTGATGGCAATGCTAGAGGTGCGGCCTACTTAGTTGGACTCAATAGGAACTGCGCAACGTGAAGACCTTCAGCTAGTTGATGTGATAGATAAGCTGATTAGGGGAGAGAGACTTATAGTCACCTCAACAGATACTCCATCGATGATAGGGGTTGGTTGAGACGAGACGGAAGACTATGCATCCCGCAAGCAAGAGATTTGGTGAAGATGGTTCTGGAAGAAGCACATCATTCAAAGATGACCATACACCCCAGTGGAGACAAGATGTATACAGATATCAAAAGAGTTTTCTTTTGGAATGGTATGAAGAGGGATGTAGTTGAATTTGTTTCGAAATGCATGATATGCCAGCAGGTCAAGGCGGAGCAAAAGAAGCCTGGCGGTTTGCTTCATCATCTAGAAGTTCCGCAATGGAAATGGGAAAGCATCTCGATGGATTTGTTGATGGGTTGCCTAGGTAAAGAAGGGGCAATACAGGTATTTGGGTAATAGTGGACAGGCTCACGAAAAGCGCTCATTTTATACCTGTCAGGAGTAGGAGGACCGCCTCGTCTTTAGCCTCCATTTATCATAAGGAGAGAGTTCGACCCCATGGGATACCCGCCAGCATAGTGAGTGACCGAGACCCTATCTTTACAAGCGAGTTTTGGAGGAGTTTGCAAGAGGCTGTAGGCACATAGCTATGTTTAAGCACAGCCTATCACCCTCAAACCGATGGTCAGACGAAAAGGGTGAATAGAGTACTAGAAGATCTTTTGAGACTGTGCATTCTTGACTTTGGAGGATCCTGGGAGGATCATCTTCCTTTGGTGGAATTCGCTTATAACAATAGCTACCAAACCACTATAGGCATGGCACCCTTCGAAGCTTTATATGGAAGGAAATGTCGATCACCAACTTGTTGGTGGGAGTCCACAAATAAACTTATATTTGGGTCAGACATGATTAGAGAGACTTCAGAGAAAGTGGACTTGATACGAAGGAGAATGAAGACTGCCCAAGATAGATAGAAATCCTACGCAGACAACAGAAGGACCAACCTTGAGTTTGAAGTTGGGGATTAGGTGTTCCTTAAAGTATCTCCTTTGAGGAATGTCATCCGCTTTTGGTCCGTAGGAAAGTTGGCACAACGAATCATAGGACCATTTCCTATCATCGAAAGGATTGGGACAATGGCCTACAGATAGAGTTACCTGAAATACTGGCTGGAGTTCATAATGTTTTTCATGTCTCTTAGCTACGAAAGTGCTTACATGAGTCGGCAGAAGTTGTGGAGCCAAGTATACTAGAGGAAGTCGAAGTGGAACGAGAAGCGACTGTGAGGAGAGTTCCAACTCATATCTTGGGGATGGAAGTCAAAAAGCTACGCAACCGTGAAGTTAAGCTTGTCAAAGTTCAATGGAGCGACGCCGAGGAAGACACGACTTGGGCGACTGAGGCCAAAATACATGCAGCCTACCCTTTTCTTTTTGAGGGTACATCTTTGATCTCATTTTCCTTAAGTTTATTCAAGCTTGTATCTACCTTTTTAGTGTATCTCCTTGGCCATATTCTTTATACTTAGGTAGAGGCCAATGGATGTAAACATGTATTTAAAACATGTTATGATTGATGGATGCTAGTGTTTGCTAGTGATTGCTCGTGGATGCATACACACACACATTAGGCACTAGATCGGCTCAATCACTTTCATACTTCATATAAATGTGTGTTTATTTAGATTAATGGATTTATAATGGTTGTGTTATCATATGGATGCTGCATTCAGATGAATGGGTGCACACGCATGTAGAAATAATATGTATCATTAGGGATCTTTTGCATACATAATGGAAGCATGGCACTATCATAATCTGCTTAAGGAGGTCAACTAAATCGGTAGACCGCCTGATTTTGCAATAGGTATGGACATGTACACACACTATGCATTTAAACATGAAATCATTAGAAGTCTTTTAAGGACAATTAATGCCTGTGTTTGATGGTTGAGTAGATGGACGATTGGATGGTAGGATATGTATTCTTCGTAACTTGAAGATTTCGGGGTCAAAATCCTTTAAGGAGGGGAGAATGTAACACTCCATGTTTTCTGTTAACATAAACTAATGAATTAAACAACACTTAATTTAAAATGTGAGAATTATGGGAAATGGGTTATGCCATTGCGTTCGTCTCGGAATTCTGGTTGAGATAGAGTCCGAGTTTGCGTAAATTGGACTTCGTATGAAGAAGTTATGGCTGTCGAAAGTTTCCAGAAAAATCAAATAAATTCAAACAGCTCGAAAATAGATTCAAAATTCAAATCAGAAGTCAGAAGCGGGCTGGGCGGGAAAATTACCGCCCAGGACCCAGCTCGACCAAGGGGTCAACCTTAGTGTCGACCTCCCCCCTAGGGGTCGACCCACCCCCTCCTGGGCAGATCTGAAAGATGACGATTTTGTGACTCAGTGCTGAGTCATTAGGGCTGAGGTGTCACCCTATCTTGACTGGATGGTCTTGATTGATTCTAGGTTGATCAGATGGCCTAAATTAATCCTAAATTCTATATAAACACATGTAGACTCAAACCCTAAAACCTAGTCAAAATTAGAACCATGGCCGTCATGCAATCACCTTGCAACCTAGAATAGCCGTCATCAACTAGAGGAAAAGTAAAGCTAATCAACTCAATTCAACTCAAGTCTATAACAACTACAACAACAAATTTGTCTACTTCAAAGAAGAGCTAAATCAATTTCAGAACTCAGATCCCAGAACTCAAGACCTTCTTTGAGTTGTGAGTTTGATTTCTTTAATAAGATAATTAATAAGTTAATTAGGTTGAGTTATAATTTGGGATATATGGTTATGTTTGTAAAACTTTGGGAAAAATGCGTTATTTTGTGAATGTATGCTAGTTTTTCATAATGATAGTTTTTGTTGTGAATCCCTTTGTATATACCTAATCATCTATGTTCAACCCGATTCTTGTTTGACATCGTTGCATATGCAGGTTTGGGTGCAGATTTTATGCTAGTTTCTATGTGAATTGTACATAGATTACATGTGAACCAAATAAGATGACTCTATGCAAGTTTAGGTAGAAATTGGATTCACATATATGCAAGTTTACACCTTTAGATTTAGATCTATGACATACATAGTTTTATGCAAGTTTGTGACTATGGCCTATGCAAGTTTTGGGTGGAAACTATATTCATATATGCAAGTTTTGGGTGAAAACTATATTCATATATGCAAGTTCACACCTCTTAGCCTATGTTTAGATTCATGACAATACCAAATTTATGCAAGATATATTGCAATCCTTATTAATAAGTTAGATCCATTTTGTGTGTTATGCAAATTTGCGATGTTTCTTCCCTTTTATGTCATTAGACTAATTGTTAGTCTAATATATATATATATATATATATATATATATATATATATATATATATGTATGTATGTATATGTCATGATAAGTGAATGAACAACGTGGGGATGATGGGGGTAATATTGAATATACACATATTGAGAATTAGCATAAATGGCCTTAAAAAGGCACATAATTAATTTAAGACATTAATTGGAAAAATTGGTATTTATGGACATAATTTAGGTGACAATTATGGACATAAGTATATTTGGAATTTATTTACAAATTTGAATAGGGATATTAATCCAATTTGGGGTTAAATAAAGATGCGTAATAATAAACCGCCTAAGACACGAGGTTAGACTCTTTTGTGGTGTAAGACTTCCCGGACACGCCTGGCAAATCCAGCAGCCATAAATGCCAGGCTAATGTGAGAGGTCAATGGCATGAATTAAATGCGTAACAGTTGTAAAGACACGAGGTTAGGCTCGTTTGTGGTGTAAGACTGCCCGGACCCGCCCAGCAAATCCAGCAGCCACAAATGCCATTCTGATGTGGGAGGTCTTTACAAGGTTACGATGTTAATGAACTAAGAAACACTTAACCATATAAACATGTGGTTGGACATGGGGGTTTAAGTGGGTGCCATGGGTGGCATGTGAAATTAAGAGGGTGCCTTGGGTGTCATGTGAAATACGATTAGATGCACTTAACCAAGATTGAAACAGGTAAGAAGACATGAATAAGAATGGGGTTAAGTGGGGAAAACCTTAGAGGGGACCAAGCATAGGTGAAAGCTTGTGTCATGCATGGGGGCCCTTTTCAAACCGGTAACCCATTAAGTATCTTTGTGGGATCGACCCAAGTCAAGGAAGGGACACGCGTACTGGTTTTGATTGTAAGAGGTCAAAACGGGTTAGCGTTGGCAACGCAAGTCCAACGGGGTCAGGTGCGTGTGTGGCCCCGGGCTGGTAGGTAAGACGTTGTTGCATCGTGTAGGTATAAGCCGTGTATTTTTGGAGGTATCGGGTTGCCACTTTGGGGAGTGATACACCCCACTGTGGGGCCAGCACGGATATCTACGAGTTAGGGAGCCGATCGAATGGGAGTAGTGGGTACATCTAGTGGAGATAGGGGCAGACGACACCTATGAAGGCAGCTAGGGGTACACGAAACTACCATTATCATTATTAAGTTTGGTAGGCGAGATCAACTTTTAGGGTGTTTGGTGTGGTGCAATGTAGTAATTATCTTATAATGATTAGGTGAGCCTTTAAAGTTATCTTTGTTCATCTTATTCCTTTGTTTGCTCTGACATGCCCGTTGGTTCACAGTCATTTCCTTATTTTCCAGCTTATGTCTTATCCTAGTTACTTAATGATTATATTGTTAAGATGTTGCACTCGCCAGACTTTATGTCTGACCCCCTTTGCTTCCACCTCTTTTCTTCCTCCTCCCCCCCCCAAAGGAACTCAGGGTGGGACTAGCACTAGTGGACCTTGATTTGGACAGTATCTCTCTCATTTTGGAAGTTGCTTGGATCGTTGAAGTAAAGTTCAGCCTATCTTATTTATGGCTATTTTATGTTGAGGTTATGTCCCTTATTTTATGTACTCAGAACTTATTTGTCATGATGGATAATAAGTGTATTTGGTTTTTTAGTTGATTTTTGATGTGATGTAACCAAACCATTTCTCCACTGCAATAAAAGTGGTTTTTTTTTTGTTTTCCAAGTAACAATATATTTATCTGTCTAGTTTACTTTTCTGTTCTATACACAATAAACGCTTCACCAAAATTAAGGCATTCCCTTTGTGAGTGACCTTAAAAGAGGTGGGGTGTTACAGTAGGGTATTTACAATATATTATATTATATTATTATTTAATTCAATAAATTCCAATTTTACTTGTTTATTCATTCGGACACCAAATCAAACTCAACGACTGTTGCCCCTAGCTAAATACCCTCATTCCGGACACAATGGAATATGTTTCTTAACCCAATTCAGCTATTACGATATGTTTTTCTTTAAATTAAAATATAAATCAACATATATTGAATTTAAACGTACATTTTAATTTTATCGGGGCCACATACGGACTCTAAAAATTCCCGAAAAATAAATCTAGCAATATTTTGGCGATACGGTCCTAACAAAATTAATTTCATCGAATTTGGAGACTATTTGAAAAATGTTCATTTTTTGGTTGATCCAATTTGATTGAAATTGACAAAACACGTTTTCTATTGCCACGATCACATATTAATCCAAAAAAATTATGAAAATTGGAATCTTGTAATAATTTGATATTCCAGATCCAACCAAAGTGGTTTCATCAAAAACGGAGGTCGTTTGCAAAATGACTATTTTCAATATTAAAATACATATATAAATTCCAGAGCGACTATTCTGAATATTTTAATGGCCATATCTTTTGATTCTCGCTATGAAATTTCAATTTTTTAGATTCGTTGGAAAGATATTTTTAAACAGATTTAAATATTTTTGGTTTCACCAAAATCCGACTTATTTTGCATCTTGTACATCCAGTCAAAGTTCAAATTCATTTTTTCAAACTGTCACGCCATTTCGAACTCCTTTTATAATTAAATTAAATTTATTCGTTCTAACTTCGATTAAAATAAATTTTCCACAGTTATTATTTAAAATAAATCATTTTAAATATTCAAAATCCATTAAAATTTCTAAAATAAAAATTTTAAATTGGTTCCGAAATTCTGGGTTGTTACAATCTCCCCGACTTAAAATCTTTTCGTGCTCGAAAAGGAACGGACTGAAAGTTGTTTAACTAACCAACTCAACTTTCTATTCTAATCAATTTTCAATTCAGTTCAATATTAAATTTAATTTATCTAAATTTATCGTTCTTTCTCATATTGGTTAAATCAATTATAATTCCAATATTTTAATTAGTTAAACTAATTATCAAACATCACAACCATCAATCAATTAGTTGACTAACTTTTAAAATATATACATAACTTTTATATATAGTCAATAATCATATTTTTAATGCCAAGTCACAACAATAAACCCTATCTACATTTTTGTTCTCACACCAGTCAATGGAAATATATAGATATACCACTTTCGAAACTCGAACACAAATGCTGATAATGGAGCTCCATCATCAGAATCATCTCCGGGCGACTAGAGTGTGATCCTATATATATCCAGTATATTTGAGACTTCGTATACATGCTAGCTAGGCATATATGCAAAATCTTCATATACTCGATTGTCAAAATTCAATATATAATAATGCACTGAAATACGTATAATAAGATTAAAATTTTCAAAACTAAATTTCTTTTTATATTTTAAAAATAACATTCTTCACACTCATTCTAGGATACTACTGATCCCATCTCTAACGAGCCATTCTCATTGGATATTATTAATCCAATCTCTGATGAATTCTTTCGTTCGGTTCTAATGTGTCTTGTTCTCGAGCTCAGTAAACCAAAGCTCTGGTACCAAATGAAACGACCCAAACTGTAACAACCCGGAAAATGCGAGCCAATTTAAAAATTTTAAATTGGTTATTTTAAAGGAATTTAAACAATGGAAATAGATATTTCAATAAAATAATGAATTAGAAATAGTGCAGTAGTTTGAAAATTTGAATTCAAACTTTGTGTGACTATACCGGGTGCAAAATATAATGGATTTTAGTGAAACCAAAAATATTTAAATCTGTTTATGAATATCTTTCTAACGAATCTAAAAATCGAAGTTTCATAGCGGGAATCAAAAGTTATGGCCAAATGAATTTTCAGAAAGGTAGCTATAGAGAATATATAGCCTTTGAAAATAGACATTTTGCAAACTACCTCGGAATTCGACGAAACCACTTTTGTTGGATCCGGGATGTCAAATTATTGCTAGGTTTCAAATTTCATAATTTTTGAAGCTAGTATGTGAGCGTGGCAAAAGAAAATGTGTTTGGTCAATTTCTGTTAAATTGGATCGGCCAGAAAATGACCATTTTTCAAACGATCTCAGAATTTGACGAAACTAGTTTTGTTGGGACCGTAGCCTCAAAACATAGCTATATTTATTTTTCTATAATTTTTCGAATTAGTTTGTGGCTCTAGTAAATTGAAATGTACGTTCAAATCGAATATTGAATGTTTAATATTTTAATTTGAAGAATAACTGACTATAACAGTCAAATTGGCCTATGAAACATAGCCATCGTGTTCGGGATGGGGGTATTTAGCTAGGGGCGACAGTCGTTGGGTTTGGATTGGTGTTCGTTTGGAGAAACACTATTTTAAAATTTTAATAAAGCATGGGCCAATCAGAATTTTCCATTCATAATTTAAAATATAAAAAACATCAGAAAACCCCCTCCCTCGCTCTCGACGACGCACAGCTTCCACCCTTCCTAGGCGATTTCCGATCGCCACGTTCATCTTCAGCCCCACCCCCAGTTGAACTTTTTGTAACTCTCCTCCTCCTCTTCAAATCCATACCAGAAGCTCCCCCTATCGTCGCTCCTACCTCGAGTTTCGAGCCTCCAAACATCTGAGCTTCAGAGCGCCACCGTCGTCGATCCCTGCCACCGAGTTGAACGCCACTCCCGGCGATTGAAAGCCCCCTCCTCCCTCCTCCCTCTTCGACGTGACGCAACCAGATCTTAACCCCGTGCCACGAATTTCGAGTAAAACCCAAACCTAGTTTCGAACCCTTGTTGAAAGGTGCGGGTGTTGTTTACTTTGAACTGTTTTAACACTTTAAAGTGTTGCAAACTTTGAAAAATCGTATCTTTATCGTGTATTAATGAAATTCGATGAAATAGGAAATATCGTGACCGCAAGTATGCTCTCTACAGTCTAGCAGTGTCCGGGGATTTTTCTAAGCTTGCTAGGATTTTTAGTCCAGCAACAAACCAATGTGAGATTTCTAAACTGAAATGTGAATAGAAATGTGATCTATAAATTATATAAGCGAAATATAAATTATATACGTGTTGTATACCTCATGTGCATGCGTTATATAAGTTATATGAGCGAAGTATGAATAATACATGCATTGTATAAATGATATGTGTGTTGGAATGGAAATAAAATATATTTATATACGAATATATATATACTCCCCTCGTCCACAAACCATGGACGATATTTATTGATTGTGAATTGGCATGAAAAATTTGGTGAATAATGCGAATGGTTGATAGATTTGTTTGAGGTTGATATTGTTTGGCTGTGGTTGAAAAATACCATTGTGGTCGAAAAATACCCATTTGTGATTGAAACAAAATTGGAATAATTTGTGGAAAAAAAATTTCATACTCGCCTGCGTGCGAATTAGATGTATGAAATCCCCATTGTCAAAAACCGCGAGGTTTTTAGGTAGAGCGAGCAGCCGTACTCGGGGCGTTGTCTGTTTTAACTACCCTGTCGTTATGCTGCCGAAATTTTCAATAATATTCATGTGTTAGAAATATTTTCATATGTTGAAATTATTTTCATATGTTGAAACCGTATCCATGTGTGGAGATGCTAATGTATTGAGAAGTTCATGTGTTGAAAAATAAATTCACGTGTTGAATAAATAAAGTGTTTAAACAATAAAAATCACATTTTTATTATATATATGAAGTAGGTAAAATATTCGTGTTTTAAATAAATTGTTTCAACAAAAAAATTTACATCTTTCTTATATTTACAAACTATATAAAATATCCATGTGCAGAAATGCTAATGTGTTGAGAAGTTCATGTGTTGAAAAAGGTCCATGTGTTGAATAAAAAGATAGAACAATAAAAATTACATTTTTATTGAGAATATGAAGTGTTAAAAACATTCATGTGTTGAATAAATATTTTTGATGATAAAAATACCATTTTTATCATGTATATGATTTGCTAAAAATATACAAGTGTTGAAATAAATATTTGTTTGCTATGAATATTATTTTTAACATGTATAGGAACTAAATAAAATAGTCATGTGCTGAAATATATTTTATTTCGCTAAAAATATCAATTTTTTTAAATGAAATATGAAGTGTTAAGATAACCACTTGTTCAAATAAATATTCATGAGTTGGAAATATTCATTAGTTATCTAATAATGTGAATTTCAGCTTATGTATGCAACATTGAAATGGATGGTAACGTTAAACCAAATCGAATCTAATATGAAACTGTAAGTGATAAGAATTGCACATATGTACATGCATATTTATTGAAAAGGTTATAGCAAAGAGGCTAGAGAAGAGGAATAAAATTGTGTGCCCGACAAATATGTACATGTTTACTGTTTTGCTTGGGTGATGATTTTAGGAGCCGATTAGCTAGCAGCTTGGCTTTTTCTTTTTCTTTTTGAGATGAGACGCCCATGTGGCTATTTGGGAATTTTCCCAACCCTTCCCGTACAAATGAGGTTATGGCGAAATTTTCCAAAATTTAAAGGCGTTAGTGAAATATTTGAAGTGAAAATGATATTGAAATCGCCGAATGAACTATATATATATATATATGTATATATATATATAAATAAATAAAATTAAAACGAATTGAGGCCATGCAGTTCGCGTTATGAAATCGTAATTTTGAACGATTATACCGAAAGATCTGACCATCGGATTTTAACGAAACTGGAACCTTTGGGTTCGCTTTTGAGAGATCTTTCCAACGATATAAACTTTGTTAGATCCAACGGTTAGATTTTCAGATATGTGTAAAACAAATTTAGGGAAAAACAGCGCCAGTGCCTCGGCACGACCTAAAACGTCGTTTAATTAAATTCGGCGGTTTTTAAATAAATAAAAACGGCGATATTTCGTTATAAAATATTATAGGCAATATAGAATAGAAATAAACCAATTCTGCTTAGTTTGCTTGATATTTGATGGTTGAATGTGTTTGACATGAAAGTTATACTAAGGAACTGAAATGTGAATGTTGAATAATTTAACTATGTGAAGAATTGATTTGAAAAACTAAATATACGTGGATTATTTGAAAAGGCCGAGTTCATTCTCATTTCAAATAATCGATCAACGGTGAGAAGTCGAAGAGTTGAAGACGGAAGACCGACGATCTTCACATTGGATGGATGGGCGCTACTTATGCTCATGATTGGAGTAGCCACCTTGAAGGAGCTGAAGTGGTAGCCGTCTGGACGTATTGATGATTGTACGGATATGCGAGGAATATGGTGCCTCTGGTTTCGTTCAAACCCAGAACGAACTTGTAAATGGACTATGTGTCCGACATTGGATTTTGTTATGTGATGATTGCTCTCTATTAAATATATATCTTTTTGGCGGTGGAGAATTTATTCTCTTTCCTAGCGCCCTTCTTTGAGACGTACGAGCTCAGAGGTTATATATCGATAGAAATCAGTCGCATGGAGTGAATTGCCTGTGTGGCACGCCTTAGTGGCATATGATAAGGGCTTCTGTTGCAAAGCAAAGTCTTGTGGTTGATGATCAAAGCATAGCCTATGTGGCATAGCTTTGTGTATAGCGTGGATTCGCGAGCCTCACACCTCGGTATGAGTCAAAAACGGGACAGTGACTGTAGGGAGAACACGACGTTTCTTTCTAGCTACAGTGTGTCAGTGACTTACCAGCCCTGACATTTATATATACTTTTCACCTGTGTGGTTGTTGGAATGCGAGGCGCCTCGGTTATAGGTCTGTAAGGACCAAGAAACGTGTGTTCAGGAATAACTAATCCTCAAAAGTAAGAGAGGACCGGCCCTAAAGATCCAAGGATCGCTGTGTGTGGTCCTGGGACATTTGCTAGAGTGTCTCGAACGGAGAAGAGCTTGCCCCTTGCCTCGACTCATGATGGAATCCAATTTCCAATACGAAATTGCGAATGTGATTGTATTACTAGTATGGAGACATAGTAGATGGTAGCTATGCCACCTAGGATTGATATTTATGATTGAAATTTCTTTTGAAAAATGTATGCACTAGTAATGATATCGAACACTTTTGTTTTATCAAGCATTTCTTGGCCATTACAAGGTAAAACTCTATCCTCCGGCTTGCGTTGCATTGTGTGATGGGACCTAAGTCTTATAATAGCTTCATTTTTCTAAAAAGCATTGCGATGATTTAATAATTTACCTTATTTCATGCACTAGCAATCATTGGAGTAAACCCGTTCCGCGAAAGTGGCGTGGTCCTTTGATTTGACTTACTATTATTGTTAATTAGTCAAGTAGATTTCTCATATTAGTCCCATGACTGACTCATAGTTTGTTTCACCATGCAAACTCGGGTGCCCTTATTTTCACACGGGCAGCCTAGTACCAGGTAGCTGGTGTATTTTGGCTTTGCACCGCAGCAGAGGTGCACTTTTTGGCTCATGGCGAGGCTTGACTACACAGTGATGACTATGATTTTTCCGCCATTATTATATATGTATATGATTCCGCCTCAGGCGATGTAGACTGATATTTCGTTTATGTACTCTCTATGTATATGATTCCGCCTCAGGCGATGTAGACTGATTATGTATTATTATGCACTAAGTTGTATCCTGCACTGTGCTCTATGATGTGGTGATATATATGATTCCGCTGTCATATTTGTGTAAATTATTCTATTTCTTGTTTATGTTATTATCTGTACTCTGCTAATGGTGATTAATGTGTTATATTCCTATGATTATCCCTAATTCCATCGTACGGGGTTTTGGGATCGTCTCAGGTGGTATCAGAGCTTTGGTTAACCTTAGTTCTGGAATTTAACACATTAAACAACTCGTCAGAATAGAATCAGTAGTATTCTAAGGCAAGTAGCTCATTAGAGATAGAACTAGTAATGTCCTAGAATGAGCTAAGCAGAATAGCAAAAATAATCTGATTAGTACATGGTTGTCTTTCCTTAAGTTCTTCTGCCTTATCATACAATAAAATTATCGTTTCTGTAGGATGACTCTTTTATTTCTTATACAGAACTTGAAAATGGCTACAAGAGAAGCAGCAGGTAGAGGAGGCTGAGCTGGCCGTGGCAGAGGATGAGGAGATGTCCCAGCTGCAGATGGACCATTAATACAACCGCCAGTCGCTCAGCCATTCGAGCTCGACCGAGTGGCCAAAAGATACAAGAATCTAGGAGGCAAAACCTTCTCTGGAATGGGCACTGTGATTGAGGCCTTGGCATGGCTGAAAACATGCGAAAAGATATTAGGAGGCTGAGGCTAGGAGATCAAGACAAAGCATTCATGGGTGCCTAGCTTTTGCAATACGAATCCGAATTATGGTGGGAAGCCGTCACTGCAGAGAACAGAAATGCAGGTAGAACATGGAATGAGTTCAAAGACTTGTTCAAAGAAAAGTTCATCCCAGAGTAAGCCATTGAGCTCATGCACGACGAATTTGCAAACCTCCAACAAGTAGACCTCTCTGTGCAAGACTACCTGAACAAGTTTACACAGTTACCCCGCTATGCCCCAGAGCTCATCGCGACTGCTAAGTCCAAGAACAAGAGGTTCATTCACGGGCTAAAGTGTAAATATCAAGACAGGGCCATGAGCCACATCAAGCTAGCATTCTCGGACTTAGTAGAAATGGCTTGTAACTATGAGGACCTGGATCAAAGGAACCTTGATCTGGTCCGCGCTAAGAGCCAAGCGGGGAAAAAACGCAGGCCCGCTACGAACCTGCCAGAATCAAGCAACGCGGCATCCACGAATCAGCAGACTAGCAAGCCGCCAAAAGGAAGCTGCTACAATTGTGGCAAGGAGGGGCACTACTCTAATGTGTGCACAGCCCCGAAACGGCAGAAGACCAACTCTCAAGGCTCAAGCCAGAGCTCTCAAAACACTCATTCATGCTTTAACTGCCGCAGAACAGGACATCTTGTTAGAGATTGTCCCTTGCTTAAGAAGGTCGAGGTTGCTCATGTGTATGACGGGGCGAACCCGCCGGCTGCTTCCGATGGAGCAGGTAAACCCGATGTTTTGGGAGGTACCCTTACAATTAAAAATATTCCTGTTTCTGTACTATTTGACACGGGTGCATCATGTAGTTTTATTGCTAGTAACACAGTTAACAAGTTAAAGTTAAAACAGAAAAAGCTTACAGAATTGGTTAAAGTTCATAATCCGATAGGAGGATCTTTTGTTCTTAGTTCCTATTGTAGAGTGCCGGTCTCTTATTCCTCTTACAAATTTTCTTTTAATTTGATCACCATGAATTTTCCTGAACTCGATATCATTCTCGGGCTAGATTGGTTAACGAAATACGAGGAAGAAGTAAATTGTGCTGAAAGAATAGTAAAAATTAGAACGAAGCTTGGATATATTACTGTACCATGCCATGGTTCAAATCCAGATAGAAAGGAATTTTGGTCTGCGCTAGAAGTTATCCCCACTTCCTTAGAAAAGATTCCTGTCGTTAGAAACTACACGGACGTGTTTGAGGAAGTCGAAAACTTACCTCCGCAAAGAGAAATAGAATTTAGAATCAATCTAATTCCCAATGCCAGACCAGTGGTACATCCAATACGAAGAATGACTCCAAAAAAAAAGGAAGAATTAGGCGATCAAACTCGTCAACTGCTATGGAAGGGTCTGATCAGACCTAGCTTTTCTAGTTGGGGTGAAGCTATAGTTTTTGTCCCAAAGTCAGACGGTACTCTCTGATTGTGTGTTGATTACCGAGACCTCAACAAACAGACGCTCAAAAATAAATACCCGTTATCCCGCATCAATGATTTGTTAGACCAATTAAATGGGGCGAGAGAATTTTCCAGAATGGACCTAGCTACAGGTTTCCATCAACTGAGAATTGCCGAAGAATGTGTTCCTTTGATAGCTTTCAGAGGTCCTGACATATTTTACGAATGGTTAGTAATGTCGTTCGGCTTATGCAACGCTCCAGCATACTTCGTCGATCTAATGAATAGAGTATTCATGGAAGTTCTGAATAAATTTGTCCTGGTATTCATCGATGATATCTTAATCTACTCCAAATCAAAACCCGAGCATGAAAAACAATTAGAACAAGCATTGGGGGAATGTCTTCAAAGCCAAATTCTCTAAATGTGTCTTCTGGCAAGAAGAGGTGAAGTTCCTTGGCCATGTCGTGTCAAAGGAAGGAATTTCTGTAGATCCGAGCAAAATTACCGCAATTCAAAACTGGAAACAGCCTACTACACCCACAGAGGTCCGAAGCTTTATGGGATTGGCTAGTTATTAACGAAAATTCGTTAAGGATTTCTCGAAGATATCCGGTCCATTAACGAAGCTTAAGAAGAAGCACGAGAAATTTAAGTGGACTTCTGACTGTGAGGAAGCTTTCCAGGAATTGAAATCAAAATTGACAACTACTCCAATATTAACCATTATCGATGACAATCAGGATTTGACGGTTTGGACGGATGCTTCTGTTATAGGTCTTGGCGCAGTATTAATGCAAAGAGGCCAAGTAGTCGCTTATGCAAGCCGCCAGCTGAAACCGCATGAGAAGAATTATGTAACTCATGATCTTGAGCTGCTGGCCATCGTTTTTGCTTTGAAAATCTGGAGGCATTACTTATTAGGTGAGAAATTCGTACTATTTACAGATCATTAATCATTGAAGTATTTGTTCACCCAGAAAGATCTAAACTTGAGACAGCAGCGTTGGCTAGAATTTCTTGCAGCGTATAATCTAGATATCCTGTATACGCCAGGAAAGGCTAATGTAGTAGCTGATGCGCTCAGTAGAAAGAATGAAATCATCGCCAGCCTAACTGTTACATCTTCATTGATTGATAAGATTTCAGTCCTTCAGAAAGACGATGAATTTATTCAGAGAATCAGTCAGAGGATCAAGGAAGGTGAAACCACAACTTTCCGCATTGATGATAGGGGAGTTCTTATATTAAAAGGCAGGATTTGCATCCTGAATTTTCCAGAGCTTCGAAGGGAAGTCATGGATGAATGCCATAAGTCCAAACTTAGTATCCATCCCGGTGTGAGCAAAATGTATAATGATACTAAGCACACCTTCTGGTCGAGGGCAATGAAGAGGGACATTTCTTTATATGTTAGCAGGTGCCCTACTTGTCAATTAGTCAAGAGCGACCAACAAAAGTTGGCCGGATTGTTGCAACCGTTGGAAGTCCCAGGTTGGAAATGGGAATAGATTTCCATGGATTTCATAGATGGTTTGCCCCGAATCAAGAAAGATAATGACAGTATTTGGGTGATCGTAGATTGCTTCACGAAGACCGCCCATTTCATACCTATCAGATCCAATAGAACCGCTCAAAGTCTAGCACAAATTTATTTCAAAGAAATTATTAAGCTGCATAGAGTTCCCATCAGCATTGTCAGTGATAGAGACCCAATATTTGCTAGCAAATTCTGGGAGGCATTCCAGATGGAATTGGGAATGAAACTAAACCTTAGCACCGCTTATCACCCTCAGGCAGATGGCCAAACTGAGCGGGTGAATAGAATTTTAGAAGATTTACTACGGGCTTGTATTATTGATTTTGGCGGGTCATGGGAAGATCACTTGCATTTGGCAGAATTTTCATATAACAACAGTTATCAAGCAAGTTTGGAAATGTCGCCATTTGAAGCATTATATGGTAGACCGTTCAGATCTCCCGCATATTGGGTAGAACTTGGCAACAGACTTGTGTTGGGACCCGATATGATTTGAGAAGCATCTGATAAAGTCGATTTCATCAAGAAACGATTGAAAACCGCGCAAAGCCGACAGAAAAGTTATGCGGATTCTAGAAGAAGAGATTTGGCATTCGCTGTTGGTGATTATGTCTATTTGAAAGTTTCTCCGATGAGAGGAGTAATCCGATTCGGTAAAACTGGGAAGTTGGCACCCAGATTTATTGGTCCCTTTCCTATTCTTGAACGAATTGGAACTCTCGCTTATAGGGTTCAATTACCTGATTGGTTGCCTGGAGTGCATAATGTGTTTCACGTATCTCAACTTAGAAGACATGTGCATGATCCGGATCTTGTTGTAGAAGAACCAGCGCAACAGGACTTGGAAATTACTCCTGAATTAGCAGTCATAAGAGAGCCATTAAAGATTGTTGGCCAAGAAACTAAAGAGCTAAGGAGCAAGAAGGTTCATTTAGTTAAAGTGAGTGGAGTAGTGATCCTAGAGATTGTACTTCGAAGACAGAGGAAAGCATTAAGCAAGCTTACCCCAAATGCAGAGTGGACATCTCTTACTAACTCTGGCGCAAGGTACCTTCACAATACTTTTCATTTACATTTTTGTTTCCTACTGTACTGTTGTTTCCTTTTCGAGGACGAAAAGTTTTTAGTAGGGGAGATTGTAACAACCCGGAAAATGCGAGCCAATTTAAAAATTTTAAATTGGTTATTTTAAAGGAATCTAAACAATTGAAATAGAATATTTCAATAAAATAATGAATTAGAAATAGTGCGGTAGTTTGAAAATTTGAATTCAAACTTTGACTGACTTTACTAGGTGCAAAATATAACGGATTTTAGTGAAACCAAAAATATTTAAATCTATTTATGAATATATTTCTAACGAATCTGAAAAATCGAAGTTTCATAGAAGGAATCAAAAGTTATGGCCAAATGAATTTTCAGAAAGGTCACTATAGAGAATATATAGCCCTTGAAAATAGACATTTTGCAAACGACCTCGAAATTCGACGAAACCACTTTTGTTGGATCCCGGATGTCAAATTATTGCTAGGTTTCAAATTTCATAATTTTTTAAGCTAGTATGTGAGCGTGGCAAAAGAAAATGTGTTTGGTCAATTTCTGTTAAATTGGATTGGCCAGAAAATGGCCATTTTTCAACCGATCTCAGAATTTGTTGGGACCGTACAATCAAAACATAGCTAGATTTATTTTTCTGGAATTTTTCGAATCAGTTTATGGCCCTGGCAAATTGAAATGTACGTTCAAATCGAATATTGAATGTTTTATATTTTAATTTGAAGAATAACTGACTGTAACAGTCAAATTGGCCTATGAAACATATCCCAATGTGTTCGGGATGGGTGTGTTTACCTGGGGGTGACAATCGTTGGGTTTGGATTGGTGTTCGTTTGGAGAAACACTATTTTAAAAATTTAATAAAGCATGGGCCAATCAGAATTTTCCATTCATAATTTAAAATATAAAAAACATCAGAAAACCCCCCTCCCTCGCTCTCGACGACGCATAGCTTCCCCCCTTCCCAGGCGATTTCCGATCTCCACGTTCGTCTTCAGCCCCATCCCCAGTTGAACTTTTTGTAGCTCTCCTCCTCCTCTTCAAATCCAATAATCTGAATTACTTAATATAATTGGAAACTCCAATAATCTGAATTAAAGATTTATTCTTTTCATATGGGGTTTAAGAACAGTGTTATTTAAGACACCATTCATGATAAACCCAAAATCCAATCCATTTATCTAATATGTTAGGAAAATTTGATTATATTAAAACCATTACAAATCCGATTTACTATTTCTAAAATAATTGGATTATTATTCTAGTTAATAACTAGTACATTTCGACAAAATATATTTTTATCTTTTCAAGTTTGGAATTTTTCATCCAAAAATTTTCCAAATCATTTATTATGATTTTACATATTTTTAATAATTTTATTATGGCCTTTACATTCGGTTTCCAATAACGGTCACCGAACTGCATTCATAGCGACCTTTTCTAAAATTGATTTGGACATAATTCCAAATCCAACCGATAGATTTCAAATCTCTTATATTCATTGGAAAGCTCTTTTCGATATGAACCTAACGGTTCTGGTTTTAGGAGAATCCGACGGGCGGATCTCCCGCTACGCCAATTTAAATTTAATGGTCGAGATTCGCGAATGGTCGTTGCGCGGCGCTTTCTATTTAGGCCATTAAATATATAAAAATATATTATATATATTTTGTCAATTACCATTAAAAACATATTTTATAAATCATTTATATATTCATTTTAAAACGATTCCAACTTTATTTTCAATTTTAAATCAAAATTGAATATTCTATATTTTTAACATACTAAAATGATAATATTTTCAAAATATTAAATTTTGAAATCTCGTCTTTTCGATATTCTCTTTAAAATGAATCAAATCGATCGATAAACCCGTTCGGGTCAAAATGTCCTTTCTGTACTTAACCCGGCTTCATATTTTTATATTTGTGTGTCCACTCAAAGACGGACATCAAAATCATAATCTTGCTCTTCACCGTATATTATTTTAAAATATTGTTTATTTTAAAATATTCTTTACTTTAATATATTCTTTATTTTAAAATAATTTTTTACATTAAAATGTTCTTTACATTGAAATGTTCTTTTACATTAAAATGTTATTTTACATAAAAATGTTCTTTTACATTCTTTTACATTAAAATGTTATTTTACGTAAAAATGTTCTTTTACCATTAAGAATGTTTCTTTGCAATTAAAAGTGATTCTTTACATAAAATGTTTCTTTAACATTAAAAATGTTTCTTTACATTATTTACATTAAAAATGTTTGATTACATTAAACTGATTCTTATATTTTGTTGACAATTCTATTTCAACAAAATAACTAAAAAGCGACAACTTCATTTTGTTAACAATTCTATTTTAACAAAATGAATTAAAATGATAACTTCATTTTATTTACAATAATCTAATTCAACAAAATTGATAACACAAATCTATTTAACAAAAATATTATTTTTGTTTTGATACAAATCTATTTAACACAAATGCTATTTTTGTTTTTATACAAATCTATTTATAAAAAATGTTATTTTTGTTTTGACTATTCCATTTCAACAAAAAATGATATTTTGGTTTCAACTATTTTTTTCAACAAAAATGTAAATTTTTGTTTCAACTATTTTATTTCAACAAAAATGTAAATTTTGGTTTTGACTATTTTATTTTAACAAAAATGTAAACTTTGATTTCAACTATTTTATTTCAACAAAAATGTAAATTTTGGTTTCAACTATTTTATTTCAACAAAAATGTAAATTTTGGTTTCAACTATTTTATTTCAACAAAAATGTAAATTTTAATTCTAAAATGTCCTTTTAATTCTAAAATGTTATTTTATTCTAAAATGTACTTTTTCATCCTAAAATGTTATTTTGATTCTAAAATGTACTTTTTACATTATAATGTTATTTTATTCTAAAATGTACTTTTTACATTATAATATTACTTTTTCTAAAGTGTTATTTATTCTAAAATATATTTATTCTAAAATACTGTTTATTATAAAAACATTGTTTATTTCTGAATCGAAAGGCGACTCAATCAATTACCATGTAATTTCAGTTACATGGATTTCATACATCGCATGTAAGCAACAATAATGATAAATAATCGTCAAGCAGTCCAATCACATCCAAAGTAAAATTTCCAACTGTGTGAGCGTTAAAATAAATAAATAACGCTCATCACAGACTATCAATTCATCGATTGACATACAAATAATTATTGGGACTAGTGTATGTCAAATATCATCCCAATACCCATGTGGGGTTTTCAAACAATAACAGTTTATTTAAACAAATTATTGGTTTATAAATTTTACCAATTTTCACTGTTCAAATTATAAATGAATATTTATAATTTAAATTTCACTATCCTATTAATATTAACAATATTTTTAATATGATAAGCAATTCACATCACAAACAACATGCAATATAGTCAATTTAAATCGTCCATAGTTTGTGGACGAGGGAAGTGACTAACAGTAAAATTTATAATGATTAACTGATAAAAATCTACATTGGCAATTCTATATATTTTTCAGTTATGAAAATAAATAAAAAACTGTGCAGAATTTTAGTGAGGAGTTCTTACCATGGATTCCACTCTATCAGTGTGTATTTATGAATTTCTGGTATGGTCTAGATTCCGCTTTGTTTCCAGCTAGCTCCATCGTAATCTGTTTCACGTGGTATGTATATTAAAAATTATATTTTTAATCCATGTTATATAAAAACCATATTTTTATTTTAAGTTATTTCTTTATAAAAATTTCATTTTCATAACAATGTTATTATATTGAAAATTTACACAGAAACAATATATATGTTATTTACAAACACAATGTTCATTTTATCCAGAAAAATAATTCTATTTTCATTTATAACAATTCTATTCTATGTTTGAAACAAATCTATTTTGTATTTAAGAACAATGATTTTGAAAACAATGTTGTTCTATATTTAAAACAATGATTTTTATATTTATAAAACAATGCGATTTTTTATTTAAAAACAATGATATATTATTATAAAAATTCTACTTAAACAATGATATATATATATATATATTATGAAAACAGTCCTACATATATTTTATAAAAACAATGTTATATATATTTTATAAAAACAATGCCATTCTCATTTCTAAACAATGCTATTTTCATTTTCTAAACAATGTAACTTTTGTATTAAGAACCATGCGATCTTCATATTTAAACAATGCTATATTTTTCTTTTAAAAACAATGTTCTATTTTACATATACAAAACAATGTTGATTTTGATTAGAAAACAATGTTAGTTTGTGATTTGAAAATAATGTTAATTTTGATTTGAAAACATTATTATTTTTGGTTTGAAAACATTTGCTATTTTTGTTTTGCAAAAAAACATTGTTATTTTTTTCATTTTCAAAACAATTTAGTTTTTATTTTAAAAACTGATTTTAAATAAATAAAACATTTTAGCTTAGGATAATTAATTTAATAATTAACCTTTAAATTTTGTTAACCTTTGCTTCCCCATTAATTTTTGCTACAGGCCTTCGTTGTGTTTTGAAACACATCCATCCATTTGAAAAATCCATCGCCGTAGGAGCCCGAGGCAGTCGGCCTCCGATCGAAGTGCATCACCAGAGGCGGCATGGCGGCGCCTGCCACCGCCGGCGAAGTGGGCCATCTTGGTGGGTCCACCAGTGCTGGAAACGACCGTGAAGATGGTGACTTAGGGATGTAATTCTGAGCAAAACTCGAGTCGAGATATGATCTTATCCATACGGATTTATAGAGTTCGAAAATCTCTACAATATCCGTAAAAGAACCATACTCATATTTGAATTAGGTTGTGAGAGATGGGGGAATGAAATTGGGAGTGGGATGGCCATTGAATATTGTCCTATTGGCGGCTTGTTATTTAGGATTAGGGTTTTCATGAGTAGGGTATTTATAATATTTTATATTATATTATTATTTAATTCAATAAATTCCAATTTTACTTGTTTATTCATTCAGACACCAAATCGAACTTAGCGACTGTCGCCCCTAGCTAAATACCCCTATTCCGGACACAATGGAATATGTTTCGTAACCGATTCGGCTATTATGATATGTTTTTCTTTAAATTAAAATATAAATCAATATATATTGAATTTAAACGTACATTTTAATTTTACCGAGGCCACATACAGACTCTAAAAATTCCCAAAAATTAAATCTAGCTATGTTTTGGCGATACAGTCCTAACAAAATTAATTTCATCGAATTTGGAGACCGTTTGAAAAATGGCCATTTTTTGGTCAATCCAATTTGACTGAAATTGACAAAACACGTTTTCTTTTGCCACGCTTACATATTAATTCAAAAAAAATTATGAAAATTGGAATCTTGTAACAATTTGACATTCCAGATCCAACCAAAGTGGTTTCATCGAAAATGCAGGTCATTTGCAAAATGACTATTTTTAATATTAAAATATATATATATATATATATATTCCACAGTGACTATTCTGAATATTTAACTGGCCATAACTTTTGATTCCCGCTATGAAATTTCAATTTTTTAGATTCTTTGGAAAGATATTTTTAAACAAATTTAAATATTTTTGGTTTCACCAAAATCCAACTTATTTTACATCATGTACATCCAGTCAAAGTTTAGATTCAATTTTTCAAATTGTCGCGCCATTTCAAACTCCTTTTATAATTAAATTAAATTTATTCATTCTAACTTAGATTAAAATAAATTTTCCGTCGTTATTATTTAAAATAAATCATTTTAAATATTCAAGACCATTAAAGTTTCTAAAATGAAAATTTTAAATTGGTTCCAAAATTATGGGTTGTTACAATCTCCCCCACTTAAAATCTTTTCGTCCTCGAAAAGGAACGGAGCTGAACATTGTTTAACTAACCATCTCAACTTTCAATTCTAATCAATCTTCAATTCAGTTCAATATTAAATTTGATTTATCTAAATTTATCATTCTTTCTCATATTGGTTAAATCAATTATCATTCCAATATTTTAATTAGTTAAACTAATTATCAAACATCACAATCATCAATCAACTAGGTGATTAACTTTTAAAATGTATATATAACTTTTATATATAGTCTAAAATCATATTTTTAGTGCCAAATCACAACAATAAACCCTATCTATATTTTGGTTCGCACACCAGTCAATGGAAATATATAGGTATACCACTTTCGAAACTCGAACACAAATGCTGATGATGGAGCTCCATCATCAGAATCATCTCCGGGCGACTAGAGTGTGATTCTATATCTATCCAGTATATTTGAGACTTCGTATATACGCTAGCTAGGCGTATATGCAAAATCTTCATATACTCGATTGTCCAAATTCAATATATAATAATGTACTCAAATACGTATAATAATATTAAAATTTTAAAAACTAAATTTGTTTTTATATTTTAAAAATAATACTCTTCACACTCGTTCTAGGATACTACTGATCCCATCTCTAACGAGCCATTCTCATTGGATATTACTAATCCAATCTCTGATGAATTATTTCATTCGGTTCTAATGTGTCTTGTAAGAACCCGTAACTTCCCCGGTAAGGAAAGCCCGAGATGCTTTAAGGACAAGACAAATCGGAACATAAACAGAAGAACATTTCATTACTTATTACAACAATTCCACCAGAATACAATAATATTACAGAGTATGAATAAATATTAAACAGAAAATATCAGAGATTTAACTTACATTCAAGTACATAGCAGCGGAAAAATAATACAAAGCACAACTGAAATTAATACATGGATACAGAGCTTTCCAAGCATCGTTCCAGTTGTAAATCAGGATCCTGTGAATATAAATTAGCAAAACCAAAACTACTAGCTGCCCATGTGGAAAATAGAGGCACCCAGAGTTTAGGTTAAAATCATAAACTCCAGGTCAGTCATGTGACTTGTGAGATAACTAAAACAGTTACAAATCTTTATTTTAAAGTTAGGTAAATCGAGGGACCACGCCGTATAACACGGAACGGGTTTTTACCCAAGAATACCAGTGCACAAGACAACAACGCAATGCTAAATAAAGAAGAATGAAGCTATTATAAGACCAAGGTCCCATCACACAATGCAACGCAAGCCGGAGGATAGGGTTTTTACCTTATAATAGCCAAAAATGCTTGGTATGTGAAATTTCATATTTTATTATTACTATAAGTGAAGAAAACAACTTCAATCATAATGTATAAATCATAGACGGCATAAGTGACCCATACCACTATGTCGCCGTACTAGGCTCTACAAATAAAACCAAAATATCACGTATTGGAGATTGGATTCCATCATGAGTCGAGGCAAGGGGCAAGCTCCTCTCCGTTCGAGACACTCTAGCAAATGTCTCAGGACCACACACAGCGTTCCTTGGATCTTCAGGGCCGGTCCTCTCTTACTTTGAGGATTAGTTATTCCTGAACACACGTTTCCAGGTCCTATAGGACCTATATAATGGTCTGTATGTCGGCTCACATAGTGACGGTTATCATCCATATATTCGAGGCGCCTCGCATTCCAACAACCACACAGGTGAGGAGTATATAAATGTCAGTCAGTTTAAGCACTGACACCACCACTAGCTAGAAAGAAACGTCGTGCTCTCACTGCAGTCACTATCTCGTTTTTGACTCATACCGAGGTGTGAGGCTCGCGAATGCACGTTATACACAAAGCTATGCCACATAGGCTGTGCTTTGATCATCAACCACAAGACTTTTCTTTTGACAGAAGCCTCAATCATCTGCCACTTAGGCATGCCACACAGGCAATTCACTCCATGCGACTGATGTTCATCGATATACAACCTCTAAGCTCGTACGTCTCACAGAAGGGCGTTAAGCAAGAGAATAAATTCACCGCCGCCAAACAGATGTATATTTAATAGAGATCAATCAACACAGAATAAAATCCAATGTCAGACACACAGTCCATTTACAAGTTCCTTCTGGGTCTGAACGAAACAAGAGGCACTTTCCTCGCATATCCATCGATCTCCAAGTACGTCTGGATGATCACCAACTGATTCCCTCCTCTTGGGTGTACAGCCCAATCAAGATCATCAATAATCATCCAAACGATGTGAAGACTTCCGTTCTTCAACCACCGTCTTCATCTTCGACATATCGTCAAATCGGTTATTCAGAATGGGTATAAACCCGGCCTTTCCAAATAACCCACGTATATTACACAAACCCAACATACGCCTCATTCCAATTCATAATATTCTTTTATTCAAATTTCATATTTTTAGGGAAAGGTTTCCATTAATTTTATCAAAGATAAATTCTTCTAAATTTATTCTTTAATCTTCCTTTGGATATCATTTCAAACCATATTATGGTTTTCCAAACTAGTCTGGATTAGCGAACCACACCGAATTAATTATATATTTTATTTCCCAATCCCAACTTATTCATCCCATGGAGAAAAACTGGTAATACTCCATATCTAACACCACGGTGTTATCTGTAAATATTAATTACTGTTTCACGTTCAAATCTAATTAAAGATTTAACTATCGCTTTGGAGCAAAACTGGTGATACTCCATTTTTGATTACTTTCCAAATTTGATAATTTAAATTATCAATTCACATTTCAATCTAATTACAGATTCATTAAAACTCCACTTAGTTTTAATCTTCTCAACAATCAATATCCTGCCTTTAACTGGGTTAAAGAATCAATGTCACCTAAAACACGATTCATGATAAACCCAAAATCACTTTTTATTGTTAATCGGGTTAAATAACAGGTGTTATTCGAAACACCGCTCACGATAAACCCAAAAACCAATTTGAATTCAACTCCAATTAATATTATTTAATTGGTACACTTCATTAAATCTAAATAGAAAGATTTAATCTTTTTCTCAACTGGGTTTAAGAACAGTGTTAATGAAGACACCATTCACGACAAACCCAAATCACATTTGATATTAAATACAAGGCTCTGAATGGAAAATATATCGGCTTATATTCAACATCAAATTCTATGACCAACAAATATCGTATTGGAAATAACGATATAAATATATCTTTCAAATTCCCATGACAATATCTGTATAATCAAGAAATCCAACATCGAAATATTCCAAAGACAATTTCGATTCAAATCCATTACCACTTTATATATTGGAAATTCTGGTAATTTTCAAAACCATTTCAAATCCACTTTATTTATTTAAAAATAACTGGATTTTTTTTATTCCAGTTCAAAACTAGTTCATTTCGATAAAAAACTATTTTTACCCCTACAAATGTGGAATTTTTCATCCCAGTTCTTCACAAATCATTTCTTATTATTTTTCACAAATGATTGATTTTTTTAATAATTTTATCAAGGCCCGTACAGTTGATTTCCACCAATGGCCATCGAACTGCACTTACAGTGACCTTTTCCAACTTTGATTTGGACATAATTCCAAATCCAACTGTTAGATTTCATATTTCTAATATTCATTGGAAAGATCTTTTCGATACGAACCCAACGGTTCCAGTTTTAGGAGAATCTGACGGTTGGATCTCCCGTGACGTCAATTCGAGTCAATGGTCAAATTTTGCGAACTGCCACGGCGTGGCGCGTTTTATTTAGGCCATTTTATATAATATATATGTACATACATATATATATATATATATATATATATATATTTCGTCGATTTCAATTCAAAAAGTATTTTATAAATCGTTTTAAATTCGTTTTCGAAACGATTTCAACTTCATATTCAATTTCGAATCAAAATTGAATATTCCACATCATCGATATACAAATGATAATATTTTCAAAACGTTATATTTTGAAATCACTTTCTTTTCTATATTCATTATAAAAACGAATATAATCGATATAAATATCGTTCGCGTCAAAATGGCGCATCTCTAATCAACACGGCTTTATATATTTCAATAACTTCGTTATTCCATTCAACAAATGAATATTTATTCTATTCAACACATGAATCTATATTTCTTTCAACACATGAATATTCTCAACACATGAGCATCGTCAACACATCACTATTTATTCTATTTAATATATTTTATAAAATTATGTTAAAGATGTAAATTTTATTGTTTAAAATAATTTGCTCAACAAATGAATATTTTCAACACATGAATATATTTTTTATTCAACACATGAATATTTATTTCATTCAACACATGAATATTTATTTCATTCATATTCTTTATTTTCTCAATTGGAATGAGGCCCAATCAATTACCATATAATGTTAATTATATGGATTCCATATAACACATGTATATAATAGCAACGATAAATAATCAACCATCATCCAAAGTGCACCACACAACTGCATAAGCATTAAATATAAATAATTAACGCTCATACAGTCTGTCAATCAAACGATCAAGATACCACTAAACAATTGGGATTAGTGTACGTCAAATATCATCCCAACACCCGTGTGGGGTTTCAGTCCACAACCACTGAGTATTATTTGTGCAGTTGGGCGACGTGTAAAATTTATCGTCCTAATCAATATCCTTCAAATAGGTGTACATAAACAAACCGTCCGGTTTGTAAATGAATATTTATCTATTCACATTCACGTTAAAAATTATATTTTTAACAATAATTAATTTATTTCAACACATGAATATTTTATTATCCATTTCACATCAACATCACAAACAAACTTCACAACACATCAAACAAGCATACAAGTCGTCCATGGTCTGTGGACGACGGGTGTCGGGTGCTGCTAAGCACCGTCTGCATCCTACTATATATTTTTAACTAGAAAACAAGATTTAAAGTGAGAAGTTCTCACCGACTAACTAAACCAAACGCCACGACTCTTCTTATGTAGAAATCTTCGACGTGCTCGCCTTTTGTCTATTTCATTGTCCGTAGCCACTACATATATAAAAATCACATTTTTATATTGTTGCCATGTATATAAAAATCACATTTTTATAATCACTCTATATGGATAAAAAAAATCTATTTTTGTACCGTTTCTATATAGATAAAAATTCTATTTTTACAACGCTACTATATAGATAAAAATTCTATTTTTACACCGCTAATATATAGATAAAATTTTATTTTTACACCGTTACTATATAGATAAATATTCTATTTTTACACCGCTACTATATAAATAAAAATTCTATTTTTATAATGGTGTTCATATAATAGAGATCATAGTTTTACCACGCTAACTTCATAATAAAAAATACATTTTATTCGATATTCATATTTTTCTATGCATAAAAACCGTATCTTTCGAAGGATAATCAAAAATCTCATTTTTAAATAAATAAAAATCCAATCATTACTTTAATAAAAATTTAATCTTTAGATAAATAAAACACCAAATCTTTTCTAATATTATAATATATAAAAACCCGCATTTTTATCTTAATGTAAACCATATAAAAATCGGATTTTTATCATCATGTAAACCATATAAAAATCGGATTTTTATCCCCATGTAAACCATTTAAAAATCGGGTTTTTACCCACTTGAAACCACATAAAAATCGGTTTTTTATCCTTATGAATAAATAAAAATAAAACTTAAAACTTATAGTGGGAAAAAAAGGGTGGCGGCTCTTTCAGGTTGTGGGAGTTGTGATTCGATCTTCACATTGGGAGAAGCGGGAGACGATGGCAGGGGCGGTACTAGGCCAGGCGGTGCTAGGGTTTGTGGAGGGGGGTGGAAACTTGGTGGCGCGGTCGGGGTTTAGGGCGCGTCGGGTGTTCGGTGGGGCTGACAAAGGGGTGGCGCGCATCTGGGGAGAAAGCGGAGGATTCCGAGGGGGGGGGGGGACGACGGTGCTCCACTTGGAGTTGGGGCGCGATGGCGTCTCCTCTCTTTTCCCCCTTTTTTTCTTCTTTCTAAATATCGATCTGGTTAGAACTGAAAAGGGGAAGGAGAGAATAGAGTTGACTTTATATAATATAATATATTTTTTAATATATTTCCTAAAAGGAACTTTTTAGTTCGAATCCCAAATCGAACCCAACGACTGCCGCCTCTAGCCAATTACCCCCATTCCGAACACAATGGGATATGTATCGTAGGCTGATTCGATCGTTTCGATCAGTTTCCGTCAAAATCAAAACATAAATCTATATATTGAATTTGAACGCACATTTCAATTTACCGGGGCCACATACGAACTCTAAAAATTCCCAAAAAAATATTTTCTAGCTTCGTATCGACGATACGGTCCTAACAAAACTAAATTCGTCAAATTCTGAGACCAATTGAAAAATGGCCATTTTCCAGTCGATAAAAATCAACTGAAATTGGTAAAACACGTTTTCCTTTGCCACACCCACATATTGATCCGAAAAATTACAAATTTTGAAACCTAGCAATAATTTGACATCACGGATCCAACAAAAGTGGTTTCGTCGAAAACCAAGGTCGTTTACAAAATTCCCATTTTTAAGGGCCAGAATTCCATAGCGACTATTCTGAATTTTCAACTGGACATAACTTTTTATCCCCACTATGAAATTTCAATTTTTCGGATTCGTTGGAAAGATATTCTCAAATAGATTCAAATATTTTTGGTTTCACCAAAATCCAGTTTATTTTGCACCCGGTACATTCATTTGAACTTTGAAATCGAATTTTCAAACTAACGCACCATTTTCAATTCCTTTTATAACTAAAATAAAATATTTATATTCTAACGACGATCTATATAAATATATACGTTCGATTCTATTAAAAATAAATTTTTCGTCGTTATTATTTAAAATAATTCATTTTAAATATTCAAAATGCATCAAAATTGCCAAAATAAAAATTTTAAATTGGCTCAGAATTTCTGGGTTGTTACAATCTCCCCACTTAAAACTTTTCGTCCCCGAAAAGGAACGAAGCTGAAAGTTGTTTACCTAATCGACTCAACTTCCATTATTTTCATTACGACTTAAGTTCTTCAACTTTTCAGTTTCTAAGAACTTTTCAAATTTTTCAAAAATTTGGCTAACACCATAAATTTTCAAAAAATTTCGCCATAACCTCCCCTGCACCGGGGACTTCGGGATATTTCAAATAGCCTCCCATGGCCCTCATCAATCCAAAAAGAAAAAGAAACAGCCAAGCGGCTAGCTAATTGGCTCATAAAATCATCCAAACCCAATAAATTTGTAAACGTGTACCTATTTGTTGGGCAAACAATTTTATTCTTCTGCTCTAGCCTCCTTGCTATGACCTGTTCAATGTAAGTACATGTATATGCATGCATTTTCAAACAATTTTCAATACAGTTCAATATTTGATTCAATTAGGCTAAACGGTTCAAATTTTTCAAACAAATAAACAAACAACACAACCAGCAATCAATTAGTGAATTAACGTTTCAAATTCATAACTTTGATATATATAGTCAAAAATCACATTTTTGATGCAAATCTCAACAATATATCCCATCTAGCTTTGGTTCACACACCAGTCTAATGGAAATATATAGATATCACACTTTCGAAACTCGAATATGAATTCGGATGATGTACGTACTATAGCGATCATCAGAACCATCCCCGGGCGACTAGAATGTGATTTTATATCTATCTAGTATATTAAAACTTCGAATATACGTTCATGACACGAATATGAAAAACCTTTATATACTCGACTACCCAAATCAACATAAATAAATTATTTAAATACGTGAAATCTGGTTTAAATTTTCAAAACAATATTGTTTTCATTTTTTAAAAAAATACACTCTTCACACTCGATCTAGGATACTACTAATCCTATCTCTAACGAGTCATTCTAATTGGATATTACTAATCCAATATCTGATGAATTATTTCGTATGGTTCTAATGTGTCTTGTTCTCGAGCTCTGTAAACCAAAGCTCTGATACCAAATGTAGGAACCCGTAACTTCCCCGGTAAGGAAAGCCCGAATTGCTTTGAGGACAAGACAAATCGGAACACAAACAGAAGAAGATTTCATTGCTTATTACAACAATTCCATCAGAATGCAAGAATATTACAGAGTATGAATAAATATTACACAGAAAATATCAGAGATTTAACTTACATTTAAATACATAGTAGCGAAAAAATATTACAAAGCACAACTGAAAGTAATACACGGATACAGAGCTTTCCGATCATCGTTCCAGTTGTAAATCAGGATCCTGTGAATATAAATCTGCAAAACCAAAACTACTAGCTGCCCGTGTGGAAAATAGGGGCACCCAGAGTTTAGGTTAAAACAATAAACTCCAGGTCAGTCATGTGACTGGTGTGAGAACTAAAACAGTTATAAATCTTTATTTTAAAGTTAGGTAAAACGAGGGACCACGCCGTATAATACGGAACAAGTTTTTACCCCAATAATACCAGTGCACAAAACAACAGCACAATGATAAATAAAGAAGAATGAAGCTATTTTAAGACCCAGGTCCCATCACACAATGCAACGCAAGCCGGAGGATATGGTTTTTAACTTATAATAGCCAAAAATGCTTGGTACGTGAAATTTCATATTTTATTATTACTATAAGTAAAGAAAACAACTTCAATCATAATGTATAAATCATAAACGGCATAAGTGACCCATACCACTATGTCTCCGTACTAGGCTCTACAAATAAAACCGAAATATCACGTGTTGGAGATTGGATTCCAACATGAGTCGAGGCAAGGGGCAAGCTCCTCTCCGTTCGAGACACTCTAGCAAAAGTCTCAGATCGACACACAGTGATCCTTGGATCTTCAGGGCTGGTCCTCTCTTACTTTTGAGGATTAGTTATTCTTGAACACACGTTTCCCGGTCCTATAGGACCTATATAATGGTCTGAACATCGGCTCACATAGTGCCGGTTATCGACCATATATTCGAGGCACCTCGCATTTCAACAACCACACAGGTGAGAAGTATATAAATGCCAGCCAGTTAAGCACTGACAACACCACTAGCTTGAAAGAAATTGCAGTCACTATAACGTTTTTGACTCATACTGAGGAGTGAGGCTCGCGAATTCACGTTATACACAAAGCTATGCCACAAAGGCCGTGCTTTGATCATCAACCACAAGACTTTGCTTTTCAACAGAAGCCTCGATCATCTGCCACTTAGGCATGCCACACAGGCAATTCACTCCATGCGACAGATGTCCATCGATATACAACCTCTGAGCTCGTACGTCTTAGAGAAGGGCGTTAAGCAAGAGAATAAATTCTCCGCCGCCAAACAGATATATATTTAATAGAGATTAATCAACACAGAATAAAATCCAATGTCAGACACACAGTCCATTTACAAGTTCATTCTGGGCCTGAACGAAACCGGAGCCACTTTCCACTCATATCCATCGATCTCCAAGTACGTCTGGACGATCACCAACCGATTCCCTCCTCTTGGGTGTACAGCCCAATCAAGATCATCAATTATTATCCAAACGATGCGAAGACTTCCGGTCTTCAACCATCGTCTTCATCGTCGACATATCATCGAATCGGTTATTCGTAATGGGTATAAACCCGGCCTTTCCAAATAACCTGCGTATATAATAAACAAATATTACACAAACCCAACATACGCCTCATTCCAATTCAGAATATTCTTTTATTCAAATTTCACATTTTTAGGGAAAGATTCCCATTAATTTAATCAAAGATAAATTCTTTTAAATTTGTTCTTTAATCTTCCTTTGGATATCATTTCAAACCATATTATGGTTTTCCAAACTAGTCGGGATTAACGAACCACACCGAAGTAATTATTTATTTTATTTCCCATTCCCAACCTACTCATCCCATGGGGAAAAACTGGTAATACTCCATATCTAACACCACAGTGTTATCGGTAAATATTAATTACCATTTCACGTTCAAATCTAATTAAAGATTTAACTATCGCTTTGGAGCAAAACTGGTGATATTCCATTTTCGATCACTTTCCAAATTTGATAATTTAAGTTATCAATTCACATTTCAATCTAATTACAGATTCATTAAAACTCCACTTAGTTTTAATCTTCTCAACAACCAATATCCTGCCTTTAACTGGGTTAAAGAACCAATGTCACCTAAAACACGATTCACGATAAACCCAAAATCACTTTTTATTGTTAATCGGGTTAAAGAATAGGTGTTATTCAAAACACCGCTCACGATAAACCCAAAAACCAATTTAAATTCAACTCCAATTAATATTATTTAATTGGAACACTTCATTAAATCTAAATAGAAAGATTTAATCTTTTTCTCAACTGGGTTTAAGAACAGTGTTAATGAAGACACCATTCACGACAAACCCAAATCACATTTGATATTAAATACAAGTCGCTGAATAGAAAATATATCGGCTTATATTCAATATCAATTTCTACGACCAACAAATATCGTATTGGAAATAACGATATAAATATATCTTTCAAATTCCCATAACAATATCTGTATAATCACGAAATCCAACATCAAAATATTCCAAAGACAATTTCGATTCAAAACCATTTCCACTTTATATATTGGAAATTCTGGTAATTTTCAAAACCATTTCAAATCCACTTTATTTATTTAAAAATAATTGGAATTTTTTTTATTCCAGTTCAAAACTAGTTCATTTCGATAAAAATCTATTTTTACCCCTACAAATGTGGAATTTTTCATTCCAGTTCTTCACAAATCATTTCTTATCATTTTTCACAAATTATTGATATTTTTAATAATTTTATCAAGGCCCGTACAGTCGATTTCCACCAATGGCCATCGAACTGCACTTACAGCGACCTTTTCCAACTTTTATTTTGACATAATTCCAAATCCAACCGTTAGATTTCAGATTTCTAATATTCATTGGAAAGTTCTTTTCGATACGAACCCAACGGTTCTGGTTTTAGGACAATCCGACGGTCGGATCTCCCGTAACGTCAATTCGAAGTCAATGGTCGAAATTTGTGAACTGCCGCGGCGCGGCGTGTTCTATTCAGGCCATTTTATATATAATATATATATTATATTCATTTCGTCGATTTCAATTCAAAACTTATTTTATAAATCGTTTTAAATTCGTTTTCGAAACGATTTCAACTTCATATTCAATTTCGAATCAAAATTGAATATTCCACATCATCGATATACAAATGATAATATTTTCAAAACGTTATATTTTGAAATCACTTTCTTTTCTATATTCATTATAAAAACGAATATAATCGATATAAATATCGTTCGCGTCAAAATGGCGCATCTCTAATCAACACGGCTTTATATATTTCAATAACTTTGTTATTCTATTCAACAAATGAATATTTATTCCATTCAACACATAAATCTATATTTCTTTCGACACATGAATATTCTCAACACATGAGCATCGTTAACACATGACTATTTATTCTATTTAATATATTTTATAAAATTATGTTAAAGATATAAATTTTATTGTTTAAAATAATTTACTCAACACATGAATATTTTCACCACATGAATATATATTTTATTCAACACATGAATATTTATTTCATTCAACACATGAATATTTATTTCATTCATATTCTTTATTTTCTCAATTGGAATGAGGCCCAATCAATTACCATATAATGTTAATTATATGGATTCCATATAACACATGTATATAATAGCAACGATAAATAATCAACCATCATCCAAAGTGCACCACATAACTGCATAAGCATTAAATATTAATAATTAACGCTCATACAGTCTGTCAATCAAACGATCGACATACCACTAAACAATTGGGATTAGTGTACGTCAAATATCATCCCAACACCCATGTGGGGTTTCAATCCACAACCACTGAATATTATTTGTGCAGTTGGGTGACGTGTAAAATTTATCGTCCCAATCAATATCCTTCAAATAGGTGTACATAAACAAACCGTCCAGTTTGTAAATGAATATTTATTTATTCACATTCACGTTAAAAATTATATTTTTAACAATAATTTATTTATTTTAACATATGAATATTTTATTATCCTTTTCACATCAACATCACAAACAAACTTCACAACACATCAAACAAGCATAAGTCGTCCATGGTCTGTGGACGACGGGTGTCGGGTGCTGCTAAGCACTGTCTGCATCCTAGTATATATTTTTAACTAGAAAACAAGATTTAAAGTGAGAATTTCTCACCGACTAGCTAACCAAACGCCACGACTCTTCTTATGTAGAAATCTTCGACGTGCTCGCCTTTTGTCTATTTCATTGTCCGTAGCCACTACATATATAAAAATCACATTTTTATATTGTTGCCATGTATATAAAAATCACATTTTTATAATCACTCTATATGGATAAAAAAAATCTATTTTTATACCGCTGCTATATAGATAAAAATTCTATTTTTACACCGCTACTATATAGATAAAAATTCTATTTTTACACCGCTACTATATAGATAAAATTCTATTTTTACACTGCTACTATATAGATAAAAATTCTACTTTTACACTGCTACTATATAGATAAAAATTCTATTTTTATAATGGTCTCATATAATAGAGATCATAGTTTTACCATGCTAACTTCATAATAAAAAATACATTTTATTCGATATTCATATTTTTCTATGCATAAAAACCATATCTTTCGAAGGATAATCAGAAATCTCATTTTTAAATAAATAAAAATCCAATCTTTAGATTAATAAAAATTTAATCTTTAGATAAATAAAAGTCCAAATCTTTTCTAATATTATAATATATAAAAACCCACATTTTTATCTTCATGTAAACCATATAAAAATCAGATTTTTATCCTCATGTAAACCATATAAAAATAGGATTTTTATACTCATGTAAACCATTTAAAAATCGGGTTTTTATCCTCTTGAAACCACATAAAAATCGGATTTTTATCCTTATGAATAAATAAAAATAAAACTTAAAACTTACAGTGGGAAAAAAAGGGTGGCGGCTCTTTCAGGTTGTGGGGGTTGTGGTGATTCGATCTTCACATTGGGAGAAGTGGGAGACGGTGGCAGGGGCGGTACTAGGCCGGGCGGTGCTAGGGTTTGCGGAGGGGGGTGGAAACTTGGTGGCGCGGTCGGGGTTTTGGGCGCGTCGGGTCTTCGGGTGGGCTGACAAAGGGGTGGCGCGCATCTGGGGAGAGGGCGGAGGATTCGCCGGGAGGGGGCGCGACGGCGGTGCTCCACCTAGAGTTGGGGCGCGACGGCGTCTCCTATCATTTCCCTCTTTTTTTTTCTTTCTGAATATCGATCTGGTTAGAACTGAAAAGGGGAAGAAGAGAATAGAGTTGACTTTATATAATATAATATTATTTTTTTAATATATTTCCTAAAAGGAACTTTTTGGTTTGAATCCCAAATCGAACCCAACGACTGTCGCCTCTAGCCAGTTACCCCCATTCCTAACACAATGGGATATGTATCGTAGGCTGATTCAATCGTTTCGATCAATTTCCATCAAAATCAAAACATAAATTTATATATTGAATTTGAACACACATTTCAATTTACCGGGGTCACATACGAACTCTAAAAATTTCCGAAAAATATTTTCTAGCTAAGTATCGACAATACGGTCCTAACAAAACTAATTTCGTCAAATTCTGAGACCGTTTGAAAAACGGCCATTTTCCAGTCGATAAAAATCAACTGAAATTGGTAAAACATGTTTTCCTTTTCCACGCCCACATATTGATCCGAAAAATTACGAATTTTGAAACCTATCAATAATTTGACATCATGGATCCAACAAAATTGGTTTCGTCGAAAAACAAGGTCATTTACAAAATTCCCATTTTTAAGGGCCAGAATTCCATAGCGACTATTCCGAATTTTCAACTGGACATAACTTTTTATCCCCACCATGAAATTTCGATTTTTCGGATTCGTTGGAAAGAAATTCTCAAATAGATTCAAATATTTTTGGTTTCACCAAAATCCGGTTTATTTCGCACCCGGTACATTCATTTGAACTTTGAAATCGAAATTTTAAACTACCGAGCCATTTTTAATTCCTTTTATAATTAAAATAAAATATTTATATTCTAACGACGATCTACATAAATATATATGTTCGATTCTATTAAAAATAAATTTTTCGTCGTTATTATTTAAAATAATTCATTTTAAATATTCAAAATTGCCAAAATAAAAATTTTAAATTGGCTCAGAATTTCCGGGTTGTTACAATCTCCCCCACTTAAAACTTTTCGTCCCCGAAAAGGAACGATGCTGAAAGTTGTTTAACTAATTAACTCAACTTCCATTATTTTCATTACGACTTAAGTTCTTCAACTTTCCAGTTTCTAAGAACTTTTGAAATTTTTCAAAAATTTGGCTAACACCCTAAACTTTCCAAAAATTTCGTCATAACCTCCCCTGCACCGGAGACTTTGGGATATTTCAAATAGCCTCCCATGGCCCTCATCAATCCAAAAAGGAAAAGAAACAGCCAAGCGGCTAACCAATCGGCTTATAAAATCATCCAAACCCAATAAATTTGCAAACATGTACCTATTTGTCGGGCAAACAATTTTATTCTTCTGCTCTAGCCTCCTTGCTATGACCTGTTCAACGTAAGTACATGTATATGCATGCATTTTCAAACAATTTTCAATACATTTCAATATTTGATTCAATTAGGCTAAACAGTTCAAAATTTTCAAACAAATAAACAAACAACACAACTAGCAATCAATTGGTGAATTAACGTTTCAAATTCATAACTTTGATATATATAGTCAAAAATCATATTTTTGATGCAAATCTCAACAATATATCCTATCTAGCTTTGGTTCTCACACCAGTCTAATGGAAATATATAGATATCACACTTTCAAAACTCGAATATAAATTCTGATGATATACGTACTATAGCGATCATCAGAACCATCCCCGGGCGACTAGAATGTGATTTTATATCTATCTAGTATATTAAAACTTCGAATATACGTTCATGACGGGTATATGCAAAACCTTTATATACTCGATTGCCCAAATCAATATAAATAAATTATTCAAAGACGTAAAATCTGGTTTAAATTTTCAAAACAATATTGTTTTCATTTTTAAAAAATATACTCTTCACACTCGTTCTAGGATACTACTGATCCTATCTCTAACGAGTCATTCTAATTGGATATTACTAATCCAATATCTGATGAATTCTTTCGTATGGTTCTAATGTGTCTTGTTCTCGAGCTCAGTAAACCAAAGCTCTGATACCAAATGTAGGAACCCGTAACTTCCCCGGTAAGGATAGCCCGAAGTGCTTTGAGGACAAGACAAATCGGAATACAAACAGAAGAACATTTCATTGCTTATTACAACAATTCCATCAGAATACAAGAATATTACAGAGTATGAATGTAACAACCCGTACTTCTGATAACCTGTTATATCGTAAATCGAGGCAGAATTTAATTTATAAATCTGAATCAAGGGAAAGGGCTATGTCATTGCGTTCGTCTCGGAAAAATACGCGAAATAGAGTCCGAGTTTTCGAAAATCGGAGTCCGTATGACCCGATTAAGGCCCAACGAAGTTTTCAGAAAATTTCAAAGTAAAAACAGATTTCAAATTCAAGTTTGAATTTGTAAATTAGGTCAGATTGGGCTAGGCAGGAAAATTCCCGCCAAAGCACCCAAGTCGACAGCCCTGTCGACTTGGGAGTCGACTTGGTTGGACCCAAGTCGACTTGGTTGTCGACTTGGTTCAGCCGGGCAGTTTTGCCTGGTGCACCATTTTGGGGTCTTGGTTAGGTTTTGGGGCCAGATTCGGTTTTAAGGGCTGAGATTGAAATTGGGGTTTAATCCTAAGGTTGAAACTAATCCTAATCTCTATAAATAAGCCCCTAACCTAACCCTAAATCATCATTATTCATTCAAGTAACTAAACTATGGCAAAATCATTCCTCTCATGGCCTCCACTCTCTTCATAAAATTCTAAATAATTTTCTATGAGAGATTTTGCATGCATACAAGTGTTTTCAAGCTTGTATGAGCATCATTAGCTTGCATTCAAGTCAAGTTTCCATATTTACGTCATAAAGCAAGTGTTTTTATTGATTTGGAGCTTGCATTTTGGGTTTATTTGATTGCATAAGGGCTTTGTCTCAATCTATATATATTTGAGTCTTCATAAGCATTGTAAGCCCTTTTCTACTTTCATATTTAAACTCTAAAGTTAAATGAATGATGCAAGTTTGGTTGATCGTTATGATATGCAAGTTTGCCATGATATGCAAGTTTGATATGTTATGATATGCAAGTTTATCATGTTATGTTATGCAAGTTTGCCATGTTATGATATGCAAGTTTATCATGTTATGTTATGCAAGTTTGCTATGTTATGATATGCAAGTTTATCATGTTAGGTTATGCAAGTTTTATATGCAAGTTTGTCATATGATATACAAGTTATGTTATGCAAGTTTGGGTTGATCATTTTGTTCATGTTATCATGTTATGCAAGCTTATCTTGGGTTTATGAGCTTAAAGCTTCAAGCTTTATGCTAAAGGTTGCATTTTGGCAACATGTAAGTTATCATATCTCTTATGATAACTTGCATGTGAGGCTAAATGTGAACTTATGGCCATTTCTACATGTCATTTATCACCATGTATTATCAATATGCTAAGTTTGGTTTTATGCATGCTTTTGAGGCCTAAAAATGTAATATGCAAGTATATGAACATATGTACATTTCATATGCCACCATGTTAAACTTGTGGCTTCAACACCTTTATGTCATGATTATGCCAAGTTCCCTCTTTCTATCCTTTATGCGCTATTGCGATATGTAAGCGATGGGATTGTGTTTGGGTTTGGGTAAAATTAAAGGACATAAAAACATAAGAGTGGGAATTTACCTATTAAGTTAGGTCTACCCATTGGGAATTTACCTATTAAGTTAGGTCTACCCAAATGCTTGACAACTTGTAATATGTTCTGGAAACATAATGGACATGACACTTTGAAAATATAAGTGTGACCAACTCGAGGTTGGGTTGAGTTTGTAGCATAAATCTACCCGGAACCAACCGGCTTAACTAGTGGCTACAAACAATAGGACCCAATGTGAGAAGTTGGTCAAGTTGTGCTTGAACCCGAGGTTAGACTAGGTTGTGGTGTAAAGCTACCCGGACCCGCCCGGCTTAACTAGTAACCACAACGAGGTCTAATGTGAGAGGTTAAGGTGCATTAAATTAATTAATGCTACATGATAAGGTTAAGTAAATTTGATTTATGACACTTAACCAATTTGACATGAATGGGTAGGTTAAGTGAAACCGGGCTTGATTTCTTAATGACACTTAACCGTAAAATACGACTAGTGGTTAGGGGTAAGTTAACCTACACTTAACCAATCTGAACTCGGTAATTTAACGGGGTTAAGTTGAACTATACTTAACCAATCCAACTCAGTAATTTGATAAGGCTGAGAACCGATTTGATACCTGGCCTGGATAAACTAACTTGATTGATAAATTAAACGAACCTGTTTTGCAGATCTGTAGGACCCACACCAAGTTAGGCAAGTTTGTAAATCTGTTATCTGATCCGTTAGTCTGAAAACTGATCGTCTGAACTTTGTATGTCTGAACTCTGTTAATAAGTTAATCTGAATCAAATAGTCTGGGGACACAAGGGGGAATACTTGTGTCATTTGTTGTTTGGGACCCATATTAGTCAGTAACCCTTTCTGGTATCAAAACTTTGACCCAACTGTAGGTAGGGTCCGGGCACGCTTACTGAACTAATTATAAGTGGTTCATTCTGATAATGGCGATGGGTGTTGATGGTGCGTTCCAACCGGGTCATGTGCGTGCATGGATCCCGGTCTGCCTCTGAGGATGTAAGACGCCGTGACATCTATAAATATGCCTGTGCCAATTGGTTGCCACTTTAGGGAGTGATACACCCTATCGTAGGGCCGACATAGGATATTGATGTATTAGGGAGCCGATCGCTTGGGTAGGATTTAGTGTACACTTAGCTCTGTCTGATTCTGTTGGTACCGTCTGTTTTGTTGGGTGGTAACACCCGTCTGTTTCTGTGTGGTACTGTTCTGTTAGGGTGGTAAAGGCCCATTATTGTTAGCATTCCGTTTCTGTACTTTATCTGTTAAGGTGGTAAAAGCCCATTTTTCCCAACTCTATCTCTGTATGGACCATTCTGTTCCGTCCTGTTTCGATGTAAACATTGGGGTAACACCTAATCCTGTTATACTAGAATTTGTACCAAGAAGTTGGATCTTGATATAAGTCAAACACCTGATACTGGGCCAAGTTTAGGCCAAGGGATAAATTCTTGTTTATACATGACATGTTAGAATGCTGGTACACCTATGGTGAAAAACTTCACCTTGATTATGTGATGACTCCTTTGAACTATCTGTTAGATATTCACCATGCTAGTAAGTAATTATCCTTATGTTCATCCCTGCTTCTCATGCCAGTTAACTTTATCAGTTTACATTGATTGTAGTAGGGCTTACTCAGTCTTTTTGACTGACCTGTTTTCTTTCGCCTCTTTTCTTCCGCTTCCCCCCCCCCCCCACCCAGGTTCTCAGGGTGGGAATATTGGAGCTTAGCTTGGATTTCTGATCGCTTGCTTGTGGAATTTAGCTCATGTACGGTTTGACATGGAGCTAGCTATGGTTATCACTTATTTTGGGGATAGTACTTATGTATTTCAGTTTTTCAGTTGAAGTTGTTTTTATCTAGACTTGTTTATTTGGAAAGTTGACATTATGTTGTACCAGACTTGTTTTGAAATGGTTTGAAATCTTCCGCTGTTTTATCTATGTTATTTACTCTGTTTACATATATACATATGTTCTTGTTCTGCCTTGATATATCATTATGCATGTTTACCCGATTCAAACGCCCCTCCAAAGTCAGAGTGCTTGCAAGAGCCACCCTGGCGGAGGTGGGGTGTTACAATGAATAAATATTACACAGAAAATATCAGAGATTTAACTTACATTTAAATACATAGCAGTGGAAAAATAATACAAAGCACAACTGAAAGTAATACACGGATACAGAGCTTTCCAAGCATCGTTCCAGTTGTAAATCAGGATCCTGTGAATATAAATCTGCAAAACCAAAACTACTAGCTGCCCGTGTGGAAAATAGGGGAACCCAGAGTTTAGGTTAAAACAATAAACCCTAGGTCAGTCATGTGACTGGTGTGAGAACTAAAACAATTATAAATCTTTATTTTAAAGTTAGACAAATCGAGGGACCACGTCGTATAACATGGAACGGGTTTTTACGCCAAGAATACCAGTGCACAAAACAACATCGCAATGCTAAATAAAGAAGAATGAAGCTATTATAAGACCCAGGTCCCATCACACAATGCAACGCAAGCCGGAGGATACGGTTTTTACCTTATAATAGCCATAAATGCTTGGTACGTGAAATTTCATATTTTATTATTACTATAAGTGAAGAAAACAACTTCAATCATAATGTATAAATCATAGACGGCATAAGTGACCCATACCACTATGTCGCCGTACTAGGCTCTACAAATAAAACCGAAATATCACGTATTGGAGATTGGATTCCATAATGATTCGAGGCAAGGGGCGAGCTCCTCTCCGTTCGAGACACTCTAGCAAATGTCTCAGGACCACACACAGTGATCCTTGGATCTTTAGGGCCGGTCCTCTCTTACTTTTGAGGATTAGTTATTCCTGAACATACGTTTCCCGGTCCTATAGGACCTATATAATGGTATGTACGTCGGCTCACATAGTGCCAGTTATCGACCATATATTCGAGGTGCCACGCATTCCAACAACCACACAGGTGAGAAGTATATAAATGTCAGCCAGTTTAAGCACTGACACCACCACTAGCTAGAAAGAAACGTCGTGCTCTCCCTGTAGCTACTATCCCATTTTTGACTCATACTGAGGTGTAAGGCTCGCGAATTCATGTTATATACAAAACTATGCCACACAGGCCGTGCTTTGATCATCAACCACAAGAATTTGCTTTTCAACAGAAGCCTCGATCATTTGCCACTTAGGAATGCCACACAGGCAATACACTCCATGTGACTGATGTCCATCGATATACAACCTCTGAGCTCGTACGTCTCAGAGAAGGGAGTTAAGCAAGATAATAAATTCTCCGTCGCTAAACAGATGTATATTTAATAGAGATCAATCAACAGAGAATAAAATCCAATGTCAGACTCACAGTCCATTTACAAGTTCGTTCTGGGTCTAAACGAAATCGGAGGCACTTTCCTCGCATATCCATCGATCTCCAAGTACGTCTGGACGATCACTAACCGATTCCCTCTCTTCGGTGTACAGCCCAATCAAGATCATCAATAATCATCCAAACGATGTGAAGACTTCCGGTCTTCAACCATCGTCTTCTTCTTCGACATATCATCGAATCGGCTATTCAGAATGGGTATAAACCCGGCCTTACCAAATAACTCGCGTATATAATAAACAAATATTGCACAAACCCAACATACGCCTCATTCCAATTCAGAATATTCTTTAATTCAAATTTCACATTTTTAGGGAAAGGTTCCCATTAATTTTATCAAAGATAAATTCTTCTAAGTTTATTCTTTAATCTTCCTTTGGATATCATTTCAAACCATATTATTGTTTTCCAAACTAGTCGGGATTAGCGAACCACACCGAAGTAATTATTTATTTTATTTCCCAATCCCAACCTATTCATCCCATGGAGAAAAACTAGTAATACTCCATATCTAACACCACGGTGTTATTGGTAAATATTAATTACCGTTTCACGTTCAAATCTAATTAAAGATTTAACTATCGCTTTGGAGCAAAACTGGTGATACTCGATTTTCGATCACTTTCCAAATTTGATAATTTAAATAATCAATTCACATTTCAATCTAATTACAAATTCATTAAAACTCCACTTAGTTTTAATCTTCTCAACAATCAATATCCTGCCTTTAACTGGGTTAAAGAACCAATGTCACCTAAAACACGATTTGCGATAAACCCAAAATCACTTTTTATTGTTAATCAGGTTAAAGAACATGTGTTATTCAAAACACCGCTCACGATAAAACCAAAAACCAATTTAAGTTCAACTCCATTTAATATTATTTAATTGGTACACTTCATTAAATCTAAATAGAAAGATTTAATCTTTTTCTCAACTGGGTTTAAGAACAGTGTTAATGAAGACACCATTGACGGCAAACCCAAATCACATTTGATATTAAATACAAGGCTCTAAATAGAAAATATATCGGCTTATATTTAATATCAAATTATACGACCAACAAATATCGTATTGGAAATAACGATATAAATATATCTTTCAAATTTCCATAACAATATCTGCATAATCACGAAATCCAACATCGAAATATTCCAAAGACAATTTTGATTCAAATCCATTTCTACTTTATATATTGGAAATTCTGGTAATTTTCAAAACCATTTCAAATCCACTTTATTTATTTAAAAATAATTGGATTTTTTTAATTCCAGTTCAAAACTAGTTCATTTCGATAAAAAACTATTTTTACCCCTACGAATGTGGAATTTTTCATCCCAGTTCTTCACAAATCATTTCTTATGAGTTTTCACAAATTATTGATATTTTTAATAATTTTATCAAGGCCCGTATAGTCGATTTCCACCAATGGCCATCGAACTGCACTTACAGCGACCTTTTCCAACTTTGATTTTCACATAATTCCAAATCCAACCGTTAGATTTCAGATTTCTAATATTCATTGGAAAGCTCTTTTCGATACGAACCCAACAGTTCTAGTTTTAGGAGAATCCGACGGTCGGATCTCCCGTAATGTCAATTCGAAGTCAATAGTTGAAATTTGCGAACTTCTGCGGCGCGACGCGTTCTATTCAGGCCATTTTATATATATATATATATATATATATATATATATATATATATTATATTTCATCGATTTCAATTCAAAACGTATTTTATAAATCGTTTTAAATTCGTTTTCGAAACGATTTCAACTTCATATTCAATTTCGAATCAAAATTGAAAATTCCACATCATCGATATACAAATGATAATATTTTCAAAACGTTATATTTTGAAATCACTTTCATTTCAATATTCATTATAAAAACGAATATAATCGATATAAATATAGTTCGCGTCAAAATGGTGCGTCTCTAATCAACATGGCTTTATATATTTCAATAACTTCGTTATTCTATTCAACAAATGAATATTTATTCTATTCAACACATAAATCTATATTTCTTTCTACACATGAATATTCTCAACACATGAGCATCGTCAACACATGACTATTTATTCTGTTTAATACAATTTATAAAATTATGATAAAGATGTAAATTTTATTGTTTAAAATAATTTACTCAACACATGAATATTTTCAACACATGAATATACATTTTATTCAACACATGAATATTTATTTCATTCAACACATGAATATTTATTTCACTCATATTCTTTATTTTCTCAATTGGAATGAGGCCCAATCAATTACCATATAATGTAAATTATATGGATTCCATATAACACATGTATATAATAGCAACGATAAATAATCAACCATCATCCAAAGTGCACCACACAACTGCATAAGCATTAAATATAAATAATTAATGCTCATACAGTCTGTCAATCAGACGATCGACATACCACTAAATAATTAGGATTAGTGTATGTCAAATATCATCCTAACACCCGTGTGGGGTTTCAATCCACAACCACTGAATATTATTTGTGCAGTTGGGCGACGTGTAAAATTTATCGTCCCAATCAATATCCTTCAAATAGGTGTACATAAACAAACCGTCCAGTTTGTAAATGAATATTTATTTATTCACATTCACATTAAAAATTATGTTTTTAATGATAATTAATTTATTTCAACACATGAATATTTTATTATCCATTTCACATCAACATCACAAACAAACTTCACAACACATTAAACAAGCATATAAGTCGTCCATGGTTTTTGGACGACGGGTGTCGGGTGCTGCTGAGCACCGTCTGCATTCTAGTATATATTTTTAATTAGAAAACAAGATTTAAAGTGAGAAGTTGTCATCGACTAGCTAAACTAAACGCCATGACACTTCTTATGTAGAAATCTTCATCGTGCTCGCCTTTTGTCTATTTCATTGTCCGTAGCCACTACATATATAAAAATCACATTTTTATATTATTGCCATGTATATAAAAATCACATTTTATAATCACTCTATATGGATTAAAAAAATCTATTTTTATACCGCTACTATATGGATAAAAATTCTATTTTTACACCGCTACTATATAGATAAAAATTCTATTTTTACACCGCTACTATATAGATAAAATTCTATTTTTACACCGCTACTATATAGATAAAATTCGATTTTTACACCGCTACTATATAGATAAAAATTCTATTTTTAAAACGGTGTTCATATAATAGAGATCATAGTTTTATCACGCTAACTTCATAATAAAAATTACATTTTATTCGATATTCATATTTTTTCTATGCATAAAAACCGTATCTTTCGAAGGATAATCAGAAATATCATTTTTAAATAAATAAAAATCCAATCTTTAGATTAATAAAAATTTAATCTTTAGATAAATAAAAGTCCAAATCTTTTCTAATATTATAATATATAAAAACCCACATTTTTATCTTCATGTAAACCATATAAAAATCGGATTTTTATCCTCATGTAAACCATATAAAAATCGGATTTTTATCCTCATGTAAACCATATAAAAATCGGGTTTTTATCCTCTTGAAACCACATAAAAATTGGATTTTTATCCTTATGAATAAATAAAAATAAAACTTAAAACTTACAGTGGGAAAAAAAAAGGGTGGCGGCTCTTTCAGGTTGTGGGGGTTGTGGTGATTCGATCTTCACATTGGGAGAAGCGGGAGACGGTGGCAGGGGCGGTACCAGGCCAGGCGGTGCTAGGGTTTGCGGAGGGGGGTGGAAACTTGGTGGCGCGGTCGGGGTTTAGGGCGTGTCGGGTCTTCGGGGGGGGGGGGGGGCTGACAAAGGGGTGGCGCGCATCTGGGGAGAGGGCGGAGGATTCGCCGGGGGGGCGCGACGGTGGTGCTTGTAACAACCCACTTTCCTAGGGATATTGAATTGGGAATCAACTAATTGTTTTGGTAATTTAGAGGAAAAATAAAAATAATAATGAGTAAATAAATAAAAAGTAGCAAAACATATAATTTGGGATGAGAGGAAAACACATGTTTTATGAAGTATTTTGCGTATGTGGTTGATGTAAATGTTGCACATTTTGTAGTAACAATGATAAAGTTTATTGTTTCTGATTGAATAACAATTTTAAAAGAAAAAAAAAGATTTTTTTATGATTACATAATGAAGTTTTAATTTTATGTATGAGAAGTTTAAACAACACACTATTTTTGTGTGTGTGTTAGTTTTCAAGAGTGCATTTGAAAAAAAAACTTTTATATTAAAGAAAAAAATGTAAACAAAAATAAAATAAACATAAGTATGCAATTTTAAAGATATTTTGTAGGAATACTCTGGAAACTAAATTTAAAAAAGGAGGAAAACAAAAATATCTCCTAATGAGACAAAACTTAATCATTGTGTTGCATAGAAAAAATAAAAATAAAAATAAAAAGAGGGGTGAAATATTAAAAGAAAGGGGGGAACTTGGTTGAATGTTCTAGAGAGGGGCCTTGGGATAAAATGTCAATCCTTCTCATCTCATTCACCGATTAAAACAGTACGTATTTCTCCATCTCAGAAAGAGCAAACCAGAAATACAACGCAGTAAAGAAAAAGAGAAAAGAAAAATTAAATCTTTCCACCTCAATCAAAATAAAGATTAGAAATCCACAAGCAAAGATTGAAGTAAGTTCCCAATTCTTCAAGTAAGTATCCCTAAATCAATTATACCGTATCTTCTTCTTTTCTTCCATGAATTGTTATTTAGGGTTTTCATTTTATGTGATAATTGAAAAGGGCCTTGAGAGCAATCAAAGCAAGCGGTTTCAGAGCTGAAAGATTGCATTTTTGGTGTTTGAGGTGAGTTAAGTTTCCACCTTTTCCTCTTTAAATCATGAATTGTGCATCCATGATGGGTTAAAGGTGAAATTTTGATAATAAATCAGCTCCTTCCCCTAAATATGATTTATTCTTGAATTCTTGGTCATTGAAAATGAATTTAAATGCGGTTTGTTGAAGTATTGGAAGGTTGAATGGGTTGTACAGTGCTCCACCTGGAGGTGGGGCGCGACGGCGTCTCCTCTCTTTTCCCCTTTTTTTTCTTCTTTCTAAATATCGATCTGGTTAGAACTGAAAAGGGGAAGGAGAGAATAGAGTTGACTTTATATAATATAATATATATTTTTAATATATTTCCTAAAAGGAACTTTTTGGTTCGAATCCCAAATCGAACCCAACAACTGTCGCCTCTAGCCATTTACCCCCATTCTGAACATAATGGGATATGTATCGTAGGCTGATTTGATCGTTTCGATCAGTTTCAATCAAAATCAAAACATAAATCTATATATTGAATTTGAACTCACACTTCAATTTACCGGGGCCACATACGAACTCTAAAAATTTCCAAAAAATATTTTCTAGCTTCGTATCGACGATACGGTCCTAACAAAACTAATTTCATCAAATTCTGAGACCGTTTGAAAAATGGCCATTTTCCAGTCGATAAACATCAACTGAAATTGGTAAAACACGTTTTCCTTTGCCACGCCCACATATTGGTTCGAAAAATTATGAATTTTGAAACCTAGCAATAATTTGACATCATGAATCCAACAAAAGTGGTTTCATCGAAAACCGAGGTCGTTTACAAAATTCCCATTTTTAAGGGCCAGAATTCCAAAGCAACTATTCTGAATTTTCAACTGGACATAACTTTTTATCCCCGCTATGAAATTTCGATTTTTCGGATTAGTTGGAAAGATATTCTCAAATAGATTCAAATATTTTTGGTTTCACCAAAATCCGGTTTATTTAGCACCCGGTACATTCATTTGAACTTTGAAATCGAAATTTCAAGCTACCGCGCCATTTTGAATTCCTTTTATAATTAAAATAAAATATTTATATTCTAACGACGATCTATAAATATACGTTCGATTCTATTAAAAATAAATTTTTCGTCGTTATTATTTAAAATAATTCATTTTAAATATTCAAAATGCATCAAAATTGCCAAAACAAAAATTTTAAATTGGCTCAGAATTTCCGGGTTGTTACATGTCCTGTTCTCGAGCTCAGTAAACCAAAGCTCTGATACCAAATGAAACAACCCAAACTTCCCCGTAAAGGAAAGCCCGGATTGCTTTGAGAACAACACACACCAGAACACAAAACAGAAGGTCAATTTCATTGTTATTACAACAATTTACATCAGAGTACAAGAATATATCAGAGCATGAATAATTATACATTAGAAATACAAAAATATCAGATATTTAAATTACATTTTTAAATAGCAGTAGAAAAATAATACAAAATACAACTGAAAGAAATACACGGATACAGAACTTTTCGAATATCGCTTCAGCTATAAACTAGGATCCTGTGAATATAATATCTGCAAAACCAAAACTACTAGCTGCCCGTGTGGAAATTATGGGCACCTAGAGTTTAGGTTAAAACAATAAACTCTAGGTCAGTCATAGGACTGGTATGAGAACTCAAAAACAATTATTAACTTTATTTTTAAAAGCTGGAAATCATGGGACCACGCCGTATAACACGGAACGGGTTTACTCCACATGAATCTTAGTTTAAATTAAAAACAACGCAATGTTTTTTGGAAAAATGAACCTATTATAAGACTCAGGTCCCATCACACAATGCAACGCAAGCCGGAGGATAGAGTTTTCCCTTATAATAGCCAAAATATGCTTGATACGTATAAAACAGATTATTTTGATGTTACTATAAGTGCATAGTGTCAAAAACAATTTCAAAAATAAATGTATCAATCATAGACGGCATGGGTACCGTATATCATGTCTCCATACTAGTTCTATAATCATAACCGCATAATGTCATATTGGAAGTTAGATTTACATCATGAACCAAGGCAAGGGATCGTCCTTCTAGAATTCGAGACAATCTAGCCCATGTCTCAGAATACAGCCGCAACAGCACCAAGGAAGCGCCAGGGCTGGTCATCCGTCGATGATTAGCAATACCATAAACTATATGTTAGCCTGCCCTATGGGGCATAAAATAATCTAGTCAGTAATGTTGACCAGAACATCTATCGTTATATATATATATATATATATATATATATATATATATATATATATATATATATATATATATATATATCTGAGGCACCTCTCTATCCATCAAGTAATAAGCAACATCCACATGAGTAAAATGCCAGGGCTTGTAAACGCTAACACCACTCCTAGCTAGAAACTAACATATGTCCATTTCCCTGGAGTCCTTCTCCCGTTTCTGGTTCATACCAAGGTGTGAGGCTCGTGAAGTAACACTATACAAAAATCTATGCCTAAATAAGCTATGCTTTGATCATCAACCACATGGCTCTGCTTTTCAATAAAAGCCTTGAACATTTGTATCTTAGAATGCCACATTTTAGTCCATACCATACCATTGATTTCTGTCGATATATAACCCCTGAGCTTGTACGTCTCAGAAAATGGTGTTATGCAAGAGAATAAATTATGCGCCACCAAACAGATATATATTTAGTAGAGATCAACGAATACAGCATTAAGGAGTACAATGTCAGACGTACCATCCATTTACAAGTTCGTTCTGGGTCTGAACGAAACTGGTGGCACCTTGTTCCTTGTCCCATATGTCCAATACAGGAGAGAGGTCCTCGCATATCCATCGATCTCTAAGTACGTTTGGACGATCACCCCTTATTACCTTGTCTTGGGTGTACGGCCCAATCAAGACATCAGTAATCACCCAAACGATGTGAAGAACTCCAGTCTTCAACCGCCGTCGTCATCTTTGATTCTTGATCGTCGTAGTAATTATTTAGAATGGGTTAAACCCGATCTTTCCGAATAACACGCGTATTTTATAAACAAGTGTCGTAAAAACACATCAAACGCCGCATTCCAATTCAGAATATTCTTTTAATAAAATATTCACGTTATTAATCTAATTTAAGATTCATTAAAACTCTAAATCAGTTTTAATCTTAAAAATCATTACTTAATGATTATTCAAATTTAAGAAATTAATCTTATCTTTTAACTGGGTTAAAGAGCAAATGTTATTTTAAAACATTGTTCACGATAAACCCAAATTCATCTTCTTTTAAAAAATGGAATCTACATGGAAATCATAACATTATATAATCGATATAAATTTCCGTGCCAAACTAATAATATAAATGGTATGACGACAAGGCCTTTTAAATTCCATGTATAGTAATAGTCTTCATTCATAGAAGCTCATCTCGATTATTACCAAATCGAATTCCATTCAATTCCAATTTAATATATTAAATTGGAAAACTTCACATTGGAACATTTCCATTTAAATCTTAATAAAAGATTTATAAATTCCAAACTATATTTTCAATGTCAATTGGGTTAAAGAACGAATGTCATTAAGAATACAGTTCACGATAAACCCAATTCACATTTCGTTTTATTCCAATTACCAAAGATAATTGGAAACTCCAATAATCTTAATAAAAAGATTTATGCTCCAAAAGTATATTTTCACTGTAAATTGGGTTAAAGAACGAATGTCATTAAAAACACAGTTCAAATAAACCCAATTCACATTTCATTTTATTCTAATTACTTAGTATAATTGGAAACTCCAATAATCTTAATTAAAGATTTATTCTTTTCACATGGGGTTTAAGAACAGTGTTATTTAAGACACCATTCACGACAAACCCAAAATCCAATCCATTTATTTAATATGTTGGAAAATTTGATTATATTAAAACCTTTACAAATTCAATTTACTATTTCTAAAATAATTGGATTATAATTCTAGTTAATAACTAGCACATTTCGATAAAAATATATTTTTATCTTTTCAGGCTTGGAATTATTCATCCAAAATCTTTCCAAATCATTAATTATGATTTTACATAATTTTTACATATTTTTAATAATTTTATTAAGGCCTTTACAATCAGTTTCCAATATCGGTCACCGAACTGCATTCATTGCGACCTTTTCTAAAATTGATTTGGACATAATTCCAAATCCAACCAATAGATTTCAAATCTCTTATATTCATTGGAAAGCTCTTTTCGATATGAACCCAACGGTTCTGTTTTAGGAGAATCCGACGGTCGGATCTCCCGCTACGCCAATTTGAAGTTAATGGTCGAGATTCGCGAACGGTCACTGTGCGGCGCGTTCTATTTAGGCCATTAAATATATATAACATATATATTATATATGCTTCATCGATTACCATTTAAAACGTATTTTATAAATCATTTATATATTCGTTTTAAAATGATTCCAACTTTATTTTCAATTTTAAATCAAAATTGAATATAATATTTTCAAAATATTAAAATTTGAAATCTCCTCTTTTCGATATTCACTTTAGAATGAATCAAATCGATCGATAAACCCGTTCAGGTTAAAATGGCGTTTCCATACTTAACCCGACTTCATATTTTTATATTTGTGTGTCCATTCAAAGACGGACATCAAAATCAGAATCTTGTTCTTCACTTTATATTATTTTAAAATATTGTTTATTTTAAAATATTCTTTACTTCAAAATATTCTTTATTTTAAAATAATCTTTTACGTTAAAATGTTCTTTACATTGAAATGTTCTTTTATATTCTTTTACATAAAAATGTTATTTTACATAAAAATGTTCTTTTACATTCTTTTACATTAAAATGTTATTTTACATAAAAATGTTCTTTTACCATTAAGAATGTTTCTTTACAATTAAAAGTGATTCTTTTACATAAAATGTTTCTTTAACATTAAAAATGTTTCTTTAACATTAAAAATGTTTCTTCACATTATTTACATTAAAAATGTTTGATTACATTAAAATGATTCTTATATTTTGTTGACAATTTTATTTTAACAAAATGACTAAAAAGCAACAACTTCGTTTTGTTAACAATTCTATTTTGACAAAATGAATTAAAATGATAACTTCATTTTATTTACAATAATCTAATTCAACAAAATGACATTTTTGTTTTAATACAAATCTATTTAACAAAAATATTGTAAGAACCCGTAACTTCCCCGTGAAGGGAAGAGCGGATACTTTGAGAACAACACACAAAAGAACGCAGACGAAAGAACATTTCGTTGTATATTACAACAATTCCATCAGAATACAAGAATATACAGAGTATAAATGAATAAAATACATTCGATGAACATCAGAGATTACAATAAATTACATTTAAATACATCGCAGCGGAAAAATAATACAAACACAAATAGAAGTAATACACGGATACAGAGCTTTCCGAGTATCGTTCCAGCTGTACATCAGGATCCTGTAAATATAAATTTGCAAAACCAAAACTACTAGCGGCCCGTGTAGAAAATAGGGGCACCCAGAGTTTAGGTTAAAACAATAAACTCCAGGTCAGTCATGTGACTGGTGTGAGAACTAAAACAGTTATTTAAAACTTTACTATAAAAGAGAGTGATTCAAGGGACCACGCCGTATAACACGGAACCGGTTTCCTCCCAAGAATACAAGTTCATATAACAAAATAGCGCAATGCTCTTTGAAAAAAAATGAAGCTATTATAAGACCCAGGTCCCATCACACAATGCAACGTAAGCCGTAGGATAGGGTTTTCCCTTATAATAGCCAAACATGCTTGGTACGTTTAAAACAAATCACTTGATACTATTATAAGTGTATAGTGTCAAAACAATTCAATCATAAATATCAATCATAGGCGGCATGGGTACCATCTATCATGTCGCCATACTAGTTCTACAATTAAAACCGCGATATCACGTATTGGAAATTGGATTTCCGTCATGAGTCGAGGCAAGGGGCAAGCTCCTCTCCGTTCGAGACACTCTAGCAAATGTCTCAGGACCCCACTTTGATCCTTGGAATCGGCTGGGCCGGTCCTCTCTTACTTTTGAGGATTGGCAATTCCTGAACACACGTTTCCCGGTCCTTACAGACCTATATCCGAGGCGCCTCGCATTCCAACAACCACACAGGTGAAAAGTATATAAATGTCAGGGCTGGTAGGTCACTGACACCACCCTAGCTAGAAAGAAACGTCGTGCTCTCCCAGCGGTCCGTCTCCCGTTTTTGACTCATACCGAGGTGTGAGGCTCGCGAATTCACGTTATACACAAAGCTATGCCACACAGGCCGTGCTTTGATCATCAACCACAAGATTTTGCTTTTCAACAGAAGCCTTGATCCATTGCCACTTACGCGTGCCACATTGGCAATTCACTCCATGCGACTGATGTCCATCGATATACAACCTCTGAGCTTGTACGTCTCAGAGAAGGGCGTTAAGCAAGAGAATAAATTCTCCACTGCCAAACAGATGTATATTTAATGGAGATCAATCAACACAGAATAAAACCCAATGTCAGACACACAATCCATTTACAAGTTCGTTCTGGGTCTGAACGAAACCGGAGGCACTTTCCTCGCATATCCATTCATCTCCAAGTACGTCTGGACGATCACCAACTGATTCCCTCATCTGGGGTGTACAGCCCAATCAAGATTATCAGTAATCACCCAAACGATGTGAAGACTTCCGGTCTTCAACCACCGTCTTCATCTTCGACATCTCGTCGAATCGGTTATTCAGAATGGGTATAAACCCGGCCTTTCTGAATATCCCACGTATATAGTAAACAAATGTTACACAAACACAACGAACGCCTCATTCCAATTCAGAATATTCTTTTGTTCACAAAATCACATTCTTAGGGAAAGTTTCCCATTAATTTTATCCAAGATAAATTCTTCTAAATTTATTCGTTAATCTTCCTTTGGATATCATTTCTTACTAGTCGGGATTAGCGAGCCACACCAAAGTAATTATTTATTTTATTTCTCAATCCCAACCTATATATCCCATGGAGAAAACTGGTAATACTCCACATCTAACACCACGGTGTTATCGGTAAAATTAATTACCACCTCACGTTCAAATCTAATTAAAGATTTAACTATCGCTTTGGAGCAAAACTGGTGATACTCCATTCCCGATCACTTTTCAGATTTGATAATTTAAATTATCAATTCACATTTCAATCTAATTAAAGATTCATTAAAACTCCACTTAGTTTTAATCTTTCAAAAATCAATTTCCTATCTTTAACTGGGTTAAAGAACCAATGTCATCTAAAACACGATTCACGATAAACCCAAAATCACACTCTATTGTTAATCGGGTTAAAGAACAGGTGTTGTTCAAAACACCGCTCACGATAAACCCAAAATCCAATTCAAATTCAATTCCAATTAAATATTATTTAATTGATAAACTTCATTAAATATAAATAGAAAGATTTAATCTTTTTCTCTATTGGGCTTAAGAACAGTGTTAATGAAGACACCATTCACGACAAACCCAAATCACATTTGATATTGAATACAAGGCTCTGAATAGAAAATATACCGGCTTATATTCAATATCAAATCCTGAAACCAACAAATATCGTATTGGAAATAACGATATAAAATATATCTTTCAAATTCCCATAACAATATCTGTATATTCACGAAATCCAATATCGAAATATTCCAAAGACAATTTCGATTCAACTCCAGTCCAATTCACGTATTGGGAATATTGATTATTTTTAAAATCACTTTCAAATTCAATTTATTTATTTCAAAAATAAATTGATTTTAATTCTAGTTCAAAACTAGTTCATTTCGATAAAAATCTATTTTTATCTTTTCAAATTTGGAATTCTTCAGCCCAATTCTTTCCAATTCACATATTATGATTTTACACATATTATTAATATTTTTACTAATTTTATTAAGGCCCGTACAGTCGATTTCCAACAACGGCCATCGAACTGCACTTACAGCGACCTTTTTCAAATTTGATTTGGACATAATTCCAAATCCAACCGTTGGATTTCAAATTTCTAATATTCATTGGAAAGCTATTTTCGATACGAACCCAACGGTTCCGGTTTTAGGAGAATCCGACGATCGGATCTCCCGCAACGTCAATTCGAAGTCAATGGTCGAAATTCACGAACTACCGCGGCGCGGCGCGTTCTATTCAGGCCATTATATATAATATATATATATTATATATTTCGTTGATTTCCTTTTAAAACGTATTTTATAAATCGTTTTAAATTCGTATTCAAAACCATTTCAAATCTATATTCAAATTCAAATCAAAATTGAATATTTCATATCATTACTATATAAATGATAATATTTTCAAAATGTTATATTTTGAAATCACTACCTTTCTATATTCACTATAAAAATGAATATAATCGATATAAATATCGTTCACGTCAAAATAGCGCAACTCTAATCAACACGGCTTTTTATATATATTTCAATAAATTCGTTATTCTATTCAACAAATGAATATTTATTCTATTCAACACATGAATCTATATTTCTTTCAACACATGACTAATCTCAACACATGAGTACTATCAACACATAACTATTTTTGTTATGTAAAATATTTTATAAAATTATGGTATCTATCGTTTGATTTTTAATTAGACTCCTACTGGAAAGTAGTTCTAATTTTAAATATGATAAAGATGTAAATTTTATTATTAAAATATTTTACTCAACACATGAATAATTTCAACACATGAACATCGTCAACACGTTACTATTTTTATATTCAACACATGAATTTTCTTTTATAATATTCATTATTTTCCCGATTGGAATGAGGCCCAATCAATTACCATATAACGTTAATTACATGGATTCAATACAACACATGTATATAATAGCAACGATAAACAATCAACCATCATTCAAAGTGCACCACACAACTGTATAAGCATTAAATATAAATAATTAACGCTTACACAGCCTGTCGACCAATCGATCGACATACAATTAAATAATTGGGATTAATGTACGCCAAATATCATCCCAACACCCGTGTGGGGTTTCAAATCAATAACCACAGATTTTTATTCGTGCAGTTGGGCGATGTGTAAAATTTATCATCCCAATCAATATCAGTCAAATCAGTGTATATAAACAAATCTGTTGATTTGTTTATAAATATTTATTTATTCACATTCACGTTAAAAATTATATTTTTAATGATAAAATATTTTTAACTATATAAATATTTTATTTCCTTTCAACACAAGAATATTTTATTATTCAATCATTCCACAACACAATCAATTTTCACAACACATCAATCAATCAAACAAGCCGTCCATGGTCTGTGGACGACGGGTGTCGGGTGCTGCTAAGCACCGTCTGCATACTAATATATATATATATATATAACTAGAAAAAGAAATTTAGAGTGAGAAGTTCTCACCAAAGCTATCCCAACTCCACGACACTTCTATTGTAGGAAATCATCACTGTTCTCGCCTTTTGTCACTTTCACCGTCCGTGTTCGCTACATATATAAAAATCACATTTTTATTTTCATTCCTTCATGATAAAAATTCTATTTTTACATCGCTAATATATAGATAAAAATTCTATTTTTACATCGCTGCTATATAGATAAAAATTCTATTTTTACATCGATGTTTATATAATAAAGATTATATTTTTATCACGCTATTCTCTATATAAAGGTTTCGCCTTTTCAAATATAAAGATTCCGCCCTTTCATATATAAAGATTTCGCCTTTTCAATTATAAAGATTTCGCCTTTTCAATTATAAAGATTTCGCCTTTTCAAATATAAAGATTTCGCCTTTTCAAATATAAAGATTTCGACTTTTCAAATATAAAGATTTAATTTTTATTTCATCACTATAAAAATTATATTTTCACATCATATAAAAATTATATTTTTATATAATTAAAAATTACTTCTTTACTAGATTAAAAATCAAATCTTTCTCTCTATTGAAAACCCACTCTTTCTACTTTGTAAAAATTCGATCTTGCTACAACAAAAATCATATTTTTACCATGTTAGTATACACATAAAAATCGAATTTTTATTTGTTAAAAAGCGTATCTTTTATATGTTAAAAACATCGCCTTTTTACTTAGTTAAAAATCTAACCTTTTTACCTAAAAATCGTATTTTTATCTACAATAAAAATCCTCTTTTTATTTTAAAAGCTATTCTATTTTATTTTTCAAATCAAGAATGTTTACATTTCAAATCAATGACAATTTCAGTTTTTAAACAATGTAAAAAATCAGTTTTTAAACAATGAAATAAATCGGTTTTAATGACTATAGAAAAAATCAGTTTTTTTTTACTGTAAAAACTCACCTCCACTGTCGAACTGGAGCATCGTTGGAGGGGGGGTTTCACCATCGCGTTGAGGTCAGTGGGGGAGGCGCATGCGGCGGAGGAGGTGGGCGACGACAGGAGGAGGTGGCGTTGGGTTGTGGGACTCGGGGGTTTGGCAGAGGGGGGGTTGCGTCAGTCGAGGAGAAGAGGAGGAGAAGGAGAAGAAGCGGAGGAGGGAGGTCAGGGGGGCGCTGCGCCTCCTGGCGGCGGCGTGAATCGCGGCCCCCTTTCTTTTTTTTATTCATATTGAAAATGAATTTTTAACCGGGGGGGGGGGGGGGGGGAGGGGCTGAGGGGTTAAAGAGAGGGAAGGGGGATTTTATTTTTAATTATTTTAATTATTTAATTTACAAAAAGTTGACTTTTTCTTACGACCTCTAAACGAGGCCCACCGCCTGTCATCCTTAGATAATTACCCCCATTCCGAACACAATGGGATATGTTTCGTAAGCTGATTCGACCGTTTCGATCTGTTTCCGTCGAATTTAAAATATAACTCTATATATTCAATTTGAACGCATATTTCAATTTACTGGGGCCACATACAGTCTCTAAAAATTACAGAAAAATAATTTCTAGATTCGTATTGATGATACGGTCCTAACAAAACTAGTTTCGTCGAATTCTGAGACCATTTGAAAAATGGCCATTTTCCAGTCGATTAAAATCAACTAAAACTGGTCAAACGCGTTTTCCTATGCCACGCTCACATATTGATTCAAAAAATTATGAAATTTGGAATCTACTAATAACTTGACATCACGGACCCAACAAAAGTGGTTTCATCGAAATCCGAAGTCATTTGCAAAATTTCCATTTTTAAGGGCTTGAATTTCATAGCGACCATTCAGAATTTTCAACTGGACATATCTTTTGATTCCCGCTATGAAATCTCAATTTTTCGGATTCGTTGGAAAGATATCCTCAATTAGATCCTATTATTTTTGGTTTCGCTAAAATCCGGATTGATTTGCACCCGGTATGTTCAATTGAAGTTTGAAATCGAATTATCGAACTACCACGCCATTTTCAATTCCTTTTATAATTATATATAATTATTTATATTCTAACGACGACGTATATAATATATACATTCGAATTCTATTCAAAATAAATTTCTCGTCGATATTATTTAAAATAATTCATTTTAATTATTCAAAATTCGCTAAAATTGCCAAAATAAAAATTTTAAACTGGCCCAGATTTTCGGGTTGTTACAAATATTATTTTTGTTTTGATACAAATCTATTTAACAAAAATGTTATTTTTATTTTTATACAAATCTATTTACCAAAAATGGTTTTTTCGTTTAGACTACTCCATTTCGACAAAAAATGATATTTTGGTTTCAAATATTTTATTTCAGCAAAAATATAAATTTTGGTTTCAACTATTTTATTACAATAAAAATGTAAATTTTGGTTTCAACTATTTTATTTCAACAAAAATGTAAATTTTGGTTTCAACTATTTTATTTCAACAGAAATGTAAATTTTGGTTTCAACTGTTTTATTTCAACAGAAATGTAAATTTTGGTTTCAACTATTTTATTTCAACAAAAATGTAAATTTTAATTCTAAAATGTCCTTTTAATTCTAAAATGTTATTTTATTCCAAAATGTACTTTTTCATTCTAAAATGTACTTTTTACATTATAATGTTATTTTATTCTAAATTGTACTTTTTACATTATAATGTTATTTTTTCTAAAATGTTGTTTATCTAAAATATATTTATTCTAAAATATTGTTTATTATAAAAACATTGTTTATTTCTGAACCGGAGTGCGACTCAATCAATTACCGTATAATTTCAGTTATATGGATTTCATACATCGCATGTAAGCAACAACAATGATAAATAATCATCAAACAGTTCAATCACGTCCAGAGTGAAATTTCCAACCGTGTGAGCATTGAAATAAATAAATAACACTCATCACAGACTGTCAATCCATCGATTGACATACAAATAAATATTGGGACTAGTGTATATCAAATATCATCCCAATTCTCGTGTTGGGTTTTCAAACAATAACAGTTTATTTAAACAAATTATTGGTTAATAAATTTAACCAATTTTCACTGTTCAAATTATAAATGAATATTTATAATTTAAATTTCACTATCCTATTAATATTAACATTATTTTTAATATGATAAGCATTTCACATCAAAAACAACATGTAATACAATCAATTTAAATCATCCATGGTTTGTGGATGAGGGAAGTGATCTAACAGTACAATTTATATGATTAACTGATAAAAATCTACACTGCCAATTCTATATATTTTTCAGTTATGAAAATAAATAAATAACTGTGCATAATTTTAGTGAGGAGTTCTCACCTTTGGTTCCACTCCGTCAGTGTGTATTTCTGAATTTCTAGTATGGTTTGGATTTCGCTTTGTTTCTAGCCAGTTCCATCGTAATCTGTTTCACGCGGTACGTATATTAAAAATTATATTTTTAATCCATGTTATATAAAAACCATATTTTTATTTCAAGCTATTTCTTTATAAAAATTTCATTTTTATAACAATGTTATTATATTGAAAATTTACACAAAAACAATATATATTTTATTTACAAACACAATGTTCATTTTGTCTACAAAAACAATTCTATTTTCATTTATAACAATTCTATTCTATATTTGAAATAAATCTATTCTATATTTAAAAATAATGATTTGGAAAACGATGTTATTCTACTTTTAAAACAATGATTTTTTTATTTACAAAACAATATGATTTTTTATAAAAATAACAATGATATATTATTATAAAAATTCTACTTAAACAATGATATATGTATATTATAAAAACAATCCTTCATATATTTTGTAAAAACAATGTTATATATATTTTATAAAAACAATGCCATTCTCATTTTCTAAACAATGTTATTTTCATTTTCTAAACATTGTAACTTTTGTATTAAGAACCATGCGATCTTCATATTAAAACAATGTTTTATTTTTCTTTTAAAAGCAATGTTCTATTTTACATATACAAAACAATGTTGATTTTGATTAGAAAACAATGTAAGTTTTTGATTTGAAAACAATGTTAATTTTGATTTGAAAACATTATTAGTTTTGATTTGAAAACATTTTCTATTTTTGTTTTGCATAAAAATATTGCTATTTTTTTCATTTTCAAAACAATGCGGTTTTTATTTTAAAAACTGATTTTAAATAAATAAAACAATTAGCTTAGGATAATTAATTTAATAATTAACCTTTAAATTCTGTTAACCTTTGCTTCACTGTTAATTTTTGCTCCTGGCCTTCATTGTGTTTTGAAACCCATCCGCCCATTTGAAAAGTTCATCGCTGCAGGAGCCAGAGGCCGTCGGTCTCCGATCGAAGAGCATCACCAGGGGCGGCGTGGCGGCGCCTGCCCCCGCCAGCGAAGGGGGCCATCTCGATGGGTCCACCTGTGCTGGAAACGATCGCGAAGATGGTGACTTGGAGATGTAATTCCAAGCAAAAATTGAGTCAAGATACGATCTTATCCATACGGATTTATGGAGTTTGAAAATCTCTATAATATCCATAAAAGAACCATACTCAAATTCAAATTAGGTTGTAAGAGATTCGGGAACGAAATTGGCAGCGGGGTGGCCATTGAATTTTGTTCGGGCGGCGACTTGTTATTTAGGATTAGGGTTTTCAAGATTAGGGTATTTATAATATTCTATATTATATTATTGTTTAATTCAATAAATTCCAATTTTACTTGTTCATTCATTCGGACACGAAACCAAACCCAATGACTGTCGCCCCTAGCTAAATACCACCATTCCGGACATAATGGAATATGTTTCGTAACCCAATTCAGCCGTTACGATATGTTTTTCTTTAAATTAAAATATAAATCAATATACATTGAATTTAAATGTACATTTTAATTTTACCGGGGCCACACATGGACTCTAAAAATTCCCAAAAATAAATCTAGCAATGTTTTAGCGATACGGTCTTAACAAAATTAATTTTGTCGAATTTGGAGACCGTTTGAAAAATGGCCATTTTCTGGTCGATCCAATTTGATTGAAATTGACAAAACACGTTTTCTTTTGCCACGCTCACATATTAATTCAAAAAAATTATGAAAATTGGAATCTTGTAATAATTTGACATTCCGGAACCAACCAAAGTGGTTTTGTCGAAAACGGAGGTCGTTTGCAAAATAGTTGTTTTTAATTTTAATATATATATATATATATATATATATATATATATATCTATTCCATAGCGACTATTCTAAATATTTAACTGGCCATAACTTTTGATTCCCGCTATGAAATTTCAATTTTTCAGATTCGTTGGAAAGATGTTTTTAAACAGATTTAAATATTTTTGGTTTCACCAAAATCCGACTTATTTTGCATTCTGTACATCCAGTCAAAGTCCAAATACAAATTTTCAAACTGCCACGCCATTTCAAACTCCTTTTATAATTAAATTTATTCGTTCTAACTTCGATTAAAATAAATTTTACGTCATTATTATTTAAAATGAATCATTTTAAATATTCGAAATCCATTAAAACTTCTATAGTAAAAAATTTAAATTGGTTCCAAAATTCTAGGTTGTTAGAGACAAACATCACTGAACCTCCTACACAGCCTTTACGACTAGTATCACCCAACAAATTCACCACCGCAGCAATAGTTTCAACTGGGTCCATCATCTACCATTGACATCAACTTCCGATGATTGAAATTAGGACAACACCTCCTATATCATCCTCAACTAACTTCTCGAACTATCACTATGACCATAGTTTTTCTGTCTCAACTTCAAACAGCAATAACAACCTCAACCCCTTCGCATCTGCCTAAATCCAAACCTTTAAAAAAAACTTAGCAAACCCATCCATCATCCCCATCTAGCACCATTTCTCCACTGTCAAAAAACCAGCACTGTAAACACACCAACCACCCCGTCAACCTATCACAAAATCAAACTCCAAAAGCCCTGCCCGAACAGCCACGCCCCACTTGTAGACATACATATGAAGCTGGTGCACCTGTGCAGTTACCACAAACCCTTATTTTGCGCAGTATATGTTACCTCATGGAGGTTATGTATATCAATATATTCCTCCAGGTCCCGACGTTGTTTGCAGCGAAGTAATGTTTCACGTTTCTGGACTGAGCCTTTATGTTCCGCATGCCATGCCTTTTGTTGCTTTAGCTACCGCCACTCCTGCGCAAGGGAGAACTATGCTTGGACAAAACTTATATATATCAGTAGACAAGTTGGAGCATGAACCTGCAGCCAAAGCGATTGGCATGCTTTTGAAGGCGGTTCAAACTGAAGTTTCACACCTTTGGATTTGGCGCAAATTTTTAACCTGATTTTTTTGTAATAATAATTAGGTTTAGTATGACAACATAAATAGGAAGTGTTATAACTTTGGATCTGACACAAATTGTTTCTTCCAAAAATTCGAAGTCCCCAATCTCTGGTGAAAGCCCAAACATATAGCATCCGCAGAGGTCACTCGCAGCTCCGAGACCAACTCTAATCCGTTTTAGTAATCGAACCAGTTTCCTTCTCCTCCTATATCGAAATCGAATCTATGAGTCGATCGGGCCGACGGTGAACTCCGCTTCAAGTTCGACGTTAGAAGCGTAAGGAGTGCTATTAGCTACGGTTTTGGGTCTGAGGAGAACTCTGAGATGGATTCAGATGTGTGATTGTTTCTTGTTAAGAGGCTTTTCTTTGGGTTTGGTTTATAGGAAGAATGTTTTGAAAATTAGCATGATACTGAAGTTAGCTTGGGTGAGGAGGGAGGAAGCGATGATCACAACGAAAATTTAGATATGGAGCCCGAAATTTAGATGTGGAGCCCGAAATTTGGTTTTACAGAAAAGTTGTAATAGGCATTTATTACAACTAGAGAAATAAAACTGTTTTTGAAAGTAAGTTTATTACAGCATCCTTAAAAAAATGTTGTAAAAAACTTTTGTTACAACTGTCGCTTTGTGACAGTTGTAAAGCATAGTTGTAGTATAGTCTTTTTGTTGTAGTACTTGTGAAGACTTAGAACTTTGTCGGGGCGGCAACAGAACTTCACAATATCGCCAAATCAACTAGTGGCTTATGAATTAGATTGTATAGACAATTCTAATCATAATTTTCAAATCAATGAAAACATGAACACATGAAATCAACCGAGTTACACTAGCATACATAACTCACTAGCGTATCATCAACCAACAATCATTCATCAACCCAAACTATTGACTAGCAAATAATTAATCCTAATCTAGCCCTCTTTAGTGAGTAGTGTCTCACCTATAAGGGGAAAAAATTCATATTTTTAACATGCTAATCATGATATAACATCATATTGAAGTTATATGATCTATTAATAACATCCATCCAAACTATTAGCTAAGTATAATTAACTAGCTAGCCCTTTCATAGTTCCGGATTTCTCACCTTTGCTTGCTAGAAGTAAGAAATCAATCCTATGACAAGCTAGAACAAAACCTCTTCGAATATTGCATGCAAATCTCCAATCTAAGCACATATGATCTAATTTCCTAAGAGTTAGGTCATAGGAAATCAAAGAGGAAACAAGATGGAGAAGATGAAGAGGAGGATGGAGAGGCTTACCCAAGTCTCTACACTTGATTTCCTCAAGAATTGGAGCTCCAAGATCAAGCTAGGGCTTAAGGAATTTTAATTTCTCTTTCACTTCCCTATTTTCTATTTTTCTAAGTGTTGGAATGAAGTGAAGAGGAGAGGGGCTGATTTGGCACTTAAGTGGAGTGGACTAAGTTGGCTAAACAAGCCCCAACCAAGGTGCCAAAATTCTGAAGCTTGGAATATATCGAAGTTGATACTTTTCTAAGTCCTAAACAACGTTTTGAATTCAATGGAAGGGGTTTCAAGTCCAAATTCATCCATATGCAAAATGTGACTTTTTGGAGACATACAATAATTTAAAAACAGAATTTTTAAGTTCTGACATATTTTCCTATAAAATTATGTAAAAAATAAATTTTAAATTTATTCCAAAATCTCAGGGATGCGACACTCCCCTACTTAAAAAAAATTCGTCCCTAAAAAAGTAACGAAGACGTAAGTAATTTTATTATTTAAAATATAACCTTTCAAAATCTATTTCTCATTAGAATACGCTCTCTCATATATGTAATACTTTTAACTCAATCTAGGGCGTTACTAACCCCATCTCTAATGAGCTACTCATTCTAGGATACTACAGATCCTATCTCAAATTAGTAATTCTTTTAGGATGTTACTAATCCTATTTCTGATGAGTCTTTTTGTTAGCCTACTTTGTGAACTAGGCAACACAAAGCCAAGAAACCAAACATTGAAGGGAATTTTTAATTAGAAGGCTTCGGTTCGGATTGGAGAAAAACACTACAAATCAGATTGATGGCTGCAGTTGTTCGGGTCGGGTCAGAGCAACATATTGGTTCGGATCGGATAGAGTCCTCTGTTCGGATCGGTGATCTCTTACTGTGTAGATTGGTAAGGCATATCTAATCGGATCGGAAGGCAACTGAATCTCGAATGGATCGGAAAGCTACCTGTTTGCCACAACAATGGAACGGAGCGGAACAGGTTAGAGAGGGAGAGTCGCACCCAAGCCAACCCGGTTCGGATCGGATATCCCGATCCGAACCCCTTATCTGCACGTCTCCGACCCGCACCCATGATTCATGTTATTCTCCTGCAAAAGCGCCTGGGTATCCGGACCGGCTATGACCAGTTCCTACCCCTAACGTCCTTCCTTTTGATGCGTTGTCAACGTGATAGTTCATCCGAACCCGAAGAGAGTGCGATGGATGACACGTGGCCCGACCCGGATCAAGTCTCAAGCAAATTCACACCTATAAATACCCCGTCTGGAGACAAAGAGAAGGATCTTTTTTCAGCATTTTGAGAATTCAATTCCTTCCATCATCCGAACTCCATTACTCCCGGAGAATCCAAATCATCTTTCATTTCCTGTTTTAGTCAATTGAGTGAACAAAAGTGAGTTGTGAGTGAATCTTACATTGTATTTGCAACTGAATTATTGAATATAGTGAAAGATAAGTGGACGTAGGCATTTCTTCGCCGAACCACTATAAATTCTGCGTGTTCATTTTTAGTTTTGTTTCATTTCATCTTGTTTCTAATCAATTTGGGTGTTAGAACCACTTTTGGGTCTAACATTTTGGTGCTTTCACCGAGAACCCTCATATAAATTCTTTATTTTCCGGGATCTCTTTCTACTTTTTGGACCGTTGAGTTCAAAGAAGTGAATCCTTAAGTTTCTCCGCTTTTTTACATTCGTTGAAGTGATTGTCAAAAACTCATGGCCAAAGGAAAAGGAAAGGAAGTTCAGTCTTTTCGAGGAAATGGAGCTGGCGAAGATCAGCAAAATGCTGCTGTAACAAGGTCTCGGGGGCAGAGTTCAGCAGCAGGAAGAATCAATGCAGGAAATCCGAGCCGCCAGCAGGGGGAGAGCTCAGATCCGATCCGGGTAGGAGACTCTGAAGCAGTGCATTCCCCCAATCTGAACCGACCCGAACTGCCCGCTGCGCTCCGATCCGACCAGGCACCCCAGCTCCGATCCGATCCGACTTCCTACCTCCGATCCGACCCGATGCTTGGTGAGGCTGGAACCTCTACTCGAGTCCCTACGAATGCTCCAATTCCAGCTACCAGGGTTGGTGATCAGGTCAATCCATCTGCGCCCATCACCCAAGGAGATTTCTCGCGCTTGCTTGATATGCTTGAGAGCACGAGGGAGGCCATGAAAGTTCACGAGCGCACTAATCTCATGATGCAGGAAAATATGAGGCTCATGAGTCGGGAGATCAGTGAGCTCCGTCGACAGAGAACTCCATCACCGGTTCGTCACACACCAGTAGATCAATCTTCATCTTCCGAGGAAGAGAGGCCCCGTGAACGGAGGCCACTCGAACGACCTCAGAATGTGGAGCAGCTGACATTTGGATCTTTTGGATCTCGCGAGGATATCGCACGAGCATTAGGAAACGATGACCCCACTCGGGGGCAAAGACTCCAGTCCCCTCTTCCCGAGATCGACCGGGAACGCAGGGAACGGAATCGAGCAGAGGCAGCTCGAAGAAGAAGGGCATCTCCTGAGCAAGAGCCCAGAAGGAACTCGGATACTAGGGCCAGGGAACCTGAGCAGCCCCTAACTAGTGCTGATGTACAGGCAATGGTTCGCCGAATTATGTCCGAGAGCCGGAATTATACAAATGAAGACTATGGCATTGAGCGAAGCCATACTCCGTTCACCGACGATATCCTCGACTTCCAGTTTCCCCGACGCTTTAACTTGCCACAGATGGACAAGTATAACGGAAGGACTGATTCGGGACAGCATTTGATGCGGTATTCGTGGCTCATGAATGCCGCTGCTGCCCCTGATGAAGTGAAGTGCAAAGCATTCCCAATCTACCTAGAAGATGTGGCATTGTTCTGGTTTACCCGACTTCCTCCTATTTCTAATTACAAGGAACTAAGCGAGCGTTTCATGAACCAGTTCCGACTACATGCCCGAAAGTCCAAGAGTGTTATTGAATTATCGAGAATCAAACAGGCACCAGGAGAATCTCTAAGGGCATATCTTGATCGTTTTAACCAAGCTGTAACTGAGGTCAGTGACCCGCATGAGCCCACTATTCTCATGGCATTGAAGGAAGGAGTTGATCCTGAATCTGAGTTTGGAGACTACCTTTCTGGGAAGACACCCCCCACAAGGGAGATATTCTACGAAAAAGCCGATATTTATTTACGGCGAGAGGAGGCCAGGGCAAACCGGAAGAGAAAGTCTGAGACGGCTTCAAAGGAGAATGTGCAGAGTAATATCGCCGTGAAGCAGTCGGGGGAGAATTCTGGCAAGGTTGAAGTAAATGTAGGGAGCAAGGGTGGAAACAGCAATACTGGAAGTGGGGGAAACAACAACAATAACCGTAATCCAAACGGTAACAGAAGAAACAGAAATAGGGGAAGCGACCCTAACAAAAGACCTCGATTCCAGAACTACAAGAATTATACGCCATTGAACGACACCCTGGAAAATATTTATCTGGATATGTACAATGTGTTACAGTACAAGAGACCGCCACCTCGTGATTCGACCGAGAAAGAAATGGCGATAGGGAAGTTTTGTTTGTTCCACGGAACACACGGGCATTCAACTAATGAATGTCGACATTTGAGGGATGTGATTGAGAAATTGTTGCGTGAAGGGAAGTTGGATGAGTACAAGGTTGCCCCGAGAGACAGGGGGCAAAGTGAGCAGGCTCCAAAACAGATTCTACCTGCTCCCAAACCTACATCGCAGCAGAAAGGTAAAGGAATTGTTATCAATTCCATAGTAGGCGGACCTCACCTGGCAATCCGAAGTTTCAGATCAATGGATCAATATGTGAATGCCGCCAAGCATCTAGACGTGAATGAAGGTGATGATTTGGAAGATGTCACCCCTATAAAACAACAGAAAACCATGTTCGACGATGTGGTATTTCGCAGCCGAGACAACACTGGGATACAATCACCCACCAATGATCCGTTGGTTATTACTACCACCATTGGGCCGGCCATGGCCCATAAGGTATTAGTAGACAACGGAAGTTCCGTTAATATTTTGTTCAAGAAGTCATTTGATCAGATGTAGCTTGAGCCTAAAGATCTGAAACCTTGTGAAGGATGGATTAGAGGCTTCAACGGAGCGACGACAGCTCCCATGGGATACATAGAGTTGCCCGTGACCCTGGGGCAAGGAGAACGTAGAAGAGTGCGAATGCTTCAGTTCGTTGTCTTGGACGTAGATTCGCCATATAACGCTTTTTTAGGGAGACCTGCCCTCGCTGAATTTAGAGTTTGTATCGCCCCTTGGTGCTTGTTACTTAAGTTCCCAACCGAAGCCGGAACTGGAGTAATGAGAGGGGATCAGGTTTCTGGACGGGCTTGTTATGTGGCCGAGTTGAAGATGTTGATGAAAGGACATAGCGTTGAGAGTAAGGATGCCTCGTCTCCCTCAAAGGGGGACTTGGCATAGCAATTAGAGAGATTGACCTCGAAGGAGTTGCCCAAAGGAACGCCTGAAGATCTGGATCCCAGAAAAGACGAGGAACCAGAGGCTAGGAATGCAACTCCTAATGAAGCGACAGTGGAAATTCCCATTGATAAAGCTGATCCGACGAAAGTTTTGAAGATTGGTTCTCAATTGGATCCACGTCGTGCTGAAGAACTAACGGACTTCTTGAAGGCAAACTTAGACGTGTTCGCCTGGACCCATGCTGACATGTGTGGGATATCACCATCCATTATTAGTCACAAATTGAATGTAAATCCGAAGCATCCGCCTGTGAAGCAGAAGAGACGCATGCTGGGCCCAGAGAGGTCGGCTGCTCTCAAAGAGGAAGTAGAGAAGTTGAAGCAGAATGGATTTATTCGAGATTCGACTTATCCCGACTGGATATCGAATCCCGTCTTAGTAAAGAAGCCAAACGGAAAGTGGCGGACTTGCATTGACTTTTCAGATTTAAATAAAGCTTGCCCGAAAGATAGTTTCCCACTTCCCAGGATTGACCAGCTTGTAGACTCGACAGCAGGTCATGAACTTCTTTCTTTCATGGACGCATATTCTGGATACAACCAAATTCCTATGCACGTACCAGACCAAGAACATACGAGTTTCATTACGAATTTGTGGCTATATTGCTATGTTGTAATGCCATTCGGGTTAAAAAACGCTGGAGCTACTTATCAGCGCTTGGTAAATAGAATGTTTTATGATCAAATAGGAAAAACTATGGAAGTTTATGTGGATGATATGCTTGTTAAATCAAAGCAGTCTTCCAGCCATACGCAAGACTTAGCGGAAATGTTTAGTATCTTGCGAAAGTACCGTATGAAATTGAATCCTTTAAAATGTTCATTTGGAGTGGCGTCGGGAAAGTTCCTTGGCTTCATTGTGAGTTCCCGAGTAATTGAAATCAACCCTAGCCAGATAGCAGCGATTAGAAACATCGAAGAACCGAGGAGAATTAAAGACGTCCAAAGTCTGGCAGGGAAGGTAGCGGCGCTGAGTAGATTCATCTCCAAAGCCACCGATAAATGTGTTCCGTTTTTTGATTTGATAAAAAGGGGAAAGAAGAACTTCCAATGGACTCCCGATTGTGTTGAGGCCTTTCAAAATCTGTTAGAGCTGCTAGAGAAACCGCCAATTTTATCAAAGCCCGTAGATCATGAAGAATTATTTGTTTATTTGGCAGTCTCGGCTCACGCTGTCAGCACAGCCCTGGTTCGAGAAGAAGACAAAGTACAAAGGCCGGTGTACTATGTGAGTAAGAAATTAGCAGCGGCAGAGCGCAACTACCCAAAAATTGAGAAGCTCGCTTACAGCCTCCTGATCGCGTCCCGAAAACTTCGTCATTATTTCCAAGCCCATCCAATAACCATATACACCGACCAGCCCTTAAGGCAGGTGTTACAGAGACCCGAAGCATCGGGGAGGTTGATCAAATGGAACATAGAACTATGTCATTTTGATTTGAATTTTCAACCTCGAAAGTCGATCAGGGGGCAAGCCCTAGCAGACTTTATTGCGGAGTTCACCATTCCAGAGGAGGAAATAATCAATGACCGAGTGGTTAAATCCGAGGATGAGATAGAGATGAATCCGTGGAAATTATATACAGATGGAGCTAAGAATGACCGAAGGTCCGGAGCTGGAATTGTCTTAGTTACTCCCGAGGGGCGGTCATTATATTACGCCCTGCGATTAGAATTTTCGGCAACTAACAATGATTCTGAATATGAAGCCCTGATTGCCGGGCTGAAACTTGCTAAAGACCTTGGAGTAAAAATGTTAGATGTATTCTGTGACTCTAAAATTGTTGTTTGCCAAGTGCGAGAGGAATTTCCGGCTCGAGGACCTCGGCTTATCGCCTACCTCAAGAAAGTGAAAGAGCTATTGAATAGCTTAGAGCGGTACAACATAACACATATTCCCAGAGTTGAAAACCAGAAAGCGGATAGACTGGCAAAACTGGCTAGTTCCGACAATCCAGAAGAGACTGAGGTAATTCCAATTGAAACGTTGGAGTCGCCAAGCTTTGAGTCAATGGAAATTGAATTCGCTTTTGAAGCGGAACCTGAGAAGGAGTCATGGATGACTCCAATTAAGAATTTTCTTAAGAATGGGACACACCCATCGAAGAAGAGTGAGAAAAGAGCTGTAGTTCGCAAAGCTACCAGATATGTTATACAAGACGATACTCTCTATAGACAAGGATTTTCTATGCCCCTGTTACGATGTATCGCACACGACGACATCAAGCGTGTACTAAGAGAAGTACACGAAGGTGAGTGTGGAGATCATACAGGAGGTCAAACTTTAGCAAAGAAAATATTGCGGTACGGATACTTCTGGCCTACGATCAACAGAGATGCAGCTGATTATTCACGACGTTGCGATAAGTGCCAGAGATTCGCCAAAATCCCCAGGGCACCGTCAACCCAGCTTAAATCGATGGTGAGTCCTTGGCCATTTGCCACATGGGGAATTGATATCATTGGAGTTTTTCCGATTGCTAAAGGAGGAGCTAAGTATGCAATAGTGGCTGTGGACTATTTTACGAAATGGGTGGAAGCTGAGCCCTTGACCAAGATCACAACAAGAAAGGTGATAAGTTTTGTGGTCAGAAATATTATATGCCGATTCGGGATTCCAAGGACGATCATAACTGACAACGGAACCCAGTTTGATAGTACTGAATTCAGAAATTTCTGTCAGAAGTATAAGATAGACAAGCGATATACTGCAGTTTCCTATCCGCAATCGAATGGACAAGTAGAGGCAATAAACAAAGTTATAAAATCCATCCTCAAGAAACGGTTGGAACGTGCAAAGGCAAGATGGGTTGACGAATTGCCCCTAGCTTTGTGGGCATATCGAACAACATTCAAGACAGCCACCGGTCATACCCCTTTCTCTCTCTCCTTTGGCTCAGAAGCAGTAATTCCAGTTGAACTGGAAGTTCCTTCCCACAGGGTGACATATTATGACCCGATGACGAATCGGGCACTCTTACTTGAGTCCCTTGATGAAGTCGAAGAGAAAAGGGACGAAGCGGACTTGCGTGCAGCAAGACATCGGCGTCAGATGGCACGCTATTATGACAAAAAAGTTCGCCTCAGAACTTTTGAACCAGGAGATTTGGTGCTAAAGAGAGTTTTTTCCATCCCTTCCTCACCTTGGCCCAAAATGGGAAGGACCCTTTGTCATTCAACGGAAACTTGAAAAAGGAACCTTCAAGTTAACGACCGTAGATGGCGAAGAAGTCCCTCGAGCATGGAATGCCCAACACTTAATGCGATATTTGGATTAGAAATGCTGTACTTTTTGTTATTTTTCCTGTGAACTCTGTAACTAGGCACGACTTGCCTTGGGAAAATCTGACGATATAAATAAAGGGCTATAAAGTGGATGTAGGCTACGACTTAGCTGAACCACTATAAAAATGTTGTGTGTTATTTACTTTTATGCGTTTACATTCATCAGTTATTCTGTTGTAATTATAAAATACAGGATAACTCAGAGCCTAAAAAAGGTTGAAAACAGTTTGGACATAAAAAGAAGCACAATGATTATTTGTGCAATAAGACATAAAAGAATGAGAAAACGACATTCTTAACTCTAACTCTCCAGAGAAAGAGAGAGAGTATAAAAGCGTCTCAGACTGAGCGCTGAAAAAGAAATTCTAATCTTAACTCTATCTCTCCAGAGAAAGAGAGAAAGTATAAAAGCGTCTCCGACTGAGCGCTGAAAAAGAAATTCTACTCCTAACTCTAACTTTCCAGAGAGAAAGAGAGTATAAAGGCGTCTCCGACTGAGCGCCGAGAAAGAAATCTTTCCCCGTTGAGAGACCGGGGAATGAATAGATGACTAAGCTCGAACTCTAACTCTCAAGAGAAAGATAGAGAGTATAAAAGAAGTGCCAGAAAAAACGACAGGCATTGACGACACAGGAGGGGCTATCCCATCAGAAATCTGGGAGCCATCAGATTGCTTGGTTAAGTATTGAATAACTTGTGGAAATTGACTGGGGACACATATGCATACACATATTTCCCCCTCCACAACTTCGTTTCATAACTTCAGACATGCATTTTTACATAAGTGCAGAACTACTAACAAATAAACATTGCAAAAAGTGAATTATTTTTATTTACAAATGAATGAATTTGTACAGGGAAATAGCTAAAAAAGAAAGTGCGGAAGCTGCTTTTGTAGCAGCACTTATTGGTTCACAAAGATGCTAAAAAGATACAGGGGAACCCACTATTTGGGCTTGGAATGAGCCTTAGATTTTTTGGCAGCTTTCTCTGCATCCTTTGCTTCCTTCTCGGCTTCAGTCAAGATTCGTTTTGATTTCTTTTTCCCTGAAGATGTGGTACTGGAGCCAGCAGACTTCTTCCCGGAGGGCGGGGCACTGGAATCAAGAGAAGATTTTTTAGCAAGTTCTTCGGTAATGGATCTAGTTGAGAGCTTAACAACTAACCTTGAACCTGCATCCACAACTGCGAGGGGCTTGAGGACCTCAGGGTCTAGTTCTTCGGCCTTTAATTGCAAGCGCTTGTCTTGATCAGCCTTCATGGCAGCCAAGGTAACGTCATCGGCGCTTTTCGACTCCCCAGTTATTGGAACCTCCGGTTCCTCATCATGCCCCTCGTCTCCTCCGTCGTCTTTTAAAGCTGCAATCATTTCTCCATCATGGGGAGTGGTGACCTTAGTTGGCTCACTTCCTTCCCCCAAGTCTATGGAAGCAGCCTTGTCTTCCCCTTCTTTGATCCTATCAGCGGGCTTCGTCCCAGCGACAGCTCCTTGAGCTACATCTGTCTTTGCGGATGATTCAACACCTACAGAATGAGAAACATCGGTTATCAACTCAGGCGAAAGCAAAGGGTTTCTCATCGAACGTTCAATCACGTAGCCAAAGGTAGTAGTAGCCTTGGCAAATTGAGGAGAAAAGATAGGGATACCTTCCGAAGACTTTTCCGCGGGGGTGACTACTACCTCTGGAGTTATTTCAGGAATGGGAGATAGCAAAGTTGTCCGGGGAATTCCCGGGTTTTCGGGATCATACCCTTCTACTTCGGGAGTTGCAGGAGCAGAAGAAGAGGAGCCATCTTCGGGAATGGTTTTTTGTTTAGACTTCCGTCTCTCTTCTTCCATAGCCTCAGCGATGAGGCGGCGCCCTTCAGCTAGACGCTCCGGTTCATCATCTCTCAAGTATTTCTCCATCAGTTTATCTTCATCAAGGGAATCGACCTTAAGTTCTTTTTTTTCCCACTCAACAATTTGATTCCATACTTGAACCAGAGTGGATGGATAGTCCTCGATCCAAGAAATGTTTCGACGACGAATGATGTGTGCGAAGAATTCAATCATTAGCTCGCCGAAGCCCTGAATATCAGCCTCCTCCTCTGATAGTTGCCTGCGGGCTTCCTCCGTGGATTTAATAGCACATTCCACATTGCCCTCGGCCAGAGCAGCCCTGTTCTCTGCCTCCAACAATTTTGAAGCCAAGTCAGCGTTCTTCTTTTCCAATTCAGCACTCCTCTTTGCTAACTCGGCGTTTTTCCTCTCAAGCTCAGCATAATCAATGCGTGTCTTAGCAGCCTCTGACTTGGCCTCGTCAGCTTGCTTTTTTAATTCGGAACGTTCCTGAGTATGAGATTCAAGCAAATCGTGATAGCGCTTTTGCATATCCTCGAATTGTTGTTTGAAATTAGAAGCGTCCTTTTGAGCGACCGCTAGCTGAGCTTGAGTGTCTTCCAAATCTTTTCCTAAAGCTTTTAAGGCCTTAGCATCATCCTCCGCGGTCTTTTGCATTGAATCAGTATTTGTGATTAGAGTGCGGATGATTCTAGAAAGATTGCGCGAATATTTGAACATTTCGGTATATTGTTTTTGCACCGCATCAATCTTTGCTTTGGCCTCTTCTGCCCAATTAGACGAAATAGGTTCAAGGGCAGGTAAAAAAGTCAGAGTTTCGAAGTAGTGTTCGGGAAATTGCTCTTTCAAATATGCCCGCCTTATTGTGGTTCCCGCATCTGGTGGGGGAGGAGCGAGGGCTGTTGATTTGGTGTCCCTTCCTGAAGAGGATTCAGTAGTCTCCTTGTCTGTCCTAGGTCGTTTAGTAGCAGGGACTTTTTGCTTACTTCGGGACCCGGTTTCCTTTGGAGGACTTTTCTCTCTACTGCGTTTCTCATAGGAAGAGGAGGAGTCTTTGGATTGTGGTCTGTCCTCCTCCCTACGGCTTTGATAGTTTTAATATTTCTCTTGTTCCGATCGGACTGGTGAGCGGGAACGTGAGGGTCGAGAGCGATAAGGATCATAAGGTCTTCTCTCCTCCCTACCACGATCATCCCGGCGATCATACTCGACATCCTGAGGAGGATTGGACATGCTACGGCGAAGTTTTCTTATGTCGTAATAGGATCGAGACATTGTACCTTCACGATAAAATAAACGAAGTTTAGAAGTAATGAATTCATGGAGAAAGAAGTGCAATGAATGCTGATGCTGTAGTGTAAAGTGTATCCTAAGTGGTGTGTTTCCCCCCAACCAACCCGAGTCTGAAGCTAGACTAGTGTGAGCAGGCTCTTTGGCCTTAGCAGGAGTAGTTTCCTCCGATGAGGTGAAGGCTAAAGGATCCTTCCTGAAATCCTCTGAAGTGTAGATGGTCTCAGGTAAAGGGAGATCCCCCAAACCCTGAAATATATGCTCATCGGTGCTAGGAACCTCCCCTTCGGAAGCATGAAGTGGCGACTCGTGGGAAGATTTTGACTTGTCTAGAGAAGTGGTTTCCTCGGGGGCAATATACCCTTCGCGATGTTTTCCGGCCAGATTAGCCAATTCATCATCTTGTGTGGAAGATGGAGAAGGTGAAGTTTGAAGAGGCGCTGTAGGAATTCCCGAGCCTTCTCCTGTCTCTGGAACTATCTCCACTGGAGGAATGTATGCGTAAGGGACCGTCCCATGGCCGATGCTACGAAAAACGGATAGCAGCCCATGAAAGTGAAGGTATTCATCTTTAAGGACCTCGTCGATAGTCAGGAATTTTTGATCGCCATTAAGAAGTCGGTGCATCCGATCAAAGAACACCTGATCTGATATCTGCTTGGGATTGTCGACTGCAAACAAAAAGGAAAACAAGTCAGGGTGATGATGCAAGTGTACAGAGTCCGGGTTCAGAAAATCAACGCTTTACTTGATTTTATCCATCTCCTGGCGCATCCAGACTGTTGCTTTATGTAGAACCATTCTAGTCTGGAGTCCCCAGCTTTACTGCTAAATGGTGCAGAGATTATCTTTCTCTTTGGGACTGATTCAAAGTAGCAGAAGGATGGAGTCTCTCGAGTCCGATGCTTGAAATTATAAAAGAAATGAACGTCATCGAATGTGAGCTCTATGCCTAGAATTTCACGATATGCTATGTACAAGGTGTGCAAATAGGCATATGAATTGGGATGCAACTGCATGGGGGCAATCCGCATTTGTCTTAAGAAATCAACGATGAAAGGAGAGAATGGAGGAATGGCGCCGACCATGCACATCAATCGAGTGACCGTCATATATCCTTCTGGAGGGTTGTGGGGACGGTCAGAGCGTGAGGGCACTAGGGTGTCCCTTTTCATTATTCCATATTTTAGACAAATTCGAACAAGTCGATCGTTGTCAATTGTTGATTCAACGGAGTCCGAGGGTGATTCCAATATGATGGCTGATTCAAATTCATCGGGTGCTCGATTGTCACCAATCCCTCCTTCCTCCTCAAAACCCAGAGAAACTTCATTCTCTGAAGACACCTCGTCGCTTTCCCGATGTCCAACCCCGTAATCCGGACCCTCGCTGTCCCATTCTGGATCAGACGAAGAAGATATATCCTCAAGAGTGATTTTGTTAGAAGTTTCCGGGACTTCTTTCCTCTCAGCTAGACGGGAAGAGCGTCTGGGCCTCATTGTCATGGAACTATTGAAGAAGCAATAGCACGGATTAGAGTAAATTATCCCGTGCCCCCCCTGTGTATGTGTGTGAGCTAAAATGTGTGCAGCAAATGCGGGAAATGCGAAATGAAAGTACAGCAATGTAAGACGAAGCTTTGAAGAAAGAATGATTGTCAGAGTTGTTCTTAATGCTCGTTTATGTCCGCAAGGCACTACCCTAACTGTTCATTGAATTGAAGATTATGTCAAGCATTGATTAACCCTGGTTGGATAAAGTCTAGTGCTTTAAGTTGGAATATGCATATCATTCAGTTCGGGTAGGGTGTGCTTATGGTTCGGTTCGGATCGGACGTGCATAAAGCTGGGATCGGATCGGGTCTGCATATGGTCTGGTTCGGAGAAAACGTTCGTATTTGACAGTTTAAAACCGGATCGGAATAAGCATTCGGAGCGGCTCTGCAAACAAAAGGATCCATACGTTCTTTTCATCTCTCTATCTCTTACCCCGACCCGACCTGGTCGGACAAGCATGGCTTTCTCCACATCGCGTTTCATTCCGACCCGATCCTAACATATGAACTTGCCCTCTCCTCCGCTGCTCCAGCACTTCCTTCCCCGAACCGAACCCAGTTCCTATTATCCCCTTTCTCGTCTTCAAATGTCACCAGACCCAGACGAGGTTAAGTGTTTATGTGTATGTGCTTGAACGTTTAACGCTGGATCCCAACGACCCCCGTTGCTACCTCGAGACGGCGAAGGCGCCATCAACGACGATGATGAACGGTGGAGGAGATCCAGGCGTCGGAGTTCAACAAATGCCACACTCCAATCGTTCGAATTAACCGCAAATTCTAGTTGGAATCAGTTATCACATAAACAATTGAAGATTTAGAATACCTAGATATGTTATTCGAAGATTGAAACAAGGAGTTTGGAGTTTTTAGATTTTTAGGAAATGGGGGGGTTTCGGTGTAAAAATAGGAGAACCAGAATTGTGGGAGTAAAGAAGGAAGAAGAGTATGGGTGGTCGAGTTTATATAAGGCGTGAGATGGCGCTTCGTATTCCCCGTGTCTTACTCTCCCCGTGTTTTACTCTGTTCGAATCGAGTCCAAGCTAGCCCACATCTTCTGGTCCATCAACCCAGTGCAAAGCGGAACGGGAAGAAAATGTGCTCGAGTCGGACACCGAACCGAGTCGCGCCACCGAACCGGATTGAAATCTGTGCATTCTTCTAGCATCCGAACCGAATAGAAATCTGTGCATTCCTCCTGACTGTTCTGATTCAAGGACTAGCATTCAAACGACATCAAAGCACGCTTCGTGCAACAGAAGCATCCTTTGAGGGGGCAAAATGTTAGCCTACTTTGTGAACTAGGCAACACAAAGCCAAGAAACCAAACATTGAAGGGAATTTTTAATTAGAAGGCTTCGGTTCGGATTGGAGAAAAACACTACAAATCAGATTGATGGCTGCAGTTGTTCGGGTCGGGTCAGAGCAACATATTGGTTCGGATCGGATAGAGTCCTCTGTTCGGATCGGTGATCTCTTACTGTGTAGATTGGTAAGGCATATCTAATCGGATCGGAAGGCAACTGAATCTCGAATGGATCGGAAAGCTGCCTGTTTGCCACAACAATGGAACGGAGCGGAACAGGTTAGAGAAGGAGAGTCGCACCCAAGCCAACCCGGTTCGGATCGGATATCCCGATCCGAACCCCTTATCTGCACGTCTCCGACCCGCACCCATGATTCATGTTATTCTCCTGCAAAAGCGCCTGGGTATCTGGACCGGCTATGACCAGTTCCTACCCCTAACGTCCTTCCTTTTGATGCGTTGTCAACGTGATAGTTCATCCGAACCCGAAGAGAGTGCGATGGATGACACGTGGCCCGACCCGGATCAAGTCTCAAGCAAATTCACACCTATAAATACCCCGTCTGGAGACAAAGAGAAGGATCTTTTTTCAGCATTTTGAGAATTCAATTCCTTCCATCATCCGAACTCCATTACTCCCGGAGAATCCAAATCATCTTTCATTTCCTGTTTTAGTCAATTGAGTGAACAAAAGTGAGTTGTGAGTGAATCTTACATTGTATTTGCAACTGAATTATTGAATATAGTGAAAGATAAGTGGACGTAGGCATTTCTTCGCCGAACCACTATAAATTCTGCGTGTTCATTTTTATTTTTGTTTTATTTCATCTTGTTTCTAATCAATTTGGGTGTTAGAACCACTTTTGGGTCTAACACTTTTGTTATGTTCTAATAAGTTGTATCCCAAAGATTTGAGTTAACCAAAGCTCCGATACCACTTTGTAACAACCTGCATTTCACCGTCCTTCGAATCTATAGCAAGACCCATTCGAATGTCGGAAATCCTCGGATTATTAACTTTGGGCGCACAATACATCAGAACAAACAACATATGACTTTTATTAACATTTTAATAATGTTACATCAGAGTACAAAATATCAAAGTATATTGAAAATAATAGTGTGGAAGACAAATTTACAATAAAAGTAATACAACGCTCAGCGGAAGACTATCAATGCTCTGGACATAGCTTTAAGCTTCAATCCAGAATCCCGCTCAATGAAATAATATGCAAAACAAACTACTCGACTACCGGTGTGTAAAATATAGGTACTCGAGTTTGCAAGGGAAAAATAAACTATGAGTCAGTCATGGGACTGGTATGAGAAACTCTACAATTATAATTAACTTATATAAAATAAGGCATATCAAGGGACCAATCGTATGTCACGAAACGGGATTACCCCTATTAATACCAGTGCATAAACAATAACCAATAATAGAAAAATGGGTCTACAATGCAACATACAACATGCAATTCCTCAATCTACCCATTTAGGCTTAATCCCAAATTTAGATTTTTCGAAATCCAGTTCACTTTACAGAAATTATTTCTTTGAACTTTATTCCCGAATTCTTATTTCAAATCATTTGAAATACAAATACAGTTTTTATATCAAAGTAGATTTCACTTCGATATGTCAAACCAAAACCATTTGGAAATATGAATTCCAAAACAAATGCTTACAAATAATATGCAACCAAATATCAAGACATATTCGGCCCTCAGACAAGGCGACGTGTTCGCACCTTACTAACTCGATATATATGCGTGCACCTCCCACATATGGAGCAGGCTATACCATACAATGCCCATGAACTTCAGTAGTCCAGGTTACCAGAACCTTTAGCCACATACTAAAACATTTTTATATCCACAAGTAGGAAAATTCATTTCACAACATAATAATCACAAGAACTTTCCAAAATATAGTACTTTACATTAGCAATTCACACATATGATCAGTCACTATTAATCACATAACCTTTGAGCTCGTACGTCTCATAGAAGGGTCTCAATCAAGAGAATAAATTCTCCAACACAAAACAGAGATATCATCAATAGCAACTAATCGGTTATGTGATGAACTACAATGCCAAACACATAATACATTTCCAAATCATTTCGGGTTTAGCCCTCAAAATCGTTTCTGTTTTATAAAACATTCCCTATCCAAAATCAGGAATACATTTCTTTTCACTTAAGAAAAATACCATTTTAAAATCATTCATTAAATTTTAAATGAACTCAACAACATCGCTAAACATCTCATAGTCAAATCGTGAAGTGTTTTTAAAGATGTTAGCATATAAGTATTTCTACCCAACCCAATGCTAAATGTAAAATCATATCTTGCTCATAAACTGGTCGAGCACAATCCAGGCAATTAATCAATCACAATCAATATCAAAAACCAAGTATATTTGGTTTATATCGCTTTTCATGTTTTGGTAAATATAATTACCATCTATTCGTTTTAGAATTTAATCCTACATTTACTCGGATTAAAAAACAAATGTTATTTAAAACACAATTCACGGTAAACCCAAAATCATCTTCCATTTAATATGGAACCTTCACGGAAATTTGAACAATTCATAATCAATATAAATTTCCATCAAACTAATACTATAAGTGAAATAGCGGCAAAGCCTTTTAAATTCAATAAATAGTAGCGGTCTTCATTCACAGAAGCTCTATAATGTCCCGTATTTTTAGGGTATAATAATTAATTTATTTAATTATTTAAATAATAATTTAGAGATTTAAAATGGTTTAATTAAATAATATTGAATATTTAATTAATATTTATAATATTAAAATATATTATAATTCTGAGTTAGTCAAAAATAACTGAATTAATAATATTGTGTGAATTGGATCATTCATAATATTTAATTTAGCTTAGAATTTGAATTAGAATAACAAATATATTATTTGAATGACAGTAGAACGTATAATTTATATTATAATTATAATCGATCCCGAAATGGCGCTGCAGTTCGTAATGTGGCAATTCGGACTTTAAACGAATATATAGAATCCATTTTAAATCGGATTTCTATGAAACAAGAAACGTTCGGAGCTGGTGAAGTATATTTTTCTAATGGAAGAGAAAAATCGGGATTTCATTATGTAGATTTTGAGTTATGTCCAAATCAAATTTTAAAATAGTCGCTATGGAATTCCTTTATAATTTATAATGAATTATTTATATTATAAGAGGGTTTTCAATATAAATTGAATACTAATTGTAACGACCCAGAAAATCTGAACCAATTTAAAATTTATAAATTGGCTAAAATAATGGATTTTAAATATTTAAAATAAATATTTTAAATAATAGCAATGAAAAGTGAGTTTGAATCGACGTTTGAAAATGAATATAATTCATTCTAATTATAAACAAGGCCTGAAATGGCACGGTAGTTTCAAAAATGGAATTCAAACTTTGTCGGACAGTATCGGGTGCAAAACAAAACGGATTTGAGTGAAACCAAAAATATTTAAATCTATTAGTGAATACCTTTCTAACGAATCTGAAAAATCAAAGTTTCATAGCGGGAATCAAAAGTTATGGCCAAATGAATTTTCAGAAAGGTCGCTATAGAAATTATATCGCCCTTGAAAATAGACATTTTGCATACGACTTCAGAATTCGACGAAACCACTTTTGTTGGATCCGGGATGTCAAATTATTGCTAAGTTTCAAATTTCATGAATTTTGAAGCTAGCATGTGAGCGTGGAAAAGGAAAATGTGATTTGTTCAATTACAGTTAAAATGGATCGACCAGAAAAGGGCCTTTTTGCAAACGGTCTCAGAATTCGACGAAACTAGTTTTGTTGGGACCGTATCGTCAAAACATAGCCAGATTTTATTTTCTGGAATTTTTCGAATCAGTATGTGGCCCCGGCAAATTGAAATGTATGTTCAAATTAAATATTGAATGTTTTATATTTTAATTTGAAGAAAAACTGACTCAAACAGTCGAATGGGCCTACGATACATATCCCATTGTGTTCAGAATGGGGGTAACTAGCTAGGGGCGACAGTCGTTGGGTTTGATTTGGACTTCGAATGAAAATCTCACAATAAAGAAATTAAATGAATTAAATATAAATATATAAATATTATAAATAACCCCCTCTCTCACCAAAACCCTAGCCCTCATAAATTACGCCGTCACCCTTCAGAAAACGGCCAGAATCGCTCGAACTTCGCACCCAAATCTCATCAAATCATTTAGAATAATTGATAAACGAAAATCAAAGCCCTACATGAGCTCTATACGTTCAACGAACAAGATTGGAAATAATGGAGAGAATCGCCTGAATTTGGGGCACGAACACAAGTCGTTCGCAACCTGTTTCAGAACGCCAGGGGGTTTCGAACCCGTCACCGTGGCCAACGCAGGGAGGCGCCACGTAGGGCTTGGCGGTGGTGGCGTCCGATGGTGTTCAAGTGGACTGGTGGGGGCCGCGTGACTGGATAGATGAGATCGATGTTGGGTTTTGAGGTCCAGAAATTCACGAAGTAGAAGAAGGACCAGTGCCTTCAAATCTGAGATGAACGGCCCAGAATTCTTTCCCCTATGTAATTAAATTGTAATAAATTATATTAATTAATTTTATTATGTATTAAATGTATAAACCACGATAACTTCTTCACACAAGGTTGAAATGAAGAACGGTCAGTTGCGTTGGATTCGTATCAGAAAACTCTTCGACATGGAACAGACAAAAGTCAGAACAGAGCCTTCTGCTATTTTTGGTGGAGTGGAACCCAATGTGAGATTTCTAATTTATAAATGATATAGAAAACGACGATGTATAAATTATATAGTCGATGTATGAGTTATATAAGCGTTGTACACCTATTGTATAAGCGTTGTATAAGTTGTACGTTCGATGTATAAGTTATATATGCATTGTAAAAATTATATATGTGTTGAAATAGAAGTGAATTGCTATATATATATATATATACACGCCCCTCGTCCACAAACCATGGACGATATTTATTGGTTGTGATTGGTGTGAAATTTGATTGTTAGAGAATGGTTGATTGGAATTGTTTGTGGTTGATATTGATTGATTTAGGTTGAAAAATACCCATTTGTGGTTGAGAAATATTTGGTTGAAACCACATAGGATTAGTTTGTGGAAATGAAATAAATTTATACATGCCGCCTGCGTGCGAACTAGATGCATGATTCCCCATTGTCAAAAACTGCGAGGTTTTAAGGTAGAGCGAGGATCCGTACTAGGGACGGTCCCGGTTTTAACTACCCTGCCGTTATGCTGCCGAAATTTTGAATAATATTCATATGTTTGAATTATTTTCATTTGTTGAAACTATATTTATTCGTTGAATAGAAAACCTTCATGTGTTGAGTCGATATTCATTCGTTGGATAGAAATTCATGTGTTGAATGGTATTCGTGTTTTAAATATAAAAATCCCATTTTTAACATGAATATGAAATGTATAAAATAACCTTGTTTTGAAATAAATTGTTTTATAATAAAAATCCTATTTTTATTACCTATATGAACTATATAAAATAATAGGTTTTGAAATGAATTGTTTTACAATAAAAATCACATTTTTATTATATACATGAATTTGTTAAATATAGTGAAGTGTTGAAATAGAAGACAGTTAGATAAAAATATCATTTTTATCAAAAATATGAAATTCATATAGTTTTGAAATCGAAGAATCAATATATATATAAATAGAATTAAAATATATCGAATAACGACGCTGCAGTTCGTATTTTGAAACCGTGATTTCAAACGATTATACCGGGAGATCCGACCATCGGATTTTCCTGAAATCGCAACCGTTGGGTTTGCTTTGGGAATATCTTTCCAACGGCACCAACTTTGTAAAAATCAAACGGTTGGATTGTCTAGAATGTTTAATTCAAATCTGCAGAAAAGCAGCGCCAGAATCGATTATATTTATATATATAAAAATATAATTATATTTAATCGAATAACGACGCTGCAGTTCGTATTTTGAAATCGAAACTTCAAACGATTATACCGGGAGATCCAACCATCGGATTTTCCCGAAACTGGAACCGTTGGATTCGTTTTGAAAAGATCTTTCTAATGATGTAAATTTTGTGAAGATCCAACGGTTAGATTCTCAGATATGTGTAAATCAAATCTGAAGAAAAACAGCGCCACGGCCGCGTTATGGCCCCAAGCGTCGTTTTGAATAAATTGGCTATTTTAAAATAAATAAAAATAGCGATAAATTGTTATAAAATATTATAAACAATATGGATGTGATTTAGAAATTAACTGAAGGTTGGCTAAGTCGAATGGTTTCCTGGGTATTGATCTGATGTTGGTTTCGGCCTTCGGGGTTAATATTTGGGAAATCGTTCTCTTACTGATTGACGTTTAGTGACTAATGAATTGAAATGATGCGTGTGTATGTTAGTGTTGCACTTGTTTATTATATACGCGAGTTGTTCAGAAAGACCAGGTTTATCCCATTCTGAAAAACTGAATCGACGATAAGAAATTGAAGATGAAGACGGTGGTCGAAGACCGGAGATCTTCACCTCGTTTGGATGGTAATCGAGGTCCTGATTGGGAGGCATCCCGAAATATGGATAATGAGTGGTGATCGTCCAGACGTACGTGGTGTTCGATGGGTTTGCGAGGTATATAGTGCCTCCGGTTTCATTCAGACCCAGAACGGACTTGTAAATGGATAGTGTGTCTGACATTGGATTTTATTCTGTGTTGATTGATCTCTATTAAATATACATCTATTTGGCGGCGGAGAATTTATTCTTTTGCTTAACGCCCTTCTCTGAAACGCACGGGCTCAGAGGTTGTATATCGATGGACATCAGTCGCATGGCATGAATAGCTATTGTGGCATGCCTAAGTGGCAAATGATCAGGGCTTCTGTTGAAAAGAAAAGTCTTGTGGTGATGATCAAAGCACCGCCGGGGTGGCGTAGCTTTGTGTATAACATGAATTCGCGAGCCTCAAACCCCGGTATGAACCAGAAACGGGAGAAGGACCTCAGGGAGGGCATGCCTTTCTTCCTAGCTAGGAGTTGTGTCAGTGTTTTTACACGGCCTGACATTTTACTTATGTGGATGATGGATAGCGAGGCGCCTCAGATATATCGGTCGATCCGGGACAGATGGAGTCATTCGTTGGCTCATTTACGCCCCATAGGGCGGGGAAACGTAGTGTTCAGGAATTTTAATCCACATCGGTGGACCGACCCTGTCGCTCCAAGGGCTCACCTGTGTCTGGGTCCTGAGACTCGGGCTAGGCAGTCTCGAATTCGGTAAGGACTATCTTTTTCCTTGGTTCATGATGGAAATCCAATTTCCAAATACGAAATCATGCGGTTTTGATTATATATATATATATATATATATATATATATATATATATATATATATATATATATATATATATGGCGACGTGATATATGGTACCCATGCCGTCTATGATTGATAGTTATGATTTGAAATTGTTTTTGAAACATATAAACACTAGTAGTAATATCAAATGCTTTTGTTTTATTCGTATCAAGCATATTTTGGCCATTATAAGGTAAAACTCTATCCTCCGGTTTGCGTTGCATTGTGTGATGGGAACTGAGTCTTATAATGGCTTCATTTTTATAAAAAGCATTGCGATGTTTATAAGAAGATTTGTTTTTAAAGCACTGGCATTCCAATGGAGTAAACCCGTTCCACGAAAGTGGCGTGGTCCTGTGATTAGCCATATTTGAAATGTGTTGAGCAGATTTCTCATACCAGTCCCATGACTGACTCGTAGTTTGTTTCACTTTCAAACTCGGGTGCCCCTTTTTCTACATGGGCAGCCTTGTATTCAGGTGTAGCTGGTTCTTTCTGGAAAGCTGGAGCTGAAGATGGATTCTATCATTTGTCTCTTTTTATGTTGTTCAGCTCCTATTGTACATATTTTGTTTGTTTCTGCTGTAGACATTTATGTATAGCTGAACTGTATTTGTACTAAGTATGATCCTGTATACTGTGTAACTCTGGTGATTACGTTTATCCAGTGTATTCTATTGTACATTATCGGGTGTATTTATTTATTTCTGTTCTTCTATTATCTGTTTATGTGTTATATTCCATGGATTACCCTTGCCACCGTCCGTACGGGGTTTGGGGTCGTCTCACTAATTTAATCAGGATTTGAAATGTAGAGTTATAAATTCAGATAGGAATATTCTGGAGCTGTATGTTATTCTATGTGAATATATATGATAATATATATTTATAAATGTTTAATTTAATTATTTTTAAATATATTAATATTTAAAATGGGGTTATTTAAAGCTTTAAAAAAAGCCAATTTTTCAAATGAGCTCCATTTTCGATGAAACTAATTTTGTTGGATCCGCAATATTAAATTATTACTAGATTTCAATTTTTGTGATTTTTGCAGTCAGTATGTGGCTGTACGGGATATTAATCTGAAAAACAGTCAATAAATTGGCTTTAAAAGTATGCTGCGTAAGCAAGCAAAGTCGGAATTCGACGAAACCAGTTTCGTTGGGTCCATAATGTCAAACATTAACTGCATACCCATTTTCATGATTTTTGGGTATCGTGCATGATCATAGGAATTTTTAAACCACAAACGAGATAACGGTTGGTTATAAATAAATAAAAAAATCAATGAACATATATTATAACTACCCTATAAATGCCATCCAAACTTACCCAAAAACATGAAAACTAGTTTCTCTGATCAAAAGCACGGCCATCATTTTCTATACTAGTAAAGGTTTCGATCCTACAAAATGGAACTGACAAGGGTGAATTGGAGCTTATTACAATTTATAGGGAAATAAATTGTCTGGCCTGAACTGACGATCGATTATCGTTATTCAACGATAACCGACCAATGTGAGTAAAACTCACTAACTCTATCAGTTTGTATTTTTATAAATATAATCTAGTAATGATAAATGTTGATTGACTGCTGTGTGGTGTTTGTTTGGTTGAATTGCTTATTTATTGGTTGAAATTATAGAAAACGATATATATATATAAATCGTTAATCAAATATTGATTTTTATTATCAGAATGTTTAATATTGAAATGAAATCGATGTTATTTATATTTTTTAACTTCTGTGATGCAGGTAAACAGGTTGGAAGGATCCAACTGGATTCCTCAATATTTATAATACTGTTTATATTGTGATATATAATGTGATATATAATCTGTGATTGATTATGATGACACTGGTCTGGTTAATTGGTATTTTAAATACCATATGAAATAATGTAATGTAAAAGGAAATTTTCAAAGTGAATATTGAAAATGAAATATTTATATATAATAAATAGTATAGTATAAAAGGTAATATTTGGAAAACAAATATTGGAAAATAGAATTATAAAAGAAATTATTTGGAAAACAAATAGAATTATATAAAGAAATATTATTCACATTATATGTGAAAGATTAGATTAAAATAAATATTTTGCAAATAAAATATCATAAAGGAATTTGGGGTTTGAATTAGGAATATAAATGGAAATACTGAAATTAGAAACTGACTGGAAATTAGTTGAGTTGAATGGCTTTCTGGGTATCGATCTGATGTTGGTTTCGGCCTTCGGGGTTTATACTTAGGAAGTTGTTCTCTTACTAGTTTATAGTGAAAGACTGATAGAGGTGGGAAGATATTTTTGTGTGTATTAGAAATGGAAACGTTTTCCAAAGTTAATAATGTATATTTTATAATTTTAGAAAATAAGGAATGTATGAATATATGAAAATGATAAATTAGGAAATAAAATGATGATTGATTGGTAAGATTTCCATTTGGGAATACGACCCTTGTTTGTACACATGTTTTCCTTTGATAGTTAAATCACCGACTATCAAAGATTTTGACCATTTCTGTTGTCAAATACGAAGAGGCCGGGATCAGATATATTATCTGAAAACCACTTTGTATTGCATTAGCGTTGCGAATCAAATATGATGAAGATAATTGAAGACGGATTTATGCAAGGGTTGTTCAGTAAATCCTAGGTAGAAATTTCCTAAGATGGATTTACAGAATATGCCTTCGGGTTGTCCAGTTCCAAGACAACTTGAATGGACGAATGTCTGACAGAGTATATCTAGTAGATCGCGTAAGTTGATCGTTTCAAACGTATTTACGTTGGTGGCGGAGGAACTCGTTTCTCTTAGCTTATACCCATGGTATTTTAAGGGAAATCAATTTGTGATTTAGCGGGTATGACGATGTGTCATTCAAAGTAAATGAGGAGTGATATGTTAAAAGATACGTTATGACCTCAAGCCTCATCAACTGGGAAATAACAGAAATCGGGCAGGCAGCATGGCTAAATGGGTCGCACCCAAGTAGGGTATATTGTCACCATCTAGATAATATTCATATTTGTTACTTCTTTCAATTTTGTATCTCCCGGGAGCGGTTATGTTGGTATACTAACCATAAGGTGATAGAATATTCGAAACATTCAAGCAAAATGAGTGGTCGGTCATGTGTGGCCAAGTTACAAGATGTTCTTATTGAACTCCAGTGTACCGCTTCTAGAGTACACTGATCGGAAGGTGGATCCATACCTTGTCATAGTTGGAATCCATTCCCCAATAAGAGCCCGCTATTTTGATTGTATCTTATATATGTAGAACGTGAGATGAAAGCATTTCTGCTAGATTTCTATTTACTTGGATCTAGGCATTATTATAATATCAGACAAGTGTCGTTTTAGAAAAATATTTGGGTTATCGTAAGGTAAAAACCATCCGTGTTTATGTGTGGATCGGTCTTATGATTATCTTTTGGCTCAAAAGGATTTTTGAAAGTTAAATAAATGATTTGAGTTTACTCACACCAGTCACATCACTAACCCAGAGTTTATTTTGTTTTGTTTTCCCTAAACTCTTGGGTGCCCAATTTTGTACGGGCAGTCAAGTAGTCGGGATTTATAGATACTTGAAGAACTGGAGCAAGAGTCTTCAGGATTATAAGATTGTTATTTCCGCTGTGTTTTGTTGTACTCTAATAATGGTATTATATACAGATACTATTTTATTTCAAAGTTATGTTATGAAATATATATATTCATTCTGCTGCGAGATTCGTGTTTACTCTGATGTTGTTCTTCTATTCTTAGTTTCTATCTTATCTATTCTCACCCTCTAATTTCTTTCATGGACTATCCGGTATTTCCAATGCTTGAATAGTCGACATTGAGTTTATGTCGGAATACCAAGGTCGCAAATCCGTCGGGTCGTTACAGTGGTATCAGAGCTGAAGGTTAAGTAATTACCTTGGCTCTGTGGCAAGACTCAGTAGAGATGGGGTTAGCAATACCCTAGATTGAGTTTGAGTGTATATATATGAGCGCGTATTTGTTATTGGATATAAAAATGGTTTTATATTGTGAAGATTTATTGGTTGAGTTGTTTATGAGGTTTGATCGGTCAGTTTGATCCACTATATCGGTAGGAGTTTCTAAACACTTGAATACGATGAACCAACACAGTATGTTCTGAAAAGAGGGTAAAACAAAATAATTTTTACCTAAACTATATTTTGATATAAAAGATTTATATTGAAATGATTATAATATATTGGACATATTGGTTGTTATAACTGAATAAGATTATAATTGAAGTGGTTATGTAAATAACCAATCAAAATTCGTATAAGTGTTACGAAATGAATTAAATCTAAATTTGAATTAGAATTGAAATTACAACTCTGGAAAGTTGGAAAGGTGTTTGTAAATGGATTTGGATTAAATATATGAGAATTTTAAAATCCTGGGAGATTTTAAATTTGTTACAAGCATCGAAAATGATATTTTGAAATGTATTTCAAAATGGAAATGTTTAGAAATGGCTTTGAAAGTGATATAGTATTGAACTCACTTCGATCGCTGGAAAATAAATTCCAATGATGAAGTCGACCATCATCGGTGTTCATTTTTGAGTTGCTAAGTGACGTAGTACTACCAAAGAATTTGGTTTTCGAACTATTTTTGGAAAAATAGTTGTTTTGATATTCCGAAATGAATATGTGATTTGTGAAAAGCAAAGCTGTTTAAAAACTCCCAGAAACGGATTGTTTGAATTAAAACAAATTAGATGGAAATTTATGAAACTAAATTAAAAATCAATTATGATATTTGAGATTGATACTAGAATTTAGCCTGGATAAACGAATGGTTGTGTTGGAGATAAAAGTGATTTGAGTTTGATTAGGATGATATGGGTATATGCAGAATTGGTAACACATGGAAAGGATATATTGATATGCCCGACAAAAAGATACCAGTTTATATTATATATGGGTTTGAGATTTTGATGAGCCGAATTGGCAAGCCGCTAGGCTGTTTGATTTTCTTTTGGGTTAGAGAAGGCCCAGAGAGGCGAGTTAGAGTTTGAGCTATTGACCAGTACAAAGGAGGTGCTGGCGTAGTTTTTCGAAAAGTTAAGGTGTTAGAAAATTTTCAGAATTTTTGAAAATTTTCGTTGGTAAGAATTAATTAATATTTTAATTGAAACCAATTGGTTCAGTCGAAACTGAAGTTGATAAGTAAAACGAATAATTTGAACCAGTTAATAGGGTTTGTTTTCTGCCTTAGCAATTTCGAGGACGAAATTATTTTAAGGGGGAATGTAATATCCCATATTTTTACGGTATAATAATTAATTTATTTAATTATTTAAATAATAATTTAGAGATTTAAAATGGTTTAATTAAATAATATTGAATATTTATAATATTAAAATATATTATAATTCCGAGTTAGTCGAAAATAACTGAAATCACAATATTGTGTGAATTGGATCATTTATAATATTTAATTCAACATAGAATTTGAATTAGAATAACGAATATATTATTTGAACGACAGTTGAACGTATAATTTATATCATAATTATAATCGAGCTCGAAATGGCGCGGTAGTTCGTAGTGTGGCGATTCGAACTTTAAACGAATATATAGAATCCATTTTAAACCGGATTTTTGTGAAACAAGAAACATTCGGAGCTGGTGAAGTATATTTTTCTAATGGAAGAGAAAAATCAGGATTTCACTATGTAGATTTTGAGTTATGTCCAAATCAAATTTTAAAATAGTCGCTATGGAATTCCTTTATAATTTATAACGATTTATTTATATTATAAAAGGGTTTTCAATATAAATTGAATACTGATTTAATCAGGATTTGAAATGTAGAGTTATAAATTCAGATAGGAATATTCTGGAGCTGTATGGTATTCTATGTGAATATATACGATTATATTTATTTTTAATTATTTAATTTAATTATTTTTAAATATATTAATATTTAAAATGGGGTTATTTAGAGCTTTAAAAATAGCCAATTTTGCAAACGACATCCGTTCTCGACGAAACTAATTTTTTTGGATCCGCAATATTAAATTATTGCTAGATTTCAATTTTTGTGATTTTTGCAGTCAGTATGTGGTTGTACGGGATTTTAATCTGAAAAACAGTTAATAATTTGGCTTTAAAAATATGCTGCGTAAGCAAACGAATTCGGAATTCAACGAAACCAGTTTCGTTGGGTCCGTAATGTCGAACAGTAACTGCATGCCCATTTTCATGATTTTTGGGTATAGTGTGTGATCATAGGAATTTTTAAACCATAAACGAGATAACGGTTGGTTATAAATAAATAAAATAATCAATAAACAAATATTATAACTACCCTATAAATACCATCCTGAACTTACCCCCAAAACCTAAAAACTAATTTCTCTGGTCAAAATCACGGCCATCATTTTCTATACCAGTAAAGGTTTCGATCCTCTTAAAATTCAAAATAAAATCAAATTCAAAATGAAAAAATTGCATCTTGGATTCATCGAGTCTGTGATTTCGCGAGCTTCGTAATGGTATCAGCCTTGCTCTGTGCGACGTCAACTTGTGGAGCTCGAATTGGTGAGCAGCGAACCTAGGGTTCAAGGAATCGGAAAATTTAAGCAAAAATGCTTGTTCTAGTTATCGTTTTTGGGGTTTTGGTAGTGAGTAGTGCTTGCCGTGAAGTTTTGGTGGTCTCCTGTGATATTCAGTGTCGCGAGTTCTCTGGGGGGACAGAAGTCGCGTTCGACATTTTGGTTTCGAGCTTAGGGATATTTGTGTGTCTAGATGCGGATGTTGATAAGGAGTGTTATGGTAGATTTTGTTGGGTTCTGATTGAGAGGAGAAGGAGTGGTTGAGATCGAAAGTCATGGAAATGGATTGGATGTTTTTCTGGAGCGTGATGTATATTCAGGGAAGAAGGGCTTCATTGGGGTTGGGTTTTCAAGAGAAGATGGGCCAAGGGAAAAAAGGTTGAGGCCCACATTTTTAAAATAATGTTAGTCTATTTTAATTTAAAACAATGTATTAACTTATAAAATGAATTTCTTATTCATATGCTAATGGAATTTAGCAAAAGAAGATCCGTTGGGATCGTACGGATGGACACTACAAAATGGAACTAACTGGGGTGAATTGGAGCTCGTCACAATTTATAGCGAAATAAATTGTCTGGTCTGAACTGACGATCGATTATTGTTATTCAACAATAACCAACCAATGTGAGTAAAACTCACTAACTCTATCAGTTTATATTTTTATAAATATAATCTAGTAATGATAAATGTTGATGGACCGCTATGTGATGTTTGTTTGGTTGAATTGCTTATGCATTGGTTGAAATTAAAGATAACGATATATATATAAATCGTTAATCAAATATTGATTCTGTTTATCAGAATATTTCATATTGAAATGAAATTGATGTTATTTATATTGTTTAACATCTGTGATGTAGGGAAACAGGTTGGAGGGATCCAACTGGATTCCTCAATATTTATAATACAGTTTGTTTTCATATATTGTGATATATGATGTGATATATAATATGTGATTGATTATGATGACACTGGCCTGGTTAATTGGTATTTTAAATACCATATGAAATAATGTAATGTAAAAGGAAATTTTCAAAGTGAATATTGAAAATGAAATATTTATATATAATAAATAGGATATTATAAAAGGTGATATTTGGAAAACAAATATTGGAAAATAGAATTATAAAAGAAATTATTTGGAAAACAAATAAAATTATATAAAGAAATATTATTCACATTCTATGTGAAAAATTAGATTAAAATAAATATTTTGCAAATAAAATATCATAAAGGAATTTGGGGTTTGAATTAGGAATATATATGGAATTACTTAAATTAGAAACTGACTGGAAATTAGTTGTGTTGAATGGCTTTATGGGTATCGATCTGATGTTGGTTTCGGCCTTCGGGGTTTATACTTAGGAAGTTGTTCTCTTACTAGTTTACAGTTAGAGACTGATAGAGGTGGGAAGATATTGATGTGTGTATTAGAAATGGAAACGTTTTCCAAAGTTAATAACGTATATTTTATAATTTTAGAAAATAAGGAATGTATGAATATATGGAAATGATAAATTGGGAAATGAAATGATGATTGATCGGTAAGATTTCCATTTGGGAATACGACCCTTGTTTATACACATGTTTTCCTTTGATAGTTAAATCACCGACGATCAAAGATTTTGACCATTTCCGTTGTCAAATATGGAGAGACCGGTATCAGATATATTATTTGAAACCATTCTATATGGCATTAGCGTTGCGAATCAAATGTGATGAAGATAATTGAAGATGGAGTTATGCAAGGATTGTTCATTAAATCCTAGGTAGAAATTGCCTAAGATGGATTTACAGAATATGCCTTCGGGTTGTCCAGTCCTAAGACAACTTGAATGGACGAATGTCTGACAGAGTCTATCTGGTAGACCGCGTAAGTTGATCCTTTCAAACGTATTTACATTGGTGGCGGAGGAATTTGTTTTTCTTAGATTATACCCATGGTATTTTTGGGGAAATCAATTTGTGATTTGGCGGGTATGACGATGTGGCATTCAAAGTAAATGAGGAGTGATGTGTTAATAGATACGTTATGACCTCAAGCCTCATCAGTTGGGAAATGACAGAAATCGGGCAGGAAGCATGGCTAAGTGGGTCACACCCAAGTAGGGTATATTGTCACCATCTAGAGAATATTCATATTTGTTACTTTTTTCAATTCTGTATCTCCCGGGAACGGTTATGTTGGTATACCAACTGCAAGGTGATAATATATTCGAAACATTCAAGCGAAATGAATGGTCGGTCATGTGTGGCCGGGTTACAAGATGTTCATGTTGAACTCCAGTGTACCGCTTCTAGAGTACACTGATCGGAAGGTGGATCCATACCTAGTCATAGTCGGAATCCATTCTCCAATAAGAGCCCATGGTTTTTATTGTATCTTATATATGTAGAACGTGAGATGAAAGCGTTTCTGCAAAATTTCTATTTACTTTATCTAGAAATTATTATAATATCAGACAAGTATCGTTTTAGAAAAATATTTGGGTTATCGTAAGGTAAAAACCATCCGTGTTTATGTACGGATCGGTCTTACGATTATCTTTTGGTTCAAAAGGATTTATGAAAATTAAATCTAATGATTTGAGTTTACTCACACCAGTCACATGACTGACCCAGAGTTTATTTACCCAGAGTTTATTTTGTTTTGTTTTCCCTAAACTCTTGGGTGCCCAATTTTGTACGGGCAGTCAAGTAGTCGGGATTTACAGATACTTGAAGAACCGGAGCAGGAGTCTTCTGGATTATATTGATTGTTACTTCTGCTGTGTTGTAAGTGTTACTCTAATAATGATATTGTATAGAGATACTGTTTTATTTCAAAGTTATGTTATAAAATATATTTATTCGTTCCGCTGCAAGATTAGTGTTTACTCTGATGTTGTGATGTTCTTCTTCTTTTTCTATTCTAAGTTTCTATCTTATCTATTCTCACCCTCTAATTTCTTTCATGGACTATCTGGTATTTCCGATGCTTGAATAGTCGACATTGAGTTTATGTCGGATTACCCAGGTCGCAAATCCGTCGGGTCGTTACAAGCTCATCTCGGTTATCATTAAACCAAATTCCATTCAATTCCAATTTAGTTTATTAAATTGGAAAACTTCACTTTGGAAAATTTCCATTAATCTTTAGTTAAAAGATTTATAAATTCCAAATCATAACTTTGTTGTTATTACTGTAATCCATGAATTATAGAAACCGAAAAGTCAGAAACAAAGGCCAAAAAGTCCAGGCTCTGGCCACGAAACATTCTGGATCAATCTAGACTGTGGACCGAGGTTCTCCGGTCGATAGCCAAAAATCAGTCGACTGGTCCATAACGGACCAGTCGACTAGTCAGAGGCCTAGGCTTCTGCCCAGGTTATTACCAGTCGACCGGTCCATAATGGACCAGTTGATTGGTCGGAGACTGGGCTGTTGCCCAGCCCTTTTCCATCCTCTTTATATATATATATATATATATATACACACACTATCTTTACACGAATCGTTTCCGGCGAACTGTGGACTTGATCAAGATGATAATATGGCCCCATAAGCTCGTCGAAACAACTCAAGATCATAATCAAACATGCACAAACATACATGCATGAGATTGCAACGATTTTGATTGTAAATTCCAAAATGACTAATTCTCTAACCAAAGCAATCAAATACAATTCAAGCGGCTTGTGAAGACTTAGAACTTTGTCGGGGCGGCAACGGAACTTCACAATATTGCCAAATCAACTAGTGGCTTATGAATTAGATTGTATGGACAATTCTAATCATAATTTTCAATTCAATGAAAACATGAACACGTGAAATCAACCAAGTTACACTATTTTTCGTAACTCACTAGCATATCATCAACCAAAAATCATTCATCAACCCAAACCATTGACGAGCAAACAATTAATCTTAATCTAGCCCTCTTTAGTGAGTAGTATCTCACCTATAATGGATAAAAAAACATATTTTTAACATGCTAATCGTGATTTAACATCATATTGAAGTTATATGACTATCAGTAACATCAATCCAAACTATTGGCTAACTATAATTAACTAGCTAGCCCTTTCATAGTTCTGCTTTCTCACCTTCGCATGCTAGAAGAAGAAATCAATCCTATGACAAGCTAGAACAACCTCTCTTCGAATATTAAATGCAAATCTCCAATCTAAGCACATATGATTCAATTTCCTAAGAGTTAGGTCATAGGAAATCAAAGAAATCAAGGAGGAAACAAGATGGAGAAGATGAAGAGGAGGATGGAGATGCTTACCCAAGTCTCTACACTTGATTTCCTCAAGAATTGGAGCTCCAAGATCAAGCTAGGGCTTAGGGAATTTTAATTTGCCTTCCACACTTTTTATTTTTCTAAGTGTTGGAACAAAGTGAGGAGGAAAAGGGCTGATTTAGCACTTAAGTAGAGTGGGCTAGGTTGGGTAACCAAGGTGCCAAAATTATGAAACTCGAAATATATTGATGTTTATACTTTTCGAACTCCTAAACGACGTTTTGAATTCAGTGGAAGTGGTTTCGAGTCCAAATTCATCTGTATGCAAAATGTGACTTTTTGGATACATACGGTAATTTAAAAATAGAATTTTTAAATTCTGACGTATTTTCCTATAAAATTATATAAAAAATAAATTTTAAATTTGTTTCAAAATCTCAGGGATGTGACACTCCCCTACTTAAAAAAAATTTGTCCTCGAAAAAGTAACGAAGACGTAAGTAAGTTTATTATTTAAAATATAACCTTTCAAAATCTATTTCTTATTAGAATACGCTCTCTCGTATATGTAATACTTTTAACTCATTCTAGGTCAATACTAACCCCATCTCTAATGAGCTACTCATTCTAGGATACTACTAATCCTATCTCTAATTAGTATTCTTATAGGAAGTTACTAATCCTATCTCTGATGAGTCTTTTATTATGCTCTTACAAGTTGTACCCCAAAGATTTGAGTTAACCAAAGCTCTGATGCCACTTTGTAATAACCCAAATTTCACCGCCCTTCGAACCAACCGCAAAGCCCATCCGAATGTCGGAAATCCTAGGATTATTAACTTTGGGCACACAACACATCAGAACAAACAACAGAAGACTTTTATTAACATTAGAATAATATTACATCATAGTATAGAATATCAGAGTACATTGAAAATAATACTGCGGGAGACAAATTTACAATAAATGTAATACAATGCTCAGCGGAAGACTATCAATGCTTTGGACATAGCTTTAAGCTTTAATCCAGAATCCTGCTTAATGAAATAATCTGCAAAACAAACTACTCGACTGCCCGTATGGAAAATATAGGTACCCGAGTTTGCAAGGGAAAAACAAACTACGAGTCAGTCATGGGACTGGTATGAGAAACTGTATAATTATAATTAACTTATATAAAATAAGGCATATCACGGGACCACGCCGTATGTCACGGAACGGTTTACCCCCATTAATACCAGTGCACAAACAATAACCAATAATAGACATATGGATCTACTATGCATCATACAACATGCAATTCCTCAATCTATCCATTTAGGCTTAATCCAAAATTTAGATTTTTCGAAATCCAATTCACTTTACATAAATTATTTCTTTGGATATTATTCCGATTTATTATTTCAAATCATTTGAAATACATATTTAGCTTTTATATCAAAGTAGATTTCGCTTTGGGATCTCAAACCAAAATCATTTGGATATATGAATTCCAAAACAAATGCATACAAATAATATGCAACCAAATATCAGGAGGTATTCATCCCTCAGGCAAGGCGACGGGTTCGCATCTTACCAACTCGATATATATACGTGCACCACCCATACATGGAGCAGGCTACACCATACAATGCCCTTGAACTTTTAGTAGTCTGGGTTACCCGAATCTTTAGCCACATATTAAATCATTTTTATATCCCAAAGTAGGAAAATTCATTTCACAACATAATAATCACAGGTACTTTCCAAAACATAGTACTTTACATTAGCAATTCACAAATATGATCAGTCATTATTAATCACATAAACCTTGAGCTTGTATGTCTCAAAGAAGGGTGTCAAGCAAGAGAATAAATTCTCTGCAACCAAACAGAGATATCATCAATAGCAACTAATCAGTTATGTGATGAACTACAATGTCAAACACATAATACATTTCCAAATCATTTAGGGTCTAGCCCTTAAAATCCTTTCTATTTTATAAAACATTCCCTGTCCAAAATCGAGAATACATTTCTTTTCACTTAAGAAAAGTATCACTTCAAAATCATTCATTAAATTTGAAATGAACTCAACAACATCGCTAAACATCTCATAATCAAATCGTGAAGTGTTTCAAAAGATGTTAACATATAAATATTTCTACCCAACCCAATGCTAAATGTAAAAGCATATCTTGCTCATAAACTGGTCGAGCACAATCCAAGCAATCAATCAATCACAGTTAATATCAAAAACCAAGTATATTTTGTTTATATCACTTTTCATGTTTTGGTAAATATAATTACCATCTATTCATTCTGGAATTTAATCCTGCATTTACTCGGGTTAAAGAATAAATGTTATTTAAAACACAATTCACGATAAACCCAAAATCATCTTCCATTTAGTATAGAACCTTCGTTGAAATTGAACAATTCATAATCGATATAAATATCCATATAAAACTAATATTATAAGTGGAATAGCGGCAAAGCCTTTTAAATTCCATAAATAGTAGCGGTCTTCATTCACGGAAGCTCATCTCGATTATCATTAAATCGAATTCCATTCAATTCCAATTTAGTTTATTAAATTGGAAAACTTCACTTTGGAAAATTTCCATTAATCTTTAGTTAAAATATTTATAAATTCCAAATCATAACTTCATTGTTAATTGCAGCAGTCCGTGAATTATAGAAGCTGAAAAGTCACAAACGATGGCCAAAAGGTCCAGGCTCCTGCCGAGAAACATCCTGGATCAATCTAGACTGTGGGCCGAGTTCTCCGGTCCATAGCCAAAAATCAGTCGACTGGTCCATAGTGGGCCAGTCGACTGGTCAGAGACCTAGGCTTCTGCCCAGGTCATTACCAGTCGACTGTTCAATAATGGACCAGTCGACATGTCAGAGACTGGGTTGTTGCCGAGCTCTTTTCCAGCCACCTTCATATATATATTTTCTATCTTCACACGAATCATTTCCGGTGAACTATGGACTTGATCAAGATGATAATAAGGCTCCATAAGCTCATCAAAACAACTCAAGATCATAACCAAAATGCACAAACTTACATGCAAGAGATTGCAATGATTTTGGTTATAAATTCCAAAATGACTAATTCTCTAACCAAAGCAATAAAATACGATTCAACGGCTTGTGAAGACTTGGGATTTTTCTGGGGCGGCAATGGAACTTCACAATATCGCTAAATCAGCTAGTGGCTTATGAATTACATTGTATGGACAATTGTAATCATAAATTTCAACTCAATGAAAACATGAACACGTGAAATCAACCGAGTTACACTAGCGTACGTAACTCACTAGCATATCATCTACCAAAAATCATTCATCAACCCAAACCGTTGACTAGCAAACAATTAATCTTAATCTAGCCCTCTTTAATGTATAGTGTCTCACCTATAATGGGAAAAAAATCATATTTTTAACATGCTAATCATGATTTAACATCATATTGATGTTATATAATCTATCAGTAACATCAATCCAAACTATTAGCTAACTATAATTAACTAGCTAGCCCTTTCATTGTTCCGGTTTCTCACCTTTGCTTGCTAGAAGCAAGAGAACAATCCTATGACAAGCTAGAACAACCGCTCTTCGAGTATTGCATGCAAATATCCAATCTAAACACATATAATTCAATTTCCTAAGAGTTAGGTCATAGGAAATCAAAGAGGAAATAAGATGGAGAAGATGAAGAGGAGGATGGAGATGCTTACCCAAGTCTCTACACTTGATTTCCTCAAGAATTGGAGCTCCAAGATCAAGCTAGGGCTTAGGGAATTTTAATTTCCCTTCCCCATTTTCTATTTTTATAAGTGTTGGAATGAAGTGAGGAGGAGAGGGGCTGATTTGGCACTTAAATGGAGTGGGCTAAGTTGGCTAACAAAGCCCCAACAAAGGTGCCAAAATTCCGAAGCTCGGAATATATCGAAGTTTATACTTTTCGAACTCCTAAACGACGTTTTGAGCTAAATGGAAGTGGTTTCGAGTCCAAATTCATCCTTATGCAAAATGTGACTTTTTGGACACATACGATGATTCAAAAATAAAAATTTTAAATTTTGATTTATTTTCCTATAATATTGTATAAAAAATAAATTTTAAATTTGTTCTAAAATCTCAAGAATGTGACAGTCAGTCATGGGACTGGTGTGAGTAAACTCCAACCACTAGGTTTAACTTTTAAAATCCTTTTTAAAGAAATAACAATCATAAGATCGATCAATACATAAAGACGGATGGTTTTTACCTTATGATAAAGAAAAATATTCTTTTATATCAAAGCTCTTCTGATATTATAATAGTTTCTAAATAAAATAATTTACAATTTGATGGAACGCTTGCATCTCACACTCCACATAGATAATATACAAATCAAAAACCACGGGATCTTATTGGAGAATGGATTCCAACTGGAAAGGTATGGGACCACCATCCGACAGTGTATCTCAAGAGAGGATACATTGGGTTCAACAAGAACATCTTGCAACTCAGGCTAAACATGACCGGTCACTCATTTCGCTTGAGTATACCGAATGTATTATCACCAATGATTGGGATCAGGAACCGTTTCCCTAAAGGGACGGCATCGAAATAATTTTCTCTAGATCAGGTGACATAACACCCTAATTGGGAGCTATCCACTTAGCCATGCGACCTACCCGATTTTATACCCTTCCCGGTTGTGAGGCTTGAGGTCATAACATATCTTTTTTGATAAATCGTGCCTTTATTTACTTTGAATGCCATATCGTCATACCTGCCAAATCACAAATTTATTTCTCCAAAAATACCATGGGTATAAAGCTAAGAGAAACGAATTTCTCCGCCATCAAACGTAAATACGTTTGAAGAGATCAACTTATGTGATCTATTAGATATACTTTGTCAGACATTCTACCATACAAGTTGTCCTAGGACTGGACAAATCAAATGCCCATAAGAAGTGGTTTTCAATAATAAATATGATCCCAGTCTCTCTGTATTAACGACAGAAAAATGGTCAAGATTTTGACTATCAGTTACTTAACTATCAAAGGAAAACATCGATACACACAATGATCTTATTTCCAAATGGGAATTTTATCGATCGATCAACATTTTTCCCTTTAAATCAATTTATCATTAATTTATTCATTTCCCTATTTCTTGTTTCCATATATTCATAAATTATTATTTTATAAATTTAAAAAATATAAGATATTGACATTGGAAAACATTTCCATTTCTTATTCATGCATCACTATCCTCCCACATCTATCAGTCTCAAACTGTAAACTAGTAAGAGAACAACTTCCTAAATATCAACTCCGAAGGCCGAAACCAACATCAGATCGACACTCAGAAAGCCATTCAACTTAACTAATCTCCACTCAGTTCCTAATTCTTTTAACTCCATTTAAATTCCCATTCAAAACCAAATTTCCTTTGTAAAAGTTTTTATTTGCAAATATTTACTTCCACCCATTATTCACTTCAAACGTGAATAACATTTCCTTTTATAAATTCAATCAGTTTGATTTCGCATTTAAAACAATATCTCAAATTCAAATTCCTTTTATACTTGTATTTATAGAATTATTCATAAAAATCTTATTTTATTTCCAACACTTATAATCTCATTGATAATTCCCTTTATAACTGCTACATTCACATTCAATTTCAAAAATTGGTGTTAAAACCGATTCTTACTTCTCTATATAAATTCGGACTTATATGTTTATTTACCCAGTGATAAATATTTTTCTTAATTTAGATACATCGTTTATGAATTATTCTTCTTAATTTATCGGTTAAAATATATTTCTATTTAATATCTATTTTAATCAGTCTTCTCATAATTCTTTTATAACTCGTAATTCCCTTTTATAATTCTATTAAATTTAAAACAAATCATATTCTTTCCATTTAACTATTAATAACTTTCTACAGAAATTTCTTATACAATTTCCAAATATTTCCTTTTTATAAAATCTATTGATTTTATAAAATTCTTAAATTTTATACCCACTTCAAAAATTCTTTTTATATATTCCAATATTACTGATAGTATTTAAAATACCAAATAAAAAGGATCAATATCATTCAAACACACATAATCAATAACAGATATATATATATATATCACATCATATATCACAATATATGGAAAACATTACATAAATGTAGAGGAATCCAATTGGATCCCTCCAACCTGTTTCCCTACATCCAAAGATGTTATTCATGTAAATTGTATCAATTTCATATCAATATGAAATTGTATAGAAAATGAACTCAATATTTAAACAACGACTTATATATATAAATTATCTCAACCAATTATTGACAATTTATCCAAACAATCATCACACGACATTCAATCGTCATTTAATAATATTAAAATACATTTATATAATTTATAAAACTGAACAGAGTTAGTGAGTTTACTCACATTGGACGTTTATCGGTAAATAATGATAAACTGTTGTTGATTCAGACAGACATTTTATTCTGCCATAATTAGTATCTAGCTCCAATTGACTCCAAATCAGTTCTGTTGTGTAGCCTACGTCTCTACGATTCCAAGTGACTGACTGTTCGAAATTCTGATACGTTATGATCGAGATACAATAATTATAAGTACCACACATTATTTAGATTAAATAAAACTTAAATATATCCTCACGTGGGCTTTACCAATTCAAAGACCCGGCCCAACTGCCACTATCCTACCTGCGTGAACAGCCCTTCCTTCCCCAAATACAATTCGCGTCTTCCTGTACATTTTCCGTACCCATAGTCGTGATTTATTTCGATCCAAACTCCATCACCCCTTCGTTAAAAACTAAGTAAAAGTAATTAAAATTCTTAATTTCAAAATCCCTATCACCTCACCACATTTTCATGCATTACTCTTCTTCCTCAATAACAAACCCCAAGGTCCAGTATTTTCTTCCTCCATAGTCGTATCTTTATCCCTTCCGTACTCCTTCTCTTCACTGAAAATTCCACAAAAATCTCCATTTTTCTCCTCGTCTCTTCCTCTCTAACCTCATATGCATCCTACTCAACTCGCATCCTCCATAGGAAATGCGTCGAAACCCTCAATAGCCACACACAGCAAAAAACCCAAACTCTTTCATCACCAAACAACCCGAAATTTTACACAAAATGTTAAACTCCACACTAATCCCAAACACAAACTCTATTACTGCATCTATGCCTCAATCATCCTACAACCCGAACCCTAACTCACCCTAGTACAAAACTAGCGAATTGGATCTGTTCGAACTCCACCCGAAATTAAACCATGTCGACGAGGAATCACCCTAGGATCTCATATCTATATGTATCAGGATTTTAGGATTATTAAATGAATTTATATTGAATTATAAACTCACGAATTTGGTTTTTTGGGAAAAGAATGGTGGTTGCTCAAAATTTCATTGACCAGAGCAAATGTGATTAGGGTTAGAGATAGGGGATATTTATAGAGATTTTTAATAATTTTATATTTGATTATTAAATAGATTTTTAGCTTATCATTGTTTACATTTATTGTTCAAAATTTCGTGAAATCGCATATGAATCCCATTTGCGATGAAAATGGACAGACATGTATAGTTTGACATTACGGACTCAACGAAACTTGTTTCATCGAATTTCGAGTCCGTTTGCTCACAAAGTGTATTTTTTAAGTCAAATTATTGACTGATTCACAATAAAATCACGCATCTGACTCCAAAAATCACGAAATTTGAATTTAACAATATTTTAATATTCCGCATCTAACAAAATTAATTTCGTCGAAAACGGAGGTCATTTGCAAAAATGGCTATTTTTAGGCTCTAAATAAGCCAATAAAATATTAATATATTTAAAAAAAAGAAATTGATATTAATAAAGTAATATTATCATATATACCCACATAGAATATCATATAGCTTCAAAATAAACATAATTGGATTTATAACTCGATATTTCAAAATCCAAGTTAAATCAATATTCAATTTATATTTAAAATCCTTTTATTACATAACTAAATCGTTATAAATTATAAACGAATTCCATAGCGACTTTCTGAAAATTTGATTAATACACAACTCACACTCTACAACACAAATTCTCGATTTTTCTCTTTCATTAGAAAAATATCATTCAATAGATTCGGACGTTTCTTGTTCCATACCAATCCGACTTAAAATGGATTATGTATATTCAGTTGAAGTTCAAAACTCAATATTACGAACTACCGTGACGTTACAGGTTCATTTAAAATTATACTATAATTAATACGTTCAAACGATAGTTTATAAATAAATTCTTTATTATAATTAAATTCTAAACTAAATTAAATCGGTTAAATCATCCAATTCACACTATATTGCGAATTGTACTATTTTCGACTATTTCGGAATTTAAAATTTATTATCCCATTATAAATATTAATTAAATATTCCAAATTATTTAATTAAACAACCATTTAAATCTCTAAATCACTATTTAAATAATTAAATAAATTAATTATTAAACTGATAAAAATCTTGTATGTTACATTCTTTCCCTCTTAAAAGAATTTCGTCTCCAAAATTACTAAGGTAGAAAAAATACTACAAACCCTATTAACTAAGTTAAAAATCTTTTGGTTTACTTCTTAACTTCAGTTTCAACTGAACTGATAATTTTAAATAAAATACTAATTTATTTTTATTAATGAAAATTTTCAAAAAATTATGAATATTTTCTAACACCTTAAAATTTCAAAAAAAATCGTCAGCGTCTCCTTTACACGGCTTAATCAATACAAGTACAACTCGCCTCTCTAGGCCTTCTCCAATCCAAAAGTAAATAAAATAGCTAAGCGGCTTGCCAAATAGGCTCATAAAATCACCAAACTCGTATAAAAATAAACTTGTACCTTTTTGTCGAGCATTTAACTATATCTCCTCATTTGTTACCAAGTTCGCATATACCCGTGTATTCTCAATTAATATCTAATTTTATCCTCAAAACCAAATCATTCGCGTATATCCTAGCCAAATTCCATTTCAAACCAAAGTTCCATTCTTGATTCCAAACTCTTAACTTACCCATCCAATATCATTTCAAATTCCTCTCTCACAAATCCATTTTTTCTTGATATCATTCTAATCCAATTCGATTTCAATTTGCTTTCCTAAATTTTTTATTAGTTTTTCTTCAAATCAAACAATCTCTCCTGGGAGTTTTAAACAGCTTAGTTTTTTTAAAATCAATTATTCCCTTTCGGGATTTAAACAACTCGTTTTCTCAAAACAATTCGAAAACAAAATCATAGGTAGTAACCTGTCACTTAAAACTCGAAAATGAACACCGATGATGTGATCGTCATCATTAGAATTATTTTCCAGCGACTGAAGTGTGTTCAGTACTATATCTTTTTCAAAACTCATTCTTAAACACTTCCATTTTGAAACAATTTCAAAATATCCTTCCAATGTTTGTAAAACAATTTAACCCAGGATTTTTAAATTCTCATATATTTAACTCAACTCCATTTATAAACTCTTCTCCAACTTTTAGGAATTTTAATTCCAATTCTGATTTAAATTCATATTTAATTCATTTCATAACACTTATACGAATCTTATTTGTTTATATATATAACCATCTCGATTATAATTTTATTTGATTATAATAACAACCAACACATCCAATATATTATAAAATTTCCAATATATATACTTCCTTTATATCAAAATATAATTTGGGAAAAATTATTTCATTTACCCTCTTTTCAAAACATACTGTGTCGGTTCATCGTATTCAAGTGTTTAGAAACTCCTACCGATACAGTGGATCAAACTGACCGATAAGAATTCATAAATCCCTCAACCAATAAATCTCCACAATATAAAACAATTTTATATCAAATAACACATACATGCTCATAGATATACACTCAAACTCAATCTAGGGTATTATTAATCCCATCTCTATTGAGTTACGCCATAGAGCCAAGGTAATCACCTAAACTTAAGCTTTGATAACACTGTAACGAACCGACATTTTCCCAATCTTGATTATAGATACAAATACTATATCAACTAACCAAGCACTAGTGAATACTGGATCATTAATAGAAAGAAGTTAGAGGGTGAGAAGTAGAAAGAAAGAAAGTTATAATAGAAGAAGAAGAAAGAAGATCACGATAGAACATAATCAGAATAAACACAAATCTCATAGCGGAATGAATAAAAATATATTATATAACATAACTTTTGAAATACAAACTTATAACTATATATACATACCATTTCAGAGTACAACACATAACATCACAGCGGAAATAAACAGCAGCCATAAAATGTTGAAGCCTCCTACTCCAATCTCTTCCGAGTATATCTGAAAAATCCCAACTACTTGACTGCCCATACAAATTTGAGCACCCAAGAGTTTAGGGTAAAACAAAAAAAATGGGCTAGTCATGGGACCAGTGTGAGTAAACTCCAACCACTTGGTTTAACTTTTAAAATCCTCTTTAAAGTAATAATAATCATAAGACCGATCCACACATAAACACGGATGGTTTTCATATGCCGTTTTGTTGGTCAAAGGGGGGTTATCGTGGTCGGAATTCTGTTAACTATTTTTTGGAATATGATGCACCATGTTTTATTTCTAATTCATCCCTATAAACGAGTTTTCAAAAGTCATATAATGCAATCTTTGATTTTCAAACTGATGTGGCACCTCAAGACTTCGATGTTGCACCCAACAGACATGGGTTGTTCCGCCAACCATGACTTTGTATCCATTTAGATTTACTAGAACCATAACTAGTCAACATAAAGTTCTCTCATAGATCTACAGGTCTAATAGTTCCACCTATCTCATCTTAGTTCAGTAACCCAGAAATTTAATCTTAATGAATTTCAGGAACATCGAAAGCTTTTTTAGTTCACATTTTCACATGCTGTTTTGTTGGTTAAAAGGGAGTTGACAGTGGTAGGAATTCGATTTACTATTTTTTGGAATATGATGCACCATGTTATATTTCTAATTCATCCCCATAAATGAGTTTTCAAAAGTCATACAGTGCAATCTTAGATTTTCAAACCGATGTTGCACCTCAAGACTTCGATGTTGCACCCAACAGACCTGGGTTGTTCCGCCAACCATAACTTTGTATTCATTTTGAGTTACTTGAACCATAACCAGTCAAAACGAAGCTCTCTCATAGATCTATAGGACTAATGGGTTCCATCTATCTCATCTTATTTCAGTAACCAAGAAATTTAATTTTAATGACTTTTGGGAACATCGAAAGATTTCATTTTTTTTCCTATCAGTCCAGCATTCTATGTGATCTAAAATTGTCACCTTATGATTCATGTTAGATCTATTCTATGTGATCTAAAATTGTCACCTTATGATTCATGTTAGATCTATTCTATGCGATCTAAAATTGTCACCTTATGATTTATGTTAGATCTATCCTATGTGATATAAAATTGTCACCTTATGATTCATGTTAGATAGTGTCTAAATCAAATAATTTACAATTTAATGAAATGCTTGCATCTCACGCTCCACATAGATAATATACAAATCAAAAACGGCAGACCCTTATTGGAGAATGGATTCCAACTGGTAAGCTATGGGACCACCTTCCGACAGTGTTTCTCTAGAGAGGAATACACCAGGTGTAATGACCCGTATTCTACACATCATGGGATCGTAGAATATTTATTTCTTTCCCATATGAAGTTGTATGGTCATATAACTTTATGAAACATCTATCAGAGTCATTTCCCATGCTTATGATTTTTGTCGATTTTTAAATGACCATTTTGCCCCTAGGTGGTACTGTTTTGGCCATAACTTTTGATTGGAAAGGAATTTTGACCTGAAACCACTCCCATTTGATTCGTTTGATGGTTTCTCTTTCCGTAGAGTGGTCGCATTAGCCAAACGGACTTACCGTTTGGGAGATATGGCTGAAACAAGGTTTGGAGGGTGAAAAACTGCTTAACCGGGCCAAATCGGGTGATTAGTGAGTAGGCCCATAACCCATTTCGGGATTAGGGTTATGGGAGGGCTGAAATGAGATGGAGAATCATTCTATTTCAGTTTTTAGCCTCCACTTATCACCAAGGATCCCTAAAAATGGCCTCCAACCTCTAAATCACCTCCAAATCACCTTTAGTTTAAGGATTTGGCTTAGCAACCCCTAATCAAGAAGGATCCTCACCAAATCAACAAAGGAGCTGCTGTTGGCATTGAGATTCACATCAAATCAGAGAATCATTTCAGATTTTAGTTTATTTTGTGGCTAAGGTGAGTGATTTGCTTAGTTTTGCACTAATTATGGCTAATTAGGGGTGATTAGTGTTAATTAGCGAATTTAAACATGATAAAATTCTGGAAAAATGTTTATAAAATTCGGAATGATGTTTTAGACCTCTGATATGAATTTGGGTTAATTTGGTTAAGTTTTGATAATCCGATCATTAGTTTCACCTAAGTATGCTTAAGGGGAAATTTGGGATTTTGGGTATGTTTGATCCATTTTATATGCTATGATTTATGTTTTGATGTTTGGGATCGACACTACATGTTGCTATGACTGTATGGTATGCTTTTTGGTTGTTTAGAAGTGTTAGATTGGTCGAAAACGCCGTCGAATGGCGTAGAAACAGTCGCAGGAAAACATGCAGGAAATGACCCAGAATCCGGATCGGATCGGTGGAGGGTAGAGCGACTCGAACCGTTCCAGCATGGGCGTTACGATCCGTTTAAAGGAGTAAATCACGACTCAGCTAGGTGGCACGATCCGGTGGTAGAAGCACGACCCGAACCAACAAGTATTTCCGATCCGAACCAGAGGAGGGTGGGGACCTCACGAGTCGATGGGTACTAGGCGAGACGATCCGGCCCGATCAGAAGATACGACCTGACCCGGATGAAGCAACCCGATCCGATCCGAAGTGGTGACGCCGATCCGAATCAGGAAGAGGAGCCACGAGCTGGAGGACCACGACCCGATCCGATGCAAGAGGCGCGACCCGATCCGAATGCAAAGGCCGATCCGATCCGATGAAGAATGTGAAGGCTGATCCGATCCGATTCGATTGTGATGAGCAATAACCCGAGATGCAAAGGTAGTCCAAATGGATGTTAGAGCTCAGGATCCCGGAACCAGTTGGGAACCAATGAGTTCACTTCATGGTTGGGCTTTGCTGCGGGACGTGTGCTAAGGAGTTGTCGACGTTCATAACTTCGATTCACCACTAAGAATGATGCGCTACTTATCAGTGCAGTAAGGTCATTATGACCTGAGGGGCAAAGTGATGGTAGCAAGACTACGTTATCAGTGCAGTAGGGTCGTTATGACCTGAGGGGCAAGGTGATGCGTAGTAAGACTATGAGCCAGCGCAGATGGGGTGAATAACTCCGTGGGGCAAGTGGACATAGTAAGGATTAGTAAGGCTATGAGCCAGTGCAGTGGGGTTCTTGTGATTCCATGGGGCAAAGTGGACATAGCAAATGATTAGTGGCTACGTTATCAGTGTAATGAAGCCATTTATGACTTCATGGGGCAAAGTGATCGTAGCAAGGTATGTTGGGTGATCGAAGTGGTGAATATCGTATGCTTTACGCACTGAGTGAGAGATGTGAGGATGGATGCTATGTTTGATTGTTTGCCATCCCTATGACATGCACACCTCCCCCACCTCCGTATCTTTATATTGATTGATATGATGCCTTAGAGTGTTGTACAGTATGTAGTGCTAACTCTTTGGTTGCAGGTCCAGGTTCAGGTATGTTTTAGTCTACCTGTTATTGTTCACTTTAGATGCTTATCGCTCATACCAGGCTTTATGTCTGACCCAGAGTTTTATGTCTCCTCTTATTACTCTGGGTGCTCACACGAGCAGACTGGAGACAGGTTAGCTGGTGATGTGCGAATAGCTGATCCGGAGGCGGGCAGGAGGCTTCCACGTATTATATATATATACACATTCTCCCTGTGTCGTTGGTGGTCGTTACTTGGGCATTAGTAGTGTACCTCATTTATCTTACTTTGCTTTGAGACAGTTGAAAAGTTGTAATAAGCTGTATTTTGGATTTCCGCTGCTACGATGTTTAGTTCTGATTTTCAACTTATGCACTGTCTCTCCTGTTTTATGTCAAGTATGTTATTATTATATTTTTTGTTCTACGCGCTGTGAGACATTCTACAGGTTCCTTGTATGTTCATTTCCTCCTTCCTTTTTTCCCTTCTGGCGACCCGTTCCGTGCTAATGGACATGTGTACAGCGCACCTTTGGAGTAAATGTCGGTTGGTGCGGGGCGGGCCGCCACATTTGGTATCAGAGCTCTAGGTTGCGTAGTTAACCTAGGGAAAGACACTAGGGAGAGATAATACGTATATGAGAGCGCGTATTTGTGATTACTTTGGTTTTCAAAAGCTATGTATGTATATACTATTAGTAGTATGAAGATGAAGTTGCACTGCACTAGTACCATTATGGGGTCGTTGATCGTTTTCCCTTTTTCAGATTGACGATGAGCCGACATGTTAGAGATACCGGTAGAGGGGCCAATAATGGGAATGCCGCTGAAATGAGGGCGATGTTTACCAACCTCATGAGAGACATGCTTAGAGAAGTGCAAGGGGCAGTTCCCAATCCCGGAGCCGGTGTTGGCCCAGTAGTGCAGGCGCCTAGGGTCGATTTCGCCAAGTTGTGCAAAGATTACACAAATCTTGGTGGGAAGCCGTTCCACGGAACGGAGTCGGCCACAGATGTTCAAGATTGGATGGATAGCTGTGACCGTATCTTTGATGACTTGGGTCTCGAGGATGCGATGAAGAGAAGTCTAGCGTCTCGTCAGCTGCAAGGGCGAGCGATGAATTGGTGGAATGCCATTAGAACAGCTACTCCAGAGGACCAGGTTACGTGGGTTCAGTTCAAGGCTGGCTTTAGCGAGAAGTTTATTCCAGCTGCCCAGAAGTCGGTGTTGTTCAAGAGGTTCTTGGAACTCAAGCAGGGTGGCAGGGCAGTTTCTGATTATATTGCTGAGTTCGACACTTTGTCGAAGTATGGACTGTCTCTCATTGATACCCCTGAAAAGAAGAATGAGAAGTTCATCACTGGTTTGGATGGGTACTTAGGGGAGAGGCTTATCAACCACATCGATGAGACTTTTGAATCGATCGTGGGAAAAGCTTTGAGGTCAGAGAGTCTTTACCCTAAGTCAAAGACTGAGGCTGCATCTGCAGAAGGGCCAAAGCCGCAAGCAGGCGGTGGAGGCAAGAATAGCTCTCAGAATAAGAGGAAGTAGGACCAATCTAAAGGTGGCCAGAAAAAGAGCAAGAAGGATGTTGAGTGCTTCAGCTATGGAAAGAAAGGCCATTATGCTAAGGAATGTCGGGCCAAGCCAGCGGAAAGGAAGTGCTACAACTGTGGTCAAGTGGGACATCAGAAAGATAAGTGTCCGCAACCTCTTAAGGAGAAGCAGATTGTGAAAGCATATGCTCTTGATGCTATTCCTTCTTCGTCGAATGCCCCAACTGCGGCGGAGAAAGGAAAGAATGTTGTTATTCAAGGTATGCTTTCTAATTATGATATACCAGTTCGAGTTTTGTTTGATACTGGGGCTTCCCGTTCCTTCATATCTAGTGACCTGGTAGATAGGTTGGGACTGGAACCCGAGATAGTCGATAGACCATTGATTGTGACGAACCCAATTGGTGGTTCGACTAGCCTTAGTATGATTTGCAGGAATTTGGTCTTATCGAGTCATGGATGTATGTTTGTTTGTGATTGCTTTGTTTTGGGCTTTACTGGGTATGGCATTATATTGGGAGTCGATTGGCTCCAAAGATACGGGGTGGTGGTAGACTGTGAGGGCTTTTTGGTGACAGTGAGGGCGGATGATGGGCGGAGGGTAGTGTTTGGTAGTCTACCTAGTGATGGGGTTATGGCTAGTTTTGTAAATTCCCTCGACATCCCGCAGGATGAGTTGTCAGATGTGCCCGTGGTTGGCCAGTATCCGGACGTCTTCGAGGAGGTGACCGGGCTTCCACCACACCGAGAGATTGAGTTCCGTATTGATTTAGTGAAAGATGCCAGACCTATAGTGATGCCACTTCGTCGTATGGCACCAAGGGAGCAGCGAGAGCTCGGGGTGCAAGTCAGCAATCTTTTGAAGAAGGGATTTATTAGAAGGAGTGTCTCCGAGTGGGGAGCACCAGTTGTATTTGCCACGAAGGCAGATGGTTCCCTTCGTTTGTGTGTGGACTATCGCGAGTTGAATAAGGTGACGAGGAAGAATAAGTATCCTCTACCGCGGATAGATGATTTGTTTGATCAGCTGGAAGGAGCAAGAGTGTTCTCCCAGTTGGACCTCGCGACAGGATTTCATCAGCTTCGAGTAGCAGATGAGAGTGTTCCGAAAACGGTATTTAGGACGCCGTCTGGATTTTATGAGTGGTTGGTCATGCCGTTTGGGTTGACCAATGCACCAGCCTATTTTGTGGATCTTATGAATCGAGTATTCAGAGATCAGTTGAATAAGTTTGTTCTTGTGTTCGTGGATGATATCCTTGTTTACTCAAGGACAGAGGAGGAACACAAGGGACACTTGAGGATAGTGATGGAGGTGTTGAGGAAACACCAATTGAAAGCGAAATTCTCTAAGTGTCATTTTTGGAGAAGGGAAGTAAGATTCTTGGGTCATGTTGTTTCAGAGAGTGGTATTGCCGTGGACCCTGCGAAGGTGGCTACGGTACAGGATTGGCCTACACCCAAGAATGCAACAGATGTAAGAAGTTTCTTGGGATTAGATGGATATTATCGTAAGTTTATCCAAGACTTCTCCAAGATAGCAGCACCGTTGACTCAGTTGACTAAGAAGAATCAGTCCTTCGTCTGGGACGGAGTGTGTGAGGATGCCTTCAAAAGTCTAAAGGAGAGGTTGACGCGTGCGCCAGTGTTAGTCATTCCTAAAGGGGATGAAGAGATGACGGTATACACAGATGTTTGTGGTACCGGACTGAGTGCTGTATTGATGCAAGGAGGTAGGGTTGTAGCTTATGCTAGTCGACAGCTAAAGCCGCATGAGAAGAAGTATCCTACCCATGATTTGGAATTGGCAGCGATTGTATTTGCGCTGAAGATGTGGAGACACTATCTCTTGGGAGAAAGATTTGAGTTGTTTACCGATCACAAATCGTTAAAGTATCTCTTCTCTCAGAAAGATCTGAATCTCCGTCAGCAGAGATGGTTAGAGTTCTTGGCTTCGTATGATTTTGATATCGCATACACACCTGGGAAGGGTAATGCGGTAGCCGATGCCTTGAGTAGGAGACATGCCAGCTTAGGTGCAATGTTTCTTGAATGGAAGCAACTGGAGTATATTGCGGGGTTTAATTTCAGACCAGAGTGCGAATTGGATCCAGTTATGCTAGCTAGTTTGACGATCAGACCCACTTTGATAGAGCGGATTGGTTCTAATCAGAGGGACGATCCTAACCTATTGGAAATCATCTCCAAGTTAGAGATGGGTATCGATGAGGAGATGAATGTGTATGGGCTTGATCGAGATGGATGGCTTCGAAAGAATGGGAGACTAGTTGTGCCCAACGTAAATGGTTTGAGGGATGAAGTGCTTAGAGAATGTCATCACTCAAAACTGACTATACATCCCGGTGGTAATAAGATGTATCGAGACATGAGACAGACTTACTACTGGGAAGGGATGAAAAGAGACGTTGGGAAGTTTATATCCAAATGCATGAATTGCCAGCTAGTTAAAGCCGAGCAAAAGAAGCCTAGTGGGTTGTTACAACCATTAGAAATTCCCGAATGGAAATGGGAGCAAGTCTCGATGGATTTCATCGATAGGTTACCAAGGACTAGATCGGGATATGATAGTATTTGGGTAATTGTAGATCGATTGACTAAAAGTGCAAGATTTATACCAGTCAAATCGACCAGGACGGCAGCCAAGTTGGCAGAATTGTATATGAAGTGGGTAGTGAGATTTCATGGAGTACCCAAAAGCATTGTGAGTGACCGAGACCCGTTATTCACTAGTGGGTTTTGGAAGAGCTTACAAGAGGCTCTAGGGTCAAGATTACATCTCAGTACCGCATATCATCCTCAGACCGACGGTCAGACGGAGAGGGTGAATCGTATATTGGAAGATCTCTTGAGAGCTTGTATGTTGGATTTTGGTGGATCATGGGATGATCATTTGCATCTAGTAGAGTTTGCATATAATAATAGCTACCAATCCAGAATCGGTATGGCTCCATACGAAGCTTTGTACGGAAGACCGTGCAACTCACCATCATGTTGGATAGAGACTGGCGAGAAGTTTGTGCTTGGACCGGATGTGGTGAGAGAAACTTCCGATAAGATCATGATCATTCAGCAACGAATGAAAGCTGCTCAAGATAGACAGAAAAGCTATGCTGATAAGAGGAGAAGAGACTTGAAATTCTCCGTTGGTGACTTGGTGTTTGTCAAGATCTCTCCATTGAAGAGCGTGATTCGATTTGGCAGGAGAGGCCAGTTAGCACCAAGATTTGTTGGCCCATTCCCTGTTCTTGAACTAGTCGGGAATTTGGCATATAGAGTTGGCTTACCAGAGAAAATGGCGGGAGTTCATAATGTATTTCATGTTTCCCAGCTGAGGAAGTTCATTCATGACTCAGATGTGACTATTTCACCTGATCAGTTAGAGGACTTCGAAGTAGAACCCGAGGTGGTTGGGAACCGCAAGCCGATTCGTATTGTGGGGCATGATACGAAGCAACTTCGAAGGAAGGCGGTGAAGCTAGTCAAGGTTCAGTGGGGCGAGAACGAGAATGATTGTACTTGGGAGACAGAGGAGAGCATTAGGAAGGCTTATCCAGAACTCTTTGCCTGGTAAGATTTACTTTGCAATTTAGTTTTCCGCATGCTAGGATAGACTTGCTTTGCTTGTTTGCATGTTTGGATGTTTGATTGTTGCTTTATGATTGGTAGGCATGCGGGAACCTTTGTGTATGTTTGGATTAGGGAATTTCGGGGGCGAAATTTCTTAAGGGGGGAGAGTGTAATGACCCGTATTCTACACATCATGGGATCGTAGAATATTTATTTCTTTCCCATATGAAGTTGTATGGTCATATAACTTTGGGAAACATCTATCAGAGTCATTTCCCATGCTTATGATTTTTGTCGATTTTTAAATGACCATTTTGCCCCTAGTTGGTACTGTTTTGGCCATAACTTTTGATTGGAAAGGAATTTTGACCTGAAACCACTCCCATTTGATTCGTTTGATGGTTTCTCTTTCCGTAGAGTGGTCGCATTAGCCAAACGGACTTACCGTTTGGGAGATATGGCTGAAACAAGGTTTGGAGGGTGAAAAACTGCTTAACCGGGCCAAATCGGGTGATTAGTGAGTAGACCCATAACCCATTTCGGGATTAGGGTTATGGGAGGGCTGAAATGAGATGGAGAATCATTCTATTTCAGTTGTCTAGCCTCCACTTATCACCAAGGATCCCTAAAAATGGCCTCCAACCTCTAAATCCCCTCCAAATCACCTTTAGGTTAAGGATTTGGCTTAGCAACCCCTAATCAAGAAGGATCTTCACCAAATCAACAAAGGAGCTGCTGTTGGCATTGAGATTCACATCAAATCAGAGAATCATTTCAGATTTTAGTTTATTTTGTGGCTAAGGTGAGTGATTTGCTTAGTTTTGCACTAATTATGGCTAATTAGGGGTGATTAGTGTTAATTAGCGAATTTAAACATGATAAAATTCTGGAAAAATGTTTATAAAATTCGGAATGATGTTTTAGACCTCTGATATGAATTTGGGTTACTTTGGTTAAGTTTTGATAATCCTATCATTAGTTTCACCTAAGTATGCTTAAGGGGAAATTTGGGATTTTGGGTATGTTTGATCCATTTTATATGCTATGATTTATGTTTTGATGTTTGGGATCGACACTACATGTTGCTATGACTGTATGGTATGCTTTTTGGTTGTTTAGAAGTGTTAGATTGGTCGAAAACGCCGTCGAATGGCGTAGAAACAGTCGCAGGAAAACATGCAGGAAATGACCCAGAATCCGGATCGGATCGGTGGAGGGTAGAGCGACTCGAACCGTTCCAGCATGGGCGTTACGATCCGTTTAAAGGAGTAAATCACGACTCAGTTAGGTGGCACGATCCGGTGGTATAAGCACGACCCGAACCAACAAGTATTTCCGATCCGAACCAGAGGAGGGTGGGGAGCTCACGAGTCGATGGGTACTAGGCGAGACGATCCGACCCGATCAGAAGATACGACCCGACCCGGATGAAGCAACCCGATCTGATCCGAAGTGGTGACGCCGATCCGAATCAGGAAGAGGAGCCACAAGCTGGAGGACCACGACCCGATCCGATGCAAGAGGCGCGACCCGATCCGAATGCAAAGGCCGATCCGATCCGATGAAGAATGTGAAGGCTGATCCGATCCGATTCGATTGTGATGAGCAATAACCCGAGATGCAAAGGTAGTCCAAATGGATATTAGAGCTCAGGATCCCGGAACCAGTTGGGAACCAATGAGTTCACTTCATGGTTGGGCTTTGCTGCGGGACGTGTGCTAAGGAGTTGTCGACGTTCATAACTTCGATTCACCACTAAGAATGATGGGCTACTTATCAGTGCAGTAGGGTCATTATGACCTGAGGGGCAAAGTGATGGTAGCAAGACTACGTTATCAGTGCAGTAGGGTCATTATGACCTGAGGGGCAAGGTGATGCGTAGTAAGACTATGAGCCAGCGCAGATGGGGTGAATAACTCCGTGGGGCAAGTGGACATAGTAAGGATTAGTAAGGCTATGAGCCAGTGCAGTGGGGTTCTTGTGATTCCATGGGGCAAAGTGGACATAGCAAATGATTAGTGGCTACGTTATCAGTGCAATGAAGCCATTTATGACTTCATGGGGCAAAGTGATCGTAGCAAGGTATGTTGGGTGATCGAAGTGGTGAATATCGTATGCTTTACGCACTGAGTGAGAGATGTGAGGATGGATGCTATGTTTGATTGTTTGCCATCCCTATGACATGCACACCTCCCCCACCTCCGTATCTTTATATTGATTGATATGATGCCTTAGAGTGTTGTACAGTATGTAGTGCTAACTCTTTGGTTGCAGGTCCAGGTTCAGGTATGTTTTAGTCTACCTGTTATTGTTCACTTTAGATGCTTATCGCTCATACCAGGCTTTATGTCTGACCCAGAGTTTTATGTCTCCTCTTATTACTCTGGGTGCTCACACGAGCAGACTAGAGACAGGTTAGCTGGTGATGTGCGAGTAGCTGATCCGGAGGCGGGCAGGAGGCTTCCACGTATTATATATATATACACATTCTCCCTGTGTCGTTGGTGGTCGCTACTTGGGCATTAGTAGTGTACCTCATTTATCTTACTTTGCTTTGAGACAGTTGAAAAGTTGTAATAAGCTGTATTTTGGATTTCCGCTGTTATGATGTTTAGTTCTGATTTTCAGCTTATGCACTGTCTCTCCTGTTTTATGTCAAGTATGTTATTATTATATTTTTTGTTCTATGCGCTGTGAGACATTCTACAGGTTCCTTGTATGTTCATTTCCTCCTTCCTTTTTTCCCTTCTGGCGACCCGTTCCGTGCTAACTGGACATGTGTACAGCGCACCTTTGGAGTAAATGTCGGTTGGTGCGGGGCGGGCCGCCACACCAGGTTCAACAAGAGCATCTTGCAACCCAGGCTAAACATGACCGGTCACACATTTCGATTGAGTCTACCGAATGTATTATCACTATAGTTGGGATCAGAAACCGTTTCCCGAAAGGGACAGTGTAGAAATAGATTAAAGAAGCAAATGGATTTTCTCTAGATCAGGGGACAATACACCCTAATTGGGAGCTACCCACTTAGCCATGCAACCTACCCGATTTTGTACCCTTCCGGTTGTGAGGCTTGAGGTCATAACGTATCTTTTTGATAGACCACATATTTATTTACTTTGAATGCCACATCGTCTTACCCGCCAAATCACAAATTGATTTCTCCAAAAATACCACGGGTATAAAACTAAGAGAAATGAATTCCTCCACCAGCAAACTTAAATATGTTTAAAGAGACAAACTTATGCAATCTATTAGATATACTCTATCAGACATTCTTCCATACAAGTTGTCCTGGAACTGGACAAACCGAAGAAGCTATTCTATAAACCCAACTTAGACAATTTCTACCTAGGATTTGCCAGAACAACCCTTGCATAAACTCCATTTTCAATTATCTTCATCATACTTGATTTGCAATTTTAATGCCCATACGGAGTGGTTTTCAGGTAATAAATCTGATCCCAGTCTCTCCGTATTGACGATGGAAAAATGGTCAAAACTTTGATAGTCGGTTATTTAACTATCAAAGGAACACATCCACACACACAACGATCTAATTTCCAAATGGAAATTTTATCGATCAATCATCAATAAACATTTTCCCGTTTAAATTAGTTTATCACTAATTTATTCATTTCCCCATTTCCTGTTTCCATATATTCATAAATTCTTATTTTCTAAATTTAGAAAGATGCGGTATTAACATTGGAAAGCATTTCCATTTCTTATTCACGCATGACTATCCTCCCAAATCTATGAGTCTGTAACTGTAAACTAGTAAGAAAACAACTTCCTAAGTATCAATCCCGAAGGCCGAAACTAACATCAGATCGACACTCAGAAAGCCATTCAACTTAACTAATCTCCACTAAGTTCCTAATTCCCTTAACTCCATTTTAATTCCCATTTCGAAACCCAATTTCCTTTATAAAAAATTGTATTTGCAAATATTTACTTCCAACCATTATTCACTTCAAACGTAAATTATATTTCTTTTTATAAATTCAATCAGTTTGATTTAGCATTTAAAACAATATCTCAAATCCAAATTCCTTTTATACTTCTATTTATAGAATTATTCAAAAAGAATTATTTTATTTCCAACACTTATAATCTCATTGATAGTTTCCTTTATAACTGCTACATTCACATTCAATTTCAAATATCGGTGTTAAAACCGATTCTTACTTCTCTATATAAATATTGACTTATATGTTTATTTATCCAATGATAAATATTTTTCTTAATTTAAAAACATTGTTTATGAATTATTCTTCTCAGTTTATCTGTTAAGACATGTTTCTATTTCATATCTACTTTAAATCAATCTTCTCATGATTCTTTTATAACTCGTAATTCCCTTTTATAATTCTATTAAATTTAAAATAAATCATTTCCTTTCCATATAACTATTAATAACTTTCTACAGAAATTTCTTATTCAATTTCCAAATATCTCCTTTTTATAAAATCATTTGATTTTATAAAATTCTTAATTTTATACCCACTTCAAAAATTGTTTTTATATACTCCAATATTGCTTATGATATTTAAAATACTAAATAAAAAGGATCAATATCATCCAAACACACATAATCAATAACATATATATATATATCACATCATATATCACAATATATGAAAAACAATACATAAATGTTGAGGAATCCAGTTGGATCCCTTCAACTTGTTTCCCTGCATTCACAGATGTTAATCACATAAATTATATCAATTTCATATCAATATGAAATTGTATAACAAATGAACTCAATATTTAAACAACGACATATATATATATATAAATATATATAAATTATCTCATCCAGTTATTGACAATTCATCAAAACAATCATCACACAACATGCACTCATCATTTAATAATATTAAAATGCGTTTATAAAATTTATAAAACTGAACAGAGTTAGTGAGCTTACTCGCATTGGACATTTATCGTTAAATAACGATAAATTGTCATCGATTCTGACAGACGTTTTATTTTCCCATAATTTGTAATGAGCTCCAATTGACACCAAATCAGTTCTGTTACGTAGCCAACGTCTCTACGATTCCAACATGACAGACCGTTCGAAATTCTGATAGAGTATGATCGAGATACAATAATTATAAGTACCACACATTATTTAGATTAAAAAAACTTAAATATATCCTCAATTGGGCTTTACTAATTCAAAGACCCTGCCCAACTCCCATTATCCTACCTACGTGAACAGCCCTTCCTTCCCCAAATACAGTTCACGTCTTCCTGTACAATTTCCATACCCATAGCCGTAGTTTATTTCGATCCAAACTCCATCACCCCTTCATTAAAAACGAAACAAAAGTAACCTAAATTCTTCATTTCAAAATCCCTATCGCCTCACCACATTTTCACATGTTACTATACTTCCTCAGTAACAAACCCCAAGGTCTAGTATTCTCTTTCTCCACCATAGTCGTATATTTATCCCTTCCGTACTCCTTCTCCTCTCAACTAAAAATTCCATAAAAATCTCCATTTTTCTCTTCGTCTCTTCCTCTCCAACCTCATATGCATCTTACTCAACTCGCATCCTCCATAAGAAATGCGTCGAAACCCTCAACAGCTGCACACAGTAAAACACCGAACTTTTTCATCACCAAACAACTCAAAATTTCACATAAGATGCAAAACTCCACACTAATCCCAAATACAACTCCATTTCGTGCATCTATTCGTCAATCATCCCACAACCCGAACCCTAACTCACCCCAGTACAAAACTAGCGAACTGGATTAGTTCAAAATCAACCAAAAATTACACCATGTCGACCAGGATCCCCCAGGATCTCACATCTATATGTATTAGGATTTTACGATTTTTGAATGAATTTATATTGAATTATAAACTCACGAATTTGGTTTTTGGGAAAAAGAACGGTGGCGACTTAGAAATTTCATTGACTAGAGAAAATGGGATTAAGTTAGAGATAGGGGATATTTATAGAGATTTTTAATAATTTTATATTTGATTATTAAATTGATTTTTAGCTTATTGTTGTTTACATTTGTTGTGTAAAAATTCGTGAAATTGCATATGCGATAAATGGACAGACAGGTATAGTTTGACATTTCGGACCCAACAAAACTTGTTTTGTTGAATTCCGAGTCCGTTTCCTCACGAAGTGTATTTTTAAAGTCAAATTATTGACTGATTCACAATAAAATCGCGCATGGCCACATACTGACACCAAAAATCACGAAATTAGAAATTTAACAATAATTTAATATTCTAGATCTAACAAAATTAATTTCATCGAAAACAGAGGTTGTTTGCAAAAATGACTATTTTTAAGGCTCTAAATAAACCAATAAAATATTAATATATTCAAAAACAAATTATATGATATTAATAGATTAATATTATCGTACATATTCACATAGAATAGCAAACAACTTCAAAATAAACATACTTGGATTTATAACTCAGTATTTCAAAATCCAAGTTTAATCGATATTCAATTTACATTAAAAATCCTTTTATTATATAAATAAATCATTATAAATTATAAATGAATTCTATAGCAACTTTTTGAAAATTTTATTTGGAAATAACTCACAATCTAAAAGACGAAATCTAGATTTTTCTCTTCCATTAGAAAAGTATCGCTCAATAGATTTGAACGTTTTTTGTTTCATAGAAATCCGAATTAAAATGGATTCTGTATATTCAATTGAAGTTCAAAACTCAATATTACGAAGTACTGTGACGTTACATGTTCGTTTTGAATTATATTATAATTAATACGTTTAAACAGTTGTTTATAAATAAATTCTTTATTATAATTGAATTGTAAACTAAATTAAATCAGTTAAATCATCCAATTCACACAATATTGCAAATTCTACTATTTCCGACTATTTCACAATTTAAAATTTATTATCCTATTATAAATATTAATTAAATATTCCAAATTATTTAATTAAACAAACATTTAAATCTCTAAACTATTATTTAAATAATTAAATTAATTAATTATTAAACTGCTAAAAATCTAGGACGTTACATATGTGATCGGATTTATTATTTTGAGTGACGTTCGAATTTGGTTTTTTCGTGACCAATGGGGGCCAAGTTAGATCCAAGTGTCAATAGGGAAGTTGGAGTCTAGAGTGTGGCAATCACGTCGACGGTGGTGCGACGGTGTGAGGTGGAGTGGCAGATCGTCTAAATCGTATGGGTTTCGTGTTTTTGAATCTGGTGGGGCCTATATTGCGAGAATCGAGGCACGGGAGGTCAGCGTGGGGAGGTCGGTCGACGATGATTCTGGGGGCCTCAAGGTGGTCGGGTCCGGCGTTGTATGAAGGCGGCGGTGATCATTTAAATGAGGGGGTTCGTTCATATGTTGCGATGCAGGTGGAATAAAGGTGACCGGGTTATTTTTGAGGGGTATCATGCTAAACGAAATTAAGGCAAGGTGTTGATTTGATAATCAAGGATATTTAAGTTAAAATAATCCGATAATTTAAATAATTAACAATATATATTGTATGCAAACATATAGTGTTGATAACTATTTTATACGTGATCAGTTTTTGATGAAACATGGTGCGCTGGAATCGTAGGAATAAAAAGTACATGACTGAGCTGGTTTGGTCAACATTGGAAGCAGTTCGAATTTTTGATAAAAATAAAGCGTGTTAAATTTTATTAAAACAATTCATTTGGACGACGAAATAAAATCAAGTTGAGTTACGTGAGTATAATTCACTCAGTTTGTCCCACTTATATTTCATACAAGTCGAATTTAATATTATGTGCACTGTTTTCTAATTGTTGGTTGATTTGATCAGTGGTTGGACATTTACTAAATAAATTATATATTGTATATATTTTTTAAGTTAAACGTTCATTTAATTTAATTGAAATCAATCGTTATTTTAATGATTTTATTCCAACTGAGGTAACTTACCTTATTGGTTATGTTTATAATAATATAAACGTATTTCAATTAAAAATTGGATGCTTGAATTGTCGTTATTGGTTGACTGTTGTCAGTTAAATTAATCATTCACATTCATTATAGTATATAATAAATTGTTGTATTAAATGGATGATTTAATTTGAGGTACCCTATTTGGATGCAGGGAATAACAAGTTAGAGGGATCCAACTGTTTTTGTCACCGTAGTTGTTAAATTTTATATGTTATAATATACATTGACTATTGAATCTATAGTGCATGAAATAATATGTTGGAAGGATTCAACTAGATTCCTAACTGATATTGATAACCTTTATCAATATGATTGGACATGTTTGATTCAATATGAAGTTAGTTGATATTTCACGATTGTGTACTTTAGTCGACATTTGCCTCATTAGTACCATTGACGAAAAATAAAAGATTTTTGGAATAGACTTTAATTTGATTCTGAAATATTTCCAAAACTATATATGAATTAAAATGCAACATGTGTTTTTAAAATAAACAAATATTTATTTAAGTTTATAAAGTGATTATAGAATGATTTTATAAAGCCAATTCTTATATTATAAGCAAGTGAGCAGAAACTAACCTAAGGGTTAGAGGTTGGTTTGATTGTTTCCAAGAGATAATTAAAAGGGTTTATTTAAATTAATTGTTTTATTAATTAATTTAAAAGGAAGGACTAATTGGAATTGATTAACGAGTTAATCATGTTTCAATTTGACTAAGTCAACTGTTTTAACTAAAACTGAGTATTAAATTAGTTCATTGTCAATTTAACTAATGTAAACAATAAAGTAAACCATTTTTATTATATTGAAATTGATTATTATTTATTTAATAATAATCAAGGTGATGATCTTGAAATGGAGGTTTATGAAGCTATAAGGCCTATTTATAGTTAAGTGAAATTTTAAACGAATTTATGTTAACAATAATAAAAATCAAGTTCAAATTGAATTCTTACTGGAATTCTATTTAACTGGATTTTATAAAGTCCAAGCTAGACAAAGTTTTAAAAAACCCAAGTTTTACTGAATATGTTATTGGAACGAGTTATTAAATTATAAACTTAAAAATGGCCTATGAATGGTACGAAAGCTCAAGATATTAAATTTAAGAATTGGAATCTAGCTAGAGATCGGTTGAGTTAAATGATTTTCTGAGTATTGATCTGATGTTGATTTTGGTCTTTGGGGTTAATATGTAGAGGATTATTCTCTTACCGATTTACGATCAGGGACTCATGATTGTTGAAATGGAAATCAGAATGGAAACCCAAATTGAAATAAAACGGTTAAGCGAGCTAAGTGATAAGGAGTCGATCTAAAATCACATATTTTAAGACAAAGATGAGGCTTATTTGAGGTAAAACAAAAATAATTTTGAAATAAACTTATTAGAAATTTTATAAAGAATTCTATTTATAATAGAATTAAGGATTATATATAATGTTTAAAAAATGGTTAAAGTTAATAGAAAAGAGTTTTAGATAATAGTTTACTTAATACTTAAATTACGTAAACGTGTTGGAGATGGAAATAAAGTTTTCAAAGGAGAAGTATGGTATTAAAACCATGTTTTAAATTAAATAGTAAATGGAGCTTATGTACTGGAATTAGGGTTTTGTTAATAAACTTCTATCTATTCTGAAGATAAGAAGTTTGTTGACTCAATGTCTGAGAGGTAAATAAAATGCCCAACTTGAGCGATTTCATGACTATCCAAGGATGATATTAGTTTAGAAACGAGAATAGTTATGGGAAATAAAATTAGTATTTCCATGAATGGTATTATAACTATAATTCGTAAAGCTTATAATTTAAATAGTATGATTTGAGTATAATCTTGTTTAATAAGAAGTAAAGAGGCTATATTCCTAATATTTAAGATATAGAAGTTTTAATTAAAGGAAGGCCAAATGATGCTAGGTATTGAATCAGTGAATTCAATTTATTTTTATGGATGAATGGTTGTTTATTTGATAGATAAATAACTGACTATCAAGTCTGGACTATACGATTGTTGCTATAGAAAGACCGAGATCGAACTTATATTCGAAAACCATTCCGATCAACCAACGAATAATAAAAACGTGGAAGATGTTGATCGATATGGAGCAATTGAAGACCGTGGATCTTCATAAAATGGAAGAAATACGTAAATTCTCTAGTTGATCCTTAGAGGTAAATCATGGCTCAGTCGTCTTTGAAATCTACGGATTGTAAGGACTACTCATTACTGATCCATAGGGTGATTCCTAGAATGTGGTAGGAGGGTGCCTTCGGTTTGTTCAGTCCCAAGACAACTTGTATGGACAAATGTCTGATAGTGTATTTCCAAAGGGGTCACATATGTTGATTTCCTCAAATGTATTTCTGTTTAGTAGCGAAGAAGACACCTTCTTTTAGCTTAACACCCAGGGTATTTCTATGGACATCAATTACTTCTAGCAGATCTGACGATGTGGCATTCAAAATGAATGGTGGCCAGATGTTCTTAAAAGGTAACTATAACCTCAAGCCTCATCAATCGTAAAATGATAAAAATTGGCAAGCAGCATGGCTATATGGGTCGCTGCCATTAAAGTTTACTGTCACCATCTAGAGAAAAAAATCATTTGATCTTCTTTAGTTTCTGTGTCTCCCAGGAATACGGTGGCTACAGCCGTAGGGTGACATTAATATATTTGGAACACTCAAAGGAATGAGTGGCTGGTCATGTGTGGCTGGGTTGCAAGATGTTCTTGTTGAATCTAGTGTATTCCTCTCTAGAGATACACTATCAGAAGGTGGTTCCATACCTTGTCATGGTCGGAATCCGTTATCCAATAAGACCCGCAGTTTTTGACTATATACTATGTATGTAGAGCGTGAGATGCAAGTGTTCTGCTAGATGGTTATTTATGGGATTTTACACTATTATAATATTAAAATAGATATGATTTCAAAAAAAATGGGTTATCATAAGATAAAAAGCATCCATATTTATGATACTTCGGTTTTGGCAAGTAATACGAGGTTATGTATTACTGTCGAAATTCGAGCATTAGAAATTTATGGGATGCTACATGATGGCACCGGGTCAATTTATTATCCATATCAGAACCAAGGACCAATATCAAAATTCAAATTCCAAAATTATCAAAACCAAATCCAAATCCATAACTGTTCCAAGCTAGAATCCAGATTCACTGCCTTTTCGGGCAAATCCTGAGTGGCCATAATCCATACCTGCAAAAATCAAATCGAGCGATCTCATCGCCGAGAAAGCCTAAACTTTGCCAAGCACAATCCGTACTTGATGAACAATTAGATAGATTTGTCAAGTCTTGATAAAGCGACTTGAATCTTATCGAGCACAATCTATACTTAACGACCAGTCATTAATGTTAAAATCCAATTTTCATTTACACGCCCCTGAAGCATAATCCATACATGTGAAATAATCTTATTAAATTTCAAAAAACTAACTCTATTACAAATCCAGAAATGAAACTAATGGATTATTGCCATCTTAGAGCGTGCCCTGGAACGAAATCCTGATTCCGTATACGTGTAAGTGGCTTAGCCAATTCTTATAACAAATTTATTAAGTGACATAAATTGATTGGTTCATCGTTAGCAAAGAGCATACCTAAGGTTAAACCCTAATCTCATACATAGGTAGGTCGACTTAGTATCCCAAAATCAGTATACATATTTTTAGTTAATATTAACCTCATGCAAGCTATGCCCTAGCCCTACCAAGCTAGGCACTTCTTGTATCACCACAGGCTTGTTTTGAATGTATTGCCCAATTGTTCTCTTTTGACACACTTATCTATCATTTCCTTTCAAGGTCGATATTTTTTTTGTGTCATAACCATCCATTTATGAGACAAACAATGCTTTTCTTAATTCCTTTACCTTGATGTAGGTTCCCCCTTAGCCAGTTTCCTAAGCAGAAGAAGAACCTGAATCTCCGGTGAATTAATCCTGTCCAAACTAGAATTCAATCCCATATATGAAGAGAGTTTTGGTTTTCTCTGTTGTCTATTCAAACGATCAATTCCATCATTGGCCTTCCTTTTACTGTTATCCATTCCAAAGCCAGCCAATCTTTTGTCTTTAACTACACTAAGTTCAAGAGCCTGTCTATCTTCCCTTACATCATCCTTTCTAAGAAACCTATTTGCCTTATAATAGAACTCACTGAGATCCATTGGGGGATCCCTTTCCGAAGAAACCATAAAATCAGAATTATGCAAAACACTTGAAACAATAACCATTAGTATCATCGACGAATACAGTCGATCCACTGAAGCGACCACCGATATAACCTTTCTACAATTATTTTATAGAGTCTTAAGTCCTCTACTTAATAAAAGTCAGTGTTGTAACGCTCTTTGGTTGAGTTACTTGGACCTGAAATTATTCAATAAGCTTTTTAGTAAGCTTATTCCAACTTCCAACAGAACCGCTTTCCAATTATCTAAACCACATAGAAGTTGTATCTAATGAAAATAGAGCAAAGCACTTAGCCATTGCTTCATCCAGTGCCCCCAGTACTTATATATGTTGCATAATCCTCATGAGATGTACTGTCGGATCCTTCCTCTCGTCATAAACTTCCAACCCGGTAATTTAACATACAACATATTCCTCAAATTCCGCATATTTAGAATGAATGCATTCTGGTTGACACTATCTAGATCCTGTCAAGATAATGCACCTCTCGAAACTCTTCGAATAACATCCATAATTTTTTTGTCATTATCTAGAAGCTGCCTCTAATCACAGAACTAACACCTATGACCTGAGTGCTAAGACCATTCAAAACTAGTTACTCAGCCCCAACAACGATATCCAGATTGGTACCTACCCAAGGAAGGGTTCGGGCCTGTTTCTAGAAACAAATTTCATCCTTTTTTGATTCAATCCATTATCCAACCATGTACGCGCTTGATTTCCAATACCAAGTCCCAAACTTTGAATCCTAAAAGTGTTCAAAGCCAAGCCATAGCCTCCAGGAGGACTTCCCCCAGTTTGCACCGGTTTCGTACTGATACAAGGATTGGGATGGGTACTATTTCAAACAGTTAAGAGATTTTCCCCTGAGTCTAGTCAAATAGTTAAGAGATTTTCAAACTGTTAATCTCTTGCATTTCCCGTGTTTAGAGTATACCATTTGTCGTTTGATCTTTTTAAGGCCACCTTGAATTATATTTCATTCCAAATTTTTCCTTTTTTTTGAATAAGCGGGTACTTGAATACATTAAAGGAAAAGGTACATAAGGTTTGAGCATGGTTACAAATTAGTATAAATGATAAACAAATACTATACAACACTGACTAAAACCAGCTCAAACCAAAGTAGACAATCCCCAAAATACATCAATTAAACAAATCCAGGAAGCCGCAACATGCAAGACTCCATGTAAAACCAGAATCAGCAAACACTGTCCATAAACCAAAACCAGAAGCAAACTCCACCTAGCAGAATATCCATCAGAAGAATCCAGGCTCACAAACACAGAAGAAATCCCATCAATCTTAACAACAGATCAATTATAGTTGCATGCAAGGAACAATGCTGCTAGAAAGGCTACATGCAACTCTCCAAAACCAACCACACAAAAACTAAAGAAAGAACCAGACACCAGAAACAGAAGACCATGCTGACACACCGAAAAACAGAAAAAGGAAACTAAAATTCTATCATTCCTTAGATACACCACCTTTAGTGACTCCACCTGTTTTTCCTCTACCACCTTTTGCTTTCTTTATTGTAGATCGATTCTGAAATTGTTGCATAAGCTTACCCCACTCTGGGTTTTCCTCAACCAATGGTTCATCAATTACAAGCCTATTACCGTTATTGTATATATTGGATATAAGTTTTTTTTCTCCTCTTTTTGAAGCTATTTGTCAAACTAAAAGAACTGTCAGACTCTTATAAAAGAGTCTTTGCTTACGGTATTCTCTCCATTCTGAGTCTCATTGCAATCCCCAATGATATCAGATTTTTCTAAGTTGTTAACATTATCATGCTTATGCACAAGGAAACTTAAATCAATTTCATTTACAATAACCAGCTCTTTACCCTCATGCATTTCCTCATTATCTGATATAATTGCTTTAGTATGACTAGAATTTTCAACTTTATTATAATGACGACTTCACAACAGGAGTGTTGTAAAACCCGCAAATTCTGAACCAATTTAAAATTTTAAATTTAGAAATTTAATAGTTAAAATAATTTATTTTAAATAATAACAGGTAAAAATTTATTTAAAATCGAAGTTAGAATGAATAATTTTAATTATAAAAGGAGTTAGAAATAGCGCGGTAGTTTGAAAAGTCAAACTTGAACTTTGACCGAATGTACCGGATTCAAAATTTAACGGATTTTAGTGAAACTAAAAATATCAGAATCTATTTAAAAATATATTTCCAATGAATCTGAAAAATCAAAATTTCATAGCGGGAATCAAAAGTTATGCCCAGTTTAAATTTCAGAATAGTTGTTGTAGAATTTATATATATATATATATATATATATTAATATTAAAAATAGTCATTTTTTTCAAACGACCTCCGTTTTCGATGAAACCACTTTTGTTGGAACGGGAAAATCAAATTATTGCTAGGTTTCAATTTTTATAATTTTTAGAATTAATATGTGAGTGTGGCAAAAGAAAATGTGTTTTGTCAGTTTCAGTCAAATCTAATCGACTAGAAAATGGCCATTTTTCAAACATTCTCAGAATTCGACGAAATTAGTCTTGTTAGAACCGTATCGTCAAAACATAGCTAAAAATAATTTTTCTGGAATTTTTAGAGGTCGTATGTGGCCCCAGTGAATTTAAATGTAAAATTGAATTAATTAAATAAATGACTTAAATATTAAATTAAAGATTTTAGGCTACAGACATTTGATTGGGCTCACGAAACCTATTCCATTGTGTCCGAAACGGGGGTGTTTGCCTAGAGACAACATTTTTTGGGTTTGATTGGGAGTTAGTATCAACGAACAAAACATTTTCCTGAATTAAATAATAAATAAATAAGAAAATACTATATATATACCATCCAAATACACTGCATACCATACAATACCCCTAACCTCAGTCCTACTATACCCAGCCTCCACTAATAGAAACCAATGGCCCTCGAGCTCCGGTTTTCTTCCATTGATTTCTTCAAATCCACTATATAATTTTCAAAACAACATAAGGAAAAATCAAAGAGGGGTGTGAGATCTACAGGTTGAACGGAGGTGATGGCGTTTAAGGTTGTCTCTGGTGAGAAATCGCGACCAGAACTGGTGGATTTCGAGCTCATTTCCTGGGCTCAACAGACGTTAGAGTTGCACGTGGTCTTGGGCGGCGACGAAGGCAACTGGCGGCATTCGGGTAGAGGTAGCTGATCAGAGAACGGTGTGACGGAGATGGTGAATTTTTGGAACCCTAGATGCGTGATTGGGTTCGATTATACGGCCGATTTCCAATAAGGAGGAAGAGGGTAGAAATGTAATTAGTCTGGAATTGGTTAATTAAGTAATTTATTTTCTTAATCAATATGTAAAAACCCTCATATCTTTTCCAAACAGTAACGGAATTGAACGATTTCTGAAGCTTTGGAATCGCAGAAACAAGATCTACGCTATGGAACAAACTAGATCTGAAACAGACCAAACCAGAATTTGGGGAAAATCCAATCTGAACTGTACAGAATTAAAAGCTCGGTGAGATTTCTCTTTCTTTTAAATCAGTTAATTTATTTAATTTATTTGCTATGTAACTATTGTATGTATATGTCTTAAATCTGATGTGATGTGATTGTGGATGATTTATTTGTTGATTGGTGATGTATAAACACAAATCTGTGTGTTGAATAAAAATAAATCACTTTGAAAAGTTATTGTTTTGGATTAGAATTTCCAAATCGATAAAAGAAATAAATCATTTTGTAAAGTCATTGATTTTGGAATAGAATCGCCATTTCAATACAACTGATCTTTTATTTGCATATTTTTATGCAAATATATATAGAAATATAATTTTATTTGCATCCTTTTATGCAAATATTATAGAAATATAAAATGTTCTTTTATTTGCATCCTTTTATGCAAATGTACTTAGAAATATAAAATGATCTTTTATTTGCATCTTTTTATGCAAATACACATAGAAAATATAAATATTCTTTTATTTGCATTCTTTTATGCAAATATATACATAGAAATATAAATGTTCTTTTATTTGCATTCTTTTATGCAAATATATATATATATAGAAATATAAATGTTCTTTTATTTGCGTTCTTTATGCGAATACACTTTGAAATATAAAATATTCTTTTATTTGCATTCTCTAACGCAAATATGCATTGAAATAATTAAAATCATATTTTTAATTAAAATCATATTTTTTGTTTGCAATTTTAGATGCAAACAAAACATTGGAATTAAAATCATATTTTTGTTTGCAATTTTAGATGTAAACAAACAATTAGAATTAAAACCATATTTTTTTGTTTGCAATTTCAGATGCAGACAAAACATTAGAATTAAAATTACATTTTGCTTGCATTTTAAATGCAAACAAAAACACTAGAATGAATATTACATTTTTATTTTGTATATTGGATAGAAATAAAAATATGATTTAAAAGGTTACATTTTTGTTGGTAAATTAAGTTGCAAGCAAAACATTTAATAAACATTATATTTTATTTGCATATTTAGATGCAAATAAACAACATAGTTAAAAGATTATATTTTATTTGCATATTTAGATGCAAATCAACAAGATTTAATAAAGATTATATTTTATTTGCATATTTAGATGCAAATAAACATCATAGGTAAAAGATTATATTTTTATTTGCATTCTTTGATGCAAATAAACATCGTATTTAAAGGTCGAATTTTCATTTACATTCTTTGATGCAAATAGGCTACCATATTAAAAGTTGAATTTGTATTTTCATTCTTTGGTGCAAATAAACTATGAAATTTAAAAGTTGCATATTTATTTGCATTCCTTGATGCAAATAAAATATTGAATTAGAAATTGCATATTTACTTGCATTCCTTGATGCAAATAAAATATTGGATTAGAAGTTGCATTTTTATTTGCAAATTTAGATGCAAATAAAACCTTGAATTAGAAGTTGCATTTTATTTGCATTCTTTGATGCAAATAAAACATGAAGTTTAAAGTTGTATTTTCATTTGCACTCCTAGATGCAAATAAATCATAAGTTAAAGTATCATCTTTTTATTTGCATTTTAGATGCAAATAAAAAGCATAGTTTAATAAGTTACACTTTTATTACAATTGAGATATAATTAAAAGAATAGGATTAAAAATATCATTTTTACTTTTGAACTAGAGAAGATAAAAAAAGAGGTTATAACAAAATAATCATTTTTCTCAATTTACATTAGTTGAAAACAAAATAATCATTTTTTTCAATTTACATTAGTTGAAAACAAAATAATCACTTTTGTCAATTTATATTAGTTAAAACAAAATTATTCACTTTTGTCAATTTATATTAGTTGAATCAAGCATTCATTTTGTCGAATTATATTGGTTGAAACCAAAAAGGACATTTCTGTCAAATAAGAGTTAAACACAAACCTTATTTTGATAGAATAGAATTGCCGGCAATAAATGTGTCACTCTTCTTATGCATTTTGTTGAGATAGAATCTATATGTCAATAAAATAATCATTCTTATTTGCAAAACATACAATAGAATTTATATGTAAATATAAAAATTATTTTCGTGTGCAAACTTACATTGGGGTTTATATTCAAATATAAGAATTATATTCTTGGTCAAACCATTCGTTAGAATGTATAAGGGAGTTAAAGTGACATTTCTGTATGTTATTGCATACATTAGAATTTGTATGCTATTTAAAATAAACATTTTTAAGTGCTAGGTTATACATTGAAAAACATATACAAATGTGATTATTTTTTTATGCGTTAAATTTAAGAATAATTACTTACAAATAAAGTATAATAAATATTTACCTTTTATTTGTCATCCACAATAATGTCATATAACTAAATTACATTCTATTAAATATTAGTAATGTATAAAGAAATTATGCGAGTCAAATATATTTTATTGCGACATTGGAAATAAAATATCATTTTTGTCCATCATTATCAACATGTTGGTAGTATTAAAATTGGTTAAATTCATTAACCAATTATTTATTTATATGTACTGTTGTTGGCTGAAACCCCACACGGGTATTGGGATGATAATTGATATACACTAGCCCCAATGTTTATTTGTATGTCAATTGATAAATTGATAGGCTGTGATGAGCGTTATCATTTCATTTTAATGCTCACACAGTTGTGAACATCACTCTGGATGTTGAATGGATGGTTTGATGATTATTTATCATTTATTGTCATTTACATACGATGTACGAAATCCATATAACCAAAGTTATATAGTAAATGATTGAGTCGCTTTCCTATTCAGAATATCCTCCATATAAATAAAAATTTTAAACAAAGAATTTCTTCTAAATAAAGAATAAATATTTCAACTAAGATTATTGGTATTTCAATTTATATTTATTTATTAGAAAATGATTTTGGGTTTATCGTGAACAATGTTTTTAAATGACATTGATTCTTTAACCCAATTAAAGATAAGATTTATTTCTTAAATTGGAATAATTGTAAAGTAGTGATTTTTGATATTAAAACTGAATTGGAATATTAATATATCTTTGAAATTAATATTTAAGAATAAATTTAAAAGAATTTATCTTTGATAAAATTAATAGGAACATTTCCCTAATAATATGAATATTTTATTTAAAGAATATTCTGAATTGGGAAGAGGCGTTGGACGTGTCCTTATAACACTTGATTTTAAATTATAAAAATACGTGAGTTATTCGGAAAGACCGGGTTTAACCCATTCTGAATAATTACTACGATGATTAAAAATCGAAGACATTGAAGACGGTGGATGAAGACTGGCGATCTTTACATCGAATGGACGACTACTGATGCCTGGCATTGGGTCGCTCCCAGTAAAGGGTTAATAGTGGTAGTTTGTCCGGACGTACGTGTTGATTGTCCGGATATGCGAGCACCTAGGTGACTCCGGTTCCGTTCCAACCCAAAACGAACTTGTAAATGGATGTGTGTCCGACATTGAATTTCATGCTATGTAATTAAATTGATATCTATTAATATATTTCTATAGTGGTGGAGAATTTATTCTCTTGCTTAACACCCTTCTCTGAGATGCACGAGCTCAGAGGTTCTATATTGGAAGTTATCGATCGCATGGTATGGACTGTCAATGTGACATGCCAAGATGCAATTGATCAAGGCTTTTGTTGAAAAGCAGAGCCTTGTGTATTGCGTTACCTATATAAAAAAATTATTTTAGAAATTTAATAGTTAAAATAATTTATTTTAAACAATAACGGGTAAAAATTTATATAAAATCGAAGTTAGAATGAATAATTTTAATTTTAATTATAAAAGGAGTTAGAAATAGCGCGGTAGTTTGAAAAGTCAAACTTGAACTTTGACCGAATGTACCGGATTCAAAATTAAACGGATTTTAGTGAAGCTAAAAATATTAGAATCTATTTGAAAATATCTTTCCAATGAATCTGAAAAATCGAAATTTAATAGCGGAAATCAAAAGTTATGCCCAATTTAAAATTCAGAATAGTCGTTGTAGAATTTATAAATATATTTTAATGTTAAAAATAGCCATTTTTTCAAACGACCTCCGTTTTCGACGAAACCACTTTTGTTGGAACCAGAATATCAAATTATGGCTATTTTTCAATTTTTGTAATTTTTAGAATTAATATGTGAGCGTGGCAAAAGAAAATGTGTTTTCTCAGTTTCAGTCAAATCTGATCGACTAGAAAATGGCCATTTTTCAAAAGTTCTCAGAATTCGACGAAATTAGTCTTGTTAGAACCGTATCATCAAAACATAACTAGAATTAATTTTTCTGGAATTTTTAGAGGTCGTACGTGGCCCCGGTGAATTTAAATGTAAGATTGAATTAATTAAATAAATGATTTAAATATTAAATTAAAAATTTCAGGCCACAGACATTTGATTGGGCTCACGAAACTTATTCCATTGTGTCCGAAACGGGGGTATTTGCCTAGGGGCAACATTCATTGGGTTCGACTGGGAGTTAATATCAACGAACAAAATATTTTCTTGAATTAAATAATAAATAAATAAGAAAATACTATATATATACCATCCAAATACACCGTATATCATACAATACTCCTAACCCTAGTCCTATTATACCCAGTCACCACTAATAGAAACCAATGGCCCTCGAGCTCTGGTTTTCTTCCATCGATTTCTTCAAATCCACTATATAATTTTCAAAACAACATAAGGCAAAATCAAATAGGGATGTGTGAGATCTACAGGTTGAACGGAGGTGATGGCATTTAAGGTCGTCACTGGTGAGAAATCGCGACCAGAACTGGAGGATTTCGAGCTCATTTCCTGGGCTCGACAGACGTGCGAGTTGCACATGGTCTTGGGCGGCGATGGAGGCGACTGGCGGCGTTCGGGTGGAGGTAGCTGATCGGAGAACGGCGTGACGGTGATGGTGAATTTTTGGAACCCTAGCTGTGCGATTGGGTTCAATTATACGGCCGATTTCCAGAAAGGAGGAAGAGGGTAGAAATGTAATTAGTGTGGAATTGGTTAATTAATTTATTTATTTTTTTAATCAATATGTAAAAACCCTCATATCTTTTCCAAACAGTAACGGAATTGAACGATTTCTGAAGCTTTGGAATCGCAGAAACGAGATCTACGCTATGGAACAAACTAGATCTGAAACAGACCAAACTAGAATTTGGGGAAAATTCAATCTGAACTATACATAATTAAAAGCTCGGTGAGATTTCTCTTTCTTTTAAATTTATTTATTTATTTAATTTATTTGCTATGTAACTATTGTATGTATATGTCTTAAATCTGTTGTGATGTGATTGTGGATGATTTATTTGTTGATTGGTGATGTATAAACACAGATCTGTGTGTGTTGAATAAAAATAAATCACTTTGAAAAGCTATTGTTTTGGATTAGAATTTCCAAATCGATAAAAAAATAAATCATTTTTTAAAATCATTGATTTGGAATAGAATCGCCATTTCAATATAATTGATCTTTTATTTGCATCTTTTTATGAAAATATATACAGAATTATAATTTTATTTGCATCCTTTTATGCAAATATATATAGAAATATAAAATGTTATTTTATTTGCATCCTTTTATGCAAATATACTTAGAAATATAAAATGATCTTTTATTTGCATCTTTTTATGCAAATATACATAGAAAATATAAATATTCTTTTATTTGCATTCTTTTATGCAAATATATACATACAAATATAAATGTTCTTTTATTTGCATTCTTTTATGCAAATATATATATAGAAATATAAATGTTCTTTTATTTGCGTTCTTTATGCCAATACACTTTGAAATATAAAATATTCTTTTATTTGCATTCTCTAATGCAAATATGCATTGAAATAATTAAAATCATATTTTTGTTTGCAATTTTAGATGCGAATAAAACATTAGAATTAAAATCATATTTTTGTTTGCAATTTTAGATGCAAACAAACAATTAGAATTAAAACCATATTTTTTTTGTTTGCAATTTCAGATGCAGACAAAACATTAGAATTAAAATTACATTTTCTTGCATTTTAAATGCAAACAAAAACACTAGAATGAATATTACATTTTTATTTTGTATATTGGATAGAAATAAAAATATGATTTAAAAGGTTACATTTTTGTTGGTAAATTAAGTTGCAAGAAAAACATTTAATAAAGATTATATTTTATTTGCATATTTAGATGCAAATAAACAACATTTAATAAACATTATATTTTATTTTCATATTTAGATGAAAATAAAAACATAGTTAAAAGATTATATTTTATTTGCATATTTAGATGCAAATAAACAATATTTAATAAAGATTATATTTTATTTGCATATTTAGATGCAAATAAACATCGTAGGTAAAAGATTATATTTTTATTTGCATTCTTTGATTCAAATAAACACCGTATTTAAAAGTCGAATTTTCATTTGCATTCTTTGATGCAAATAGACTACCGTACTAAAAGTTGAATTTGTATATGCATTCTATGGTGCAAACAAATTATGAAATTTAAAAGTTGCATATTTATTTGCATTCCTTGATGCAAATAAAATATTGAATTAGAAATTGCATATTTATTTGCATTCCTTGATGCAAATAAAATATTGGATTAGAAGTTGCATTTTTATTTGCAAATTTAGATGCAAATAAAACCTTGAATTAGAAGTTGCATTTTATTTGCATTCTTTGATGCAAATAAAACATGAAGTTTAAAGTTGTATTTTCGTTTGCACTCTTAGAAGCAAATAAATCATAGATTAAAGTATCATCTTTTTATTTGCATTTTAGATGAAAATAAAAAGCATAGTTTAATAAGTTACACTTTTATTACAATTGAGATATAATTAATAGAATAGGACTAAAAATAATATTTTTACTTTTGAACTAGAGAAGATAAAAAAAGAGGTTATAACAAAATAATCATTTTTGTCAATTTACATTAGTTGAAAACAAAATAATCATTTTTGTCAATTTACATTAGTTGAAAACAAAATAATCACTTTTGTTAATTTATATTAGTTGAAACAAAATTATTCACTTCTGTCAATTTATATTAGTTGCATCAAGCATTCATTTTGTCGAATTATATTGGTTGAAACCAAAAAGGACATTTTTGTCAAATAAGAGTTAAACACAAACCGCATTTTGATAAAATAGAATTGTCGGCAATGAATGTGTCACTCTTCTTATACATTTTGTTGAGATAGAATCTATATGTCAATTAAATAATCATTCTTATTTGCAAAACATACAATAGAATTTATATGTAAATATAAAAATCATTTTTATGTGCAAACTTACATTGGGGTTTATATTCAAATTTAAGAATTATATTCTTGGTCAAACCATTCATTAGAATGTATAACGGAGTTAAAGTGACATTTCTGTATGTTAATGCATACATTAGAATTTGTATGCAATTTAAAATAAACATTTTTAAGTGCTAGGTTATACATTGAAAAACATATACAAATGTGATTATTTCTATTATGCGTTAAATTTAAGAATAATTACGTACAAATAAAGTATAATAAAAAAATTACCTTTTATTTGTCATCCACAATAATGTTGTAACGTCCCGTATTTTTGGCAGTCAAATATTTAATTTAATTTATTATTTTACTTATTATTTTTGGAATATTAATGGATTTTAATATGGAATTCGATAATAAAACGACGTTTGAACGTTATATATTTATATAATTATAAAACGAGCTCGAACTGGTGCGGCAGTTTGTAATATTGAGTTCTTAACTTTAATTGAATATACAGGATCCGATATGAGTCGGATTGTGAAGACCCGTAACTTCCCCGGTAAGGAAAGAGCGGATACTATCGAGAACAACACACAAAGGAACGCAGACAGAAGAACATTTAATTGTATATTGCAACAACTTCATCAGAATACAAGAATATACAGAGTATAAACAAATAAAATACATTCGATAAATATCAGAGATTACAATAAATTACATAGCAGTGGAAAATAATACAATGCACAACTAGAAGTAATACATGGATACAGAGCTTTCCGAGTATCGTTCCAGCTGTAAATCAGGATCCTGTGAATATAAATCTGCAAAACCGAAAACTACTAGTTGCCCGTGTCAAAATAGGGGGCACCTAGAGTTTAGGTTAAAACAATAAACTCCAGGTCAGTCATGGAACTGGTGTGAGAACTTAAACAGTTATTAATCTTTATTTTAAAGTTAGGTAAATCAAGGGACCACGCCGTATAACACGGAACGGGTTTCCTCCAAAGAATACCGGTGCATAAAACAACAGCGCAATGCTAAATAAAGAACAATGAAGCTATTATAAGACCCAGGTCCCATCACAAAATGCAACGCAAGCCGAAGAATAGGGTTTTCCCTTATAATAGCCAAACATGCTTAGTACGATTAAAACAAATCATTTGATACTATTATAAGTGCATAGTGTATAAAACAACTTCAAATCATAAGTATCAATCATAGACGGCATGGGTACCGTATATCAAGTCGCCATACTAGGCTCTACAATCAAAACCGCAAATGTCACATATTTGGAAATTGGATTTCCATCTGTGAACCGAGGCAAAAGATAGTCCTCTACCGGTTCGAGACAATCTAGCCCATGTCTCAGGCAAGTACTCAGTCAAGCCTTTGGATCATCAGGGTCGGTCCACCGATGTGGATTAAAATGCCTGAACACTACGTTTCCTCGCCCTTTGGGGCGTAAATGATCCAACGAATGACTTCATCGGCTTCGCATAGTCACCGATATATCCGAGGCGCCTCGCAACAACAACAACCACATAAGTCAAACTCGTCAGGGCGTGTAAAACCACTGACGCCACTTCTATCTAGAAGGAAACGCATGCCCTCCCTTAAGTCCTCTCCCATTTCTGGTTAACAACCGGGGTGTGAGGCTCGCGAATTAACGCTACACAAAGCTGTGCCACACAGGCTGTGCTTTGACCATCAACCACAAGACTCTGCTTTTCAACAGAAGCCTTGATCATTTGCATCTTAGCATGCCACACAGGCAAACCACTCCATGCAACCGATATCTATCAATCACACAGAATGATATCCAATGTCATACACACAGTCCATTTACAAGTCCGTTCTGGGTCTGAACGAAACCGGAGGCACCTAGTACCCCGCATGTCCATCGATCTCCAAGTACGTCTGGACGATCACCAACTGATTCCCTCCTCTTGGGTGTACGGCCCAATCAAGATCATCAGTAATTATCCAAATGACGTGAAGACCTCCGGTCTTCAACCACCGTCTTCATCTTCGACTAATCTTCGAATCAATTATTCAGAATGAGATAAACCCGGTCTTTCTGAATAACTCGCGTATATAATAAATAAGTGTTACACAAACACAACATACGCCTCATTCCAATTCATCAGTCACTAATCGTAAATTAGCAAGAGAACAATTCCCCAAACATTAACCCGAAGGCCGAAACCAACATCAGATCAATATCCAGGAAACCATTCTTCTTAGCTAACCTACAACCCCCGCAAGGGACATGTGGGGGTAAGATTCTCCCGTTCGCCACCATACCGCGAAGCGAGAACCCCCTTCCCCCCCCCCCCCCCCCCCCCCATCATGACTGCAACAAGAACTGGTGATACTCCATTCTTGATCTTTTCAATCTAATTAAAGATTCATTAAAACTCCACTTAGTTTTAATCTTTAACTGGGCTAAAGAATCAGTGTCATTTAAAACACGGTTCACGATAAACCCTAAAATCACATCACATTTCAATCAGTCCCTAACCGTAAATTAGCAAGTGAGCAATTTCCTAAGTATTAACCCCGAAGGCCGAAACCAACATCAGATCAATACCCCAGAAACCATTCAACTTAACTAATCTCCAGTTAGTTTCTGATTTTCTTAACTCCTTTGGGTCTAAGAACAGTATTGTTGAAGATACCATTGACGACAACCCAAAATCACATTCCATTAATTATCGGGTTAAAGAACAAGTGTTATTTAAAACACTGTTCACGATAAACCCAAAAATCAATATCAATTCAATTCCAATTAAATATTATTTAATTGGTTCACATCATTAAATCTAAATAAAAAGATTTAATCTTTTTCTCAACTGGGGTTAAGAACAGTGTTAATGAAGACACCATTCACGACAAACCCAAATCCCATTTGATATTAAATACAAGGCTCTGAATAGAAAATATATCAGCTTATATTCAATATCAAATTCTACGACAACCAAATATCATATTGGAAATAACGATATAAATATATCTTTCAAATTTCCATAACAATATCTGTATAATCCTGAAATCCAACATCGAAATGTTCCAAAGACGATTTCGATTCAAATCCATTCCAATTCAATTATTGGAAATTCTAGTTATTATCAAAACCATTTCAAATCCAAATTATTTATTTTAAAAATAAACAAATTATTATTCTAGTTCAAAACTAGTTCATTTCGATAAAAAAACTAATTTTATCTTTTCAAATATGGAGTTTTTCATCCCAATTCTTCCCAAATCATTTCTTATGATTTTACACAAATTATTACTATTTTTAATAATTTTATCAAGGCCCGTACAGTCGATTTCCATCAACGGCCATCGAACTGCACTTACAGCGACCTTTTCCAAATTTGATTTGGACATAATTCCAAATCCAATCGTTAGATTTCAAATCTCTAATATTCATTAGAAAGCTCTTTTCGATACGAACCCAATGGTTCTGGTTTTAGGAGAATCCAACGGTCGGATCTCCCGTAATGTCTGCTCGAAGTCAATGGTCGAAATTCACGAACTACCGCAGCGCGGCGCGTTCTATTCAGGCCATTATATTATATATATATAATATATACTTCGTTGATTTCCTTTTAAAACGTATTATATAAATCGTTTTAAATTCGTTTTCAAAATAATTTCAACTTCTTATATGATTTCAAATCAAAATTGAATTTTCCTTTATAAATTCCTTTTTTTTCCATTCATTTTTATTTGATTTCAATTCAATTTCAATTCGATTTCAATTCAATTCAATTCGATTTGAATTCTATTCAATTCAATTTTAATTCGATTTGAATTCCTATTCATTTCAATTTCAATTCGATTTGAATTCCTATTCAATCCAATTTTAATTCGATTTGAATTCTATTCAATTTAATTTGAATTCATTTTCTATTCAATTCAATTCGAATTCATTTTCTATTCAATTTCAATTTCAATTCGATTTTATTTTCTAAAATATTCCATTCGAATTCATTTTCTAAAATATTCTATTATTGAAATCACTTTTCAATATTCATTTAAAAATGAATAAAATCGATATAAATATTGTTCACGTCAAAATGGCGTCAATCTAATCAACACGGCTTCATATATTTCAATTTTCAAATATTCCATTTCAAATATTTCTATTCAAATATTCTATTTCAAAACTGGAATGAGGCCCAATCAATTACCATATAATGTTAATTATATGGATTTTCTACAACACATGTATAAAATAACCACGATAAATAATCAACCATCATCCAGAGTGCACCACACAACTGCATAAGCATTAAATATAAATAATTAGCGCTTACACAGTCTGTTAATCAATCGATTGACATACAACCAATTATTGGGATTAGTGTATGTCATATGTCATCCAATTACCCGTGTGGGGTTTCAATCAATCAAACACAGATTTTATTTGTGCAGTTGGGTGATGTGTAAAATTTATCGTCCCAATCAATATCAGTCAAATTAGTGTATATAAACAAATCGTCCAATTCGTTTATAAATATTTATTTTATATACATGTTAAAAATTATATTTTTAACTATAAAATATTTTCCACTATAACATATTTTATTTCTTTCCACATCACACAATCAAATTTCACAACACAGCAATCAAATAAACAAGCCGTCCATGGTCTGTGGACGACGGGTGTCGGGTGCTACTAAACACCGTCTGCATCCTAGTATATATTTCAACTAGAAAATAAATTAAAAGTGAGGAGTTCTCACCGACTAGCTAATCCAAACACCACGACTCTTCTTATGTAGAAAATCTTCGCCGTGCTCGCCTTTTGTCACTTTCATTGCCCGTAGCCACTATATATATAAAAATCACATTTTAAATTCGCTGCTATATAGATAAAAATTCTATTTTTCTCTCGCCATTCTCTATATAAAAATTGTATTTTTATATCTCTGCTCCATATGTAAAAATCACTCCTTTACAACGCTACTTCCATGATAAAAATTATATTTTTATCTTGCTAGTAATATAATAAAAATTATATTTTTACATCGCCACTCATATAAAAATCACATTTTTATATCTCCTACATAATAAAGATCGAATTTTTATTAGCTATATAATATAAAAATCATATTTTTATAATCTCTACTATATAAAAAATCATATTTTTACACATATAAAAATTAAACCTTTTAGCATATAAAAGTCAATTCTTTCCTTCTAATGGCATGTGTATAACAATCGCATTTTTTTTTATTCATATAAAAATCAAATCTTTATTTCAATGACATTCATATAAAGATCGCATCTTTATTTTAACGATACACATATAAAGATCGTATTTTTAGATAAGGTTATATATATTAAAAATCAAATTTTTAATAGCATTTTCTATAAATAAAAACTGATCTAACTATGTTATATAAATAAAAACAAAATCAGAAAATCAAACAATATAATTAAATTAAAAGCAAAAATAAAAAAACTAAACTTACAGCGTTTTAATCAGAGGGGGGAGTTTGTTGTTGAACTGAGGAGGAGGGAGGGGTGCGCACTCGCAGATGGTGGCTCAAGGGTCTCGAGGTGGCTTCTAGGGTTTGGGCCATTTTGGGGTTTGGGGGAAATAAGGGGGGGTCGCGGTCAGAGAAGAAGAAGGGGAGGAGGAAGCGGAGGAGGAAGAGGGGGAGACTGCGGCGCGGCGAACTGATCGGAAGGGGGCGACGAGATTGTGACCTTCCCCCCTTCCATTTTCTTTTTTTTCTCTATTAATGGAACTGAAGGAGAGAACGTGGGGGGTTTTATATAAATAATATATATTTTATTATTTTAAAATTTCAAAAAGCAACCTTTTATTTCGACCTCAAAATGAGACCAACCGCCTGTCGTCTATAGCTAATTATCCCCATTCTGAACACAATGGGATAGGTATCGCAGGCCGATTCGACTGATTCGATCAGTGTCCATCAAAATCAAAATATAAATCTATATATTGAATTTGAACGCACATTTCAATTTACCGGAGCCACATACGACTTTTAAAAATTCCCAAAAAATATTTTCTAGCTTCGTATTGACGATACGGTCCTAAAAAAACAAATTTCGTCGAATTCTGAGACCGTTTGTAAAATGGCCATTTTCCAGTCGATTAAAATCAACTAAAACTGGTCAAACGCGTTTTCCTTTGCCATGCTCACATATTGATTCGAAAAATTACGAATTTTGAAACCTAGCAATAATTTGACATCACGGATCCAACAAAAGTGGTTTCGTTGAAAGCCGAGGTCGTTTGTAAAATTTCCATTTTCAAGGGCCGAAATTCCATAGCGATTACTCTGAATTTTCAACTGGACGTAACTTTTGATTCCCGCTATGAAATTTCAATTTGTCGGATTTGTTGGAAAGATATCCTTAATTAGATTCTAATATTTTTGGCTTCGCTAAAATTCGGTTTATTTTGAATTCTGTATATTCATTTGTAATTTGAAATCGAAGTATCGAACTACCGCGCCATTTTCAATTCCTTTTATAATTATAAATAATTATTTATATTCTAACGACGATCTATATAAATATATACGTTCTAATTCTTTTCAAAATAAATTTCTTGTCATTTTTATTTAAAATAATTCATTTTAAATATTCAAAGTTCGCTAAAATTACCAAAATAAAAAATTTTAATTGGCTTAGATTTCCGGATTATTACAATCTCCCCCACTTAAACCTTTTCGTCCCTGAAAAGGAACGAAGCCGAAAGTTGTTTCACAAATCAACTCAACTTTCTTTATTTTCGTTACGGCTTAAGTTCTTCAACTTTTCAGTTTCTAAGAACATTTCAAATTTTTCAAAAATTTGGCTAACACCCTAAATTTTCAAAAAAATTCGCCATAACCTCCCCTGCAATGGGGACTTTGAGATATTTCATATAGCCTCCCATGGCCTTCTTCAATCCAAAATAAAAAGAAAAGGCCAAGCGGCTAGCCAAGCGGCTAGCCAGTCGGCTCATAAAATCATCATCACCCAAACAAAACAGTAAATTATGGTAAACATGTACCTATTTGTCAAGCAAACAATTTTATTCTTCTGCTCTAGCCTCCTTGCTATGACCTGTTCAATGTAAGTACATGTACATGCATGCAAATGCGAATAATTTTCAATACAATTCATTATTTGATTCAATTTGGTTAAAGGTTCAACATTTAATTAATCAAACAACACAACCAGCAATCAATTAGATGATTATCGTTTCAAACTCATAACTTTGATACATAGTCAAAAAATCACATTTTTGGTGCCAAATCACAACAATAGGCCCTATCTAATTTTGGTTCTCACACCAGTTAATTGGAAATATATAGAAACCTCACTTTTGAAACACGAAAATAAATACTGGTAATGTGATCACAATTACCAGTACCATCCCCCGGCGATTAGAGTGTGATTCTATATCTATACAGTATATTTAAGGCTTCGTACACACGCTAGCTAGGCTTATATGCAAAATCTTTATATACTGGATTGTCCAAATTCAGTATAAAATAAATAATCAAATACGAATAATTGATTTAAATTTCAAATCAAAACTTGTTATCATTTTAAAAATATACTCTTCACACTCGTTCTAGGATACTACTGATCCCATCTCTAACGAGTCATTCCTACTGGATATTACTAATCCAATTTCTGATGAATTCTTTCGTTTGGTTCTAACGTGTCTTGTTCTCTAGCTCTGTAAACCAGAGCTCTGATACCAAATGTGACAACAACGTGAAATCTGGTAGGCTTTTCAACCATCCCTTCATCCTCCATTGCAGCAGGTAAAACCCACTGTGGCTCACACTGGTCCCCTAGTACACTTGTTTTACGGCGACCCTCTCGAGCCTCCCGGCCACTGCCTAACCAACCCCCGCAAGGGACATGTGGGGGTAAGAGTCTCCCGTTCACCACCAAACCGCGAAGCGAGAACCCCCCCATCATTACTACAACAAGAAATGGTGATACTCCATTCTCGATCTTTTCAATCTAATTAAAGATTCATTAAAACTCCACTTAGTTTTAATCTTTAACTGGGTTAAAGAATTAGTGTCATTTAAAACACGGTTCCCGATAAACACGGTCAAATGGAAGATATTCGAAAACCATTCGAAAACCATTCCGACCAACAAATATGTGAATCTTTATTAAATGGAAGAACCGCTAACAATCTCTTGTTAGCTCCCAGAGATTAACTGTGGTTCTGTCGTGGTTAAAATCTACGGGTTGCAAGGACTTCTCGCTACTGATCCATGGGGTGACTCCTATATTGGATGCAGTAGGAGAGTACCTTCGGTTCATCCTGTTCCTGGATGACTTGTATGGACGGATGTCTGACAGAGTATTTCCAAAGGAGTCACGTACGTTGATATTTTCAAACGTACCAAGTTGATGGAGGAGAAGTGCACATTCTCTTAACTTATCAACTAGAGTATTTTTGCGGACGTCAATTAGTGATATCTGGCGGATATGACAATGCGACATTCAAAGTGAATGATGACCAGATGTTAAAAAGGGAATTGAACCTCAAGCCTCATCAACCGGAAAATGACAGAAATCGTATAGGAAGCATGGCTATGTGGGTCGCTCCCATTAGGGTGTATAATCACCTATCTAGAGAAATTCCTTTTGCTTCTTTAATCTATTTCGAAGATGTCCCTTTTCGGGAAACAGTGGTTTGAGCCCAACCGTTGGTGATATACATTCGATACACTCAAGCGAAATGAGTGGTCGGTCATGTGAGGGCCGGGTTGCAAGACGTTCTTGTTGAACCCAGTGTATTCGCCTCTAGAGATACACTATCGGCAGGTGGTCCCACACCTTGTCATAGTTGGAATCCAATCTCCAATAAGCTCCAGCAGTTTTGATTGTATATTATGTATGTGTAGCGTGAGATGCATGCGTTCTGCTAGATTGATATTTACTTGTATTTAGACACTACTATAATATCAGAAAAGATATTGGTTTCGAAAATATTTTGGGTTATCGTAAGGTAAAAACTGTCTGTGTTTATGCGTGGATTTGTTCTTACGATTATCCTCTTCTTTCGAAAAGATTTTAACATAAAAATCAAGTTGTGTGTTACCCTAAATACTGTGCGAGTTTTTCTCACTCTGGTTCACTAGACTGGCCCGGTGTTTTGTAAATGCCCGGGCTAGCCCGGGGTGTACAGGTTCAAGTTATCGAATGCTGTGAAGAGACGGGCTGTAAGAGTCCAGGCGTATGATATTATATAGCTACTATTCCGCTGTTTGTTGTATATGGGACAGATTTTTATAACTGTCCAGAGATGTTGATGTACTATGATATTGTAAGAATTTTTAGAAGCTCTCAATAAAGTTTTATTTATGTATTATATTTTGTTCCGCTGCGATGTGAGGCTCTGATTCTGTGTTGTGTTGGTTCTTCTTCTTCTTCTATTCTAATATTTCTTTCTTTCTTATCTCACCCTCTAAATTCTTTCTAATAACATTTCAGTGTTTTTGGTGTTTGGAAGGTCGGCATGAGTTACGGTAAAGGTATTTATGTCGATTTCCGGGGTCGAAAATCCCTGGGTCGTTACAGTGGTATCAGAGCTATTGGTTTAGTGATAACCTTGGCTCTGCGGTGTAACTCGATAGAGATTGGGTTAGTAATACCCTAGATCGAGATTGAGTGTATTTATATATATATATGAGAGCGTATTTGTATATTTTATATACAAATGTTTTGTATTGTGTTTGTTGATCAGTTCAAGTGTCGAGAAGCATAGAAATAGCAATGGATACAGTATTGTTTTGAAAAGAGGGTAAATGAATAATTTTACCTAAATTATATTTTTATATATATAAAAATAATTTTATCAAATTATTGAGATACTAGTGTGTTTGATCGATATGAATGGAATTCAAATCGAATTGAAATTGGAATTGAGACATAACCTGGTTAAGTGTAATTAAAGTGAGAATAATATCGAAATTAAATAAAATAGATTTGGAATTTGAATAAATAATAATTGAATAAAAATTAATCGATTAATGTTCAATTATGAGAAACCATGGTAAAACGTTAATATTGAATGTAAATTCAATGGATTTGGTTGTATATTAACTGTTGATTGTGAATTGTTTGTTATTGAATGATAGTTTTTTCGATGGAATAATCAAAATTTAATGGAGCTAAATGATTTATAAACTAAAGAATAAATTCCAGTATAATATAAAAACTGAAATGAAATTGCATAAGAATTGAAAGTTTATGATATAACCCTATATTTGATAATGAATCGATGCTATATGTTTGGCATTGCTGTAGTTATACCAGTTTGCTAGTGAGATATTATCTCAGAATTTCATATAGTTATTACTTATATGTGAATTGAGTTAAGTACAGATGCCAGATGGCTAGGCAGACTGATATTGGTTGAGTAAATCACATATATGCTGAGCAAATATGCTCAATAGCGCTCGTAAAAGGTACGCCTACGCAAAAACATGAAATTTTGGGTTTTGTTTTTGTTTTCCGATCGTGTGGGTCGATGAATATATATTATTTGTTCCTGCGATATCGCAGATGTCACTCCGTGCAGGGGAGACCCTGCCGAATTTTTCCGGGAATTTAAGGTGTTATAAAATTTCCAATATTTTTGAAAATATTCATGTATGATATTAAATTGCTTTTTGATTTAAAGTAAATGGGATTTGAAAATTAATGGGTTTGTAACGTTCTTTCTTACCTTAGCAATTTCGAGGACGAAATTATTTTGAGGGGGGAAGAATGTAACATCCCGTATTTTTGGCAGTAAAATATTTAATTTAATTTATTATTTTAAATATTTTATTTGGAATATTAATGGATTTTAATATGGAATTCGATAATAAAACGACGTTTGAACATTATATATTTATATAATTATAAAACGAGCTTGAAATGGCGCGGCAGTCCGTAATATTGAGTTCTTAACTTTAATTGAATATACAGGATCTGATATGAGTCGGATTTTTGTGAAACGAGAAACGTTGGAACCGTGTTGATGATAATTTTCATATGAAAGAGAAAAATCCAGATTTCGTATTGTAAATTGTAAGTTATGGCCAAATCAAATTTTGAAATAGTCGCTATGAAAATCGTTATTTAATTATAGGCCTTTAAAATAGCCATTTTGCAAACAGGGTTCGTTTTCGAAGAAATCGGTTTCATTGGAACCGTAACATTAAATTATTGTACGGTGTTAAATGGCGTGGCAAACCGATGTCGTATGTAGCCACGGCAGCCGTAAACGCCCAATCAATTTCTATAGCACGTAATTAATTTAATAAATGGATATTTGGGGATAACTTGAGCAGACGATCGAATTAGGCCGTGAAACCAATTCTGTTGAGTTTGTATCCTCGATTAGAGTCAGGATAGATATATAGTTTGACATTTTTGAAGACCGTGTAATTTGGTGTCCAAAATGGCATTGGGGTGCGCGTAAAAATGGCCTACCGGGGAAACAGTCTCAGAATGCGACGAAACTGGTGTCGTTGGGTTCGTATTGAAGAATTATTATAGGATTTCAAAGTTTCAAGTTGATTTGATTTATCTAGTGATCGTGAAAAATTAAAACGCGTCTTTATTTCTGGTTTTATAAAGGAAATTTTTTCAAACGATGTCAGAATTCGATGAAACTTGTCCCATTGGGTCCGGAATACCTTTTCACACCAAGATTAGCTTTTTTATCAGAAATCAAAAGTCGTTTGTGGTGGTTTATGCGTGTTACCTTACGGTGAAGTTTCGATAATATTATTAAATTCTAAATCAACCCACTATATATACCCATCTGAAGAAATCCATCGTCTAACTAAATGAAAGGACATGCACAGCTACGCTTTGTGTTGGCAACATTAGGCAGACTACCCATTTGTACCAAAGGCACATGCCTGGTGTTTTTGTCAGCTCTTATTTACTAGACTGGGAAGGCGCACATGCAAGAGGAGTACCCTCTAAACCAGAACACGACTACAACTGAGATGAAAATTGGACACTGCACATATTCACAAATTTTCGAGCCTACCCTGTCTATATTTCCTTCCTGGTGTAAGCCTAATGAAAACCTACCACAAAATCTTTTCGTTGCCTACCCCATTTTATCTCAGCACGCAACAGACAAATTCCCAGTGTCTTCTCCTTTCAATCACGGTAGACATGAAAATTCATATGTCAAAGTCTAATTTTCTGGCTACCCTGACCTTAGGTACTGGGAACATGCATTGTACAGCTAATGGAAGTAAAATCAACGTCAAACTACAAATGAAAATGAAACCATACCATAGTAAAACCCGGCTACCCTATGTATAGATTTATGAGAAGAAAATACATGTTGCCTGTCCAATCTACTCATGCCTATTTGCAAGACAACACGCACATGCCTAGTATAATATGCGTAGAGACTTAGATTATACACAACCTAGCCTAATCTCGCACATGCCTGTATGTACAGTATGAAACCGACATTGATCCTATCCTCCACGTCTTCGCTCCACTATATATATGTGACCTTGCCTCGTTGTATTTCATTCCCTTTCCAGTTTTCTCTGTAAACGAAAAAAATGAATGGAGTAATTTTGTTCGAACATAAACTAGTGGGGTTGTTCGGTGGAAAGGAGCTGTGACTTACATATGTTAGGAAATAAACGATGGAAAGGCACAGGAAAGTGGGAATTACGGAAGCATGGTGTGGGAAGAATTAGTGCATGAGAAGGTGGAGTTTGGTTAAAATGCGGGTGGACATGGGGTTTAACAGTAAGGAAGAGGATTTACATAGGTGGACGGTGCAGTTCAACGTGGATGCTGAAGTGGAGAGGGTTGCTTGGAGGTTTGGAATGAGGACCGGATGTGAAGTTGCAGTATAGAAGAGGAGAGGAGTTATGGGTCTGTCTTCTATCTTCTAGTGTGAGTCGAAGTAGAGGTTGCGGACATTGCGGTTGGGGAAGGAGGTGGGGTTGCTCTGACATGGCGGTGTATTGATGTAGAAGGAGGTAGTGAGGTGGCTGGAGCGTGCGTTGGGGTTCGGTGTGTGCACAGCTGGGTGCGTTTGCGCGAAGCGGGGGGAGAATAGGGAGATGAACAGTGAGCATGTATTGGTGTTTAATCGCATATTTTTCATGACTAATTGTTGTTTCCATACCCAGCTGCGGTGATTAATGTAAGTAAACATTTAAATTACTAATAGTTACTATATAACGTAAGTACACGTTTAGTTAATTAATATATAAGTTATTATAATGTTAGGATTTAGACTAAATATATATATATACACACAACTAGGGAATACGGTAGTATGCCGAGGTATGCTTTAGTCTGTGCCAAACCTTTGATAACGTGATCGTGATAAATAAAGGCTGAGTCCAAATTTAACATCAGTCTATATAAATGTGTAGTGTCTGATCAGTGATGGTTAGGATAATATATTATATTATTAAAATTACTCTGAAGGATATATAACGTTGTTTCAAACTTAGATTGTGTCAGAGACATGTCTAACCCATATTTTATATGTTGCCTTAATTAAAGGTTTACGTTAAATATTTCGATTAAGGAACTTATTATATTTATTTAAATAGAAAATAAAGTATAAAATTTATAACGTTTTCATATAGTATCGGAATTGGATTGGACAAGAGACGGTGGAACCGTATGGACAAAGACGACACAAAGACTGGTTTGATCAGAGTTGGCAGCTACCGGGAGTTTTTTTAATTAAATTAAATGGTTGTTTGATTTAATAGAAACAAACTGTTCAGCAGAGAAAAAAAAGAGAGAAAAAAAGAAAAAGACCAAGTTGAGTTCAACTCACTCAGTTTTTCCCATTTATATTTTATATAAATTGGGTTTTATTTTGTGTGCTCTGTTTGCTATGGTCGACTATTTGTTAGTGTTATAATTATTTAAATGATGAAATTAAACTGTTGTTTAATTTCAGTTAAATACCAAATCGTTATTCTAACGATTGGTTCCAATAAAGGTAACTTACCTTGTTGGTCACGTTTATAAAATAAACGTGTTTAATGGTCTGATCTGTTTGAATTGTCTGATCTGTTTGAATTGAACAATCTGTTTGAGATAACCATTTGCATACAGGGAAGAACAGATTGGAGGGATCCAACCGGATTACTCAAATATATTATTTATTTTCATATTATCATATATGAATTGTTATGATTGGGTAATTGATTTTGGTAGTGGCCATTGACTGAAAAGTCAACCTGTGTTGTGTTTTAACCAATGGGCAGTATTGGTTGGGTAATCACTAGTACAAAACAGGGTTGTTGCTTTGCTTTACTTGCATCAGTTGTACTAACAACTGATGCAAATATATTCAGTTGCATCAGTTCCCATTTATCTGTAGAAGCAATTGGTATAGATAAAGCAGAAGTGGGGGGTAAAACGTAATTAGCGTTGGTTTTAACCAATCTTTGAAGCAAATAAATAGAAGCAACTAGTGTTCCATGCGTCACTCACTTTTGCAACTGATGCAAATCTTTTTATTGCGTCAGATTCATATTGATTGAAGCAACTAATTCGAAGCAAATGAGTCCATTATTAACCGGGTCTTAGTTTCGGCCCTAGCCCCGTTTAATTTTAGAGGATCCAAGTTCTATTTTCCCTAACTTTTCACTGTCGCGCTCATTTTATTTCGTTCGCGCCATTCACCAGAGACGAAGAAAGGGGAAAACAAACAAGCAAATCCAAACTGCTGATTCGTTTCGCTCCTGCCTTCAATTTACAGATTACGATTGTCGGATTATAGGTATTTATTTTGATTGCTTATTTCCTTAACCAATTTCATTTGCCTATTTCGATTTCGACTTTGATTTCATGGAAGATAAATTTTTGGTATTAAGTCAATTCGGTATCTAATATCATCATTCATGTTAACTCAGTTATTAACTCAATTTTTATGATGTGAGGCGTTTATTTTCCAATGATAAAATTGTATGCTTTCCACTGTTACCTGTACTGAACCAGATAAATTTGTATGAATTATGAGTTCGTTTAGGCAATATTACTCACTGCTGCATGTATGATGGCTTTATCATGCAAACTCAACATTTTATTATCAAGGATTCAAGCTTGAAAACAAGTTTGTACTTGTTTTGTTTTCTACTGAACTGAAATTACATGCACTGGATTTTTCCCATGCAAGTAATAAAAGTATAGATCAAATACATCTGCTAATCCATTAAATACAATGGCTAACATAACAATTAAGCAATCACATACCTGATACTCTATAAGAGGCACCAATTAATATTCTGATGTTTGACAGTTTGCTCATTTAATTTAGATTTCTAAACCCATAAACAATAGTCCAACCCTCGTAGGGGACATGGAATATAAAATTATCAACCGCTGTGAAGTGGCTAAGGGAGGATGAATACAATGATATATTTTATTCAGGATATAAACAAGTTTATAATAATATAACTATCTGGGTGGCAAAATAATTACCAATTTAAGTAATTGAATAATAATGTTCATGTTGAGTCGTTGTACGTGAAGTTAATAATATTCAAAATTCAAGTAAGTTCGTAATGTGACAAATTATTAGCAAAATAATAATTAATGATGAGTTGTTGTACATTAAGTTTAAATCACACCATGGTCGCTACTATTAAAATTTTGTACAATGGCCAAAGCGTTAAAGAATGAAAATTATTATTAATTCGTTAGTGTGCCAACTTACTCGACAATAATGGAGATGTTGAGTGCTCAATGACTAAGCATCTTATTTGATTTTGGCTGTTGGTATATTAATCCTTAATTAATTGCTCTGTGATTTTGCATAAACTAGAATTTACCCGTCCCTCGGAATGAATTATTAAATTATTATTTTTAAAATGGGCATAGACGGGGTGCATATCACATGGTAATCAGGCCGAGGATAAGGGTAGACCAACATATTTGAAAATATATGAATGAATTATTTTTTTGAAAGGAGAAATCCATCATTTTATTTTGCTGCACCATTCTCATACTCCCAATACATCAAACGCACAAATGCACTTACGTAGTAAAGTCATAAACCTAAATAACTTCCAAATAAAATTCAAAGATAGCATTAGATTCTTACCGATGAAGGCAGAAGAACAGTCCACATTGAATTATTCATCATTTATAAACTGCCAAAAGAGAAAGTTGCTCATTAACAGCACAATCAACATGGAAATAAGTTCAACAATGTGAAGGGATGATAATCATGCTAAGGCATCTCTGTTCCATTGGAGAAGAAGAAGAGCTACCCATGCTTCTATACTCTATATTTGGCTGCAAAGTGACTAAAAATATAGGGATGAGAGAGGCCAAGTGGATGTGTGTGCTTGCGTTATTGCGTGTACAAGGGATAAGTAATTATCTTACAGCTTCTCATTAAAGACAGATAAGTGAATCTAAAGTGTTATTATTCATTATTCAACCGTGGCTTCATGAACATGGCTCCTCGATGCAACAAAATCATTCAGTACTAAACTGAATTGGCATTCAGTATTAAAAATTAATGTCTCTGTGTTGTGCTAACAGTTAATCATATCAACCGGCATTGAACTGATTTCGACATAAACACATTTGCATTTATATTAAAATAGTATACAGATATTTAAATATCTACAAAAATAGATTACAGATATCTCTGGACACTCATATCATCTAATTTATTACCACATGTACTATCTTTACATGTTGATTGATAAAGGATGGAGCATAAATAGTGTTAATATTGATTTCAATTTACATTTATTTGGGGGTTCATGTCATCGAGTTTAGTACAATATGTTTATGTCCTTGTGTACTGTATTAAGTCCAAATGGTGAACAACAAATGTAAAGCCCCGCTGCAGCGACCAAATAAAGAGAGTTTACCATCTGATAGCTCAGATCAAAGGACACAGAAAAGGCAATCTCTCACATATATTACTTTGGGTCAACAAAAACATGTGTCAATACCTGATCACATATCAAATAATAAGTGAATATAAATACCTGATCACATTTAGAATCATCCCGTGTTTTCCTTCAACCACGCCCATGATCACATATCAAATAATAAGTGAACTGAAATTAATTGCATGGATTAGCAGATGTATTTATATTTTTGTATCAAAATTCCGCTTATCTTAAAAATCAACTATTGAATAAGAACACTACAAAAAAAAATTGTATATCCCGACGCTCTTAAAAATCGGTATTTCGTCGGAAAAAACAACTCTTCATGGATTTACCAGTGAAATAAAAGCATCGCTGTATTTAACGTGATTAAATTTCCCGACGTTTCATGAAAAAGGTCGACTCTTACCGATAATTTGCGATGTTTTTTCTTTACTTTTTTAATGGAAAACGAAAATTCTACGACGAATTTAGCGATGCCACAAGGGAAAGTGATCACTATACGAACGTCAGTAAATTCATCGGAAAATAAACACCAATGGATTACCGACCAATACAACAATTTTTTATTTTTATTTTTTTCCAATGAATTTAATGACGATTTCCAGTGAAACTATTTCCAGTTATCACATTGGCACTATTTCCAATTATCACATTGGCACTTCTATTTGTACTCTAGATCATATCACACATTAGAAACCACACAATAAATTACTACTATAAATTAATGAATTTAGTGTTGATAAACATTTTATTTACAGTGATATAAAGTTACTAAACTATTTTATTTACTGTAATTCTGATTTTAAGTTTTATTCTTTTAACTGTTTCTAGTTCGTTCTACTATTTAAATAAGATATTAAACCACTTTATTAACTACAAATTAAGTTTGATCATATTTTTATTTATTAACTAATCCCGTTTATGTCCAATCCCGTTTCAGTTCGGACCATCATACAGTTTATGTCAAATCCCATAATTTGGGATTGACCGTTTATTTGTCAATTGACTATATAGAATTCACAACTTTTATATATATGATGTATCTTGATTGCATTATCATTTTTGTGAAGAGTCCATGATCATGAACAAACTAAACTAATCAAAAAAATTATATCGACACGAGGAAAAGTCTTACTTGATGATTGAACATGAATAACAAAACCTTTCTGTCGTCTATACTCAATATAATAAATTTTTTCCTCCTATAAGCTATGGAAGCTCATCCCAATATACGCTTGCATGAGAATTTCCATACTTTTGTTTGCTACTGAAGAGGAACTAGTGTATTAGTATCACTTATTCTTTTGCACCATCCGTAGATTTCATCATGAGATGATTCCTCAAAGTCATCAGGGCATATCAACTCATCCTTGTGGCCAGCAAAAGACACATAAAAGTATATGTATTGGGTACATGGAAATGTGCATATAGTTAACATTTTTCCAGAAAATTAAGATACAACAATTTCTTGATTAAACTGAACCGAATACAAATTCAAATACATTATATTGTGCTCAGCAGTGGATTCAATTATGACAGTCATGATTTATATGTATCATATATTATATCAAATACAGTATTATTTTTGAGACAGCGATGTGTAATACATACAGGAAAATGAGTCTGTCAAATAGATTAACTGATACTTTGTTATAATGCTATTAATTATAACCTCTCTCTCATTTTAGTAAGGTTTACATTTCGCAGTATATTGTAGTCGAAGTAGAATTTGATGAATATGCAGTACTAATTTAACACATGAAGTAGTAAGAATAAGACATAGAAAACTGATTTGGAAACTGAGTGAACAAAATTGTTGTGTGCCGATACTACGGATCAACAATCGTGCAAAATTATATCATCTGGCACTTGAAACGATCACGTAGAGTTAAATTATCCTGCAGTTGAAACAGTCGGCTGAGTTTTTTTCTAGTACGAGATTTTCTATTTTGTCATTGGAGAGGATGGAAGAAAACGTACGCTAATAACATTGAGATCCTTGGAATGGATTTGCTACTAAGTTCATGATATATTTGACATTTTAGGAGTCTACAATATGAAAATAAAACAAAACATTGGATTTGAATGCTGATAGTATATGTGTATATATACATTTATATTGTGTTGTGTGTTTGAAAATGATGATAGTTACATGTGCTTACAGTTTTTCTAGTTTCCACTGCCGCGATAAAAGGTAAGCAAGTAAATATGTAATCTGAATAAGATGATCTGCCCGTGTTCTTTATTTTTTATTACTGGTCATATTATGATCTGAACTAAATGATCTAACTGTGTCATTCCAGTTAATATGATTTGTGCAGATTGTAAAGCTAAATGTGTCGCAAAGGTGAACATTGAGATCCATGTGTTACATTTTTATTTTTTATGAGATTTCAATTTCACATCCTGCTTCTTTATTTAAACACTGGTTTTGAGCCACTGCTTTGCAAGAGTTATTTTTTCATCTTCCATATTTTTCAATTTACTTATTTTATATTTTTAATGTCATGTGATTTTTCTAAAATATATATTTTTCCCATTGAAATTCAAATATTTTGTTTGTCATTCTTTTATATTTATCATTTCCATGTGCTGATTTTAGTAACTTTGTTAAACAATTCACTACATTTATATTAATGATGAGGATAATTCGGTTTATTACTTAAATTTTTGGAAACAAATTGACGCAAAATTATATTATTTCCATGTGCTGATTTTAGTAACTTTGTTAAACAATTCACTACATCAATATTAATGATGAGCATAATTTGGTTTTTTTACTTATATTTTTGGAAACAAATTATTGTAAAATTATATGTAGAAATATTCTTATGCCTACTTTTTATATGCAGAAATACACATATATATACATACATACATATGCATATACATACATACATATATAAATGTGTGTGTGTGTGTACATACTTATCAACACATTTATATCTACTGGTTTATAAAGTGTTTATATGCTAATATAGGCAACTTTATATTTGGTTAATTTTGCAATTATCAAGATCATTTTGAATTGAACACTTATGATATATTATTTGCTTATGTAGCGTGTCTAGCATTTGCATATGGATCGGAGTTGGATGTACAACGTGAAACGCAACGATGGTGAGTTCCTAAACAAAATGGAAGAATCCATCAAGTGTGCACTAGATGATCAATTAACAAGAAGGGAAGAGACTGTTTTTTGTCCTTGTAGACGATGCCAAAATAGGAGAAGATTCCATAACATAGATCATGTTAGAGACCGCATAATTCATAATGGGTTTAAGCTAAATTATACTCGGTGGATATGGCATGGTGAAAGCATAGCTAGCAGAACCAACTCTAGTAATAATCATCATCATTGCAATAATGTAAATGACCAGGAAGATAACGTGAGTAATGAGGTGAATTGTAGCGGTCGGGAATTTCGCTCGATCCGAATCAGTCGTTAAACCGATCTAGACCGTTCGAAACCCCTGATTGTTTGAGAACAGGACAAATCAGAACACAGACGGAAGAACCTTTCATTGTTATTACAATAATTCCATCAGATACAAAAATATACAGAGTATAAACAAATAAATTACATTCGATAAATATCAGAGATTACAATAAACTACATAGCAGCGGAAAAATAATACAAAGCACAACTGAAGGTGATATACGGATACAGAGCTTTCCGGATATCATTCCAGCTGTAAACCAGGATCCTGTGAATATAAATCAGCAAAACCAAAACTACTAGCTGCCCGTGCGGAAAATAGGGGCACCCAGAGTTTAGGTTAAAACAATAAACTCCAGGTCAGTCATGTGACTGGTGTGAGAACTAAAACAGTTATTTAAGGACTTTACTTTAAAAGAGAGTAATTCAAGGGACCACGCCGTATAACACGGAACGGGTTTCCTCCCAAGAATACCAGTGCATAGAATAAACAGCGCAATGCTTTTTCGAAAAATGAAGCTATTATAAGACCCAGGTCCCATCACACAATGCAACGCAAGCCGGAGGATAGGGTTTTCCCTTATAATAGCCAAACATGCTTGATACGTTTAAAACAAATCATTTGATACTATAATAAGTGTATAGTGTCAAAACAATTTCAATCATAAATATAAATCATAGACGGCATGAGTGCCCCATCCCACTATGTCGCCATACTAGGCTCTACAAATAAAACCGAAATACACGTATTGGAAATTGGATTTCCGTCATGAGTCGAGGCAAGGGGCAAGCTCCTCTCCGCGTTCGAGACACTCTAGCAAATATCTCAGGACTACACACTCTGGGCAATCCTTGGATCTTCAGGGCCGGTCCTCACTTACGTTAGAGGATTAGTTATTCCTGAACACACGTTTCCCGGTCCTTACAGACCTATAATCGAGGCGCCTCGCATTCCAACAACCACAAAGGTGAAAAGTATATAAATGTCAGGGCTGGTAAGTCACTGACACCACCAAAGCTAGAAAGAAACGTCGTGCTCTCCCTGCAGTCCGTATCCCGTTTTTGACTCATACCGAGGTGTGAGGCTCGCGAATTCTCGTTATACACAAAGCTGCAACGTAGGCCGTGCTTTGATCATCAACCACAAGGCTCTGCTTTTCAACAAAAGCCTTGATCATTGCATCTTAGTGTGCCACACAAGCAATTCATGCCATGCGACTGATGTCCATCGATATACAACCTCTGAGCTTGTACGTCTCAGAGAAGGGCGTTAAGCAAAAGAATAAATTCTCCGCCGCCAAACAGATGTATATTTAATAGAAATCAATCAACACAGAATAAAATCCAATGTCAGACACACAATCCATTTACAAGTCCATTCTGGGTCTGAACGAAACCGGAGGCACTTTCCTCGCATATCCATCCATCTCCAAGTACGTCTGGACGACCACCAACTATTTCCATCCTCTTGGGTGTACAGCCCAATCAGGATCGTCAGTAATAATCCAAACGATGTGAAGACTTCCGGTCTTCAACCACCGTCTTCATCTTCGACATATCGTCGAATCGGTCATTCAGAATGGGTGTAAACCCGCTCTTTCCGAACAACCTGCGTATATTAAAAAACCAATGTTACACAAACACAACATACGCCTCATTCCAATTCAGAATATTATTTTATTCATAAAATCACATTTTTAGGGAAAGGTTCCCATTAATTTTATCCAAGATAAATCCTTTCAAATTTATCCTTTAATCTTCCTTTGGATGTCGTTTCAAACCAAATTATGGTTTTCTGAACTAGTCGAGATTAGCGAACCACAACGAAGTAATTATTTATTTTATTTCCCAATCCCAACCTATTCATCCCATGAAGCAAAACTGGTAATACTCCATATCAATACTATGGTGTTATCGGTAAAATTAATTACCATTTCACGTTCAAATCTAATTAAAGATTTAACTATCGCTTTGGAGCAAAACTGGTAATACTCCATCCTCGCTCAATTTCTAAATTTGATAATTTAGATTATAGATTCACATTTCAATCTAATTGCAGATTCGTTAAAACTCCTTTTACTGGGTTAAAGAACTAGGTGTTATTTAAAACACAGTTCACGACAAACCCAAATCACATTATATTTATTATCGGGTTACAGGACTAGTGTTATTTAAAACACCGTTCACGATGAACCCACAAATCAATTCTAGTTCAATTTAAATCAAATATATTAGGAATTCCGATTATTTAAAACCCCTTTTTAAATCTAATTTATTTATTTAAAAACAAATCGGGTTTTAAATTTAGTTCAAACTAGTTCATTTTGATAAAATCTATTTTTATCTTTTCAAATGTGGAGGTTTTCATCCCAAATCATTTCTTATGATTTTACACAAATTATTACTATTTTTAATAATTTTATTAAGGCCCGTACAATCGATTTCCATCAATGGCCATCGAACTGCACTTACAGCGACCTTTTTCAAATTTGATTTGGACGTATCTCCAAATCCAATTGCTAGATTTCAAATTTGTAATATTCGTTAGAAAGCTCTTTTCGATACGAACCCAACGGTTCCAGTTTTAGGAGAATCCGACGGTCGGATCTCCCGTAATGTCCGTTTGAAATAAATGGTCGAAACTCACGAACTGCCGCGGCGCGGCGCGTTCTATTCAGGCCATTATATTATATATATAATATATATAATATATATTTCGTCGATTTCTATTTAAAACGAATTTTATAAATCGTTTTAATTTCGTTTCAAAAAAATTTCAACTTCCATTTCATTTCAAATCAAAATTGAATTCTTCCTTATAGATTCGTTTTAAAATTCATTTCTATTCAATTCAATTTGAATTCATTTCAAATTGTTTCCAATTCAATTCGAATTCGTTTTCAATTCAATTCGAATTGGTTTTATATTCAATTCAATTCAAATTCGTTATCTATTCAATTCGAATTCGTTTCGTTTGCTATTTAATTGAAATCAAATTCGTTTTCCATTCAATTCGAATTCATTATATATCCAATTCATCTCGAAATCGTTTTATATTCAATTCATTTCGAAATCGTTTTATATTCAATTCAATTCGAATTCGATTTGTTTTCTATTCTATTCAAATTCAAATTGGTTTTCTATTCGATTCAATTCAAATTGGTTTTCTATTCGATTCAATTCAAATTGGTTTTCTATTCGAATCAAATTCATTATATATTCAATTGAAATCAAATTCGTTTTATATTCAATTCAAATTCATTTCCTATTCAATTTGATTCAAATTTCATTTCAAAATATGCGATTTCGAAATCACTTTTCAATATTCATTTTAAAATGAATAAAATCGATATAAACATCGTTCACGTCAAAATGGCGCATCTCTAATCAACACGGCTTCATATAATTCTATTTTCAAATATTCTATTTCAAATATTTCTTTTTCAAATATTTCTATTTCAAATAATTCCTTTTCAAATATTTCGTTCAACACATGACTAATCTCAACGGATGAGTACTTTCAACACATGAACCTTTATTCTATATTGATAAAGATGGAAATTTTATTATTAAAATATTTCGTTCAACACATGACTAATCTCAACGGATGAGTACAGTCAACACATGAACCTTTATTTTATAATATTCTTTATTTTCTAAATTGGAATGAGGCCCAATCAATCACCATATAATGTTAATTACATGGATTTTCATACATCACACATATATGATAGCATTTGAAAAATAATCAACCATCAACCAAAGTGCACTACACTGTATAAGCATCAAATATAGATATCTAACGCTTATAACAGCCTGTCAATCAATCGATCGACATATTTAATAAATCAGGATGAGTGAACTTCAAATTTCATCCGAACACCCGTGTGGGGTTTCAAACAATCAAACACAGATTTTATTTGTGCAGTTGGGCAATGTGTAAAGTTTATCGACCCAATCAATGTCCTTCAAATAGGTGTACATAAACAAACCGTCCGGTTTGTAAATGAATATTTATTTATTTACATTCACTATATTCATATTCCCGTTAAAAATTATATTTTTAACGATAAAACATTTTATTCTATTATATGAATTTCTATTCAGTTCATTCTTTAAATAAAATGATATTTTTATTTTTCTAACTTATTTTAGAAAATTTCGGCGGCATAACGACACGATACTAGAAACGGGACAAGGCCTAGCCTTATCCCCGATCTAGTGAAGGCCAATGCCATTCACACATCAATCAAATTTACCAAACAACCAAATTCAAATCAAATCATCTAACTAATTTATGCAACCAGACAAACAAGTCCATGGTCTGTGGACGATTGTGTCGGGTGCTACTAAACACCGTCTGCATCCTAGTATATATATATATATATATATATATATATATATATATATATATATAACTAGAAAAAGAAATTGAAAGGTGAGAAATTCTCACCGATAGCTATCCAATCATCTTGACTCTTCTTTGATAGAAATCTTCATCATTCTCGCCCTTTTGTCGCTTTCGTTGCCCGTAACCACTATATATATAAAAATCGAATTTTTACTTTGCTATTCAATATATAAAAATCGAATTTTTACTTTCACGTTTTATGGATAAAAATTCTATTTTCACTTCGTTAATTCATATTTAAAAATTATATTTTTATCGCTACCTCAAAATGGAAATCTGATTTTTCTTCACCTTCTTATATGGAAAAAAAACTAATTTTTATTTCAATAAAAATTCTATTTTTACAACGCCACTATATAGATAAAAATTCAATTTTTATCACACTATTCTATATAAAAAAATTTCGCCTTTTCAATTTTAAAGATATCGTCTTTTTCAAATTCATCATTATAAAAATCACATTTTTATTTTGCTACACATATAAAGATGATATTTCTAATATTCCTATCATGGAAAAAAAATTTATTTCTCTACATAAACAAAAATCATATTTTTACATCCTTTATATAGTAAAGACTATATTTTTAATACTTTAAAAATATAGAAATCATATTTTTACTTCACTACTCCTCTCAAAATATCGTCTTTTCTATTTTAAAAATCATGTCTTTTCTATTTTAAAAATCATGTCTTCCATTTCAAAACTATGCTAAATTAGTAAATTAACTAAACTAATTACATTAAATAGACAAAGACAAATAAATAAATTAATTATTGATAATTACCTTTTTTTTCCACTGTTTATCACGTCGAGGGGGGGGGGTCTGCGCGGAGGAAGGGGGGAAAGAAGAGGTGGCAGCGGGAAAAGGGGGGCTGCGATCAGGTGGGTGGAGGCGTTGGAGGCGGTGGTGGGAGGAAGGGCTTGGCTCGATTTGGGGGTTTCGGGGGGGGCGTCGGGTTTGTAGTAGCGGAGGGGAGGAGTGGTGGAGGACCGAGGCGTGCTGGAGGATGGCGGAGGCTGGAGGCGCGGCGCCTCTGATGGGCGGCGGCGCTGAATCGAGGGGGGCGACGCGATTGGATCGGGGTTTTTTTTCCTTTTTTTTCTGAATAAATGAAAACGAGAAGAAGGCGGGCAGAATGGAAGAATAGGGGTAGGAGAGAGAGGTAGTGTTATTTTTATATTTTATTATTTTAATTTCGGAAAAAGTTGACTTTCGCATAAGACCTCTAAACGAGGCCCACCGCCTGTCGTCCATAACGTTTTACCCCCATTCCGAACACAATGGGATATGTATCGTAGGCTGATTCGGTCGTTACAATCGGTTTTCACTTAAATCAAAATTTAAATCTTTATATTTTAAATTTAAACGCACATTTCAATTTACTGGGGTCACATACGAACTCTATACATTGCAGAAAAATATTTTCTAGTTCGTATTGACGATACGGTCCTAACAAAACTAGTTTCACCGAATTCTGAGACCGTTGGAAAAATGGCCAATTTCCAGTCGATTAAAATCAACTTAAACTGGTCAAACGCGTTTTCCTTTGCCACGCTCACATATTGATTCGAAAAATTACGAAATTTGGAATCTAGCAATAATTTGACACTGCGGATCCAACAAAAGTGGTTTCGTCGAAATCCGAGGTCGTTTGCAAAATTTCAATTTTCAAGGGCCTGAATTCCATAGCGACTATTCAGAAATTTCAACTGGACATATCTTTTGATTCCCGCTATGAAATTTTGATTTTTCGGATTCGTTGGAAAGATATCATCAATTAGATCCTAATGTTTTTGGTTTCACTAAAATCCGGATTGTTTTGCACCCGGTACGTTCAATTGAAGTTTGAAATCGAATTATCGAACTACCGCGCCATTTTCAATTCTATTTATAATTATATATAATTATTTATATTCTAACGACGGCGTATATAAATATATACGTTCGATATATATTCAAAATAAATTTCTCGTCTTTATTATTTAAAATATTCTATTTTAAATATTCAAAATTCGCTAAAATTTGTCAAAATAAAAATTTTAAACTGGCCCAGATTTTCGGGTTATTACAATCTCCCCACTAAAAACTTTTCGTCCCTGAAAAGGAACGAAGTCGAAAGTGGTTTGATTAATCAGCTCTACGTTCGATCTGGCTTCCATTCTCCAACTTTTCAGTTTCTGAGAATTTTCAAATTTTCAAAAATTTGGCTAACTCCCTTAATTTTCGAAAAATTTCGCCATAACCTCCCCTGCACCGGGAGCCACGGGAAAATCCCGAAATTGCCATATAGGCCTTCCGATCTCAAAAAGAAAAAGAAAAAGCTAAGCGGCTAGCCAATAGGCTCATAAAATCATCATCACCCAAACAAAACAGTAAATTATGTAGTAAACATGTACCTATTTGTCGGGCAAACAAATTTTATTCTCTGCTCTAGCCTCCTTGCTATGACCTGTTCAATGTAAGTATATGTATATGCAAGCAAATGCAACTAATTTTCAATACAATTCAATATTTGGTTCAATTAGGCATAATGGTTAAAAATTATCAAACAAATAAACAAACAACACAAACATCAATCAATTAGCGGATTAGAGTTTCAAATTCATAATTTTGATATATATACGAAAATCACATTTTTGATGTCAATTCACAACAATGTGTTCTAACTATATTAGTTTTGGTTCTCACACCAGCCTAATGGAAATATATAGATATCACACCTTCGAAACACGAACATAAATATTGATGATGCCATGGTCATTATCAACATCATCTCCGAGCGACTAGAGTGTAATTCTATATCTATCTAATATATTAAAACTTCGAATATACGTTCATGACGCGTATATGCAAAATCTTTATATATTGGATTGTCCATACTCAAAATAAATAATCAAATACGTAGAAGTGATTTAAATTTTCAAAACAAAAATTGTTATCATTTGGAAAATATACTCTTCACACTCGTTCTAGGATACTACTGATCCTATCTCTAACAAGTCATTCTAATTGGATATTACTAACCCAATATCTGATGAATTCTTTCGTATGGTTCTAATGTGTCTTGTTCTCGAGCTCTGTAAACCAAAGCTCTGATACCAAATGTAGCGGCCGGGAATTTCGCTCGATCCGAATCAGTCGTTAAACCGATCTAGACCGTTTGAAACCCCTGATCGTTTGAGAACAGGACAAATCAGAACACAGACGGAAGAACCTTTCATTGTTATTACAATAATTCCATCAGATACAAAAATATACAGAGTATAAACAAATAAATTACATTCGATAAATATCGGAGATTACAATAAACTACATAGCAGCGGAAAAATAATACAAAGCACAACTGAAGGTGATATACGGATACAGAGCTTTCCGGATATCATTCCAGCTGTAAACCAGGATCCTATGAATATAAATCTGCAAAACCAAAACTACTAGCTGCCCGTGCGGAAAATAGGGGCACCCAGAGTTTAGGTTAAAACAATAAACTCCAGGTCAGTCATGTGACTGGTGTGAGAACTAAAACAGTTATTTAAGGAATTTACTTTAAAAGAGAGTAATTCAAGGGACCACGCCGTATAACACGGAACGGGTTTCCTCCCAAGAATACCAGTGCATAGAATAAACAGCGCAATGCTTTTTCGAAAAATGAAGCTATTATAAGACCCAGGTCCCATCACACAATGCAACGCAAGCCGGAGGATAAGATTTTCCCTTATAATAGCCAAACATGCTTGATACGTTTAAAACAAATCATTTGATACTATAATAAGTGTATAGTGTCAAAACAATTTCAATCATAAATATAAATCATAGACGGCATGACTGCCCCATCCCACTATGTCGCCATACTAGGCTCTACAAATAAAACCGAAATACACGTATTGGAAATTGGATTTCCCTCATGAGTCGAGGCAAGGGGCAAGCTCCTCTCCGCGTTTGAGACACTCTAGCAAATATCTCAGGACTACACACTCTGGGCAATCCTTGGATCTTCAGGGCCGGTCCTCACTTACGTTAGAGGATTAGTTATTCCTGAACACACGTTTCCCGGTCCTTACAGACCTATAATCGAGGCGCCTCGCATTCCAACAACCACAAAGGTGAAAAGTATATAAATGTCAGGGCTGGTAAGTCACTGACACCACCAAAGCTAGAAAGAAATGTCAGGGCTTGGCTCGATTTGGGGGTTTCGGGGGGGGCGTCGGGTTTGTAGTAGCGGAGGGGAGGAGTGGTGGAGGACCGAGGCTTGCTGGAGGATGGCGGAGGCTGGAGGCGCGGCGCCTCTGATGGGCGGCGGCGCTGAATCGAGGGGGGGCGACGCGATTGGATCGGGGGTTTTTTTTTCCTTTTTTTTCTGAATAAATGAAAATGAGAAGAAGGGGGGCAGAATGGAAGAATAGGGGTAGGAGAGAGAGGTAGTGTTATTTTTATATTTTATTATTTTAATTTCGGAAAAAGTTGACTTTCACATAAGACCTCTAAACGAGGCCCACCGCCTGTCGTCCATAGCGTTTTACCCCCATTCCGAACACAATGGGATATGTATCGTAGGCTGATTCGGTCGTTACAATCGGTTTTCACTTAAATCAAAATTTAAATCTTTATATTTTAAATTAAAACGCACATTTCAATTTACCGGGGTCACATACGAACTCTATACATTGCAGAAAAATATTTTCTAGCTTCGTATTGACGATACGGTCCTAACAAAACTAGTTTCGCCGAATTCTGAGACCGTTGGAAAAATGGCCAATTTCCAGTCGATTAAAATCAACTGAAACTGGTCAAACGCGTTTTCCTTTGCCACGCTCACATATTGATTCGAAAAATTACAAAATTTGGAATCTAGCAATAATTTGACACTGCGGATCCAACAAAAGTGGTTTCTTCGAAATCCGAGGTCGTTCGCAAAATTTCAATTTTCAAGGGCCTGAATTCCATAGCGACTATTCAGAAATTTCAACTGGACATATCTTTTGATTCCCGCTATGAAATTTTGATTTTTCGGATTCGTTGGAAAGATATCATCAATTAGATCCTAATGTTTTTGGTTTCACTAAAATCCGGATTGTTTTGCACCCGGTACGTTCAATTGAAGTTTGAAATCGAATTATCGAACTACCGCGCCATTTTCAATTCTATTTATAATTATATATAATTATTTATATTCTAACGACGGCGTATATAAATATATACGTTCGATATATATTCAAAATAAATTTTTCGTCTTTATTATTTAAAATATTCTATTTTAAATATTCAAAATTCGCTAAAATTTGTCAAAATAAAAATTTTAAACTGGCCCAGATTTTCAGGTTATTAAATGAATGATGAGAATGACCGTATTAATGAGATGTTTGGTGATGTAGAAGAACATTTGATGGAAGAGCCAAGATTGTACGAAAAAATATTAATTGATGCCGAGAAGCCTTTGTTCCCTGATTGTGATAAGTTCACAATATTGTCTGCTGTGCTCAAGCTTTTCAACCTAAAAGCAAAACATAGATGGAGTGATAAAAGTTTTATGTCGTTGTTGGAACTTTTAAAAGATATGCTTCCGGAAGGTAACGGGCTTCCTATTTCTAACTACGAAGCAAAGAAAATTATGTGTCCAATTGGTATAGGGTACAAAAAGATACATGCATGTCCAAATGATTGTATTTTGTATCGAAGTGAATATGAGAGCTTACATGAGTGCCCTAAGTGTGGATTATCTCGTTATAAGTCGCAAGGGATTACTCATAAGGACTCGGGTAATAAAAGGCCACCGGCAAAGGTCTTATGGTATTTGCCCATTATACCAAGATTTAAACGCTTATTTGCAAATAAAGAGAACGCAAAAAACATAAGATGGCATGCAGATGTGAGAAAGAATGATGGATTACTAAGGCATCCGGCCGATTCTCCGCAGTGGAGGAATATTGATACAATGTATTCTAGTTTTGGTGAAGAAATTAGGAATCTTAGACTTGGCCTTTGCACAGATGGCACGAACCCGTTCGGTAATCTTAGCAGTCAACATAGTACTTGGCCGGTTCTTTTGGTAATTTACAATCTTCCACCTTACCTGAGTATGAAACGCAAGCACATCATGCTCTCTCTTCTAATCCCAGGACCACGACAACCAGGAAATGACATCGACGTTTACCTTGCTCCTCTTATCGATGATCTAAAAATTTTATGGGATAAAGGCGTGCGCGTGTTTGATGCATATAGCAAAAGTGATTTTACATTGCATGCCATGCTTTTTTGTACCATAAACGATTTTCCCGCATACGGTAATTTGTCTAGATATAGTACAAAAGGTGCCAGAGCATGTCCAATTTATCAAGATGATATGGTTGTTGAGCGCTTACATTTCTGCAAAAAAATGTATATATGCATCATCGTAGATTTCTCCCTCGCGATCATCATTATCGTAAAAAGAAGAAGCCTTTCAATGGGGAGATAGAGAGTGGAGTTGCTCGTTTGTTGTTGACGGGAAACGCTGTTTATGAACGGGTCAAAGATATTCAAAATGTATTTGGCAAAGCTTTTTCTCTTCCAGAAGGCACGTGGAAAAAGAGATCTATATTTTGGGAACTTCCATATTGGAGACATTTACAAGTCAGACATTGTCTAGATGTAATGCATATAGAAAAAAACGTTTGTGACAGTATCATTGGGACACTTTTGAACATACCTAGGAAGACAAAAGATAGTGAGAAAGCTAGACAATATATGCTAAAAATGGGCATTCGAAAGGATTTAGCACCAGTGGAAAAAGGTAAACGTACATATTTACCTCCTGCATGTTATACACTATCCAAAAACGAGAAAATTAGTTTATGCGAGTGTCTTCGTAGTGTCAAGGTTCCAACAGGTTATTCTTCGAACATTAGCAGTCGTGTATCAATGAAAGATTTAAAACTGACCGGCATGAAGTCTCATGACTGCCATGTGTTAATGCAACACTTGTTACCTGTTGCAATTCGAGGTATATTGCCGAAACATGATAGAAATGTTATTACAAAGCTTTGTATATTTTTTAATGCAATTTGCAGCAAGGTGATTGATCCTAATATGCTGGATGGTCAACAAGCCGATATTATTGTCACCTTATGCCAATTAGAGATGTATTTCCCTCCTTCATTTTTTGATGTTATGGTGCATTTGATTGTTCATCTGGTAAGAGAAGTCAAGATTTGTGGTCCTGTGTTTATGAGATATATGTATCCGTTTGAAATGCACATGGGAACTTTAAAAAGAAAAACAAAGAACAGATATAGACCTGAAGCTAGTATCGTAGAAGGTACCATAGCTGAAGAGGTTATTGAATTTGTAACTCAATACTTAACTTACATTGAACCTATTGGACTTTGCAAGTCTCGGCATGAAGGACGACTTGATGGTCATGGCACAATTGGAGGTAAATTGATTTCAATAGGTAATGAAATGAATGACAAATGCCAGTTGCTTATTTTACAACACCTTAGTGAGGTTCATCCTTACTTAGAGGAGCACATGACAATTTTAAAATCTGAAAATCCTTCAAAGAATGAAAGGTGGTTAACAAATGAGCATAACCGCTTATTTGTGAGTTGGTTTCAAGAAAGGGTGATGTCTCAATTGTCTCAAACAAATCATAATGTTTCTGATACAATAAGATGGTTGGCATATGGACCTAAATTTGTCAGCTCTTATGAAGGATATGATATTAGTGGGTACATTTATTATACAAAGCACCAAGATGAGAAGAGCAAAATGCAAAATAGTGGAGTTAGTGTTGTGGCATCTTCGAGGGAATTTCCTAGTGCCAAAGATAACAGGCCAATAAATGCGACAATGTCATATTATGGAGTAATTGAGAAAATTTGGGAATTTGAGTACAAGGACTTCACGATTCCTCTATTTCAATGTAAATGGGATGATAACCATCGTGCTGTACGAGTGGATGAACATGGATTCACACTTGTTGACTTTGATAGAGTAAGTCATGATAATGATCCTTTCATCTTGGCATCTCAAGCAAGACAAGTTTTTTACGTGACTGACCCAGCTGATCATAAATGGTACGTTGTTCTTCCCGGTAAAAGACGCATTGTTGGGATTGGTGATGTGATAGATGAAGAAGAGTACAATCAATTTGATGAGAATCCACCTTTCTCTGTTGGTGTAAGACTATCAGAATAAGAAGTTGATTTAAATGCAAATTATGCTCGTTCTGATCATAATGAAGGAGTTTGGATAGTTGGGTAATTTTTTAACATGCTCATCATACTTTACTTTCCATTTAATCATGTTTTTGGGAAATAACTATACTATAATATATTTTACAGGAATACTTGATTGATCACAATTTTGTTCAAAGCGATGGTCCAGCATGGTATGAGAAATAGTATGTCGTTATTCTCTAAGCTAGCAATATAGCTGAAATAAATTTTATCTTAAAATGGGATTTAAGGTATCAAAGTGTATAAAGGACAATTCTTTTAAGATTTTTTTTCCCAGCGTGTCAAAGGGTGGAAAAGTTTTACTGAAACCATGATTTTGGCGCTTAAGTTTAGAAACAAGAAAAACCACATTCTCCTATTATAGAAGTAGGTGGTCTGGGCGGTGATGGCAGCAGGTGGTCTGGGTACAAACCAAAGCCATTGCCTTTGTGCCTGACTTTGATTGTGGCCACCACAGTGATGACAACATGCGGTGCCTCGATGAGAACTACACACCAGCCAACCGAACGACTTTTACCCCTAGATTCTCCTATTATATAAGTAGGGCGATGTTATTAGGTTTTGATCTGGCTCGCTTTTGCGGAGCAGATCTAGCTTCAGCCTGATAATATACATGTGATCACCATTCACTAAATATACTGGTAGATACAGTTCTATGTATTTATATAACCTTCTTTGGATGTTTTCCACTAAATATGCCGTCACATACTTTATCCATTTTATCTTAGTTATAATTAGCATTTATGTTAAAGTATCATTCCACCTAGTATTATCCATTGTGCTGATTCTATTTCCGTTAGTGTACGCCATTTTTCTTTCTATTGAATGAAGTACTAATGTAATGACCTAGATTTCCGTAACATCAGAGTTGACTATATACATCATACTTTCAACCCAAATATCACGAAAATACGAAACATTTTTTTTTAGAAGAAAGAGATAGAAGAAGAACAGAAATAACAACACAGAATCTCACATCGCAGCGGAACAAAATATAATATATTATATAACTTTTGAAATACAAAATCTCAACTGTATAACATACACTTATCAGAGTACAACACTTACAACACAACGGAACAACACTATAACTAGATAACGCTGAAGCCTCCTGCTCCAAGCTCCTTTAGATATATCTGAAAAATCCTGAACTACTTGACTGCCCATACAAATTTAGGCACCCAAGAGTTTAGGTAGAACAAAACAAATAAACTCCGGGTCAGTCATGGGACTGGTATGAGTAAATAGTTTAAAACAGTTTCAGAAACTAAATGATATCTCATAAGACCACGCCGTATAACACGGAACGGGTTTTTTCCTTATGAGAATCCAAACGCTTGATTTAACTTTCAAAATCCCTTTGAAAGGAATGATAACTCTTTATATCAAAACTCTTTTGATATTATAATAGTGTCTAAATCAAGTAAATACAATCTAGTGGAACGTTTGCATCTCACATTCCACCTATATAATATACAATCAAAACCGCAAGCACGTATTGGGTATTTGGTTTTCCAAATATGACAAGGTATGGAACCACCTTCCGCTGGTATATCTCTAGAGGAGAATACACCGAGTTCAACAAGAACATCTTGCAACTCAGCCACACATGACCGACCACTCATTTCGCTTGAGTGTATCGAATGTATATCACCAACGATTGGGATCAGCAACCGTTTCCCGAATGGGACAACATCGACAATAGATTTTTAGAAGTAAATGAAACTCTAGATCAGGTGATTATACACCCTAATAGGTGCGACCTACATAGCCATGCTGCTTGCCCGATTTCTGTCATTTACCGGTTGATGAGGCTAGAAGCTACGCTTTATCATCATACCAGATTCACTTCGAATGCCACATCGTCAAATCCATCAAATCACCGATTGACGTCCTCAACAGTACATTACTTGTTAGCTAAAAGAAGTTTCCTTCTCCGCTTCCACTCTTGGTACGGTTGAAGAAATCAATGTACGTGACCTTTCTGGAAATACTCTGTCAGACATTCATCCATACAAGTCACCCAGGAACAGGATGAACCGAAGGCACTATTTCTATTAATAGAAAAACTCCTTGCACTCTACTCCGTCTTCGATTATCTTTATATAATCTGATTCGCACGCTACTGCCAATACGGAGTGGTTCTTCGGATAATAATCCAACCGGTCTCTCCATATTGACAACGATGGTCAAAACTTCGATAGTCTGTGATTTAACTATCGAATAAAACAAGTGTTCATCCAAACATCCAACAATCACTGAACCTTTAATTAATATTCCATTAATTTAAATCTCTTCTCTATTTCTTTATCAATATTTTGTTAAACAAATATTTCAATAACTATATTGGCCTTTTACATTATTTGGAAAACATTTCCGAATATCGCCTTCCTTTATTTTCTAGCTTTAGAAATATTTATTATTCTATTTCCAAGCTTACATTTATTTGGGTTAAAACGGATGTTGTGTAAAACATCGTTACGACAACCCAAATACTATATTCAACTAACTCTCATTCAACATTTATCTTCGAGCCTGAAATCTTACTGTTTATCTACTAATAATGAAATCAATCAAGTTGGGGTATAACTACCTCTCAGACCTTGACTGAATAATATTTATAACGTCAAAACAGATATGACTACTTACTCGAATAATCAATACCATACAACTACTTCTTCACTTTTAAACACATATATACTTTCTCTTTCTATTCTTTCGAGATTTTATTTCTAGTCTTCCTTTTTGATTATACTATTCTATTTCTATTCTTTCGTTTCCTTATCGACTTCTATATATTTTGATATGTTAATTTCTAACCATCAAATTATCTTAAAAATATTCTATCTCCTTAAATTCTCGGAAAAATTCGCCATAACCTCCTTTGTACCGGGAGCATCGGGAAAATCCCCAAACTGCCACACAGGCCTCTCTGATCAAAAAGAAAAAGAAAATCCAAGCGGCTAGCCGATACGGCGCATAAAATCTCATATATGAATTAAATACGTACCTTTTTGTCGGGCACTCTATTTATATACCTTCTAACACTTTATTCCAAACCTGTCTCCTGTATATTTATACCTGCCCAATCTATTTTAACTATACCAATCATTTTAACTAAATTCGTTAATTAATTTGTTAATTAACTCTTCAGTCTATTTCACCTTCATATTTGAACATGACATGTTCAAATATATTTTAACTTGCATAATAACAAATTCTAATTATACTCATACTCTCGTTTCCTTATCGACTTCTCTATTCAAATTCCAATTCAATTCTATTCGAATTCTCTTTATTTAAACTTCATTTAAATTCTATTAGAATCCCTATATTTAAACTCCATTTGAATTTCTATTTTCAAACTCTATAGTTAAATTCCATTTGAAATTCTATTTTCAAACTCTATAGTTAACTCCATTTGAAATTCTATTTTCAAACTCTATAGTTAACTTCATTTGAATTCTATTTTCAAATTCTCTAGTTTAAAGTCCATTTGAATTCTATATTCAAATTCTATATTCAAAGTCTATTTGAATTCTATATTCAAATTCTATAGTTTAAAGTCCATTTGAATTCTCTGCATTATTTATAAACAACGTTTATAACTTCAATTCAAATCCCACCTTTCCATTTATAAACAACGTTTATAAATTCAATTCAAATCCCATATTTTCATTTATAAACAAAGTTTATAAATTCGATATTCGTTCATATATACTCAAAACAAGTTAATGTTTCTATACTTCATTTAAAATTCAAATTCTATTTATAAAAATAGAATTCCCCTTTTAAATTTCAAATACCCTTTTCGATATTTTTATAAATCAATATTCAAGCCCAGGGATATTTTAAACAATCAAACCAACCAATTTTCAATCATTTGATTTTTAACACATCATATATGAATATATATGAAATCAAACAAACAGCAGATAATATATATTTTTGAGGAATCCAGTTGGATTCCTCCAACCTGTTTTCCTGCATCCACAGACGTTAGCACATAAATAATACCCATCCTGCTTCGAGGCAGGATATCGCGGTATGAAGGTCATCCACTAATCATAGCGTGGGGCGTATAGGGTAATCATCCGCTAATGAAACTGCGGGCATCCGCTAATGAGACTGCGGGAATCCAACCAATCAATCAACCAAATATATATATATATATATATATATATATATATATATATATAATAGTCCTAAATAACTAATATATTTAAAACGATCAGACAACATTCAAACAAGCACAGACAATTATTTTTATCAACTAGAAATAATTCTAATTAAATGGTGAGTGAGATTTACTCACCAGAGTTTTCCTTTCTCGAACATCCAATTAAAATTCCCAATTATCTCGATTATGAATTGTCTTGAATACATCTATACCTAAAATAATTTATTTATTTCAAAAATCGATTAATCTTTCATTCATTTAAATTAACTACTATAAAATTAAATAATTTACTTCATTAATTTAAATTACCTAGAATTACTTGTGCTAATCCTTTTCCCATGCCATGTCTAGTTTTCAGCTAAACCGAACCCTTCTCCATAACCATTCTTCTCCATCGAACCGGCTTTGGTCATCACTAAAACTCCATATGACAAAATAAACACCACAATATACAAATGCTCCACCTTCATGTAGTCAGTCTGCCGCCATTCCTCCCTTTACTCACGCACTCCACTTGACAGTAACCCAAAACTCCACAGCCGACCACCATTCCATCCCCTCCAGTACATCGCAGCAAGTCCGCAACACCAAGCCATCACAAATCAGTGTTTCCCCCCTTTACCCATGTCCTGCTCCCTCAAGAACCTACTGCCGACTTACCCTGACACCACAGTAACCTCATCATTCACTGCCGATCAAATCAGTGACCTCCCGTCCATCCATCGAACACCACATCAACTGTCGCACCTTTCAGATGCTAAAACCCCAGTCAAAACACAGTATCAGATATGTTGTTGAAACCCGAACTACCGATTGCCGGGGGAGATTTCAGGTCACCGCACCATCGCCAGTAGCAAACTAGCCTCCCACGCGCCTCTAGCCATCGTCCGTGCTAGTGAAATCGAGCTCGACGCCCTCCAACTCCAGTATCGAAGAACCCTAGCTCGACGGAAAAATAAGCAGTGGCCATTTTTATTGAATCGAACAAAAAAGAAAAAGAACGAGATGGAAATCAAAGGGGAAAAGGAATGGGGTTAGTGCGATTTTATAACAGAAGAGTGCGGCCTTATCATTGAACAACGAGGCCAATTTTCTGTGGAGTGTAAGAGGAAACGTGCCATTACTTTTCTTCATTGGTTTAATTAGTGGTGAGGAGAGGAACACCTACTGTTTAATTTTGTGGTTAAGAAATGAACTACTCGACCTGTTTGATTTTTCCTTGATGTTTTGTTTTCTTCCCACAAAATTCTGATATTTTATTTTATTCTGGACCAGTGTCCTTTAATTAAAATATTGCGAACTCCTTTCTGAACCCAACAACTGTCCATTCTAGGTTAAACCCACTATTCTGAACCCACTGAGATAAGTGTCGAAGTCCAGTTCGATCATCCAGAACATATATTTATTTTAAATTGATATAAATCAAATTTTAAAACAATAAATTCTGTGATAATAAATTATTATTATTATTCTAACTCAACTGAATTTCGTATTGACTATTTGAACCGACTTTAATTCAGTTTTAAACTTGAATTCATTTTACTTCGTATTACGATAATTTAATCTATTCGATATTAAATCGAAATTGATTATTAAATTGATAACTCAAATATAAAATTCCACTTATATTATCCACCCAATATTTAAATTAAATATTAAAAATTCAAAAATTGACCCATAAGGATCCAGGTCATTACAACTAAATTTGTTGTTGTTTTTTTTATGTTGTGGTTTGGTAATTTGGTTTACTTGATTGTTTTCTTGCATGTTGTCGATTGAGTGTTACTGAATTTGGTGGTGGTTTTCTTGTTGGTAACAAAATGATTAGCATTGCTTGTGCTATTTACTCTCATGTATACATGTTTATCTTGTCGCCTGTGGTAGAAGAACTGAATTTGATTGACATATGTTCGCTTATTTTTGAGTTTTTGTTCGATGAATATAGGTACAACACCGAGTAAGCCTTTCTGGTTATCCTTCCAATTTAACTTCTGCTGGTAGGTTGTCCTAGAACAATTCGAAACTCAGATGAAAACTGGTAACAGTGTCAGTTCATTAGCTAAGCAGAATATTTGCATGTGAGATTAACATTTTACTTAGAAGAATTGACAGCAATGATATTAAACCGTATAATCAAACCAAACAATTATCAATATCAAGGTTTTTCCACTGTAAGCTTGCAAATTGTACAAAATCACAAAAACAAGAAACTGTCCTTAAATCCCTTCAATGATATTTAGTTTGCTTTCTCCACAAATGTCTCTTTAAATATCATCAATTGAATTTTATTCTATGTTTTCCATATCGGTTTGTCACTCTTCTGTTTGCGATAAACAAATGCATATATATGCAACTGATTTATACTTAAATCCTATTGCACTTGCATTTAACATTGTGTTCCTATTTTTCTGTTATCTCTCGAAAACATTGAAATAAAATGATGGGTTGTATGTATATGATGTATCTTCACTGAAAACATTTAACAAATATTTTTGAAGTTAGGTAATAACTCATCACTGTTTCATGATGTTATTACATTTGCAGGCACCTGAACTGCATTTGGAGATTCAAACGCAACTGGCAACACAGCAGCCTTCTCTTGGTCGAGTTTTTGCTTCAACTGTCAAGGTACCACAACTCTTCTGCTAGTTATATTTACAGTTTTGTAATAACAACAACCAGCTTTTTGTGTATGTTATGAGAAGTACAAACTGGTATTCTGTCATGTTTGCTGTGTACTGCGTTTGTCCACTTGTTCGTGCTACCTAGTATTGTTAATGTAAAAGATAAGTACTTTTTATTCCAAATATAAACTAGTCCGTTTTCAATAATCTACGAAAAATTATATAGTATTAATGTTCTCTTAAGAAGCTGTAAATTCAAGTATTATAATGCAGAAATCTTTTTGAAAGTAAACTAAAGTATTGTAAATGGTGAAAGCAGCGGCCATTAAACAGATGTGTTTGAAGATAAGTTGAAGTATAAATAAAGAAATGGAATTAAAAGTATGTCGTTATTCTCTAAGCTAGCAATATAGCTGAAATAAATTTTATCTTAAAATGGGATTTAAGGTATCAAACTGTATAAAGGACAATTCTTTTAAGATTTTTTTTCCCAGCGTGTCAAAGGGTGGAAAAGTTTTACTGAAACCATGATTTTGGCGCTTAACTTTAGAAACAAGAAAAACCACATTCTACAAAATATTTATTTATCATTCATGGTGGTTCAAACATCAAATTTTAGTCACATAAAATTCAACGTGGAAATCTACAATGAAACAATTGATATTTCTTCTTATTTTAATTCTTCGTTAATAGCTTTTGGAGGGACGACATAGTCATATGCTTGGACAATTAGGCAAATGCTTTATCCATATTTAGTGGAATACTATTTTGTTGCTCTTTCTTTTACAAGCTTGCTTTTCAAAAATTATAATAATACTTATATAAAAACCAGACTGTTGACAAAGAAAACAATATGCTATTTTTCTTATAAAACGACTTTTTGGAGTGAAGCGGATTATGGTGTACTAGCTACCCTTATATGGAGGAAGCATTGATTTTTTAATCCATTGTTTACGATACAATTGTAGCTTTCCTGACATCACTTATTTGGCTCCTTCTACCATGTCCCTATAATATATCAAAATCTTAAACAAGTAACCTGAAGTCTTATAATTTCCTTTGTTGGATATCATGCTAATTTAATTGTAGTACTTGAAAACAATTTCTATTGACACTATAGTTACTAATAACAATGATTTGTTATACCAGGAGAAGAAAGCAACGTTTATTTTTCTTGAAGATCAAATATGACTTCCTCAATTTTGAGCTATGGACGGGTGATGTTCCACATTTTCACTCATGAAAATGATACTAAACTTCTTTAACAATAAATTACTCAATAAAATTAAAAATAAATTCAATAATCATAAATCATTCGAAAAGATTTAAAAACTCCATAAATATTCAATAATCGTCAAAGGTATAAAGAATTGGACAACTTTACAACAGGAAAATCAAAGAATTAGAAAGTCAAAAATTCTTCATGAAGAAACCAATGCTCTAATACATCTGAAAGAAGCTTCTTATCAAAAATTCATAAGTAAAATCAATTCCAAAGGTATCAAAAAATTCATTCAAGAAAATTATTTAAAAACAGGAAAATCTTCCAAGAATCAACCAATAAGAACATTAAAAATCGGTTAACCAATAAAATAACCAAAAATTTACTTAAGCATCCATAATAGGTCAACATTGGTGAAAATTTAGCAAATAACTTGTGGGTAATTCAAAAATTCACTCAAAAAGTCAAAAATCACTCGATATGTTCAAAAAGCATCAGAAAAGTTTAGAACTCATACAAAGAATCAAACAGTTTCATCATCGGAAAACAAAAACCATTACATGTTAGGAAATTGATTAAAAGGCATCAGTAGATTGTCGCAAGAAGACTATTCAACAACTGATTATGAGGTTTTCCAGAAACCCAAACTGCTTAATGAAAAGCCAACCTGATTTGCTCAAGGTAAAGACATTTATGCCAAACCAACCATACTCACTCAGAGGCAATACATATACGATTTGCTTCATATAAGCCCTCCAAACAATCAAAGGTTCATAATAAGATAAAAATAAGAATTAAGAATGACTATGAAAATGAGATTGGAGATCCATGTAATACATAAGAGAAGGAATTCTCAAACCAGAAAATCATCAAATATGTTACCAATTCACATATCATTGGAAATTGAAATACGAAAAAGAACTAGGAAATCATGCAATGAAGAAATCCACAAAAATTCGTACATAATAAACTCATATAATATCAAAAAATTCAAGAAATTTATATGAAAAGTGATGGGGAAGCAAGGATCTACTCCACCCGGGAGTCCTTAAATGAGTAAAAACGTGCTCTTCACCAGATTTATATGAAAACTGATATTCTGTCATGTTTGCTGTGTAGTAATTCAATAGGACTTATATGAAATTTTGGCAAATAAGAATACCAGTCCATTTCCGTTTATGTTCTGAAATTTTCAGCTCACAGCTCACTTGTTTGAGATATACATAAACCATATATTTTCATGCACAAGTAGTGTCCCAGTTTTCGTGTCATCACATGACTGTACCCCTTGTTTCATGTAAATATTTTCATTCTTGTAATCTCATGACTCAAATATTTTATCTCATTTGATGAATATGCTTATATAATAAAAAAACATGTATATAAAATTGTGCCGATGTCCAACACAGTTAATAACGGTTGAGCAGACCAATTACATGTGATGTATTTCTGAATTTTCAAAGTTTTATGTTGAAATATTTTTTCATTTCAGGTTTTTTTTTACTGCTTGAAATAATGGAAATGCAACCATACGGACACACTGAAGAGCAGAACGCTTCTGCTTCTGCTTTAGAGTCGTCGCCTAAGAAGAGGCAAAGAGGTCCAACAACGGGAAAAAAATATAGAACATCAGATCCAAAATTCATTGAGTGGAGTGATAATGGAAATCCCATTGGAAAGTGGTTGAAGTATTATAAGGAATATTTAGGCGCTACAGCAAGAGCCAGAATTGATATTAATATCAAGAATTGGGATAGCGTTAGCGAAGGGCTTAAGGATACCATCTGGGAAGATATTAAGGTATTATAAATTCATTTATTGACTTATTAAATTGTCAATTTGATACATCAGTTTTAATTTTGGTATATCATTATGGTTAACATGCCTATTTATACTTCTAAACCCATCTAGCCTATTCAGACTTCTAAATTTGTGAACATAAGCCTATTCTGGCATGCATGGAAACACAAAAATAGAGAAAATGACAAGCATTGCAAACAACAAATTTACTTTTACAAACTGAAAATGTAAGAGGTATAATTTTTTACTGCTCTAACGTTCTTTATTTTTTAATTTTAATTATCTCAGACCGAATTTCACATTGATGACAACATGAGAGGCAATGTGTTAAAAAGTGTTAATTCAAGATGGAAGGATTTTAAAGCAAAGTTGGTTAGTGGATGGATTACGAAGACCAGAAAACTTCCAGAGGACCATAAAGAGCCATATGAATTTTATGACGGTATAACAAATGCACAATGGGAAACTTTTAAGAAAAATTGTGAAACCGAGGATTTTAAGGTATATCTCTTATTTGTTCCGAACAATAATCTTTTTTATTACACTAGAATTCTTAATTATGTCTTCAAACAGAAAATTAGTGAAAGGGCTAGGAAGTTCAAGCATACAATGAACATCCCCACTATTTAGGACAAGCTGGATATGCGGGGAAGAAACCTAAATGGATAACTGAAGGCCATAATTCTTCAACCACATTACCAAGCGGATCTGGTTTGGATCGAAGTGTCGATTGGGTTTTAGCAAGATCAAAAAAAGATGCTGATGGAAATTATACGGTTCCGAATGAGAAAACTAAGATAGTTGCAGATAAAGTGGTATGACTAATTTCCCTATATTTTTATCACCTCAGATGTTTTAAATGCCATTAAGGGTGTATAATTATTTGGATTATTATTAAGGGTGTTGGTTCACTAGTTGCAGAACCAGCCAAAAATAAGGGTGTTGCATAAATAAGGGCGATGGTTGGAGTATTGGTATAATATCACGCGTTTCAGTTTGTTCATCAATTTATTAAAGGCTAGTTAACTTGGAGAAGTGGAACTCTTCTTATTATCAATTTTTCATCAATTCATAAATAATCTTTCTTCTTGTCAGCAACTCCTAATCTCCACCAGTGTTTGGTAGTTTTGAGCTCCCTGTTTGGCTGACAAAAGCATGTATGAAAATACCTATATGCAATTCAGCTATGAGCCATATATATGTTTATAATTGAATGCAAATTTCACATATGTTATGTTAGTTGACCTGACTGGTGTTTGTTTGCTAAAATTCATAGTTCAAATACATGATAATGGCTACATGCCATGACAGCATGTGTGAGTGTGCTAACATTTTTTATTTTGGTAAGTATACATGGCCAAATAGGACTATATTTTCAATAGAATACAGAATTAACTGACTACTACTGCTAACAACTACTTGAAGCATATTATTTTCATCATACTAACTATCCATACATTTTTATCATACTAACTATCCATATTATTTTCATCATCTTGCATTTTCAGTGTGCAACTTAAGGCAAATGTTACATAATCAGTAGATATTGTATGATAAACTCAACTGGTTTCAGTTTTCAAAGATAAATTATTATAGAAATATATTTAACCGTGTCTATTTGATATTCTATTTGTTTACAGAATGAATGGAGAGAAAAAGCCATCGAAGGAACATTGGTTCCAAATAGACATGATGACGTCTTGAATCGTGCTCTTGAGAAAAGAGAGCATCCGGGTCGAGTGAGAGGTATTGGTGGGACGACCGGTATAAGAAACGTATTTGGAGAGGTAGAAAAGAGAAAAGGTCATAGAGGTGTAATAACAGTGGATGAACTACACCTTATTACCCAAGAAATATGGGCTAATGTGAGCAAAAAATCAGCAGATGAACGACAACTTATCACCCAGGAAATAGAAGCTAAATTAAGACAAGAAATGGATACAATGGTGGCTGAGAAGGTTGCAAGCATTTTGAACAACATGGGGATGCCTAAGGATATTGTGGCCGACAACACACCATCAATTGAACGTCGTAGTAGTTGTCAATCAACATACCCCAACAAATTACAATATGCTAACAAAGCTAATGAGACGGATCCATTTGCAGACTTGCAGGTAAACAAGACAAAATTTTGTTTCATAAATGTATATGATTTTATTCATTTGACAAGTGTTAATGGAAAATTGTTATTTTTGTACTTCCCGTTTTAGAAACCCGCTAAATGTCGTTTAGCGGTGAATTTGGACTCTCAAATTGTCGTAGTGGGTCATGGCATGGTACATCCCGATTCAAGGAACGGAGATCAATGCCATAATCAACCAATCTTGATCGATCATGTGAAGGTCGGAATTGATGCAGTGGAGTTTAGGTATGAAGGAACCCAACTTCCAGTTCCAATTAAACATCACAGCACGATAGGAGAAGCGGTTGGGAGTTTTGCTCAATGGCTTAAAAGCCTCGTGCTTTTAAGAGATAATGATAAGGTAATGAGTGCATTTGATTAAACCGAGTTTAACTTTTCACATCCATTTGTTTATTAAAAATGTTTTATTTTAATTTTCTTCAAACAGCAAAAAATAGTGGTTTTAATTTTTAATTTTCTTCAAACAGCAGCAAAATCCTGCTAATAGCCATAACAAAATATTCCAGCAAATAGTGGTTTTCACATCCATCATGTATGCTTTGACTTTATTTTTGTAAGTCTAAAGCATGTAAACCATAGGAACCAACTTGATTTTGTAAACTGAAAATTAGTATTCTTTTTCATGATATGGTAGAAACGGGTCTGCATTTACTTATAAACGTAAAACACTCTAAATGAATACACACTCTACTTTCGCATGTAAACTGAAAATCAGTAAACTGTCGAAAAGTTCAAAAGTTAACACAGCAGCATTAATGTCTCATAAAAAGAAATGTAAACATACGCTAAAGGTGATTTTGAACTTAGAAAAATGCAGGCAAGAAACATTCAAGTAAGAAGTGGTAAAAAACAATAAAAAACAAATAAAGGGGAAAATATCTTATAAAGCCAAAGGACACTTACAGATGTAGTCGATTATTTAAGCATGCATGCAATATAATGAAACCATTGAAAATTTTGAGACTTGCCTTTAAATGGAAAAGTAGAAACTTCTTATCAAATACTCAACCCCTTTTTTTAATGTTTCTGACTTCCACAATCTTTTGATAAAATAATAAAATAAAATAAATCAGGATGCATCAATCAACATGTAATTATGGAAATAAGAGGAAAGTCATTTTTTATTTCTATTTTTTTGGATAAAAATCAGAGGAAAGTCATTTTTTCCACGGGAATAAAAAAGAGTGGTTTTCATAAAAAGGGAACTTTTAAAAAAGAGAGGATCTTTGCTCTCAATGGCTAAACCATTTATGTCAAAATTGATACAAACATTACTCAGATTTTTGAAGCGAACAATCATTACTTAGTTTTATCTTTGCTCCCATAAAAGGTGCACGGTTGATTCTTTCAGCAACACGCTTAGTCTACATGAACAAAACCATATTTGACAGGGAGTGACCAACAACTAAGATTGCATTCTTTGATCTTTAATTGCCCTTTATAGAGTCATGTGACGACAAATGAAAGATAGACAAGCAAGCAACGACGGTGTATTGAAATAAATTGACTTGACTGAATTGAATAAATCTATTAATTAATATAAAACATTCAGTCAGAATCTGAATATAATATGGATATTTTGTTGTGTATAGGCTGCACCTGTCGTGACCAAAGACAACGTAGAAGAGCATATTGCTAAGGTATGTTAATCTACAAGTTTTATTGTTTAATTTCAAAGTTTTCATTTAGTATGGTACTACTTACAATTTTGAACTAGGGAGCCATATCTCAAACAAACAAGGATTTGTTTGAAAATAGTATTGAGAAGATCACCAATCTGATGACAAATGAGCCTGCAAAGCACAACGCTATCATAGATGAAGAGATCCTCAAAACTTTAACGGACGAGTGCAGATATTTCCATGACTTGATAATTCAAACGATATCCGATGATAATGCCATCATCGCAATTCAAGTGAATAAGGATTTATTCACGTATGCTGAGGATCTTGAAATCCAAATAGGCAAGGATGACGTTATCCAATTCTTTAGTATGGCATGGTTGAATTCATCATGGTTGCAAATTTACATCATGTGAGTACTATACTTGAATTTGATTACCATGATGTTATTACGTTTGTATTGTGTAAACAAAAGAAACTAATAATATATGTTTACATAATGCGTAGGTGTTTGAAAAATATGTACAACGATCTCAAAGTGGGGACCATCGGGTTTTTGTGTCCTCAACAGCTTTCCCAAGTGCGGAAATTTCCAGACGTGACAAATACATATTTGTCGAACACATGGAGGGCATCAAAATCTAAGACCTTACTTTTAGCTCCGCTATACCAAGGGTTTGAACATTACAGTTTTAGTACCTAGTTTACAAATTTGCTATCGATTAAATTTTTATAAATCTTATAATGCAGGGAACATTGTCTGCTGCTTGTTTTTCGTGTAGAAATGAAAGAGATTTATGTTTTTGATCCCCAGGCTATATGCAAACGTAAATTGGACATTAGGCCACAAGTGAACACGTAAGTTGTGTATTTATTTGCTCTTTTATATAATAACAATGAATTAATATTTACATTTTCTTGCATGTGTAGGGCCTTTAAAATTTACAAGGCATTAGGTGGTAAGTCACGAGGACCTTCCACTCTATGGAAGCACGTTAGGGTGATTTGATTTTCACAATAAATATATATACAATATATATAAAATATATAATCACATTGGTTGATTTTCTACCTTTTTTTTTCAAAACTGCTGTCATACATCCCCTGGAGTTTTGGTTATAGGGATTTTACTTTGGTAGTATTTATAATAGTGAAGTGTGTGATGACGAAGTAGGTTGTGGATTTTGTATAGGTAGTTTCAGGTTTTGAGTTGTCTTGTTTAATTTTCTGTTGCTTTCAGCAATGCTAAAAATTCCAACAGTAAAGTGCATCCAAGTATTGGGCTTAACAGTAACATAAATGAATATATTGTCATAAATGAGTACTCTGTCATTTTTTATCCAAGTAGTTCTAAACAAAGGGCTAGAGTTAGTCCCGTCATGTAACACCCCGTGTATTCTATAACTATGAAAGTCATAAATTAAAGTATAATTAATTTCAAATCAAAGAATTAAGGGAAACGGGGTACGCCATTGCGTTCGTCTCGGAATTCTGCTTGAGATAGAGTCTGAGTTTGCGTAAAACGGATATCGTATGAAGAAGTTATGGACGAACGAAGTTGGGCGAAAAACCGGAAAACGGGTCAGAATGCACTGGCGCACTTGGGAAGTGCGCCAGAACAAAAATGCACTGGCGCACTTAGGAAGTGCGCCAGTACATTTTTGACCTGGCGCACCTGCCAAGTGCGCCCAGGTCAAAAATGACCTGCTGGCCAGGTCTGGTCTAGCCCTGGCTGGCCAGGTCTGGGTTTGGTCGATTTTCAGAAGCTTGCTTTGTCATTAGGGCTAGGTGGCAGGCTCTAACTGGTCTCTCTTTCGAATGAATGGCTACGATCAATCCAAGCAACATCGATGGTCCTAATCAGTTCATAAACTCTATAAAAATGACCCTAGACTCTGCCTAACCTAAGTCTCTAACACAATTCTCTAGCCTCCATTGCTCTCTTCTTCTAATTAAAAATAAAAATGGCGTCGCTACTCTGCTAGAATCAAAACTAGAAGTCAATCAACATCATCCTAAATTCAAATTTGAGATAAAAGCTTCTGCAAAAATTCTGTAACAACTAAAGTTCTTTCTTTAATCCAATCAAGGCAAGTACAGTTATTTTCCGCTATAAACGTTAATTATAATTTTGATATGTTTTTAATTCTGAATCTGAGATTGTATATATATTCTCTTCTGTCAGATCTGTTTTTCTGTGACTGTTCTGTATCCCTTTTCTTCTTTTCTGTTTCTATAGCCAGGCTACCACGAGCCTGTGCCTAATCTCATAAGAGATGAACGTATGAACGCAAATTTTGGGATAAATAATGAATGATGCAAAATTTGACAAGACTGAATTGAATGTATGACTTTAGATCTGAAGCATAAAATATATTGGACATGTGACTTGGGATTGGATGCATAAATTTGACTATGAACATGTAATTTATATATTGCATGCATAGAGTATGTTGTAATTTAGATTTGTAACTAATTAGAGAAATGAACATATGTTATTTAGATCTGTAATTAATTAGAAAAATAAGCATATGTTATAAACTAGTTTTAGACCTATGCATATTTTGTGATAAAAGACTGTAAGATTACATATGATTTGAGACTTTGGACAAAATGCATATAAAAGTCAAGATTTGATTTTTAGAAGATATGATTTAAAGATTTAGATTGTTGGGTATAGTTTGCATAATGATTCATGACTTAAAAAGAAGAAGATATGGAAGCTTAGGTGTAAAAGATTTACATTAATTAGGATATCTATTATTGTGATTACACCTAAATAGGGATTTTTGGATATATGGCATGCATTGGAATTAATGGTTATATTTGGTATAATTTATATGTGAATCTGCTGTAAAATGCTAGTTTAACAAAAATTGGAACATATGTTATAGGGTAAATTATGTCCATATTCCGCGCTATGTAAATGTATGCAAACATGGAAGTATATGATCATATTGTGAATCATGACAATTATTTAGGCATATGAATTTAGGCCTAATTTATGTTTAGGCAAGGCATGTAAATAGAACATTTAGAAATATTAAACCTACTAAATCTGTCATCTACTGAATCCGTTGAAAATGCCTAAAACTGCTAGTTCTGTTATATTGCCTAGACTGCTAATTAGATTGAAATGCCAAATCTGTCAAATTTGTCTGTTGAGATGCCTAACCTGTTATATGCCAAAATCTGCTAAGTTGCTAAAGCTATTAAATCCGTTAAGTCATATAATCTGGAAAAATCTGCTATCTGCTAAAATCTGTTATCTGCTGTGTTGATATAATCATCCTGTTATTGATATAATCTGAATTGGCATATATATATATTGGGCGTGCGCATAAACGGTAAATTATTAATTAATTGGCCGCAAAGATAAACATGGCTAACTCGAGGTTAGAATGAGTTTGCGGCGTAATTCTGCCCGGAACCGCCCGGCACATCCAGTGGCCGCAAACAATAGGTTCTAATGTGAGAAGTTAGTCATAACCTGCTTAAGACACGAGGTTAGGTCTGGCTTGTGGCAGAAGTCTGCCCGGAACCGCCCGGCCCATCCAGCGGCCACAAGCTAGCGACCTAATGTGAGAGGTCTGGGCATTAATAATTAATTAATGCAAATCTAAGATAAGAATGACGTCTAAAACGTATTGGGGGAAAATAGGGTTAAAACAACTGGATTAATAGGTGTAGTAAACCCGTCCATGAATCTGTAGGCCCAATACAAAGTTAGACAAATCTGAAAAATCTGTACATCTGATCTATTAGTCTGAAAACTTGTTAACTTAATCTGTGAACTAGTAAATCTGAATTCTGTATGTCTGAACTTGTAAACAGGTTAATCTGAGATCTGTTAGTCTGGGGACACAAGGTTAGGAGGGGAATTACTTGTGTCATCTGTTGTTTGGGACCCATATTAGTCAGTAACCCTTTCTGGTATCAAAACTTTGACCCAACAGTAGGTAGGGTCCGGGCACGCTTACTGAACTAATTATAAGTGGTTCATTCTGATAATGGCGAGGGGTGTTGATGGTGCGTTCCAACCGGGTCATGTGCGTGCATGGATCCCGGTCTGCCTCTGAGGATGTAAGACGCCGTGACATCTGTAAATAGGTCTATGCCAATTGGTTGTCACTTTAGGGAGTGATACACCCTATTGTGGGGCCGACACAGGATATTTATGTATTAGGGAGCCGATCGCTTGGGGTAGGGTTTTAGGGTACACTTAGTTCTGTCTGTTTCTGTTGGTACCGTCTGTTTCTGTTGGGTGGTAACACCTGTCTGTTTCTGCGTGCTACCGTCTGTTCGGGTGGTAAAGGCCCATTACTAGTGTACACCTAATTCTACATTCTGTTTCCGTAGGGATAAATCTGTTTCTGCTTCTGTCTGTTTCTGATCGGGTAGTAAAGGCCCATTATTAGCATTCTGTTTCTGTTAAAGTATTCTGTACTCGTTCCTGCTTCAATTTAGACATTAGGGTGACACCTAATTCTGCTATACTAGTATTAGTGCAGAGAAGTGTAAAACAATAGTTTATATCATTCTGTTTTTCTGTTATATCTGCTACACCTGTTACAGTTATCTCACATCCGGTTTTATGTTCATATCATATTATTATTATCTGTTCATATGCTGAAAGTCACTGGACTTGCCAGACTTTTTGTCTGACCCTTGTTGTTTCGCCTCCTTTCTTCCGTTCCCCCCCCCCCCAGGTTATCCAAGGAGGGAATACTTTAGCTTGATCCAGATTTCTCTTTGCTTGAAGTGCTTAAAGTATGGCTTGGCTCTGTATAGCTTCCGTTCCATGAGGATTAGGATTTTAAACCATGCATTTTGAAAGCTTTTGTACAAGACTGATATTTTGTACTTGAATTCTGAAATTGAAAGGATGTAACCATATTAATTTCTGTTTCCGCTGTAATAAAGTTAAAATTTTTCAAGTACTGTTTTATCTGTCTTGTAGTTTCTGTTCTGTTTACTAAAATGCTCCACCAAAGTTAAGGCATTCCCTTTGTGAGTGACCTTAACGGAGGTGGGGTGTTACACTTGGTATCAGAGCTGAAGGTTACCAGATTTGATAAAAAGTTTTGAAAACTATTTTCAAAAAGGATTTAAAAAGGAAGTATTTTCAAAGGTAAAGCTTATTTTTGAAAAATAAAATAAATAATCCCTAAAAGCCATATATCTTTCTTTCGATTCTTTGTTTCGAGTTCCTTTCTCTTTCCCTTTTTGAATCTCTTCCTCCGCGTATAGATGCTTTTTCTAAGATATGTAAGGACTTCCGTGCGATGGGAGGAAAACCGCTTTATGGGACTAAGACGTTGTCGAGGCTAGAAATTGGCTGAACGAAGTGGAGGACTTGTTGGTACCTTTGAGATAGATGAAGGGAGGAAGGTTCAACCAGCTGCTTGGTTAATGAAGGATGAAGCTTCATTTTGGTGGAAGGTCACGAATGGAGAACGTACATGGAAGACAAGGGCCCGAAGAGACAAAGAAGGAAGAACCACAGAATAAGAAAACGGGGCCCAAAAAGGAAACACAAAAGAAGGATGAGAAGTCTGAAGATAAGAAGGGGAAAAAGTGCTTTACTTGTGGGAGCTCGACTCATCTGAACAAGGATTGCAGAAAAAGGAAGGGCGCTTGCTTCAACTGTAGGGAGATGGGACACTTCACTAGGGACTGCCCGAAGAGACGAGGACAAGGAGGGCAGGCGAACACTCTTGAGGCTAGTGGCTAGGATAGAAATAGGAAAATTTCTACAGTAGGTTTAATTTCTTTATCTGATTATGGAGTTAAGACTTTTTCTGATTCTGGTATTTTGATTTTGTAATCGATACTCTGCACTTTAATACTAGTATTATTTCTGAATTCCGCTGTAGACTCAGACCCATAAGGGTTATGGATCATCTGTTTGAGATTGGGGTTTGAGGGATATCTGTGTTAGGCGTCAAGTATGACGCATACATTCTGAGTTTTCGTGGGGTATGATTTTATCATGCTTAGCTTCCTAAGAACCATTAGGGAACCTGATCTGTACCAGTAGTCTGTAAATATCTAAATACTTTTTATAGGATTTCCAGTTTTGACATTGTCTAAAGAAGGTAATCCTCTGGGCATCAATTTGATGTTGGTTTCGGTCTTTGGGGCCGATACTTAGGACCCATGTCTAATGGGAACCAAATTTTCGTTCTATCTGTACTCGCTTCCATCATTCGACTGTATCCTATCGATCGAGTATTTGAACTTTAGGTAGAAACTAATGGGTGTAAACACGTGTTTGAGACATGTTATGTTTGATGGTTGCAAGTGGATGCAAGTGGTTGCTAGTGGTTGCCCGTGGATGCATATACACACACTAGGCACTAGATCGGCTCGAAAACACTCTCATACTGCATATGGATGGGTGAGCATTTTTCAATTCTTGTGGATGCAAAATGGTTGATTCAGCACATGGATGTTGCATTTGAGTGAATGATTGTGCACTCATATAGAAATAATATATATCGTCAGAATTCTATTGCATACATGTTGGACTCATGGCACTGACATAATTCGCATTAAGGAGGTCAACTGAATCAGTAGACCGCCTGATCTTTGCATTAGATAAGGAACATATACACACACTTTTGCATATGTTCATACAACATTAGAAGTTTTCTAAGGACAATGGATGCTTGTGGATGATGGTTGAGTAGATGGGTGATTGGATGGTAGGACACATTCTTCTTAACTTGAAGATTTCGGGGACGAAATCCTTTTAAGTGGGGGAGAATGTAACACCCCGTGTATTCTATAACTGTGAAAAGTATAATTAATTTCAAATCAAAGAATTAAGGGAAAAGGGGTACGCCATTGCGTTCGTCTCGGAATTCTGCTTGAGATAGAGTCTGAGTTTGCGTAAAACGGATATCGTATGAAGAAGTTATGGATGAACGAAGTTGGGCGAAAAACCGGAAAACGGGTCAGAATGCACTGGCGCACTTGGGAAGTGCGCCAGAACAAAAATGCACTGGCGCACTTGGGAAGTGCGCCAGTACATTTTTGACCTGGCGCACCTGCCAAGTGCGCCCAGGTCAAAAATGACCTGCTGGCCAGGTCTGGTCTAGCCCTGACTGGCCAGGTCTGGGTTTGGTCGATTTTCAGAAGCTTGCTTTGTCATTAGGGCTAGGTGGCAGGCTCTAATTGGTCTCTCTTTCGAATGAATGGCTACGATCAATCCAAGCAACATCGATGGTCCTAATCAGTTCATAAACTCTATAAAAATGACCCTAAAATCTGCCTAACCTAAGTCTTTAACACAATTCTCTAGCCTTCATTGCTCTCTTCTTCTAATTAAAAATAAAAATGGCGTCGCTACTCTGCTAGAATCAAAACTAGAAGTCAATCAACATCATCCTAAATTCAAATTTGAGATAAAAGCTTCTGCAAAAATTCTGTAACAACTAAAGTTCTTTCTTTAATCCAATCATGGCAAGTACAGTTATTTTCCGCTATAAACGTTAATTATAATTTTGATATGTTTTTAATTCTGAATCTGAGATTGTATATATATTCTCTTCTGTCAGATCTGTTTTTCTGTGACTGTTCTGTATCCCTTTTCTTCTTTTCTGTTTCTATAGCCAGGCTACCACGAGCCTGTGCCTAATCTCATAAGAGATGAACGTATGAACGCAAATTTTGGGATAAATAATGAATGATGCGAAATTTGACAAGACTGAATTGAATGTATGACTTTAGATCTGAAGCATAAAATATATTGGACATGTGACTTGGGATTGGATGCATAAATTTGACTATGAACATGTAATTTATATATTGCATGCATAGAGTATGTTGTAATTTAGATTTGTAACTAATTAGAGAAATGAACATATGTTATTTAGATCTGTAATTAATTAGAAAAATAAGCATATGTTGTAAACTAGTTTTAGACCTATGCATATTCTGTGATAAAAGAAGAAGAGGAACCACTGTAAGATTACATACGATTTGAGACTTTGGACAAAATGCATATAAAAGTCAAGATTTGATTTTTAGAAGATATGATTTAAAGATTTAGACTGTTGGGTATAGTTTGCATAATGATTCATGACTTAAAAAGAAGAAGATATGGAAGCTTAGGTGTAAAAGATTTACATTAATTAGGATATCTATTATTGTGATTACACCTAAATAGGGATTTTTGGATATATGGCATGCATTGGAATTAATGGTTATATTTGGTATAATTTATATGTGAATCTGCTGTAAAATGCTAGTTTAATAAAAATTGGAACATATGTTATAAGGTAAATTATGTCCATATTCTGCGCTATGTAAATGTATGCAAACATGGAAGTATATGATCATATTGTGAATCATGACAATTATTTAGGCATATGAATTTAGGCCTAATTTATGTTTAGGCAAGGCATGTAAATAGAACATTTAGAAATATTAAACCTGCTAAATCTGTCATCTACTGAATCCGTTGAAAATGCCTAAAACTGCTAGTTCTGTTATATTGCCTAGACTGCTAATTAGATTGAAATGCCAAATCTGTCAAATTTGTCTGTTGAGATGCCTAACCTGTTATATGCCAAAATCTGCTAAGTTGCGAAAGCTATTAAATCCGTTAAGTCATATAATCTGGAAAAATCTGCTATCTGCTAAAATCTGTTATCTGCTGTGTTGATATAATCATCCTGTTATTGATATAATCTGAATTGGCATATATATATATATTGGGCGTGCGCATAAACGGTAAATTATTAATTAATTGGCCGCAAAGATAAACATGGCTAACTCGAGGTTAGAATGAGTTTGCGGCGTAATTCTGCCCGGAACCGCCCGGCACATCCAGTGGCCGCAAACAATAGGTTCTAATGTGAGAAGTTAGTCATAACCTGCTTAAGACACGAGGTTAGGTCTGGCTTGTGGCAGAAGTCTGCCCGGAACCGCCCGGCCCATCCAGCGGCCACAAGCTAGCGACCTAATGTGAGAGGTCTGGGCATTAATAATTAATTAATGCAAATCTAAGATAAGAATGACGTCTAAAACGTATTGGGGGAAAATAGGGTTAAAACAACTGGATTAATAGGTGTAGTAAACCCGTCCATGAATCTGTAGGCCCAATACAAAGTTAGACAAATCTGAAAAATCTGTACATCTGATCTGTTAGTCTGAAAACTTGTTAACTTAATCTGTGAACTAGTAAATCTGAATTCTGTATGTCTGAACTTGTAAACAAGTTAATCTGAGATCTGTTAGTCTGGGGACACAAGGTTAGGAGGGGAATTACTTGTGTCATCTGTTGTTTGGGACCCATATTAGTCAGTAACCCTTTCTGGTATCAAAACTTTGACCCAACAGTAGGTAGGGTCCGGGCACGCTTACTGAACTAATTATAAGTGGTTCATTCTGATAATGGCGAGGGGTGTTGATGGTGCGTTCCCACCGGGTCATGTGCGTGCATGGATCCCGGTCTGCCTCTGAGGATGTAAGACGCCGTGACATCTGTAAATAGGTCTGTGCCAATTGGTTGTCACTTTAGGGAGTGATACACCCTATTGTGGGGCCGACACAGGATATTTATGTTTTAGGGAGCCGATCGCTTGGGGTAGGGTTTTAGGGTACACTTAGTTCTGTCTGTTTCTGTTGGTACCGTCTGTTTCTGTTGGGTGGTAACACCTGTCTGTTTCTGCGTGCTACCGTCTGTTCGGGTGGTAAAGGCCCATTACTAGTGTACACCTAATTCTACATTCTGTTTCCGTAGGGATAAATCTGTTTCTGCTTCTGTCTGTTTCTGATCGGGTAGTAAAGGCCCATTATTAGCATTCTGTTTCTGTTAAAGTATTCTGTACCCGTTCCTGCTTCAATTTAGACATTAGGGTGACACCTAATTCTGCTATACTAGTATTAGTGCAGAGAAGTGTAAAACAATAGTTTATGTCATTCTGTTTTTCTGTTATATCTGCTACACCTGTTACAGTTATCTCACATCCGGTTTTATGTTCATATCATATTATTATTATCTGTTCATATGCTGAAAGTCACTGGACTTGCCAGACTTTTTGTCTGACCCTTGTTGTTTCGCCTCCTTTCTTCCGTTCCCCCCCCCCCCCCCAGGTTATCCAAGGAGGGAATACTTTAGCTTGATCCAGATTTCTCTTTGCTCGAAGTGCTTAAAGTATGGCTTGGCTCTGTATAGCTTCCGTTCCATGAGGATTAGGATTTTAAACCATGCATTTTGAAAGCTTTTGTACAAGACTGATATTTTGTACTTGAATTCTGAAATTGAAAGGATGTAACCATATTAATTTCTGTTTCCGCTGTAATAAAGTTAAAATTTTTCAAGTATTGTTTTATCTGTCTTGTAGTTTCTGTTCTGTTTACTAAAATGCTCCACCAAAGTTAAGGCATTCCCTTTGTGAGTGACCTTAACGGAGGTGGGGTGTTACACGTCCTGTTTGAAAGGGACTGGCCGACACATTTGAAATTGTGTGCAATTCTCATTTGAGTTTGGATCGTAACATGTCTTGTTTTCCTGTCTATCTTTGAAAAAAAAACACTTTTGTAAGACAATAGCGAGCTGCTGCAAAATTCAGCAGCACAAAATAAAGAAATAAAAATGCTTGCGTGGTTTGTGCTTCTTGTTGCCTGCAAAGAGATAGCAGGCTAGTAACACATAGCAATGTATTCTTTTTTTTAAGATTTTCTTTTTCAAAAGTGCTTTTCAATATTTTGCAAGATTTGTATAAAATGGTTTTGAAATAAACCAAGATTATTTAACTAAGAGAAATGCTACTGAGAGTCGCTCAAACACGACTGTCAAGTGCACTCGCTGTTTCATAGGTTAGAGCAGCAGCGGGGGACCCAGAAAACATGATTAAAAATAAATTAGAGTACATCTATTGGATGTTCCAAGAAATGAGGTAGTTACGTCCAATGAGTTCTATTGAGTTACATAAAGTATTCCCTTAGTTTGACACTTGAGTTCTTTTGAGGGATAGAATGGTATAACGTCCGCATTACCTTTGTTTAAGTTCTATTTATGAATTTTGAGGAGTAATGACATATCTTTGGGAAAAAAAATTATATGATGCGGTTCTAGAAGATTCTTGGACTGGTGGCCAAGGCTGCATGGCAATATCAACATGCTGTATTCTGTTATTTTCTTTTTTAGCTTGAATTTCTTTATGCTAGCACTTTACTGCAATTTGTTATAAAGCAGTGGTCCTGCAATGCCATGTAGGCGAGTTTGTTAAACCTCCAAACCTTACCACACCGTCCTTAAACTTCCAAACTCCATACATGTAAAAGAGATTATGTAATTTATGATGAACTGAATAATTGGAACTATTTGAGAATGAAGAATGGAATGATTATGGGGCTTAAATACGATGCAGTTGGGCTGTGTTGTGGGAAGTGGGTTCCAATGCTGGTCAAATGTGTGGATGGAGTTTGCAGGCAGGGAACTAATGTGAAACCGACCGTGTCCCAACAATAATCAAATGCTTGTACTTCATTTATACTAGGAATTTCGTTCCTTTTTGACTAATGAATTCTTTTATAATAGGAATTGTTACGTGCTAAAATAGCATGGGCCATTATCTTTACTTAAGTCACCAACTCATAAATTCTAACATGCTAAAAAACCGTTTCTGAATTCTGAAAGTATAATCCAGTCCAATCCAATTCAGTAGTTTAGTTCGGTAGCTAAAACTGTCCATATAAGAGCAAAATCCCTTTTTTATCCAAATTTAATAACACAAGTCTGCAAATCGTGTTTTTAAATGCCAATTTTCTCATGTTCTTTCTACCTTCTCTGTTCTTCTCAATTTACTTGCTCTTGGATATTTTTCAACAATTCAATTTCGGATCTACTCCCTTTAAAGTCGAGGTAAATTTTTAATTCTCTATCCACCTCATTTTTTTTGCAGCACCTAATTTTTTTTGAGTTTTAATGGTTGATTTAGTATCGTACTATTAATGATCTTCGACCATGATAAGTGATGCTAAAATCTACTAACTCAATAGAACTTGTCACACGTAATACAGAGATATTGCAATATCTAAATAACTATTTTTAATTTATTTTGTCATCCTAAAACGCATCACTTTTTAACATGAAACATAACAACAAATTACGCCTATCATAACATTATCGCTTAAACTTTCAAGTGTCCGACTAAGGGAATACTTTAGCGATAAATCACAAATTAACACAAATTAACAAACAAAACGAAGGATAATCAGTCGAGCAACTCGGATATTTCAGTCTTCTTGAAAGCATCCATGGCAGCCAGCTGAGCAGCAACTGCCTTATTAGGGAACAAATTATCAGCCTTCAGCCTCTCTCTAAACCCATATATCGGAGCCTTTGCTGATTGATAAGCCTTCAGCAATGTCTGATACATCCCAATTCTTCCAGTATAGCCACTCTGTCGTGCAATTTGAAATATTTTCTCTACATTATGAACATCCCCTCTCCTAGCATAATGCTCCAACATAACCATATAAGAGCAATGCAGCGGCTTTATCTGATTCTACTGTGGTGCCTTTCTTAGTATAGAATCAGCCTTCTCTACTTCTCCAGCTTCAACGTGTAATTTAACCAGAGCATTAATGGTCAATGGTCCGATCCTCATTCCACTTTCAGCCATCTTCTTTGCCAGTTCCTTACCCTTCGACAAAAGCTTATGGCTAGCATATATGTTAATCAAGCAATTATAGAATCTGGGATGCAACCTAGTTTTCATTTTTTCCATAAGTTCAAACACATTCTCGGCTGCCGTAATGTTGTATACACTTGCTGCCTTGTTCATCACTTGCATAAGTACTCCTGAACACCCTATTCCCTAAGATGTATGTGTACAATACTGGCAAATGTATACATATATATCTACCCTATGTGTATATTCATTAGCACCAATATATGTACACGAAGCTATGAGTGTTAATGCTGACCTGAAACTATGTACATAATTATGTTTTACCCTATTGATCCATGCATGTTAATGATGATCTAAACCCATTCTTTGTTGATATGAATCTGAAACCATTTGTTGCTTGTTATATATGCTTATATCTTAACAAGCCATTGAATAAATGGGACATTCACTCACACGGTTAGACACCATTATGTACACGGGCTTGAATTTGCTGTGCCATGGAGTACTGAAGCATATGATTTTCCATAGCCATTTGAAGTTGTTCATTCACTTGCTTACAACATAGCGTGTATCATTGATTTGAGCTTGATGCCATGTTCATTTATATTGACATATATCTTTGAGCACACCCTCATGTACCTTACATTTGCTCACTGAATTGGAATTGCTACATGAACCATGGTTTTACTGGAACGAAGCTTTCTGAAAAACTAGCCCAGAAACTTGAGTCATACTATATGTTGAAGGGTGTTATTTTGAAACATTTGTGCTGCACCTGCACTACCACCCCTTTTTAAATGATATATGGACACTATACACAGTAAGCTACCTAGATTACTGCATACCTACTCAGTAAAGACTATAGATCAATACCTCTATACACGAATGGTTTAAAGAAATTTGGGAAACTATATTTATAGTTTGCATAACTAGTGGATTTCTGGGCAAATATGTTTCTATGAAATTGAACAGTGGACTACCATGTTAACCCCTTTGTGGTTTTAACTATATTAAACTGTTGTTACCATTATATATTGAACCACTATGTTGACTGAATTGAAAACTGATGTTGCCATTATATGATATGTTCACAGTGAACCAAAGTTTGTGAAGTCTGTGAACGTATTGGCACTGGAACTGGGTCATGTCAGTACGGTGTTTGATATCTCACTTATTTTGCAGTTACGTTACGTTAGTGATTTACAGTTTTCAGTTAGTGATTTACAGTTTTCACTTTTGTACTTCTGTTTCACTTTTTAGCTTTTGAACTTCACTTTGTAAAGAATTGTCAGTATGCTTGTTCATTTTTTTTTTCAAAGTTCAAACCGTGTTTTTTTTTTTTTGTATTCATTTTAAACTAACTATTATATTATCTTGTAATACTACCAGTGTCCGCAGCTATCTGAAGAAAAGGATTGTGTATATTATGTGATGAGGTATATGCATGACATAGTAAAATACCACAATCAAAGCATCGATTTACAAAAGGTACTACTTTAATTTGTTTCATTCCTAGCTGTTATATGTTAATTATGTATGTTTTTAAAACAATATCCTCTTATAAATTGCAAGACTTCGCACAACATGGTTCTTATAACCAACAAGAGATAGACAAGGTTCGGGATAGTTTAGCGAGTTATATCATGCACAATTGGATGTAGTTTGTCTTCTTGTTATATACGTTGACTTTTGTTATGTGACGGTGTTTTTTTTGTTTTTTTTGTACACATGAACTACATTGTTTGATAATACAATTATATTATTTTCTTAATCAGATTCGTGGTGATAATTTATTTATAGAATTTCAGATTTCATTTGATATTGTATATTTGATTAGATTCATGGTTATAATATGCAAAAAACATCATTAATGCTTTTTTTTGCATCTCTTCATTAGCATCGGTTGTTGAAAAAGCCGATGCAATACATTCAGCTTGGAAAGCAAATGCTACCATTTGCATCTGCTGTATGGCATCAGTTGTGTAGAAGAACTGATGCAACTTATTTACATTTGTATCTGATCATTAGCATCAGTTGTTAAAAATATTGACGCAATAGTCCCCGCCTACAATGGCAAATGCTACCATTTGCATCTGTTGTATGGCGTCGGTTGTATATAAGAACTAATGCAACTGAGGGTCATTTGAATCAGTTGTTTAACTGACGCAAAAGAAATTGGTCTGTTGCATCATCTTCATTTGCATTAGTTGAACAACTGATGCAACAGGGGTTTAACAACTGATGCAAATGACCAGTTTTGTAGTAATGAATCGGCAATAAATGGCCTAAAAGTAAATTATTTTATTTATATCGATTTACCGTCAGGTAAATCGATCGAACTGAAGTTATAAAATTTACTTTATAACTAAAGATAGATTTTGAAATATATAATTTGAATAAAAACTTATTTAAAAGGAAATTAAGTGAAAGGGTTTATTATAAACCAGGATTTTTATAAAGTGAGGATTAAGACGTTAAAGCATTAATTTGACATTAAAATTTGTTAGACCAAAAAGCGGTTCTAACACCCAAATTGACTAAAATTAAATTGAAATGAGATCGAAAATAAAAAAGAGACACAGGATTTATAGTGGTTCGGCGTTGAAAAGCCTACGTCCACTTTATAATCACTTTGCTTGATGATTTAGATGAAAATACAATGAGATATTCACCCAATTTCACTCACTTTTCATATACATTCGCTCAATTATCTCAAAATACACTTTGAATGATGATTTTGAATTGTTTGGAGTGTTGGAATTCTGTTCTCAAGGATGTTTGAACTCTTAGAGTGCCAAACGATCCCTTCAAACGATTCTTAGGGGTCTATTTATAGGTGGGAATTCCTTCAGGATCCGGTTCGGATCGGGGACACGTGGTCTCCATCCCATGGCTTTCGGGATCGGGTGAGTTCTGGTGTTGCCAGCGCATCAGGTAAGTGGCCATCGTGGGTAGAAAGTGGGTGTAACCACCCCAAATTATCCAGGAGATCATGGAGTGAAGCGGCTGGGAACTTCTGGGATCGGATCGGATTGGCAAGTAGATGGGGTTCGGATCGGATCATCCCATCTGATCCAATCTGTCTTGAATTTTGCCTTTCTCACTTCATCTCGCTTTGCTTTTCCTTGATTACGCTCGATTCGATCCGGCTTGATCTTTTTGCTTTGTGTTGCTTCTTTTCTTACCTCTGTAATTCCGATCCAAACCGGATGTGTAACAGAGTGTCTTTTGTTTACTTGATCTTCTGACTTCTTGACTTTGTATAGCCTAGTTTTCAAAGTAGGCTAACATTTTGCCCCCTCAAAGGATGCTTCTTTTGAAGACGAAGCGTGCTTTGATGTCATCTGTGCATCAATCTTTCATTTTGAATCATTGAGAAGTTGTTTCCACTGATACATAAAGATACGTCGTTTCGGAAAGTTGTGTCTCTTGATGTCTATATATATGTTGCATAGTGTGTGGATTCCTTTCTTTACTTTCAAACAATTTGGAGAATTCTTGTTAGCATCAAGTTATTCCTCCAGGTAATATTTTTCTTCATTTTTATTTGGATTTAATTTGCACACCGAGTCGTTGTGCTCAATCCATTCGGTTCGGATCTGATCCGGAGGGACTCCCTTCGTATTACTTAAGGCTGGTCCAACGGACCAGAATGCGTTTGTAGGCCTGTATCTCGGTCTGAGCGGGGAGAGGAAAAGACGGAGAACACGATTAGTCACTGAGAATACATATATAAACTCATTATCCATTCCTTTCTTCTTCCCTTTCTTTCATTAATCTCGCTTAACAGTTTCTACACTGAAACCCTAGCTTTCAGAAAGCTTCAAAACTCTGAAATTCTCTCGTCGATTTTCAAATTAAACACCTTAGTAGGTTTAAATCCTCGATTAACTTCATAATAATTGGTTTCAACCAAAATTCACAGTCGATTTGAATTATTTGGGTGTGGTTATTGCTCGGCTTCGACGCCGTAATTCCTTCATCCTTCGCCGTCGTCGTTGGTGGCTCCGCCATCACCTCGAAGCGCTGGGAGGTGGAAGATGGTACTTGTTCGGTTTTAACTAGGGTTTTAGAGACGGGATTGAGTTCGGTTGTGACTGAGGAGGGGGAGGAAGACGAAGGGCATATGGGGTCAGTTCGGGCGAGGAAGTATGGGAGATGGAGGAGAAGAAAAGAGTGAGGAGTTCACAAGATCGGATCGGATCGGAAAAGAGGGAAGGCGAGGCTTACTCTATCAGGTCGGGTCGGAGTGAAAAGTAAAAAAAGGAAACGAGTTTTATTTGACCGGATCGGATCGGAGGGCAGAACAAAGGAGAAAGGGGTGTTGACATTTAAGCATACCCGATCCGCTCCAAAAGCATGCTTCTGAACCGATCCAGTCGGATGTTAACTTCTGATCGAAGCACGACCTTGCCTCCGATCCGATCCCATCATGTGTACCCGGATCGAACCGCCGATCCCATCATATGTACCCGAACCGAACCGAGGCCACCCGACTTAAAGCAAAATGCTTTGTCCATTTGGCTAAAATCAATATTTGACATAACTTCCACCTTCATGAACAGTTAAGATAGTGCCCTGCGAACATACATGAACATCAAGAACTGCTCTGAACATTATTACTTTGCCCAAATTTTGTATTACACTTTTAAGTGTTAACTTGACACCTTCTGCACACACCGTACACACTTTAGTTCACACATGTGCATAGGGGGACACGGGCTAATTTACTCTAACTTCCATTATTACTTCTTCGATAGTTTAGTGATCATGGCCAAAAGACATTCTTCTAGACTGGCAGAAAAGAAAGGGGTCCCAGAGACATCCGACAAAGTTACTCTTGACGACATATCTTCTTCCTCAGACCCTAATTAGGGGTGACGAGGGATCGGATTATGAAGTGGGGGCACATAGCAGCGGAACGTCATCCGACAGTGAAGTTCCTCTGGGTTATAAAGAGGAAGGAGGGGTTGGAGATACCCGAGCTCCTGACGAATTTGAATCTGCCATCATATTAGAATCACCTCAAGATTCTGTTGAATCGAGAATTGACTATGACAGGCTCCTTCGAATATGCTTGAAGTACGGGATACATAAAAAAGATACTCTGGTTCCGTCTAAAACTGATCGTCCTCATAATCCTCCGGAGGGATTTATGGCTATCACCCGATTAATGTGCATGGTTGGGGCTATCCCTCCATTTTCTCCTTTCGTCGTCGATTTTCTAAGACAAATGCGGATTGCCCCTATGCAGTTGCATCCCAACTCTTATGCTTACCTGCATACCTTATATGTAGCAAACCGCGAGATCCTAGGCATAGAGCTCACTTTTGATGACGTTCATTTCTTCTATAACTTCAAGCACCGGACTCGAGAAACTCCTTCTTTCTCTTACTTCGAGTCTATCCCAAAAAGAAAGATAATTTCAGCGCCCTTTAGTAGCAAGGCCGGCGACTCCAAGCTGGAATGGTTTTACGTAAGGCAACAGTCGGGGTGTGCTAGGAGATGGACAAAATCAAGTGAGGCACCGGTTTTCTAAACCTCGACTCTGAAGGTCCACGCCACCACACTAAACTGATTTCTTTTTGTTTGCAGTTGACAATCCAAAACATATATCGGGTCAAGTGTTCTTTGATCGGATGCATCGGCTCCTTAATGGTGATCAAAAGTTTTCAACTATCGATAAAGTCCTCAAGGACGAATATCTCCATCACCACAGGCTGCTATCCATTACCCGTAGTATAGGTCACGGGCCAGGTCCATATGTGTATATCCGTCCGGTGAATGTAATTCCAGAAATGGGTGAGAGCTCGAAAGGTCCTACCATGCCAATTCGAACTTCACCTTCTCCAAGTTCAACTCAAGACGATGAGTTGGCTAATCTACCTGAGAAGCACCAAGAGGGGTACATCACTCCTAGGGATGTTATTTCTCCTGAAAAGTCACCATCTCCTAAAAAACAGCCAACAGGCGTTTCCCAAAGAGATATCCCTACTGTTGCTGATCCCACATTTCAGGGCTTGGGAGATCACCCACTTCCTGACACTATTTATACTTCTGAGGATTTTGGCACAAATCCTTTAGTTTTTACTTCTTCGGAGGAAGCCACTCCTGTTAAGGCCAAAGAGCCCTCTCGCACTGGATCAGCTTCAGACTCTGGTTTGTCGGAGGGGGACACCGCTTAGGATGCACTTAACACAATTGTACCCCACTTCACAGCACTTACGTCTTACGAGAATACTGATTCTGAATTCCACCTGTATTATTGTGTAGGTACAATGTCTCGTGCTTACTATGACATCAAGAAGCTACGCCGCAGCATGACCAGACCCCCTCACGATGTTGAGTATGGTTATCGCGAAGGTCGCGGTAGGGAGGACAGAAGGCCCTATGATCCTTATCATTCGCGGTCCTCGCGCTCTCACTCTCCGGTCCGGTCAGATCCAGAGCGATATAAGGGCTACCAAGGTCGTCGAGAAGATGACAGGCCGCAATCAAAAGACCCAACTTCTTCTCAAGAAAAGCGCTGTAGGGAGAGGAGCCCGCCAAGAGATACCGAATCGCGAAGCAAGCGCAAGGTTCCCGCTAAACGGCCTAGAAGGGATGAGGAGGCCATTGAGCCCTCCACACATAAGGATACCGAGCTGACATACCCTACACCTCCACCGTTGGATGCTAAAGCTGCAGTTAAGCGGGCGTATTTGGAGGAGCAATTTCCTGATCACTACTTTGAAAACTTGAATTTTTTACCTGCTCTTGAGCCTATTTCCTCGAGGTGGGCAGATGAGGCCAAAGCAAAAATGGAAGCGGTCGAGAAACAATATTCAGAGATGTTCAAGTATTCGCGCAAACTTTCCAGAATCATCCGTACTCTGATTACGAATACTAACTCAATGCAGAAGGCCGCAGAAGATGATGCAAGGGCCTTAAAAAATTTAGGAAAAGACCTCGAGGATACACAGGCTCAACTTGTTGTCGCTCAACGGGACGCTGCTAGCTTCAAGCAACAATTTGAAGATTTACAAAAATGTTATCATGACTTGCTCGAGTCCCATACTCAAGAGCGTTCAGAGCAAAAAAAACAAGCGGAAGATGCCAAGTCAGATGCTGCCAAAATGCAACTTGCTTATGCTGACCTTGAGCGAGAAAAGACCGAGTTGGCGAAGAAGAACGCCGAAATGGAGAAGAAAAACGCTGATTTGGCTTCCAAATTGATGGAGGCCGAGAACAGGGCTGCCCTGGCGGAGGGTAATGTTGAAAGCGTCATCAAATCGGCCGAAGAATCCCGCAAACAGCTAGCGGAGGCCCAGGAGGAGGTGCAGGGCTTTGGTGAATTACTGATTGAATTTTTTGCACATATAATCCTCCACCGGAACATCTCTTGGATCGATGATTACCCGACTACCTTGGTTCATGTATGGAGCCAAATTGTTGAATGGGAGAAAGAACTCAAGGTAGATTCCATCGACGAGGACAAACTTATGGAAAAGTATTTAAGAGATGACGAGCCGGCGAGTCTAGCCGAGGGGCGTCGCCTAATTGCTGCCGCCATGGATGAGGAAAAGCGGAAGGCTAAACAAAAAGACATCTTGGAGGTTGGCTCTTCTTCCACTGCCGCTAAAACTCCTGAAGTAGAGGGATATGACCCTGAACACCCGGCGATCCCTCGGACATCTCTTTTATCTCCTATTCCTGAATCGGCTTCAGAGGCGGCAGCTACTCCGGCTGAGAAATCATCGGAAGGTATTTCTACCTTTTCACCCTAATTCGTCAAAGTTGTCTCCACTTTCCATCGCATAGTCGGACAATCAATGAAGGACCCTTTATTTTCTCCCAAGTTGATAACTATTACTTCCCATTCCGCAGGTGCTGAACCGACCGGGAAGGCAGACGTGCCCCAGGGAACCACTGCTGAAACAAAGTCAGCGGAGAAGGATGAAGGAGACAAGGGTAAGGCTGACGCTCCTCACGATGGCGAGATGATAGACGCCTTAAAGGATGATGGTGGTGATGAGGGACATGAGGAGGACCCTGAGGTGGCTATAGTTGGGGAATCAAAAAGCACCGATGACATTACTTTAGCTGCACTGAAAGCCGAACAAGACAAATGCATGCAGCTTAAAGTTGAAGACCTAGACCCCGAAAGCCTTAAGCCTCTCGCAGTAGTGGATGCTGGATCAAGGTTAGTTGTTAAGCTTTCGACTAGATCTATTACAGAAGAACTTGCTAAAAAGTCTTCTCTTGATTCCAGCGTTCCGCCTTCCGGGAAAAAGTCGACCGATTCCAGCACTTCAGCCTCAGGGAAGAAAAAACCAAGGCGCTTCTTAACTGATGCTGAAAAAGAGGCGAAGGATGCTCAGAAGGCCGCTAAGAAGTCCATGTCCACTTCAAAGTCTAAGTGATGAAGTGCTTTGCTTTATTTTAGCATTTAGTTGGCCCACAATTGTTGCAGCGAGTGTGGCCCTCGCATCTTCTTTTTGTCTGTTTTCCTGTACAAATTCATGCATTTGTAAATAAATACAAATAATTTATTTCCTGCAATGCTTGTTAGTCGTCAGTTCATCACTTATGTAAAAATACAAATGCATGTCCTACTAAAGTCGTATAATGGAGTCATAGTGGGGAGGAATATGTATGTACATATATGCCCCCAGTCGGTCTTGAAAAACTATTCAAGATTAAATTAAAAAGTCTGAATGCCCCCGATTCTCTGACGGGGGTCATATTCCTTGTGTCATTGATGCCTGCTCTTTTCTGGCATCTTTTATACTCTCCTGTCATATATTCAGGTTAGAGTTCTTGCTGAGGCGGTCTCTCATCTGGGTGCACCTTCACGCCTCAGAGGACGTCGTCTTCCTGTCCTTTATACTCTCTCTCAATTCTTAAGAGTTATAGTTAAGAATGTCGTCTTCCCATTCTTTTATGTCTTATTGCGCAAATAGTCGTTGCGTTTGTTCCTGCATATAAGCCATCTTCAACTTTTTAGATTTTAATTTAACATTTCATATTCCAAAGTCACAATAGAATAACAGTTGAAGATATAAATAATGCAGGAAAGTAAATGGCACACGATATTTTTATATTGGTTCGACTAAGTCGTAGCCGACATCCACTTTATAGTTCTTTGTTCGTATCAACAGACTTTTCTAAGGCAAGTCGTGCCTTTTTACAGAGTTCATAAGAAAAACGAAAGAAAATACAACATCCCTAATTCAAATATCGCATCAAGTGTTGGGCATTCCAAGCCCTAGGCACTTCTTCGCCATCTACGGTCGTTAACATGAAGGCTCCTGTTTCAAGTTTCCGTGGATGACGAATGGTCCTTTCCACTTTGGACCGAGGTGTGGAAGGGATGGAAAAACTCGCTTTAGCACCAAATCTCCTGGTTCAAAGGTTCTAAAATGAACTTTCTTGTCATAATAGCGTGCCATCTGACGTCGATGTCTTGACGCGCGCAAGTCTGCCTCGTCCCTTTTCTCTTCGATTTCATCAAGGGACTCGAGGAGGAGTGCCCGATTCGTCATCGGGTCATAATACATCACCCTGTGTGAGGGAACTTCAAGCTCTACCGAGATTACTTCTTCTGAGCCAAATGAGAGAGAGAAAGGAGTATGACCGGATGCTATCTTAAACGTTGTCCGATATGCCCACAAAGCTAAGGGCAATTCATCCACCCATTTTTCTTTTGCACGTTCCAATCGTTTCTTGAGGATGGACTTTATGACTTTATTTATTGCTTCTACCTGCCCATTCGTCTGTGGATGGGCGACTGCAGTATACCGCTTGTCCATCTTTTATTTCTGGCAGAAATTTCTGAATTCGGCACCATCGAACTGGGTTGCATTATCAGTTATAATGGTCCTTGGAATCCCAAATCGGCATATAATATTTCTAACTACGAAACTTATCACCTTTCTCGCTGTGATTTTGGTTAAGGGCTCAGCTTCGACCCACTTCGTAAAATAGTCCACGGCGACTATTGCATACTTCGCTCCTCCTTTTGCAATCGGTAGAACTCTGATGATGTCAATTCCCCACATGGCAAACGACCACGGACTCACCATCGACTTAAGCTGGGTCGGTGGTGCTCTGGGGATCTTGGCGAACCTCTGGCATTTGTCGCAGCGTCGTGAGTAATCAGCTGCATCTTTATTAATTGTGGGCCAGAAATATCCATACCGCAATACCTTTTTTGCTAAGGTCTGACCTCCCGTATGATCTCCACACTCACCTTCGTGTACCTCTCTTAGTACACGCTTGATGTCGTCGTGCGCTATACATCGTAACAGGGGCATAGAAAATCCTTGCCGATAAAGGATATCATCTTGAAGGATGTATCTGGTAGCTTTACGAACTATGACCCGCCTCTCACTCTTCTTTGGCGAGAGTATCCCATTTCTAAGGAAATTCTTGATTGGGGTCATCCACGACTCCCTCTCCGGTTCTGCTTCGAAAGCTAATTCGATTTCCAATGACTTAAAGCTAGGCGATCCCAACGTCTCAATTGGAACCACTTCGGTTTCCTTTGGATTGTCGGAACTAGCCAGCTTTGCTAGCCGGTCTGCCTTCTGGTTTTCAACTCTTGCGATATGTGTTATGCTATACCGTTCCAAGTTGTTCAACAGCTCCTCCACTTTTCCGAGACAGGTAATAAGTCGAGGTCCCCGGGCCGCAAACTCCTTTCGCACTTGGCAGACGACTATTTTGGAGTCGCAAAATATATCCAATGCCTTTATTCCGAATTTCTTAGCAAGTTTCAGCCCGGCAATCAGGGCTTCATATTCAGAGTCATTATTGGTCGCTGAAAATTCTAGTCGTAGAGCATAATACAGCGATCGTCCTTCAGGAGTAACTATGACGACCCCTGCTCCGGACCTTCGGTCGTTTTTGGCTCCCTCAGTGTACAACTTCCATGGATCTAATTTTAATTCCTCCTCTGACTTGACCACCTTGTTGTTGATTATCTCCTCCTCCGGAATTGTGAATTCTGCTATAAAGTCAGCCAGAGCTTGCCCCCTGATCGATCTCCGCGGCTGAAAATTTAAATCAAACTGACCTAATTCAATATTCCATTTGATCAGCCGTCCCGATGCTTCGGGTCTTTGCAACACCTGCCTCAGAGGCTGATCAGTGTATATGGTTATTGGGTGAGCTTGAAAATAATGGTGAAGTTTTCGGGAGGCGATCAAAAGGCTATAAGCAAGCTTCTCAATCCTTGGGTAGTTGCGTTCTGCAGCTGCCAATTTCTTACTTACATAATATACCGGCCTTTGCACTTTGTCTTCTTCCCGGACCAAGGTGGTGCTAACAGCGTGAGTCGATACTGCTAGATAAACAAACAACTCTTCATGATCCACTGGCTTCGACAAAATCAGTGGTCTCTCTAGTAAGTTCAATAGATTTCGAAAGGCCTCAACACAGTCCGGAGTCCATTTGAAATTTTTCTTTCCCTTATTTATCAAGTCGAAAAATGGGACGCATTTGTCCGTTGCTTTGGAGATAAATCTACTCAACGCAGCCACTTTCCCCGCAAGACTTTGAACGTATTTGATTCTGCTTGGTTCCTCAATGTTCCTTATCGCTGCTATTTGACTGGGATTGATCTCAATCCCCCGAGAGCTCACGATGAATCCTAGAAACTTTCCAGATGCCACCCCAAACGAGCACTTCAAAGGATTTAACTTCATCTGATACTTCCGTAGAATACCGAACATCTCTGCCAAGTCTTGCGTATGGCTGGTGGACTGTTTCGATTTGACAAGCATATCGTCCACATAAACCTCCATAGTCTTCCCTATTTGGTTATAAAACATCCTGTTCACCAAGCGTTGGTAGTTAGCTCCAGCGTTTTTCAATCCGAACGGCATGACCACATAGCAATACAACCCCAAATTTGTAACGAAGACCGTGTGCTCTTGATCGTGCACATGCATGGGAATCTGGTTATATCCGGAATATGCGTCCATGAAAGAAATAAGTTCGTGTCCTACCGTCGAATCCACAAGCTGATCTATTCTGGGGAGTGGGAAGCTATCTTTCGGGCAGGCTTTGTTCAAGTCTGAAAAATCAATGCATGTCCGCCACTTTACGTTTGATTTCTTTACCAAAACAGGATTCGATATCCAGTCGGGATATGTCGAATCTCTAATAAATCCGTTCTCTTTCAGCTTCTCCACTTCTTCTTTCAGAGCTGTCGACCTCTCTGGGCCCAGCACACATCTCTTTTGCTTTACAGGCGGGTGTTTTGGGTTTATACTCAGCGAATGACTCATGATGGATGGCGATATCTCACACATGTCGGCGTGGGTCCAGGCAAACACATCCAGGTTTGCCTTGAGGAAGTCAGTCAGTTCTTTGGCTCGGTGCGGATCCAACTGGGATCCAATCTTCAAAACTTTTGCTGGATCAGCTTCGTCAATGGGTATATCCATTGTCGTTTCATTAGGAGTTGCCTTTCTATCTCAGGTTCCTCATCTTCTCTGGGATCCAGGTCTTCAGGCATTCCCTTGGGCAACTCCTTCGGGGCTAATCCCTCTAATTGCTACGCCGAACCCTCCTTTGGAGGAGGTGAGGCACCTTTAGTCTCGATGTTGAGTCCCTTCATTGGCATCTTTAATTCGGCAATATAACAAGCTCGTCCAGAGACTTGATCTCCTCTCATTACTCCTGTTCCGGCTTCAGTTGGGAACTTTAGCAATAAGCTCCACAGTGCAATACAAGCCCTGAACTCTGCAAGGGCAGGCCTTCCCAAAAATGCGTTATAGGGCGAATCGATATCTAGCACTACGAACTGAAGCATTCGTACTCTTCGACGATCCCCTTGCCCCAATGTTACGGGCAATTCTATATACCCCATTGGAGCTATCGATGCCCCATTGAAGCCTCGGATCAAACCTTCACAGGGCTTCAAATCTCCAGACTCAAGTTTCGTCTGATCAAACGACTTCTTAAACAAAATGTTGACAGAGCTTCCATTGTCCACTAGTACCTTATGAACCAGTGTCGATCCAATGGTAGTGGTAATGACCAATGGATCTTCGGTAGGTGACTGGATTCCAGTATCGTCTCTGCTATGGAACACTACATTATCAAACATTGTCTTGTGCTGTTTCACAGGGGTGATGCCTTCAAAATCATCGCACTCGCCCACATCTATGTGCTTAACTACATTAACGTATTAGTCCATTGCTCTGAAACTGTGGATAGCTGGATGAAGTCCACCAACTATGGTGTTAATGACAATCTCTTTGCCTTTCTGTTGCGCTGTAGGCTTAGGAGCAAACTGACTCTGGTTTGGAGCTTGTCCTCCTTGCCCCCTGTCCCTTGGCGCAGCCTTATACTCATCCAACTTGCCTTCACGCAACAACTTCTCGACCACGTCTCTCAAGTGTCGACATTCATTTGTTGAATGTCCGTGAGTTCTGTGAAATAAACAAAACTTTCCGGTAGCAATTTCTTTCTCTGTTGAATCTCGTGGCGGCGGTCTTTTGTATTGTAGAACATTATATGTGTCCAAATAAATGTTCTCCAAAGTGTCATTCAACGGTGAATAATTCTCAAAGGTCTAGAACCGGGGTCTTTTGTCAGAATTACTTCCTCAGTTCCTGTTTCTCCTGTTACCATTCGCATTACGGTTGTTGTTGCCCCCGTTTCCATTATCATTGTTTCCATTCTTATTTCCTACATTTACTTCAACTTTTCCAGAACTTTCTCCAGACTGCTTTACGGAGACATTACTCTAAACAGCTTCTTTTGAGGCCACTCCAGACTTCCTCTTTCTGTTTGCCCTTGCTTCCTCCCGTCTTAACTGGATATTGGCCTTCTCATAAAACAACTCTCTTGTGGGAGGCGGTTTCCCAGAATGATAATCTCCAAACTCGGAATCAGGATCAACTCCTTCCATTAAGGCCATCAAGATGGTAGGCTCATGCGGGTCACTGACTTCTGTTACAGCTAAATTGAAGCGGTCTAGATACGACTTCAAGGACTCACCCGGCACTTGCTTAATTCTCGATAATTCAATAACATTCTTAGACTTTCGGGCGTGAAGTCGGAATTGATTCATAAAACGTTAACTTAATTCCTTGAAATTCGATATCGATTGAGGAGGAAGTCGGGTAAACCATAGTAATGCAACGTCTTCTAAGTAAATCGGGAAAGCTTTACACTTCACAGCGTCAGGGGCAGCGGCAGCATTCATAAGCCATGCATATCGCATCAAATGTTGTCCCGGGTCGGTTCTCCCGTTATATCTATCCATCTACGGCAGGGGAACTGAAAGTCAAGAATGTCATCAGTAAAGGGAGTATGGCTTCGCTCAATGCCATAATCTTCATTGGTGTAGTTTCGACTCTCAGACATGATCTGGCATACCATAGCCCATACGTCAACATTGGTTAAGGGCCATTCAGGCTCCCTGACTCTGATGTTCGGGTTTCCTCTGGGCTCCTGATCAGGGGACACCCTCCTTCTTCTAGCAGCTTCTGCTCTGCTTTGCTCCCTATGTTCCCGGTCGATCTCGGGAGGAAGGGGCTGAAGCATTTGTCCCTGAGTGGGGTTGGTGAGGTTAGGGTCTCCAGGCAAAACATGGGATCATCGCATTGGTAATAGCATAGGCTCTCTCAAGCTCGGATCATTGGGTCCTAGTACACGAGCAGCATCCTCGCGGGGTCTCAAAGATCCGAAAGTCATTTGCTCCAAATTCCGAGGACGTTCGAGCGGCCTTCTTTCACGGGGTCGTTCTTCCTCAGAAGAAGAAGACTGATCCATTGCAGTATGATGAACTGGGGATGGAGTTCTTTTTCTGCGGAGTTTGCCAATTTCGCTACTCATGATTCTCATATTCTCTTGCATCATAAGATTGGTGCGCTCGTGAATTCTCATAGCCTCCCTAGTGCTCTCAAGCATGTCAAGAAGGCGCGAAAAATCTCCTTGGGTAACAGGCGCAGATGGATTGATCTGGTCATTGGTCCCGGTGGCTGGAGTCGGAGCATTTGGAGGGGCTGGAGTAGAGGTTCCAGCATCACCTAGAGTCGGATCGGAGCAAAATACCCTGGCCGGATCGGTTCGGGTTGGGAGAGTGCACCTCTCCAACATCTTCCACTCGGTTCGGATCGGAGCTCTCCCTATGTGATCGGTTCGGATTTCCTGAACCTGTCCGATCCGTTCCCGAACTCTGTCCACGAGACCTCGTCACGATCGGATTTTGCTGATCTTCACCAACTTCGTTCCCTCGACTGGTTTAAACTTCCTTGCCTTTTCCTTTGGCCATACTTCTTCAACAATCAACCAACAAGTATTTAAAAGCGTCGAAAATTGGGGATTAACTTATTTGAACTCAACGGTCCAAAAAGTAGAACGATAATCCAAAAAAACAGAGAATTCAAATTCTTCTCAGTGAAAGCACCAAAATGTTAGACCAAAAAATGGTTCTAACACCCAAATTGACTAAAATTAAAATGAAATGAGATCGAAAGTAAAAAAGAAACACAGGATTTATAGTGGTTCGGCGTTGAAAAGCCTACGTCCACTTTATAATCACTTTGCTTGATGATTAAAATGAAAATACAATGAGATATTCACTCAATTTCAATCACTTTTCATATACATTCACTCAATTATCTCAAAATACACTTTAAATGATGATTTTGAATTGTTTGGAGTGGTGGAATTCGGTTCTCAAGGATGTTTGAACTCTTAGAGTGCCAAAAGATCCCTTCAAACGATTCTTGGGGGTCTATTTATAGGTGGGAATTCCTTCAGGATCCGGTTCGGATTGGGGACACGTGGTCTCCATCCCATGGCTTTCGGCATCGGGTGAGTTCTGGTGTTGCCAACGCATCAGGTAAGTGGCCAACGTGGGTAGAAAGTGGGTGTAACCGCCCCGAATATACAGGAGATCATGGAGTGAAGCGGTTGGGAACTTCTGGGATCGGATCGGATTGGCAAGTAAATGGGGTTCGGATTGGATCTCCCATCCGATCTGATCCGGCTTTGTAACAACCCGAATTTTAATAACGTGTTAAGACAAGAATCGAGGCAGAATTAAATTTTAAAATAAGAATCAAGAGAAACGGGTTGCGCCATTGCGTTCGTCTCGGAATTCTGGTTGGAAAAGCGTCTGAAATTTCGTAAATCGAAGTCCGTATGACCGAGATATGGCCTCTAGAAGTTTCACGAAAAATCAGAAAACGAAAACAGATTTTCGAATTTCGAATTAAGCCCCAAACAGACTGGGCGGGAAATTTTCCCGCCCAGCCCCAGGTCGACTGGGGAGTCGACCCCCCAGGACCAGGTCGACTGGGGAGTCGACCTGGGTGTCGACCTGGGGGTCGACCTCCTTGGTCGGGCCAGGTTGGCCTGGTGCATCTGCTTGCTCCTTTGGGTCTATTCTGTTAGCCTGTGACGAGATTGGATGGTTCAGATCTAAACTAGGGTTAATCTAAGGGCCTAAACTAGTCCTAAATTCTATAAAAACACCCTAAGACCTAGCCTAATTCACTACAAACCATCCTAACAACGAAGTGCTACCCAAATGTCTCTTGATCATGGCCTCCATCTTCAACTTCAAAGGCTTAGGCATGCAAACTAGATTCAAGTCAAAGGAGCAAGCTTTCTACATCAAATCAAGGAAGTAGAGCATCATCTCAACACCGTTCTACGACAAATGCTTGCTCATAAATTTCTAGCCACGCTTTGTAAGTTCTAGCTACTTTTAGATCTAAACGGTAGTTCTAATGTTGACATGGAATAAAATGAGATGAAACCTAAGTATGTTAGTCTATGTGAATCTAGTCTTGCCCCTCTCTTGAACCTATGACTTTGGGCTATTTCTTAGTGATTAAATCATGCCACTCATGTTGTGTTTGACCTAGTTTATCATGCAAGATTGAATCTTGACTTGTGGAATGTTGGCATGAACCCTTAGAACAATTTGACTTGTGGAACATTCATATGAACTTGACTTGGGGCTTATGCATGTAAAAGAACCTAAACCCCTCATGAACATTTACATGCCTAGGATGATGAACCTAGTTTTATGCTATCATACATGTTTGAGGCCAATCCCTTTATGCTATCATACATGTTTGAGGCCAATATGTTGTCATATTATTCCTACTATGTTGACTCGCTTTCACTAGCGTTGGGAATACGCCTTGGGTAGTTTAGGCAAACTTGAGATGGGCTATGAAACTTAACATGAATTAAGTAATGGGACAATGGGCATAAGTGGAAAACATGGACTTTGTCGTGGCCTAAATTTGACATGAACATGACAAGTAGGAAAACATGAAAGTGGCCAACTCATGGTTGGGTTGAGTTTGTAGCATAAATCTGTCCGGAACCGCCCGACAAATCTAGTAGCTACAAACAATAAGACCCAATGTGAGTAGTTGGCCATATCGCGCTTAAAACCCGAGGTTAGACTAGGTTGTGGTGTAAAGCTGCCCGGACCCGCCCGACGTAACCAGTAACCACAACAAAGTCTAATGTGAGAGGTTGGGGTGCATTAATTTACTTAATGCCATGATAAGGTTAAGTTAGTTTGACTAATGGCACTTAACCGATATGACATGAATGGGTAGGTTAAGTAAGACCGGACTTGATTACTTAAAGACACTTAACCATATAACACGATTAGCGGATGGGTTAGTTTAACCTAAATGGGTTGATAACACCCGACTGGGATAACGCGGTGCGTGGTAGGGTTAAGTAAACCCACAACAATGATACTTAACCATTATAAATACGACTAGTGGATGGGGTTAAGTTAACCTACACTTAACCAATCCGACTCGATAATTTAATGGGGTTAAGTTAACCTACACTTAACCAATCCGACGCGATAATTTAATGGGGTTAAGTTAACCTATACTTAACCAATCCGACTCGATAATTTAATGGGGTTAAGTTAACCTATACTTAACCAATCTGACTCGATAATTTAATGGGGTTAAGTTAACCTACACTTAACCAATTTTACTCGATGATTTGATGAAGTTAAGACAACCTATACTTAACCAATCTGACGCGGTAGCTTGATGAGGTTAAGATAACCTATACTTAACCAATCTGACACGGTAATTCGATAGGGTTAAGTTGACCTACACTTAACCAATCTGACACGATAATCTAGGGTTAAGTCATGAACTTCTTGATATACATAACCAACTTGATACATGGTTTGTAGGGCTAAGTCTTGAACTTGAATACTTAGCCAATTTTGACATGATTCGTAGGCGGGGTAAGTCATGAACTTGAATGACAACACTTATCCCATTAGACAAAACCCTAGTTCAGGGGACTAAGTGGAAAATCGTAGTTAATAAGGATAATGGGAAGGGAAACTAAGTGATAAACCTTAGGTAAGGATAACTAAGTAATAGATCTTAGTCAAGAGAATTGGACCAGTTCAAAAATAGATGAGTAACCTGATACGGTAGGTCATCGTTTAAACAAACACACGAGGAGAAGCGAATGTTTATCTAACTTAGATAAAGGCTCCAGCGAACTGGGTGACGAAGCGGTAGCTTCGGGGGATGTGAGGGTACTCTTAGTATCCCTCTGTGAGGTTGCAGATGATCCGCTTAGGCTCGCAGAGGTTAAGGTCTGCGGTAGAAGAACCAAGGGTATGCCTTGGTTGCTTTGCGAGCAACCTAAAGACTGGGGTGGATTAGCGTGGAGTCGGCGATACTTAGTTTAGCTCTGTGATAGCACGTCGTTGACTACCTACCGTCTTTAGTCAATCGTGTACGTATGCGGAAAGGCAGAGAAGTCCCAACAGACCATATACTTGCTATCTAGTGATGGGTGAGGTTGGCCAATAGGAAAGTGGGGCATGGATGGCCGGAATATAGTTCTCATGCATGATTTTCTTGGCTTGCCTTTCAGTAGTTGAGGGAGGGGTCACGTGGGACCATAACCACCGGTAGAAAAACAAACCTTGATATCTGCATCGGCAGATAACCTAAAGCTCCCGACCGAGTCCTGTATTTCTTGATTAGCCCTGTCACGGGACTCGGATGGCACATTGAGATACATGTGCATCTAGACATGGAAAAACGATTCATGATACATACGTGGGAAAAAGGGCGTGGTTGACGGGTAGCGGAATTCCTAGCGGTCCTAGGTGGCTTAAACCCAAACCGAGTTATGAAAACATTTAGTAGGTAGCGTAATCCCTAGTGGTCCTAGGTGGCATAAATCCTAGCCGAACATTCGAGAATTCATGGTAAGAAAATACAGCTAGATCAAGGGTGACAGTCCAAACGATTTCAAGGATAATGGAACTACGTTGAAGTAGGATAGAACTACGTGAGGAAGCCTGTAGGATTTACGGCAAAGGACTAAACTTATACATGGAAAGAAACATACGAGTTGGGTAAACCTACATTAGGTTGACATGGACCATTTCATGACATTGGGCAAGGGACATTTTGTAGCTAACACACGACACGGGTTGGGAAACTAGTACGGAAAGTGCAGGCCAAATATACTTGATAGAACCTTGGGGTGTTATACTCGATAGAACCTTGGGATGTTATACTCGATAGAACCTTGGGATGTTATACTCGATAGAACCTTGGGATGTTATACTTGATTCATAGTGACCGTAGTTTATCTTGATACAGTAGTTCATCCTGTTACCTTGGTTTAGCTTGTCTATCTTGTCATCATCCTTATGTTTACTTTCAGTTTATGCATGTCATGTTACCTTTACCTGTTTTTATGCTGGAAGTAGATAGGACTTACCAGTCTTTATGACTGACCCCGTTTTCTTTCGCCTCTTTGTCTTCCGTTTCCCCCTCAGGTTTCCAGGGAGGAAATACTGTTATTTAGCTCGGACTTCTTCTGCTTCAAGGTCATCATGTATGGCTTGGATTTTTCTTGGCTATGGCTGCTTTACCGTTTTACTTGGGGAATATTTTATGACTGTGGTTTTATGCTCCTTAACTATTGCAAGACAGGTTTTCAATGTAATGGTTTTAAAGGCATTTTGATGTAAAAGGCTTTAGACCTTATAATTTTATGAGGTAATGAAATTTGGTCTTTCTTCCGCTGTTTTATATGTTCTATCTTGTAATATCTCTGTGCATGTTTACCTAGACAACGCCCATCCAAATCTAGTGCATTCTCTTGTGAGTGACCCTGGCAGAGGTGGGGTGTTACATTTGGTATCAGAGCAGAAGGTTACCAGACTGGGCAAAAGTTTTAAAACCTTCTGAAAACTATTTGAAAACCGTTTACAAAGAAGCATTTTTCAAGGAAAGATTTATTTTTAAAGGCTATTCCCCAAAGGCCATTAGCATTATCCTTTGTTTCTTTGATTGAATCTCTTTTCCTTTCTTTCCTCCACCTGTAGTCACAGTGGTTTGAACTGCGACTAATCCTTTTCTAACTACGTCAGTGTTTTCGGTATGATGGAGGCAGTTCTCGAGAGACCTGTTACCGCGTTATAAGAAAGGATAGTAAGAACGAGGATAAAGGATACAAGCTTAAGGACAAGCAACTTGTTGGTATGGCTTAATCCACAAAGGAGGAAAAGGGTGAATGATAAAACCCATGACAAGAGAGAGTATCTCTAGTAGGGTAAAAAGGGAAAGATAGTCAAGTATTATGAGACGAGGACAAGATCATCGAGAGGGCAATTGTATGCTCTCACTGTTAGCGTACCTAAGAAGGATGGTAACGTTTCTGTGAAAGGTTTAGCTTTTCTTCTCTATCATCCCGTCAGGACTTTGCTTTGATCACCGCATCATTTAAGTCTGCTTCGATAGTTGAGTCTTTGCACCTTCGTACTAGCATAGTAGAGGATCCCATTTTTGTCTCAAATCTTGTTGAGGAATCGGTCCATTTATTCATGACTTGTTTGGATTTGAGGACGCCTATGACTTTTGGGAATAATGCTTATGCTTTTAAGCTATGGGTTGAATTCTAGGAATGGAGTGGTTATCCAGTAAGGGTGCCATTCTCGGTTCTGAAAGGAGGGTAGTTAGGCTCTTGACTTGCCTCGGTAATACCCTCGAAGTCTCGTGTAACCTTTAGAGTTCTGTCATGATTGGTTACCTAGAATCTCTTGATGCATTTATTGGTAATCCGTTCGAGTAGAGTTCACCACTAAGGCGGATGGTTCATTTCGCTTGTGCATGAGTTATGGAAATCACTCTAGTAAGTACACTCGGTAACATGGTTGGCATCTGTTTGTTTTCAAGAGATAAGCCCTTCTGCGTGGAATGCCGTAGAGCGAGTAAACGAGATCCATGATTCACTAGTGAATTTTGGAGAGTTTACATGAAACCATGAGTGCACGGATATGGTTGAGCCAAGTATACTAGAGGGAGAATAAGTAAAAGTGGAACGAGAGGCGACAATGAAGTGAGTTCCAGCTCATATTTGGAAATAGGAGTTAAGAGGCCACGAAATCATGAAGTTAAAGATGGTCAAAGCACAATGGAATTAAGCTCAAGGAAATGCGACTTAGAAGATTGAAGACGAGATACGCGCATCATATCTCTTTTTAAGAGTATATTCTTGATCCCTGTTTTCCTGTAGAGCTTACCCGCATGCTATCTTTTATGCATATCCTCTCGGTCCTATTTTCGATCTTATTTCTGTTGCAAACTCCATAGGGGGTATGACTCATCGGTTAATAATACATGTCAGGGTTTGAAGGTGTCCGTTAGGTTGACTAAACCTTTTGGGCTTTATAGGATATGGGTTGGGTTTAGAAAGGGATTTCTTGTAATCCAAAAGGAGTTTATCTTGCTTATCTTCTCGGTCCTATCTTGAGGACCTTAGGTAGAACCCTGTGGATGTAAACATGTATTTGAAAACATGTTATGATTGATATGGTTGCAAGTGGTTGCTCGTGGATGCGCGAATACACACTAGGCACTAGATCAGCTCAGTCACATTTCATATTTCATATATATACGTGTTTATACTTGTTTATGGATAAATTTGAATGTGTTATCATGTGAATATTGCATATGGATGAATGGTTGTGCACACATATAGTGTTTGTGTGACTAGGACTATTTGCATACATGTGGATTCATGGCACTAAACATATTTTGCATTTAGAAGATCAATCAGGCCTGATCATTTGCATTAGATAAGGAACATATACACACACTTTCTGCATATGTTCATATGGTATAAGAAATCTTTTAAGGACAATGGTTGCTTGTGGATGATGTCTTGAGTAGATGGACGATAGAGGGTAGGATACGTTCTTCCTAACTTAGAGATTTCGGGGACGAAATCCTTAAAGGAGGGGAGAATGTAACAACCCGAATTTTAAAAACGTGTTAAGACAAGAATCGAGGCAGAATTAAATTTTAAATTAAGGATCAAGAGAAACGAGTTGCGCTGTTGCGTTCGTCTCGGAATTCTGGTTGGAAACGAGTCCGAAATTTTGTAAATCGGAGTCCGTATGACCGAGATATGGCCTCTAGAAGTTTCACGGAAAATCAGAAAATGAAAACAGATTTTCAAATTTCGAATTTAGCCCCAAACAGACTGGGCGGGAAAATTTCCCGCCCAGTCCCAGGTTGACTGGGGAGTCGACCCCCCAGGACCAGGTCGACCTGGGTGTCGACCTGGGGGTCGACCTCCTTGGTCGGGCCAGGTTGGCATGGTGCACCTGCTTGCTCCTTTGGGTCTGTTCTGTTGGCCTATGACGAGATTGGATGGTTCAGATCTAAACTAGGGTTAATCTAAGGGCCTAACTAGTCCAAACTTCTATAAAAACACCCTAAGACCTAGCCTAATTCACTACAAACCATCCTAACAACGAAGTGCTGCCCAAATGTCTCTTGATCATGGCCTCCATCTTCGACTTCAAAGGCTTAAGCATGCAAACTAGATTCAAGTCAAAGGAGCAAGCTTTCTACATCAAATTAAGGAAGTAGAGCATCATCTCAACACCGTTCTACGACAAATGCTTGCTCATAAATCTCTAGCCACGCTTTGTATGTTCTAGCTACTTTTAGATCTAAACGGTAGTTCTAATGTCGACATGGAATAAAATGAGATGAAACCTAAGTATGTTAGTCTATGTGAATCTAGTCTTGCCCCTCTCTTGAACCTATGACTTTGGGCTATTTCTTAGTGATTAAATCATGCCACTCATGTTGTGTTTGACCTAGTTTATCATGCAATATTGAATCTTGACTTGTGGAATGTTGGCATGAACCCTTAGAACAATTTGACTTGTGGAACATTCATATGAACTTGACTTGGGGCTTATGCATGTAAAAGAACCTAAACCCCTCATGACCATTTACATGCCTAGGATGATGAACCTAGTGTTATGCTATCATACATGTTTGAGGCCAATCCCTTTATGCTATCATACATGTTTGAGGCCAATCCCTTTATGCTATCATACATGTTTGAGGCCAATATGTTGTCATATTATTCCTACTATGTTGACTCGCTTTCATTTGCGTTGGGAATACGCCTTGGGTAGTTTAGGCAAACTTGAGAGGGCTATGAAACTTAACATGAATTAAGTAATGGGACAATGGGCATAAGTGGAAAACGTGGACTTTGTCGTGGCCTAAATTTGACATGAACATGACTAGTAGGAAAACATGAAAGTGGCCAACTCGAGGTTGGGTTGAGTTTGTAGCATAAATCTGCCCGGAACCGCCCGGCAAATCCAGTAGCTACAGACAATAAGACCCAATGTGAGTAGTTGGTCATATCGCGCTTAAAACCCGAGGTTAGACTAGGTTGTGGTGTAAAGCTGCCCGGACCCGCCCGGCGTAACCAGTAACCACAACAAAGTCTAATGTGAGAGGTTGGGGTGCATTAATTTACTTAGTGATAGGGTTAAGTTAGTTTGACTAATGGCACTTAACCGATATGACATGAATGGGTAGGTTAAGTAAGACCGGACTTGATTACTTAAAGACACTTAACCATATAAAAGGAATAGCGGATGGGTTAGTTTAACCTAAATGGGTTGATAACACCCGACTGGGATAACGCGATGTGTGGTAGGGTTAAGTAAACCCACAACAATGATACTTAACCATTATAAATACGACTAGTGGATGAGGTTAAGTTAACCTACACTTAACTAATCCAACTCGATAATTTAATGGGGTTAAGTTAACCTACACTTAACCAATCCGACTCGATAATTTAATGGGGTTAAGTTAACCTATACTTAGCCAATCCGACTCGATAATTTAATGAGGTTAAGTTAACCTATATTTTACCAATCCAACTCGATAATTTAATGGGGTTAAGTTAACCTACACTTAACCAATTTTACTCGATGATTTGATGAGGTTAAGACAACCTATACTTAACCAATCTGACGCGGTAGCTTGATGAGGTTAAGATAACCTATACTTAACCAATCTGACATGGTAATTCAATAGGGTTAAGTTAACCTACACTTAACCAATCTGACACGATAATCTAGGGTTAAGTCATGAACTTCTTGATATACTTAACCAACTTGATACATGGTTTGTAGGGCTAAGTCTTGAACTTGAATGCTTAGCCAATTTTTACATGATTCGTAGGCGGGTTAAGTCATGAACTCGAATGACAACACTTAACCCATTAGACAAAACCCTAGTTCAGGGGACTAAGTGGAAAATCGTAGTTAATAAGGATAACGGGAAGGGAAACTAAGTGATAAACCTTAGTTAAGGATAACTAAGTAATAATTCTTAGTCAATAGAATTGGACCAGTTCACAAATAGATGAGTAACCTGATACGGTAGGTCATCGTTTAAACAAACACACGAGGAGGACCGAATGTTTATCTAACTTAGATAAAGGCTCCAGCGAACTGGGTGACGAAGCGGTAGCTTCGGGGGACGTGAGGGTACTCTTGGTATCCCTCTGTGAGGTTGCAGATGATCCGCCTGGGCTCACAGAGGTTAAGGTCTGCGGTAGAAGAACCAAGGGTATGCCTTGATTGTTGTGCGAGCAACCTAAAGACTGGGGTGGATTAGCGTGGAGTCAGCGATACTTAGTTTAGCCCTGTGATAGCACGTCGTCGACTACCTACCATCTTTAGTCAATCGTGTACGTATGCGGAAAGGCAGAGAACTCCCAACAGACCATATACTTACTATCTAGTGATGGGTGAGGTTGGCCAATAGGAAAGTGGGGCATGGATGGCCAGAGTATAGTTCTCGTGCATGATTTTCTTGGATTGCCTTTCAGTAGTTAAGGGAGGGGTCACGTGGGACCATAACCACCGGTAGAAAAACAGACCTTGATATCTGCATCGGCAGATAACCTAAAGCTCCCGACCGAGTCCTGTATTTCTTGATTAGCCCTGTCATGGGACTCGGATGGCACATTGAGATACATGTGCATCTAGACATGGAAAAACGATTCACGATATATACGTGGGAAAAAGGGCGTGGTTGACGGGTAGCGTAATCCCTTGCGGTCCTAGGTGGCTTGAACCCAAATCGAGTTACGAAAACATTTAGTAGGTAGCGTAATCCCTAGTGGTCCTAGGTGGCATAAATCCTAGCCGAACATTCGATAATTCATGGTAAGAAAATACAGCTAGATCAAGGGTGACAGTCCAAACGATTTCAAGGATAATGGAACTACGTTGAAGTAGGATAGAACTACGTGAGGAAGCCCGTAGGATTTACGGCAAAGGACTAAACATATACATGGAAAGAAACATACGAGTTGGGTAAACCTACATTAGGTTGACATTGACCATTTCATGACATTGGGCAAGGGAAATTTTGTAGCTAACACACGACACGGATTGGGAAACTAGTACGGAAGGTGCAGGGCAAATATACTCGATAGAACCTTGGGGTGTTATACTCGATAGAACCTTGGGATGTTATACTCGATAGAACCTTGGGATGTTATACTTGATTCATAGTGACCGTAGTTTATCTTGATACAGTAGTTCATCCTGTTACCTTGGTTTAGCTTGTCTATCTTGTCATCATCCTTATGTTTACTTTCAGTTTATGCATGTCATGTTACCTTTACCTGTTTTTATGCTGGAAGTAGATAGGACTTACCAGTCTTTATGACTGACCCCGTTTTCTTTCACCTCTTTGTCTTTCGTTCCCCCCCCCCCCCCCAGGTTTTCAGGGAGGAAGTACTGTTATTTAGCTCGGACTTCTTCTGCTTCAAGGTCATCATGTATGGCTTGGATTTTTCTTGGCTATGGCTGCTTTACCATTTTACTTGGGGAATATTTTATGACTGTGGTTTTATGCTTCTTTAACTATTGCAAGACAGGTTTTCAATGTAATGGCTTTTAAAGGCATTTTGATGTAAAAGGCTTTAGACCTTATAATTTTATGAGGTAATGAAATTTGGTTTTTCTTCCGCTGTTTTATATGTTCTGTCTTGTAATATCTCTGTGCATGTTTACCTAGACAACGCCCCTCCAAAGCTAGTGCATTCTCTTGTGAGTGACCCTGGCGGAGGTGGGGTGTTACAGGCTTGAATTTTGCCTTTCTCACTTCATCTCGCTTTGCTTTTCCTTGATTACGCCCAATCCGATCCGGCTTGATCTTTTTGCTTTGTGTTGCTTCTGTTCTTACCTCTGTAATTCCGATCCGAACCGGATGTGTAACAGAGTGTCTTTTGTTTACTTGATCTTCTGACTTCTTGACTTTGTATAGCCTAGTTTACAAAGTAGGCTAACAAAATTACTTAATAATGGGTTTAAGTGAAAGTGGGAAGTTGAAAAGAGGATCTCAAACGAGAAACGGTTGGATGGATTTGAAAGGAATTAGTGGAAGTGGAATTGGTAAAAGAAGTGAGCCGTAGGATTTGATAATCAAACCCAAATCATAAAATGAATTGGTTCAAAGAGGTAGAGGTCAAAAGTGGTGTTTTATAATGGATTACTTAATTATTAAATTAAGGAATAATGATTATACTAGAGAAAGAGATTTTCAAAGGATAAAAGGGTTTTATGAAACCGTATTTGGAAAAGATAAGTTTTAATGGAATTTGTGTTGATATTGGAATGAAATACTGGTTTTGGATTACAACTCGTATCTACCTTAAGATATGAACGTTGTTGATTAAGGTCTGAGAGGTAATTAAAATACCCCAACTTGATCGACAGCAGGAGTATCTGAAAGTGATATTAGTCGTAATGGTAAAAGAGGATAGTAAGGATTTATTATTTCATTAGAGAAATAATAAAGCAACATTTTTGATGAAGATTTGGAATTGATGCATATATTGAGATTCCAAAGTAAAAAGTGGAAATATAAAGGAGTTGCGTGAATTATAATGATATTGTCGTGATTTAAAAAGGAAATGTAAAAGATGAGTTTTGTTCTATAAGAATAAGCATAGATTATCGTTTTCAAGTAACGAATAAAAGATATCTCGTGACTTTGTTTTTACGAGTAGTAAGTTCAAATGATTTCCCAAAATTATATAATAATATGCTAATGTTTTGTAAGTGGAAATAGACAACTAAATATAATATAGGATTTTCATAAGTATTAAAATGAACTTGTTTAAAGAAAGTCTTACGTTAAGTAAGAAGCAGATAACTATATTTGAAATGTCGAAATATTTAAGAGTTTTTAAATATACATTTTTTTTAATTAAGGCCAAGTGATGTTGAATACTGAACCAGTGAACCCATTGGATTGCCATGATTTAAACACTGATTATTTTGATAGTTAAATGACTGACTATCAAATCTGTCCAATACGATTGTCGGTACAAAAAGACCGGGATCGAGTCTATATTCGAAAACCATTCCGACCAACAAGTACGTGAAGATATCAGAAGACGGTCGAGATGGAGGATTGAAGAGCGTGGATCTTTACTAAATGGAAGAACAGCTAATAATCTCTGGTTAGCTCCCAGAGATAAATTGTGGTTCTGTTGTGGTTGAAATCTACGGGTTGCAAGGACTTCTCGCTACTGATCCATGGGGTGATTCCTATATTGGATGCAGTAGGAGAGTACCTTCAGTTCATCCTGTTCCTGGATGACTTGTATGGACGGATGTCTAACAGAGTATTTCCAAAGGAGTCACGTACGTTGATATTTTCAAACGTACCAAGTTGATGGCGGAGAAGTGCACATTCTCTTAACTTATCAATTAGAGTATTTTTGTGGACGTCAATTAGTGATATCTTGCGGATCTGACGATGCGGCATTCAAAGTGAATGATGACCAGATGTTAAAAAGGGAATTAAACCTCAAGCCTCATCAACCGGAAAATGACAGAAATCGGGCAGGCAGCATGGCTATGTGGGTCGCTCCCATTAGGGTGTATAATCACCTATCTAGAGAAATTCCTTTTGCTTCTTTAATCTATTTCGATGTTGTCCCATTTTCGGGAAATGGTGGTTTGAGCCCAACCGTTGGTGATATACAATTGATACACTCAAGCAAAATGAGTGGTCGGTCATGTGAGGGCCCGGCTGCAAGACGTTCTTGTTGAACCCAGTGTATTCGCCTCTAGAGATACACTATCGACGGGTGGTCCCATACCTTGTCATAGTTGGAATCCAATCTCCAATAAGCGCCAGTAGTTTTGATTGTATACTATGTATGTGTAGCGTGAGATGCAAGCGTTCCGCTAGATTATATTTACTTGTATTTAGACACTACTATAATATCAGAAAAGATATTGGTTTCAAAAATATTTTGGGTTATCGTAAGGTAAAAACCGTCCGTGTTTATGTGTGGATTTGGTCTTACGATTATCCTCTTCTTTCGAAAAGATTTTAACTTAAAAATCAAGTTGTGTGTTACCCTTAATACTGTGCGAGTTTTTCTCACTCTGGTTCACCAGACTGACCCGGTGTTTTGTAAATGCTCGGGTTAGCCCGGGGTGTATAGGTTCAAGTTATCGAATGCTGTGAAGAGACGAGCTGTAAGAGTCCAGACGTATGATACTATATAGCTACTATTCCGCTGTGTGTTGTATATGGGACAGATTTTTATAACTGTCCAGAGATATTGTGGTACTCTGATATTGTAAGAATTTTTAGAAGCTCTCAATAAAGTTTTATTTCTGTATTATATTTTGTTCCGCTGTTATGTGAGACTCTGATTCTGTGTTGTGTTGGTTCTTCTTCTTCTATTCTAATATTTCTTTCTTTCTTATCTCACCCTCTAAATTCTTTCTAATAACATTTCAGTGTTTTTGGTGTTTGGAAGGTCGGCATGAGTTACGGTAAAGGTATTTATGTCAATTTCCAGGGCCGAAAATCCCTGGGTCGTTACAAATGTCATATAACTAAATTACATTCTATTAAATATTAGGAATGTATAAAGAAATTACGCGAGTCAAATATATTTTATTGCGACATTAGAAATAAAATATCATTTTTGTCCATCATTATCAACATGTTGGTAGTATTAATATTGGTTAAATTCATTAACCAATTATTTATTTATATGTACTGTTGTTGGCTGAAACCCCACATGGGTATTGGGATGATAATTGATATACAATAGTCCCAATGTTTATTTGTATGTCAATCCATATATTGACAGGCTGCGACGAGCGTTATCATTTCATTTTAATGCTCACACAGTTGTGAACTTCACTCTGGATGTTGAATGGATGGTTTGATGATTATTTATCATTTATTGTCATTTACATATGATGTATGAAATCCATATAACAAAAGTTATATGGTAAATGATTGAGTCGTTTTCCGATTCAGAATATCCTCCATATAAAGAATATTTTTAAACAAAGAATTTCTTTTAAATAAAGAATAAATCTTTCAACTAAGATTATTGGTATTTCAATTTATATTTATTTATTGGAAAATGATTTTGGGTTTATCGTGAACAATGTTTTTAAATGATATTGATTCTTTAACCCAATTAAAGATAAGATTTATTTCTTAAATTGGAATAATTGTAAAGTAGTGATTTTTGATATTAAAACTGAATTGGAATATTAATAAATCTTTGAAATTAAGATTTAAGAATAAATTTAAAAGAATTTATCTTTGATAAAATTAATAGGAATCTTTCCCTAATAATATGAATATTTTATTTAAAGAATATTCTGAATTGGAAAGAGGCGTTGGATGTGTCCTTATAACACTTGATTTTAAATTATAAAAATACGCGAGTTATTCGGAAAGACCAGATTTAACCCATTCTGAATAATTACTACGACAATTAAAAATCAAAGACATTGAAGGCGGTGGATGAAGACCAGCGATCTTCACATCGAATGGACGAATACTGATGTCTGGCATTGGGTCGCTCCCAGTAAAGGGTTAATAGTGGTAGTTTGTCCGGACGTACGTGTTGATTGTCCGGATACGTGAGCACCTAGGTGACTCTGGTTCCGTTTAGACCTAGAACGGACTTGTAAATGGATGTGTGTCCGACATTGAATTTCATGTTGTGTAATTAAATTGATATCTATTAATATATTTCTGTGGTGGCGGAGAATTTATTCTCTTGCTTAACACCCTTCTCTGAGACGCACGAGCTCAGAGGTTATATATTGGTAGTTATCGATCGCATGGTATGGACTGTCAATGTGACATGCCAAGATGCGATTGATCAAGGCTTTTGTTGAAAAGCAGAGCCTTATGGATGATGATCAAAGCATAGCCTATTTAGGCATAGCTTTGTGTATTTCGTTACCTCGCGAGCCTCACACCCTGGTATGAGTCAAAAACGGAGCAAGAGAACGCAAGGAGTGCACACGTTTCTTTCTAGCTAGAGGTGGTGTTTGGGTTTAACACAACCCGACATTTTACTTACGTGGTTGATGGATTTTGAGGCGCCTCGGATTTTTATTGGCTGCAATGGCCAATTTATAGGTCCAATAGGATCGGGAAGCGCGTGTTCAGGAATTGCCAATCCAACCCATTGGGGGACCGTCCCTGGAGGATCTAAGTTGCCCGTAGGTGTGATCCTGAGACATTGCTAGAGTGTCTCGAATCGGTCAGGAGATCATTCCTAGCCTTGACTCTTGATGGAAACCCAATTTCCAATACGACCCCATGCGGTTTTGATTGTAGAACTAGTATGGCGACATAGTATATGGTAGCTATGTCGTCTATGATTAATACATTATGATTGAAAGGTTTTTTTGAAAAACATACATACACTAGTAATAATATCAAATCTGTTTTTATCGTATCAAGCATTTTTGACCATTATAAGGTAAAACTCTATCCTTCGGCTTGCGTTGCATTGTGTGATGGGACCTGAATCTTATAATGGTTTCATTTTTCTAAAAAGCATTGCGTTGTTTTAACGATTTACTTTATTTCATGCACTGGAAATCCAATGGAGTAAACCCGTTCCGCATTAGCGGCGTGATCCTGTGATTAGCCTTCTTACCAGTTAAGTTAAGTAAAGATTTCTCACACTAGTCCCATGACTGACCCGTAGTTTGTTTCACTTTGCAAACTCGGGTGCCCTCTTTTCCACACGGGCAGTCGAGTAGCTTATTTTGCAGATATATTGAGCAGGATTCTGGATCGAAGCTTAGAGTTGTGTCCAGAGCATTGGTAGTCTTCCGCTGTGATTGATTTAATTATTCCGCTGCATTGTATTACATTTATTGTAATTTATCTTCCGCTGTATTTTATTCAATGTACTTTGATATTCTGTACTCTTATGTTACATTATTATGTAATAAAAGTCTGTTGTTATTTGTTCTGATGTGTTATATTCCCAGAGTTAACGTATTCAGGTTTTGAACGGTCTTGGTCGATTTAGCAGTCGATCGAGTCGGGTGAAATCCAGGTCGTTACAAGTGCAATCAGCTTCATGAGTTCTTATAGTTTTTGGCATTCCGGAATGATCATCTTTAGCACTCACATCCCCCGTAACAGCTATATTTTCCTTATATGAATTGAAATCCTTGACTGAACCATTCATTTGCTTGTCTTGAACATCCAATGATTCATTTAAGTCCATTCCAGTATTATAGGAAGTGTTATTCTTTGGAATCCAAACTTTAGAAGACTTACATGCATCAACATATGCCCAAATACTTTACAATTTGAACATGCATAGGGTACCCATTCATAACAAACCCTTTACCAAACTATTTCACCATTATCATACTGAACTGGAACAGCCTTAGGGAATTTAAACTGTATACTTATCTCAACTAATATTCTTGCATAATAAATACGACAAGCATTTTCTGTTATACTATCCATTCGAAGAGGGTGACCCAACAACGAGGCTATCCTACTTAAAGCTTCTACAGACCAAAAGCCAAGATCTAAGTTTGGTAATTTAACCCAGATAGGAATGGTTTTAAGATATTTCCTCGTAATTTTTATTCCAAGCATCCATTTCTTCATAAAAATCAACTGTTTATTATAATAACATGGTCCTTCAGCTAAGATTGTGAAGAATCCGTTGTCTCTCGTATACAACTGATAACTGCCTTCCAATTTCCAATTTCTATCAATATAATTTTTTAAGAAGTTGTAGTATGGTTTTGCTGCCATACACAAAAAAAACAATTGAGTTTGACCATTTTTCCCTAGCTTTATTAACTAAATTATCACCAATGACAGCTACCTTAAGGTTTTCCCGATTCGATGGCTCATAATAACTTAATTGAATAACATTCCGGTGAGAATTGTTCTCAGTCACAGCTTCTATCCAACTTTTAGATTGAAAAGCATTAGATATAGTAGAACTTGCCTTAAAATTCGTAAATAGATCTAGAAAATCTAAGTTAGATCCCAGATCTGGGCTTCGAGGAATTCCACTAAATGTTGCTTGACCTCTTCTTGCATGTATTTGAGAAGGAGAATTATGAAGAGGTAAGCCCGATCTGTAGACAGAAGAGCCTAATTTGATTCCCAGATCTTGACTTCGAGAAATTCCATTAATTGTTGCTTGTCCTCTACTTGCATGTAACTGAGAAGAAAATTTATCAGGAGGTATGGCCGATCTATGGTGAGGGTCTAAACTAATATTTACTTTAGACAGAGAATTAGAAGGTTGAAAGGAAGACGCCGCCATGGAAAAAATGTTAATTCTTTTATGAATGTCTAATTTTTATTTATGCAAATTTTAAATTTTTTTCCTTATTCGGTACATTTTAATGTTAATCTCCAACAATCAACTAAAACATAACTCTACAAATGAGTTAATTAACTAACACAAGAACTTTGTTTTGCCTCTTTTTTTGCTCTCTTTTCAAAGTGAATTGCTGTTTCAACCGGCAGCATACCCGGTGAATTACGCCGAAAGCAGGAATATAAAATGGTCTTCTCCTATTTTTTCGTCTGAATTGTAGCATTCATCTCCTAATCTTCACCGTTTATCTTCATTCCACGTCACCCGTGATTACTCACTCCCGGTCGTTCTAGCATGGTTATCTCCTCCACGTTTACTGTTTACATACTTCAGTCACTCATATCAAATAGTATAATCAAAATCACAATTGATTTTGCCAAAACTCGCTTAAAAAAAGGTAACATGCAACTGCACATTAACCTGTTACTTGAAAAGGAAACAAGTGGCCCATTGGGCACGCACATTTGTATGATACATTTCAACGCAATGTCACTTTCTTGAATTGGCAAGATTTCCGATGGTTGCTTCTAATATTGTAGTTTATTAGCAGACCGAGACGGGGACCCCTGTATTTGTATACATGCAGAAAATCCTAGTAAACTGAGCAAGTTTAAACCCTTTCCTAATGTGTGTTATTAACACAAACAGAATATATGTCCATATACATGTAAGTGAAATGTAGGTTCACAAAACATTTTAATACTGCCATTATTTAGACAGCAGTCGCATATTTTGATTCCTTACCTTGCTATAAATCCAACGCACACTTCATGGTGTGTGCATGTGTGTGTATATGTGTGTGTATCAGTGTATGTGTACATATATGTATGTATAAGTATATATAGGTCACCGAGGCTCCGTATTTTATGTAATTTGAAGTACATTTTAAATATGTCAACGTTTACGAAAACGATGGAACGGGTACCCTTCAGACAAAAAAAAGGGGGAAAAATGTAAAAAAAAATATAGCAGTTAAAGTCTCGAAGCAATTTTTCTACTAACGTTGGTTGCTTTAGTGGCCTCGTGTACAGTGACTATGTCTCCCATATATCATCAATATTACTCAATTTCATCTCTTTAGATTAGTTAACTTCTTATTCATTGTCTGCATAACTGACTTATGCTTTAAACTTCTTCAAAATACTCCAAACAGTGTAACTGTATACATGAATGAAATCATTAATCAATGCATATGCTTCCTATTTCATTTTTCCTTCCCAAGGTTTGGATTCTGAAAATAATTTAAATTCACTAGTTAAATAATTGTGTTCATTCTTTACAGATATTCTCATTTTTGTTCATATTACATGGTTTGAACAATTATTTATACATTGCAAAGTTCATTACATAATATAATTTATCTTTGAAGCAATGCTAGAATGCCTATTGGCTACACCACTTATTGAGCTTTATATCCTTTCTTGACAAAACCATGTGCTCTTCATGATTAAATAAATGCATCCATCACCTGTGTCTCCAATAAATAAATCATATGGGCCCTTCATGTCACACTATCATTCAAGCTACAGAGTCATGTAAACAGGCAATTACATAATTTCCTTCCTCTTCAAAATTTGAAGTCATGAAAACATCCATTCTTCACTAAACAACTCTTTCCTCAAATTTACACACATCTTTTGCTCCAATTTAAAATCCATAAGAAGAAAACTATAAGGTAATATAATGCTTACATTGCATCTTTTACTTTTTTGTGGTGCTTTATGCATATGTAGGATGGTACTTTGTTCTCCTTTAATGCTCTTTTTGTAATGCATGCTAGCATTTTAAATGAAAAGCTTGATTAGAAATTGTAAAGAAATGGTGTGAAGTATAATAATACATTGGTGCTTTAGTAAAGTCACTTATTAATAATTGTAATGCTTCACGTACCGATGATTGTTCACGTCTATTTCTTGTTCTTTTCCTCATAATAATGTGGGTGCTTATAAGCTGTTTAGAAGAGTAGATAAGGAAGATGATAGTAGTTGATGAAGTCAGTAGATTCAGTTAACACCATTGTTCGTCATCTAAGCGTGCATTTATCTGCAAGTATCCTTTTTTAGTCTTACCATATGATTGATAAATTACTTGTGTTCTTCTTGTTCTTCATTCTTTAGATGCATAATATTTCATTTTCAATTTGATACCAGTCCATACATTTTAATTGATGTAGTTTATAACATGCCAACAATGCACTAGAATATAATTTTGCATTCCAATTTGTTTAAATCTTGATTGGCAGCTATAGAATCCATTAGCTTGAGGTAAAAGGAAAAGAGGATGAATAATTTCAGTGAAAGATCCAAAATGTGGGGTTCAAACTTAGCACCACCAGAGACAACAGAAAAGGTAGGAGATTTGAAAGAAGTTGGGACATCAATGAGTGCGATTTCTTTCGGTTTTGTTGCAACTGCGATTTTGGTAGCAATGTTCCTCATAATGGCCATATTCGAACACCTTCTCAGACCCAAAACTCCGATACCTCCTGCCTCTCGGAACATGCGCTTACTGGATAAAATAGAGGCTGATCAAGCTCAGAAAATAGGGAATTTAAGATCTGTACGTTTGCTCTTTTCGCTAATTTAGTTTACTTGTTTATGGTTGATTGGGTTATGAGTGAAATTATTGTGATTAATGCACAGGTTTTGATGCCTGGAAACTGTTACCCGACATACATTGCTAAACCTGTGCCTCTACCATGCCAGAGAGAAGGAATTTCTTGGCCAGCACATGAGCACCATTCCTCTTCTTTACCATAATTAGTTCTCATATATACAGCTACGTATTTTTTGTGGTTATCTGCATTGGAGTAGGTTTTTTTTTTTTTTTTTTTTTTTTTTTTTTTTTAACTAGCGGATATTGAAATTCTTCCATCTTATCCACTGTTTCTATCCGTCTGGTTTATAAGCTGTTCAGTTCTGTAAGAACAGTGACATTTGAGGATGTTTAATATACAATTTCAACTGATTTTGTATGATTTTAAATCCAACAAACTAAATCTGACAAGGACAGTCAGAATATGGAATCTTAGACAGTGCAAACAGTGAAATAGTAATAATAACAATAAAGAAGCAGCAAAGAGCTGTTGAACATCCAATTCCGACTGTAGAGAAACATTTCAGAGTTTACAGCAATAATATTTTGATCAAACAACAGGACTATTCAAAATGTGTGTGCCAATATGCAAATGGTTCAAAGGAAGCAGAATTATCTAAAATTTGGAAAATGTAAACAAGAAAAAGGCTGCATCATTTTGATAATGTCTTCGAGGAATTGATCGCCAAACCTTGAAGGTTGAGCAAAAGCTCGTCGGAGTTTAAGTAGACCTTATTGGCGGAATTTGAAATAACATGAGCAACTTCTCTAGCAGCCTCAATCCTTCTCAATGCAAGAAAAGCTGGATTGTTTGCGATTTCTTGACCAATAAGCTGTGCACTCTTTGCTTCTCCCTGTATTTTATATGCGTAGAAAATTAGATCTAAAATTTTACCTACAAGAATGGAAAGCTTTCATCTTTGGACTGAACGAGCCAATATGTGCAACCAAGATTTAGGGATTCATATTAATGCCCAAATAAATTGAAATAGGGATTATAAAAATTTAATGACCCAAGTGATAGACTGTTTGATCTATTTTCAATTGGATTAATGATGCTAATACTGCGCATTTAGTTTATTCAACTATATCGCAATTGAATGGAACATAGTTTTCCAGTTTGTTATATTATTAGAAGTGATCAGATGGATTTTAGTAGGAAGTGAAAACAAGTAGTTTGGGTATGAGAAAGAAAAACCTTATTAATCCATATATATCTACTAAACTGCTTTATAATTCACATGTATTTTTCTTATGCTTGTTCTTCCTAAGTAAGCCTGTTTTTCAAGAATGTCAGCTTTGGAAATTTCAGCAATACATAAATGATTTTGACACCTGAGCTCGGATAACAGCACTCTTTTTATCTTGTTCCGCCTTATCGACAATAAATTTAGCCCTCTCAGCCTCTTGTGCTGCAACCTGCTTAGCTTCAATTGCATGAGTGAACTCTTTTCCAAAGCTCAAGGCTGTGATAGAGACATCATCCAGTGCAATGTTGAAGTTCCTTGCTCTCTGAGTCAATATTTTCCGTATTTCCCTACTTACATTCTGCGATGCAATTAACAAATTTTAAATTTCACTTCTAAACCAGCACAGTAAGAATAATTATATAAAAACATACCTCTCTCTGTGTAATCAGCTGACTAGCATTGTATTGAGCAACCACAGCTTTCAAAGTCTCATGGATAATCGAAGGAAGAACCCTCTCGTTGTAATTCTCACCAAGAGTTCGGTAAATTGTAGGCAGTTGGTCAGGTAAGGGGCGGGTAAGAACTCGAATTCCAATTTTTACCTAAGTGTATTCCATCATGTATCATATTTTAATAATTAAAAATATAAGCAGAAAAATATTGTTGCACCACGATTATAAACCGATGAACTACCATTAGACCAAAAAAACACATCTTCAATAAACTCAGATGCTATTGATGAGGGAAAAAAAAAAACATGTGTGTCAAGGTGTAGTAGCGTGTATAGCGAATTGTTTTAGAAAAACCCGCATCGATATTCGCCTCGAGGAGTGCCTAAAGACAATGAGATAAGACGCCGCGAGGAGCGCCTAAAGACAATGAGAGATAAAACGCCTCTAGGTTTCTATAAAAAGCTTATTACCTCTGAGATTTACGCTTAGCAGCTTGAGGCGTATAAAACATACATCTCACATGCCTCAAACTGCTATGGTTTGAGGCTCTAAGAATTTTTTATCCCCACTTGTAAATGTTTACAATAACAAAATTTATCGAACTTCAATTATTTCATGGCAAATTAAAAAACGAATGAAATTTAAGAACATGAAAGAGGTAGTCTATTTTCTGGTTTCGATATGAATATCATCAAGACAGTTTTTGAACCAACGATCGACAGCTACACAACAGTTTTTTTTTTTTTTTTCAATTGATATTTTAAAAAAAAATCTGAATAGTCATCACCGAATATTCAAATAAATTTTGCGAATCAATTTAAACTGGTAGAAGAAGAAACTAACAATATACTACCAATTAAATGAAACAATAACTTACATGATTTTCTATTACTTGTAATAGAGATTGATTTCAGTAGAATCGTTCAAAGATAATTTTCAAAAATCTGATTTTTTTTTTTAGACTAATAGAGAGGCAGATAAAATAAAATACATACCATTGCAGAGTTGAAAATTGGATACAAAATTTTCAAACATATTAATGAAGATTGAGTCACACACACACACACATGTATATATATATATATATATATATATATATATATATATATATATATATATATATTAATATATTATATAGCGATCGGGGGCACCCCTGTTGCACCCCCTATCCATTCGTGAGCTACAGCGATCCAAATCCAACGAAAATTTGTAGATATTCAATCCACACATATATAATAATCTATCCAAAATTTGAGCTCGTTCCGACATTCGTATCATTTTCAAAAGCATAGCTCAATTGTTCACCATTCAAACATTTATTCAAACCGTTAAATTTAAACATCAAATATGTTATCATATAAATGTTGGAACGAGATTAAATTTTGGATAGATATTAATATATATGTGGATTGAACATCTATGAATTCTCATTGGATTTGGATCGCCGTAGCTCACGGAGGATTAGGGGGTGTAACAGGGGTGCTGCAAACAGGGGTGTCCTCGATAGCTCCTCATATATATATATATATATATATATATATATATATATATATATATATATATATATATATATATATAAAGCTTAAATTTTATTTATTTATACTTTTATGAATGAATAATAAGGAATGTTTAGGACTAAATTCATTGAAATTATCTCTTCGCAAAAAGAAAAAGAAAAAAAATCTTTCAAGTATAGTATTGACGTTGCTATTTATTTAGTGTTTTATATGATTAATTGTTGACTTTTATTTGTTACTCAAGAAAAAAGAACACAATAACTTACGCCTCGATGTTTATCTAAAAGACTTACGCCTCAATATTTTGAATCTTATGCATTGTCTTGCAAGCAAAAGAACCCTCGTCTGAGCTTTCACGATTAAAACATTGGTATTTGGTATAGCACTATTGCTGTAAAGGATTTTTTTGGGATTCTGGAATGGTACATATCACAAATAATATAAAAACAATTCTGTAATGGTAATGCCAGTGAGTAGAAGCAAGAAAAGTTGGGGAAAAAACAAGACATCAAACGCAATTAATAAACTTTTACAATACAAACAATTACAACCAATAAAAGAGGGAGTGTATTCCCACTTGAACACTACTTATTAAAAAGAGTTGCTAAAATTGATCTACACAGAGAGAGTTGCTAAAATCGATCTATAACACAAAAGTATATCGCATGGGAGCTAGTATAATGTAGAATCTTTATTGGGGAGTTGTGTGTTTTTTTTTTTTTTTTTTTTTTTTGGTTAAGGTTGCATTAGTTTAAAATGTTTAATTTGGATGTTGTATTTCAATTACAGAATACTTTAAAAGTTGTTTGTTTGCATTATGACTAGACTAGAAATATGAACATGAATCACCACTTTGACAATATTATCCATATATTTTATAAGTAATTATTCTGAAGCAATTACCAAGTAAATCAAATTTAAAATTATATCTTATATCTTATACATTAACCAAAACCAATGTTGACTTATTTATTCTTAGTATTACTAGATTCAGGGAACACGGACAAAACAAATCACATAAATATATCATAAAAGCTTGTTCGAGAAGAAAATATTTCATCATGGCTTGTTGAAAGTTGAAACTATTGTTGGATTTTGATTATCAATTGTTAATGTTTGTCCAACATTGTTTATAGTATCATTGTAGTGTTCAGCTTGTCAAATTAAGTTATAATACAAAATATCACATAGTTTCCTTAACTTTTTCAGATTCTTTATTATGATTTTTTCCCCCATTTGCACCACTCACATTAATTTATTTTTCATTCTAGTTCAGAATATATCAGTTTTGTTTAGCTTGTCAAAATTATTTATCAAATATTTTCACAATTGCATACAAATTTATTTTATATCCTTTAAACTTAAAAATAATCGTAGTAAATTTCATTTTTATTTTATTTTCTTTCTTAATAACTACTATAATATTTTAAACTTCAAATTGTGTTAAATATAAATGCATCGTGGTCATAAATTTTTATTTTTGTTGGCTCTTTTAGTATATTGGTTTTAGAGAATTAGAAAGTATAAAATATGAAGTTAAAATCAAAACCAAATGAGAAATGTTTACTTAAATTTTATATAGATCAAACTGGAATCAAAATCAATTCTAGATTGAAGTATTCAAATTGTTAGAAACAACAGAAAAAAAGAGGATAAAGATAAACAATGGTGGAAGAAAATAGTTAATAATCCTTACATGAGGGTAGACTTGAGAAAAATACCATTCAATGTTGAAATAAAAAAACAGCCAGAATCAATCATTCATGTTTATAAAAAATAGTTCAATCAGAACACTTATTTGAAAAGAAAAAGGTTAGAAAGCTTAGCGTTCAGTGTTAATGTTATTTACTGGACAAACCAAGCTTAAGTTAATTCAAAACAGCAATTAATATCAAAAAATGGCAATACTGATCTTTTGACCAAAAGATTACATCATTTCTCTCTCTCCTATTTGGAAGATTAGCAGAGAACTAAAACTAAAATGCTCACTAGTTCAGAAAATATCTGTAAATGATAACTATATAGCTATTTACGAATATAAAATATTGGTCGTCATAGAATGCTGATTTATACAGACAATTGTTCATTATGTATATGACTTCCATTGTAAAATAGAGTAAGCAGTATTTAAGTAATAGGAAAAGCAAACGACCATGTGACATTAAGGTGGCTTGGTGAAGATGCATACCAGAACATTGAGAGAATCACATAAATAAGCCAAAGATTCAAGCTATGATGACTGGTACTATAACGTATTTAAACTATTATTGAAAATGTTAAAAGACATTGCAGTGATGCTTTCTAATCGCCTTTTTACTTGCACAAACAAAATTCAGTCATGCGTTCTACAGAATTTAGTATACAAGTTATCTAACCCAGGAACACGATAATTCTAATATTACTGACCATTATAATGCTAACCTGTCCAGTTGTACATACAATCAGGCTACAATAGACTGACACTGTTTAATAAGGTAACCAGCAAGACAAGATGCAGCTTTTACAGGAAAGACTGTTCAATTACTGTATACGTGATAAAATCTATGCCCTTGGGGACATAGATTATTGCCCATCTAAATGACTCTTCACTGACAAACAATAGTTCAATCAACAGTCGTCAGGACTGCAGAACTACCAGAACACAAACAACTATTTGGGAAGGTTTGAAAAAGGACTAAAATTTAAGGTGAAGAGGTTTACGAGAAGTCAACATTTACATACAGGTCGTTTGTTATTTGATTCAATGAGTGGCATAATACAGAACCCATTGGACTGGTTATCAAATGCCCACAACATCACATTCTTGCATTTAGAAAAGATGTAAGCTTACATCGAATTTGAGAAAAGATGCATATAACAAGAGTTCATTTGGTCAAAGCATCCAAAGTGTCCAACATCTACATTTATGCCATCCTGATAGAAAATATACTATTGGAGGACAAAAATTTCCATTGCATTGCAACTTCGCATGATTTTCAGATGAAGCAAGCCAAGTAACCTACACTCATTTATACCATCTCCAACAGTGAGTCCGGAGGTTACGATAACATAATCCAAACCACAAATCAGCTTCTAATAGTCAATTACAATCCGTAACATTATGCAATCGAGACGAATTTTAACCAAAGCAGGCAAATGTTTAACAGGCAACTGCCTCATAGCAGGCGCTTGTTAAACATGCACCTGGCTTTTGGGCTATACTTCCAGGCCCCTGTTAAACAGACGTGACTCCGGTGTCCATTAAACAGATTCAATCCATTATCCCCATTGGCAGAAATACTCGTAACCGAGTCTGAAATTATGTAATCGTAATCCGAAAACTATTGGAGATGCTCTTATACACATGTTTGAACGATTACATACAAATATATGGGTGTTTGGGAAACAAACATAGGAATTAAGTGATCGGAATGCATTGCAAATCATAATCTCTTGTGTAAGGAGTGTTTTCAGCATGAAACGCTAGGTTTGTTCTGTATTAACATCGACATATCGGTCCACGATTTGTTTTTACATATGTAAATATCAAATTAATTAGGAAGTGATCAGTGATGCAACCTGTTGTATATCATGATTGCAAGTAATATCACTTTAAGCAACTGATCTTGGGTATGAAAATACTAGAAAGTAACAAATATCACAACGGGAAACTAGATATGAGCATTTGAGAAAATGAAACAAGAAATCAAAAAAATTACCATTTGCAAGTCACGACTTCCAGACGTGCTTTCAACAAGATGGGGTCGAGCACGAACATCATAGATTATGGGTCTCTCAAACCAAGGAAGAATCAAATGGGTTCCCTCAGGATACACCTGCAGAAACAGTTACAAATTCCTTATGAGTTTTATAGTTTGTAATGTAATATACAAACTCAAGTTATATTTTGACTAAGGAAAAACTCAGAGATAATATTAGAAAATCAAACTTTGCAATTAGAGCGCTAAAAAATTTCTTAAATAAAAAATAAGAACTGTTATTACATCCGTAGCATAATTGAACAGAAAATATTCCAAAGGCTGAGCAATGGACATTAAGTGAACTAATTAAATTGGCATTGGACATTAAGTGATGCTTATGCAGATACTGTTACAAGCCAATAGTCATAATTTTAACAATAAATAAATAAAAGGATTCATTCACAAATCTTCTAGTGAGAAGTAAAAAAACTCCATCTGTTTGAAACATTTGTTTGAATCACCTATTCAAAAGTGTGTGAGACTGCATCCTAACTAGTGAATTTCCATTTATGCATGACTTTAAGATCCGGTTTCCGGAAAAAAATAGAAGATTATAGCTTGCAAAGAATATACATATTGATAGCAATTCCTAAGCTATATGCAATGACACTGTACATTCCTTAAGGCACATAGTGTACACATAATTTATATCATGTGCCAAGGACCACGGCACTATTCGGTAAGGCTTGACAGTCAGTGTGTGCGCGCAAGCAAATAATTTGGAAGCAGCATGGCAACATTTCAGAAAATTAAATGAAATAAGAAATATTAGTTAGTTTATCTTGTAATAATTTTTAAAAATTATGTACCTATCTCATTTTTTGACCTACCATATGATATGTTATATAAATAAGTTCACTCCCATTATGGACAGCAATTGTATGGCTGATAATTTTGGGTATACTGGTACATGCTTGAGACCAAGTTACTTTTATTTCTTTCTCCTTCCACATTGTGAGGTGTTTTTTTCCCTCAAATTTTTTTCCAGTTTTTCTTGATAATGATAAAGCCCAATGGGTTTTTAATTGAGTGTGCCTCAGTTGATTACTTTTTTTTCACAATTGAAAGATTTGCATTCTATGTCAAATATAAAATCTCAATCTAATTATGAAGATGATAATAAATACAATAATGATGAATGGAAAAAAAATTAAAAAGTCCATTTTCTACACATATAATCAAAGCCTCTTAAAAGTTCTTCATCGTTTAATTACACTTTTTTCTTCTAATTTATTTTATGTAATAATAATGATAGCAGTTGCTGCTATGTCGATCCACTTTTTTTTAATTCTTTGTATATGTCACTCATAATCTATGACCGCAAAGCTAAGTTATTATAGCATTTTTGTATGCAAGGGCAGATAGAGAATTTTCATATACACACAAATATTTACTGCATCTTGCCCACTTTTTGCAGCAAAATATTGCTGAGTGCAGTATAGTCTCATTCAGTAACGTAATGCCCCAATGAAAATGTGTGAATTTGCACTCAGGAATGTGTTGCTGAGTGGATAAAATGAAAATTATAATAGGTAAACTGCAGTCATTTTTGCAGTGTACATAAAATGCTCTAAATACATGAATACATATGTAGAGGGAATCTGCATGTTGTTTTCAACTGATGTGATCTTAGTTAATAAGTTTCAAAAATCTGATATTAAAAAATGCCATAGGAGATTAGGAATCAACTTCACATATTTAAAATTTTAAGTACAAGGTCACACTGCCTTTGGTTATCATATTAAGTTCACTTGGATCAGAGCTAGCTGATATGAAAGGACCGTATGCATTACAAATTAAAAATCACATTATCAGAATTTTCAACAATCCAATATGAGTAAAGAATAATCAATAATACAGAAAACAAGCAACTTTGGTGTATGAATATATATATGACTATATGAACACAAACCAGATGGACATGTTCAAAAAAATCTAACTCAATTTCCTAGTGGCAATGTGGCATGCCAGAAGGCAAACGAGCAAATATTTCCAGATCTTAAAAGAGGTGGACAATAATGTTAAGAAAGTAGGTACTCAATCTATATTACTCTTGAACTCTATATCTATAAGCGTCACTTGCAAGAAAGATTAGCATATTTTTTACATACCACAGATAAATCGATGCCAGCAATTTCAGCAGTAATTGTTTCTATGCATCTAACACATCATATTCATGAAAACAAAGTATTACATATTATATGTTTGATTTCAATTCATATAACACTTCTCGTACGTCTCAGACTGATAATCACCGAACCATGTTTACCGCAATTACAATCATTACCTTGTCCTTGATCCCATAGATACGATTGAAAACAATGGCTCGACAACCACCATCCACATTATAAAAACAATTGGTCGCCGCGTAAATTCCTCCGCCTCCAACCAAAGCCAACGCCATTAGCTTTCCCACCGATCCTGCGCTGGGAACTTTCGGAATATTCGCGTTCCTGAAACTCATTTTTCTTCGGATATAAAATGAAATTTTAGAATTTGGAAATGAGGAAAGAGTGCGTGCAAGCGTTTGGCGGCGGTCAAAATGAACGGAGAGCACCGTATGAAGGAAAATGTTGATTGGAGAAGAAGAAAGGTTTTGGACGGTGGATGGGAGAGGTTTAATCTGAAGTTTTACTGGGCAGTCCCATTGGGCCATATTTCGAGCATCCAAACAGGCCGCCGCGACCCCAAAAGAGATAGGCCGACCATTAAGGTTGCTTTCGCAACCGTGACAGTGAACTCGCTTATGCAGCGTAGATAAACTAAGGACAAATCAGGACTATCAAACGGATGGTTTTGGATACGGATAGTCTCATATCCGTATCCGTATCAGAAATTATTTTTGGATATCAGTATCCGTTTAATTTTCGGATACGAACAAATATCGGATATTTATCCGCTCCACTAGTAATTAATGAATTTTTAAGAGTATAAATAAAAATGTTTGGATCAGCATAAAATAATTTTTATACTAATGTTTATAAAAAACTAGAAAATAAAGGAATGTGATGATGAAACATTGTTTTATACTAATACCCATAAGCATATCCAAAAATATTCCAAAATCAAACATTAAGACTACCTTTTTTCACTAAAAATAGACAAAAATTTATATCATAGTAACATCCAACAGTTACAAAATAACTATTAACTTTATTTTCTGTTTTGATTGATATATATTACATCAATTAGTCGGACGGATATTTTTCGGATACGGATACCACTATAGTCATATCTGTATCCGAAAAGCTTTTCGTATATCGGGTATCCGCATCCGCTTTTTGGATAATGTCGGATAACGGATATTTCGGATACGCATTCGGACGGATATCGAATTTTTCGGGTATCCATTTACAGCCCTAAGGACAATAAAAATTACATTAGAAAGTTAGAGTAGCTACTTTATATGGTAGGAATAATGTCGGATAAGACAACAATAATGTTTTTTTCACCGTTTCCTTCATTTAAGAATATGTTTTGGTTTTCTTTTTAAATTAAAATTTTATTTTCCTTTTCATCTTTTTGCTTTTTATATCACATAATTCGAACTTACGATTAATTATTAAAAAAGTCAAAGAATCGAATCTTTACTAATAATCGAAATAGGATTGGTGTCACACTTTTTTGATGTACACATGAACTGATGAAAATGCCCTTTACCAATAATTATAATGTAACGTATATCTTTCTTCTTTATTAATAATTCTCTATATATTAGCATGCAACTTAGACTTGGGATCCTAAAACAAACACATATGATAAAAGGAATTAAATCAAGAAAGAAACGGAAAGTAATTAAAGTTAAATAGCATACTCCTTTAATTAGCAATGCGCGTCATTAACGACATTAATAGAGATATAAATGGGAATAACGTTAAAATTTGAAAGCAAACAATTAAATCTACAAGGGTAACATGCATGCTAATACACATGTATATATTTACTTCATATAAATATAGTGTGGTGCTAAGGGCACCCCAATATGTTCTTCCTAATACCGCAATTGAAAAAATAAAACTCATTAAATTTTGTATGCTTCCTAATTCCACATTATCTTTCTATTCTAATCTCTCTCTCAATCATCATTTGCTGAACTAATCACGTACTAAGCTATCTTAGTACCATAATCTCTCGTAATCGTTGTTTTCTTCGCATCTCTCGCTGGAAAATTCAAATTCGTACGGTAATCTCTCAATTATTTGATGATCTGAAAACCCTAATCTCGCACTTCCTCTTTTAATTTGTTTAATTCAAACCTTATTCACGGCTTTTGTATGTTACGGCCTCGAATCCGTTGATCGGCTATAGATCTAGGATTTAGCTCGTTGATCGGTTTTACAAATGAGGACGAACGAATATCGAGCAAAATAGAAATAGGATAAAACAACGTGGTAGCCCTATTTTTTAAGTGTGTGTTATTAAGAAGAGTGTAATACTAATTCTTGTGGTATTTTTTAGTCGCGATATTAGGAAGAACATATTGGGGGTGCCCTTAGCACGACACTAAATATATAGAGCATAAATTTTAGAAGTTATGCATGTTTGAATTCGAAAATAAATGCGCATCGTAAATGGAATTAAATCACACAATAAAAGGGAGTTTAATTATGTTAGTCAAGTAACGTTCTAATTCAAAACAATTGAAACAAATACGTGTAAATATGTGTGGACATATTTATTTCAAGAGTATGTGCACGTATTAATTCCAGAAATAATCGCATTTGAAATTGAAATTTAATGTGTGTTAAGAATGAATTTTTTTTTCAATGAAACTATAAATAAAAATAAATGTTTTGAATAACGGTCACATGAATTAACATGCATGAATTAAAAACAAAAGAAAATTAATGCGCAGTAATGAAAATAGGAAAATAAAAAGAAACTATCGAGCAAATAAATATGCAGAAAAATAAAATGGGCAAGAAATATACCTGGCCATGTGCTAACGACATATTTTTATTTTGTTGAATGACTCGGATTTTATCATCTTATATCAGAAGGATACAATAAGTTTGGACATCTATAAATAAACTTACAGGCCATAGCTCTCAAATTCATATTTTTTGATCGGGTGATGAGGTCGTTCCCTCCTTTCTCCTCCAAAATCTTTAGAATTAGAAAAAAAAATCTAAGATATGCACTATCCATTCGAGATTTGAAGGCAAATGCGGTATATTCAAGATTTAGATATCCAAACTTTCCATCGAAACAGGTTTGTAGATTCAAATTGAAAAGAGAATGGAAAATAAACCACGATAAGCGGATTTAAATTGTTATTTTTAATAAAGGTATATATCATCGATTGACTCATGTTAAATTAATAAGATATTCTCTTAGTCCTTTTTTACGTGTTAGATCTTATGTTGAATTTTGGATATGTGCGAACTATGCATAAATCTACAATATTGACATATGTATACAATATTTGTAGAACAATATTCCACGCGCGGAGTGCGTGACGTGACGCTCGAACTAACAATTCAAACATTGCTAAAAGTAACTTGTAATTATTAAACGGTATTTTGTGATCATTACATTTGAATTTATTTACATTGCTTATTATTTTTTCTTGAAGTGACAGTTTATTGATCATGCACAACATTAGTACAAATTACTTTTTCTTGCAAATGTAAAATACATAACATATGAGGAATTAAAATCCTCGTACGAAGCGCGTGCCGTGACGCTCGTAGAAAAGGATACATAATATCCTCATCAATTTAACATTTTAAAGAATACTATTGTAACTGCACAACGGTGGAAAAACTGACCATCTGATTATATAATTTTAAAAAAAAAGTTGTATTTTTAAATTAATCGACTAACACCTGATTGATTTAAGAATTTGCTGTATTTTTAAATTCTGTTACATTTTCTAACTAATCCATCTAGATCAATCAAAAGATAATGTACTTGAAATAGGGGATTAATGGTGGATCTGAAGTAGATTTGAAATAAAATGGATATTTTAGGCATTATAATTTGAACCATTAAAAACATCGAAGAAAACAATTCCAAAAAAGGTGGAGTGTTCTTTTTGGCTTCACAAAAATTGATTTTGGCCAAGTGATAGTAAGCAAACCTCCCTAACGGTCGGTTTGATAATCAAAATTCTGACGTTTACCAGAGTTTGCCACATAATTGGCAAACAAACCCGAATCAACAAAATTCTTGGTATGCATCACAATTTTATTTAGGCAAAATCTATTTCCACCCCATTAATTTCCTTTTCCACCCCGTCACTTTAAGAAAAAATCAAGCACCCCATATTTTTCCATTGCCACCCTACTATCTGCCCATAATATCCTTGTTAAAAAAATACCACGCTTCAGAATTCAGCATCTTCCTCCTCAACCAACCCCTTCAAAACCTAAATCAAAGCATAGATTCAAGAAACGCCATGCCCTTTCATCTTTCCTTTCCTATCGTAGACAGTGAATTATGTATTTTCAGCGCATGAACAATGGTTGTCTGCAATATGTTCGTTAATTTTCCCTTGTGTTAAAATGTAACACCCCGTGTATTCTATAACAGTGAAATTCACAAATTAAAGTATAATTAATTGCAAATCAAAGAATTAAGGGAAACGGGCTGTGCCATTGTGTTCGTCTCGGAAAAATACGTGAAATAGAGTCCGAGTTTTCCAAAATCGGAGTCCGTATGACCAAGTTATGGCCCGTCAAAGTTTTCAGAAAATTTCAAATTCAGAAAATAGCTCGAAGATTCGAATTTCAAACACGCAGGGAGGCAGGGCGGGAAAGTTCCCGCCCAGGACAAGTCGACAGGGGTGTCGACTTGCCAGTCGACACCACCCCCCCCCCCCCCCCCGCGTGTCGACTGCCCAGTCGACACGGGTGTCGACTTGCAGGTCGACCTGGTTGGCCTGGTCTGTGCTGGGTCCGAATTTCTGAGGCTTACTTTGTCACGAGGGCTAGGTGTCAGCTCCTGATTGGTCTCTCTTTCGAATGAATGGCTACGATTAACCCAAGCTACATCGACGGTCCTAATCAATTCATAAACTCTATAAAAATGACCCTAGACTCTACCTAATCTATTCATTCAAAAATAAGAATGAGGCCATCATGCTGCTGAGGAACGACTAGGAGTAGCCACCAATTTGAGAGACAATTAGGAGACAAACTCTAAAGCATAAAGCAACTACAAGTTAAACTTAAACAAATCAAATCAACGCCTACATCAAAGGAATAGCATCTCCAAATCCAGAATTCAGATTCCTGAATTGAAGAATTCGTCACACGATTGTAAGTAGAGTACTATTCCGATGAGAATAAATAACTGTGTTTGATTTGTGTAAAATGAGAATTACACTTGATTTGTGGTGATAGTAATTCATATTTGTGCGTTGCTATGATTCTAATCGATTTGGAATGTTGTGATATAACGATTGGATATTCGCAAGTATGTAATCCATGATAAAAACTACATGTTTGCGGTAGTTTATTTGAGATTCATGCAAGTATACGATTGGATATTCGCAAGTATGTAATTCATCTTGAAGCTACATGTTTGTGGTTGTTTAATTGAGATTCATGCAAGTATGTGGTTTTGCTACTATGCCAACATAATGTATATTTTTGTACAAAATCACTTTGTGTGTAATTGGATCAAATTTGGGGTATTATGATTCATATGAAATTATGTTGGAATTGGCATCATGATCTATGTATAAAACCATACTTTTGTATTAGAAACAAAAGTAAGCCTCTTTGTGAACTTATGTTGATTTTATGAATATGACTAGGCTATGTTTGGTATTATGCGTAATTGAAAAACATGTTAGGCCTATATTGTTAACAAGAATTATATGATAATCTGTGTGACACATAGCTAAGTTAGATTTACATTCCAATTGCAAGTTTGCATGAATAAAGTAAAAACCATGATTTCATGTTTAGGAATATTTATGCCATGATTACATGAATAGATCAAAAACCATGATTTCATGTTTAGGAATATTTATGCCATGATTACATGAATAGATCAAAAACCATGATTTCATGTTTGGGTATATTTGTGCCATGATTATGTGAATAGATTAAAAATCATGATTAAGTTGGAATAATTCTAGTTGAACTATACTTTTGTATTAGTAACAAAAGTAAGCACCTTTGTAAACATATAGTAATTTTATAAACATGATTTGCTTATGTTTGACATTATGCCTAAGTAAAAATATAGGTTTATGTTGTAGTTAAGACTATGTGTCAATAATGATATCTAATTTAGTTAGATTCTTAACTTAACTACAAGTTTACATGGTTTGATTCATGTCACTTATGCTTTATGACCAAAGTATATGTTACCACAATGCAAGTACACCAGTTTCTATTTTGTAGTTCCAACGTTATGTTGCAAGTTCATGCGTTCACATTCCCCTTTTTGTGTATATAATCACGTTTTAAGCCTCCCCTTCTTTCACGTGGCTAAGTTGGGCTTAAAAGGCTAAGCCCAACATATATTATAATAAACGAACGTATTAAATGGGGAAATAGCGTTGGGCCAAATTAATTAATAAATGAAAATATAAAAGTAGATGGGCCCAAATTCAAGAATGGGTTGGGACCATGATTGGTGTAAACCTTTACACCATTAGCTTAAATTGATTTTGAATAATGGGCCGCAAATATTTACATATAAAAAATAAAGAAAAGAGACAAAATATGTAAATGTAGAAAATACGATGTGTTTAACCCGAGGTTGGATTGAGTTGTGATGTAAACCTGCCCGGAACCGCCCGGCTGTCCAGTAGTCACAACAATACCTATCCAATGTGGGTGGTTAAACATGGAGCCCAATAAGGACCCGAGGTTAGACTGAGTTGTGGCGTAAGACTGCCCGGACCCAACCGGCAACAGGCAGCCACAACAATACCTGTCTAATGTGAGAGGTCAAGGCTTTAATAAGACAATTAAGGCTGAGTCAGGATTGATAGGATTAAGTAAATTATATTAATACTTAATCAAGATGGAACATGCTAAACTAAACAGACTGATTGGGGGTTAGGTTTATAACACACTTAACCAACTTAGCATGTTGGCTAGAAATAGAAAAACCTAGTAGCGGGGGACCATTTTCAGCAGTAATCCTATAAGGTATCATGATACCCTGAAACTAGGCAGGGTGGGGCACGATTACTGGGCTGACTGTAAGAGGTCAAATCGACGGCGGTGGTGCAGCAGTGTCGGTTCTAACGGGGTGCGGGCGTGCACACACTCCGGCGCAGAAAAATAAGGCACTGGGCACCAGTAGCATACCTGTGCATTCTAGGATTGTGTCGGGCCGCCACTATGGGACCTGATACACCCCATGGTGGGACCAGCATAGGTAACTACAACATCGGGGGCCGTAAGACACATGTAACTATGCGAGTAGGAGCCGATCATCATAAAATGGATCACTTTACCCTGATTATGGGGTGCCCGTTGGGAACTAGTTTATATGGGTACAGAGATTAATATGGGGTACGATAGTATATTCGACCCTAGACAACTTAACTAAGTTTATGGTGCTTTCCCATTTCTAGTTTATACTTATCATACCCAGTTCTTTATTCATAGACTGAATAGTCCTAGACTTACTCAGGCTTTATGTCTGACTCTACTTTTCTTTCGTCTTCTTTTCTTCCGTTCCCCCCCCCTCCCCCAGGTCCACAGGGAGGGAATACCGCAGCTTGACCAGCCTTCATATCCAGCTTGAAGAGAAAGAATGTATTGCTTGGATCTTTTCGTTTTGGACTATGGCTTTGGACAGCAACTATGGGAATTTTGCAGTTTATTTATGTTTTCCTTATGCTTCTTTAAATAATGTAATCAAGACAGTTACGATTTTGGAAATATTGTAAGACAATTATGGCATGGTTTGTGTAACACATATTTTAATGAAATAAAAGTTGTTGTTTTCCGCTGTTCAAAAATATGTGTTCTTATATCTGTCTTGTATATCTGTGACTTATACTTATAAACCTCCACCAAAATTAGGGCATTCCCTTTGAGAGTGACCCTAACGGAGGTGGAATGTTTCACTTGGTATCAGAGCCAGGTTTACCAGATAAGATAAAAAGTTTTGAAAATTTATTTTCAAAAAAAAAATTTTAAAGAAGCATTTTTAAAAGAAAAATATTATTTTATTTTAAAAAAAAGGCAAAGTCCCCCAGAGCCATAGGTACTATCTCTTATCCTTCGTTTTGAATCTATCCTTTTTGTTTCAGCATGTCCGAAGAACTTAACTTGCCAGAGGGTGTACCAATACCTGGTTGGTTTAGACGGTTCTTAGAAGCAAGGGCCACTCAGCCAGGTCCTACCGTTCCTCCTCCCCCAGCTGCAGGAAATCATCCAGCTGCAGCAGCACCTCTTCCTCCACCTCCTCCACGGGGAAACACATTTGCTAAGATATGTAAAGATTTTAAAGCTATGGGAGGAAAGGATTTTCATGGAACTGAGTCCTTCGTGGCAGCTAGAAATTGGCTGAAAGAAACCGAGGACTTATTCATCATCTTTGAGGTAGAAGATAGACAGAAAGTACAACTGGCAGTATGGCTACTAAAGGGTGAGGCTTCCTACTGGTGGGAAGTCACTAATGCAGAAAGACCAGTGGAGACATGGGAGGACTTTAGGGCAAGGTTTGAAGCTAAATTTCTCTCAGATGCAGAAAGGAGTTTGCAGTTGGAAAAATTCTTATTTCTTAAGAAAGGGAACAAGACAGTCAAAGAGTATGTTAATCAGTTCGATGAGCTGGCTAGGTTTGGGCTGGACCTAGTCAACACCCCGCACAAGAAGGCTCTCCGCTTCGTCAAAGGGTTGAATGAGCCATTACACAGTTTGGCGATGACCCATATACCCATGGGAGCCACGTATGAAAGATTGGTACGGATGGCATTGCTGAACGAAGATGATAAGGACAAGAAGGAGACAAAGGCAGAAAGCTCTCAAGGAAAGAAAGAGGGTTTGCAGCCTAAGAAGACAGACTTTAAGAAAGGCGGGAAAGGCAACAAAGAGAAGAGGAAGTGTAATTTCTGTGGCAAAGTGGGGCACTTAGTGAAAGATTGCCGGAAAAAGAAGGCCAAGGAGAATGGTGGGTGCTTTTCTTGCGGTGAGACAGGCCACAGGGCTAAGGACTGCCCAAAGAAATGAGGACAGGGGCAGAGGGCTGGAACCACCTCGGGGGCGCAGGTTCATGTGCTAGAAGCGCCACCTCTACAACAACGAGGTATAAATACTTCTGTAGAAAGTGTAGTTTATCTTTATGATCACCCCGTTCGCACTTTATTTGATTCTGGCGCATCACACTCCTTTATCTCGTCTGCTTTAGTAGAATCTCTGCACCTAAAAACTAGTATGGTAGAGGACCCCTTAATTGTTTCAAACCCAATTGGGGGCCCAACTCATTTGTCTATGATCTGTTTGGGATTGAAAATTTCTATTCTAAGCGTAGAATTTCAATGTAGTGCCTTTGTTTTGGGCTTTTCGGGATATGGTTTGATTTTGGGCATGGATTGGCTATCCAGTAATGGGGCCATCCTTGATTGTGAGAAAAGGGTTGTTAGGCTCCTAACCCAGCTCGGTAATACTTTGGAAATTTCTTGTAATCCCCCGTATGCGGTTATGCTTAGTTACCTTGAATCGCTAGATGCCTCTGTTGAAAATTTGCAATCAGTTAGAGTAGTCCGGGAACATCCGGATGTCTTCGAAGAGGTGAAGGGCTTGCCTCCGAAGCGGGAGATAGACTTCCGCATATACCTTGTAGATAATGCAAAGCCCGTTGCGTTGCCCGTTAGACACATGGCTCCGCGAGAAAGGAAAGAGCTCAGTAAACAGATTAAAGAGCTTCTAGAAAAGGGGTTCATTAGGAGGAGCATTTCAGAATGGGGCGCTCCAGTGGTGTTCGCTACAAAGGCGGATGGTTCACTCCGTTTATGTGTTGACTATAGGGAGCTCAACAAGCTAACGAAAAAGAATAGGCACCCTCTGTAGTAACCCGCATTTTAGCTGTTGAACAATTTATTTATTTAATTATTAAATATCGATTTATCGATATCGAGAACGTGAATTAAATAATATTGAATATTTAATTAATAATTATAATATAATAAAATATATTATAATGTCGAAATAATCAAAATATTGGAAATCACAATATTCTTTGAATGGGGTCGCCCCTTGGATTTAATTCAGCTTAAAGTTGAATTATATTGACGAATATATTTAAATAACGACAGTTTGAACGTATAATTATATTATAATTAAAATCGAGCTTGAAATGGCGCTGTAGTTCGCTATTTGGCGATTTGAACTTCAACTAAATGTACAGGATTTGTTTCAAGCCGGATTTCTGTGAAACAAGAAACGTGTGGAGCTGGTGGAATATATCTTTCTAGTGGGAGAGAAATATCGGGATTTCGTCGTGTAGATTTTGAGTTGCGTCCAAATCAAACTCTCAGAAATGCAGCCCCCTAACCTTTTAATTACCATAACGGTTTATTGGATATAACGGGAGACTGGTTTGGAATCTGGGCAAGGTTCTTTTGAGAAGTAGCGATAATTTAATTTTTAGAATTTTATGGAAATTTTTAATTAATTTAATAAGCAACTTTTTATTTGGAGTATTTGGCACCCTGTATCGACATTTTGGGGTTTCACAGTATGAGTCAAAACTACCGGTATTATTATATTTTTGGAATCCTGGCACATTGTTGATTACAACGGTACTTTTACTTTCGTCGATTGAGGTCCAGAAAACGAGTGGAGTTTTCTATTCAAACAGGGATAACTTTTATTGAATGGTTAACTGGTCAAACGAACTTGAAATTCAACGAAACAGGCTTCATACGAAACCTTAGGAAGAGGTCTAGTGAAATGTCAAGGCCTCATATTTTTAGGATTTTTTCTGTAATTTTAATGAATTAATGCTCGGTGTTTTTCATCGATATTTTCTAAGGGATTTTCACAAACGGAGTCGAAATTCAACGAAACCTGTCCCATAGGATCCGGAATATTTTTCTATGCTAGGATTAGCTTAGTTTGTCAAAAACAGAGATCATATGATATCGTTTTGAGGGTTATTTCGTGATGAAATTTCTAAAGGAAAAAAAAATATGAATAATGGTTCATCCTCAAAACACTATAAATACCCTTCCATTTGTGTAAACCTAATATCATTTCAACAGAAGTCAATAGCAAAACCAGCCGCCACTTCAAGGAATACTCCAACGCTTTAACCCCTTTCCCATCCTTTTCTCTCCCAGTAAACGAAACCAAACATATTTCCCTACTGTTGTTCGACGCAACTGTGAGGAGGCTGTCGAGTTATTTGAATTCGGTGTGAAAAGATAGAGGGAGAGTTGCGTTCTAGGGTGGACTAAAAAGGTGAAGTAGTTGTTAAGTCTATGAAGGAGCAGACCGGTTTCTTATGTTTGTGAATAGAAGGAGATGGTTACTGTTAAATCGGTGGCGGGCTTTGATTCATTGCGGAAAGGGAAGTGAGAGGTGTTGTTATTTGTGAAAAAGGGTACCAGCGTTTGGGGACCGTGCACCGGATGTAAGCAGTTTAAAAGAAAAGTAACGGTGGGAGTTTGTAATTTACGAAGATGGCAAGGGTCATGGGATTTGCACTGAAGTTCACGATATTTTTGAGGGGGATTTGTTGTGTTAATGAGTTTGGGTGGACGTATGAATGGAAGGGAGGGGTCATGCGTGTATGACAGTTCAGGGTACTGAAACGCGTGTAGTATATTGTGGAGGTGATGGTTGGTTGAACGATGGAGTGGATTGGGAGTTAGGCGTGCTTGAAGGTTCGGTTTTGGCCATGTGAGGAGCGGTTACAGAAAATTGAATCGGGGAAGAAGCACGTTTCTGTGGAGCCGGTTATATTGGGTTTGGGCCGGGTTAGTTTGATAAAGCCCAATTCAATTTAAATGAAGGTTAATTTAATTTAAGTTTATTTGTATAACTTCTAAATGAAATATCTTCTGCATATGGTATCAGATTGACGAACAGTAAGTTACGTTGGGACCGTATGGACGAGAGCTTCACAATGAAGCTGACTGGAAGTGGGTTGGGGCTCGTATGAATTTATAGAGAAATAAATTGTTTGATTCAAATCAAATAACAGTTTATCGTTCTTTAACGGTGAACTGCCAAAGTGAGTAAAACTCACCAACTCTGAACAGTTATATTTTTATAACGTATTTTTAGAACTGTTAATCATCTGTTGATTGCTGTGTGTTGGTTGATTGATTGAACTGCTAGTCAGTTAATGAAATATTATATATATATATAAATATATATATATATAATATATATAAAAAGTTATATAGTTATATATATTGATTCTGTTTATCAGAATAATTCATATTGAACTGAAAGTGATGACAATCATGTTGTGTAACATCTGTGGATGCAGGGAAACAGGTTGGAGGAATCCGACTGGATTCCTCAACAGTTATTTTATTGTTTTTCATATATTTTGATATATGATGTGAATTATAACCTGTTGTTGATTGTGTGTGTATGGACGATATTGAATATCGAAATTTGATATATTAAATACCGTAACATACCGGAATGTTGATAAGGGAATTTTCAAAGTGATAGTGAAAATAAAATATTTATAAATGGAATATTTATAAATAAGAGATATTTATAAATTTGAATATTTATAAATAAGGAATACTTATAAATTGGAATATTTATAAATATGAGATATTCAGAAAGGAAATAAATTCCAAAACATTTTCTTTTTGAATGGAAAGGGCCTGTGTGGCGGGTTTGGGGATTTTCCCGATGCTCCCGTTACAAAGGAGGTTATGGCGAATTTTCCCGGGAATTTAAGGAGTTAGAATATTTCAAGAATAAATTTGAAAAGGAAATATTTGTAAACCATTTACAAATAGAATTGGAAAGGGAACATTATAAAAAGGAAATCATTTTTAAGTGTAGTACCGTTATTTAAAAGTAAATATTTTCAAATGAATAAAACGCTGTTAAAAAGGAAATCTTTATAAAGTGAATAAAGTAAATCGAATATAGACATTCGAAAGGAGTTAATCGAATATGGTATTCGAAGTTAGTTAATCGAATATGGTATTCGAAGTTAGTTAATCGAATATAGACATTCGAAAGGAGTTAATCGAATATGGTATTCGAAGTTAGTTAATCGAATATGGTATTCGAAGTTAGTTATCGAATATGGTATTCGAAAGTTAGTTAATCGAATATGTTATTCGAAAGGGGTTAGTCAAGTCGAGTTAACCAGTTAGAGTTAATCAATAGAGTTAACCAGTTAAAGTTAGTCAGTTAGAGTTAACCAGTTGGAGTAAATTAGTTAGAGTAAATCGATTAGAGTTAAAACGAACTAGAGTAAATCAAACATGGTTATTTGAGGCAGAGTTAATCAAACATAGTTATTCAGGATAAGTTGCCATCTCGTACGACTGCTAGCGTAATTCGCAGGGCTGTAAATAGCCTACGGCGGTCGGATGTTTCCTGAGGGAATCAGGCGTAACCATTGTGATCGTTGCGATCTAGAGTCAAGCGAATGGAGGCTAATCGAATATTAGTTATTCGATAGGAGTTAATCGAGTTGATCGAGTTGAGAAATAAGTTAAGTTAAATAAGTTGAGTTGATCGGGTGGTTCAACCAAGTTAGTCGAGCCTAGTTAATCAAATCGAATTGGTCGAACCAAGTAAGTCGAGTTAAGTTAGTCAAGTTAGTCGAGCCTAGTTAATCGAATCGAATTGGTCGAACCAAGTAAGTCGAGTTAGTCGAGTCAAGTTAAGTTCGTCGAGTTAAAGTTATCGATGTTAGTTTCATCGAAAGGAGTTATCGATGTTAGTTTCATCGAAAGGGGTTATCGATGTTAGTTTCATCGGAAGGAGTTATCGATGTTAGTTTCATCGAAAGGAGTTATCGATGTTAGTTTCATCGAAAGGGGTTATCGATGTTAGTTTCATCGGAAGGAGTTATCGATGTTAGTTTCATCGAAAGGAGTTATCGATGTTAGTTTCATCGAAAGGAGTTATCGATGTTAGTTTCATCGAAATGAGTTATCGATGTTAGTTTCATCGAAAGGAGTTATCGATGTTAGTTTCGTCGGAAGGAGTTATCGATGTTAGTTTCATCGAAAGGAGTTATCGATGTTAGTTTCATCTAAAGGAGTTATCGATGTTAGTTTCATCGAAGGGAGTTATCGATTTTAGTTTAATCGAAGTGAGATTTTCAAATAGGAGATATTTGAAAAGGAAGAGTTATCGAATATTAGTTATTCGAAGAGAGATTATCGAATATCGTTTATTCGAGAAGAAGTTAATCGAATATAGGTTATTCGAAGAAGAGTTAATCAAATAGAGATTTCTCGAAGAGAGTAAATCGGCAAATTCGATTATATCGAATTCGGGAAGTACTTATACTTTTTAGTGTTTAAATAGAGATTTATTTATTTATAAATAAATAAGTGTTAGGTTAATTATTCACTAATAAGAATAGAAGTTATAATTAAAGTTAGATAATTCGAAAGTGGGGAATATAACGTTATCGTTATAACCAATGTTTTAAATATAGAAGTGGATTAGTAAAATTGGATCCGAGAAAGGCGTAAAGAAGTTGTTAAAGATTAAAAGATAAACTTTGACCATATCGAAGTTATAACGTTGTTCAGCTAAGGTCTGAGAGGTAATTATACCCCAACTTGAGTGACTTCCTTCTTAACTAAGAAATGGTAAGGTTTGATCGTAAAGGAGTTTTGGAAATGTTTTCCAAACGAGAATCAGAAATGTTTTCTGATAAAAGAAAATAAATTTAGAATATAGGGGAAACCGGAGATAAGTAAATAAATGAACTAAAGAGATAAATGTTAAATGATGTTTGTTCGATATAATTTCCATCTGGAAATAATATCGTTGTTTGCACACTTGTTTTTCTTTAATAGTTAACTCACCGACTATCGAAGTTTTGACCATTTTAACGTTGTTAATATGGAGAGACCGGTTGGATTATTATCCATAGAACCACTCTGTATTGGCATAAGCGCCGCGAATCATATATGCCAAAGATAATTGAAGACGGAGTAAAATGTAAGGGCTATCCTGTTTAGAGAATAGTGCCTTCGATTTGTCCAGTCCCAGGACAACTTGTATGGACGAAGGTCTGACAGAGTATATCCAATGGATCGCGTAAGTTGATCTGTTCAAACGTATTCACGTTTGGTGGCGGAGGAATTCGTTTCTCTTAGCTGTATACCCGTGTTATTTTTGGGTAAGTCAATTTGTGATTTGGCGGGTATGACGATGTGACATTTCTAAGTGAATGAAGATGGATGTCTGACATAGTATTTCCAGACGGTCACGTACATTGATTTCTTCAACTATACCAAGAGTGGAAGCGGAGAAGGAAACTTCTTTAGCTAACACGTAATGTACTGTTGTAGACGTCAATTAGTGATTTTCGATGGATTTGACAATGTAACATTCGAAGTGAATCTGATGTAATGATAAAGCGTAGCTTCTAGCCTCATCATCCGGTAAATGACAGAAATCGGGCAGACAGCATGGCTAAGTCGGTCGCACCGAAGTAGGGTGTATAATCACCTATCTAGTGAATATTCATTTGTTTCTTAAATCTATCAATGCTGTCCCATATATATACGGGAACGGTTGCTGATCCCAACCGTTGGTGATGTACATTCGATACACTCAAGCGAAATGAGTGGTCGGTCATGTGTGGCTGAGTTGCAAGATGTTCTTGTTGAACTCCAGTGTATCGTTCCTAGAGTACACTGATCAGAAGGTGGTTCCATACCTTGTCATAGTTGGAAATCCAATCATCCAATACGTGCTTGCGATTTTGATTGTATACTATATATGTAGTAACGTGAGATGCAAGTGTTTCTGCTAGATTGATATCTATTTGTATTTAGACATTATTATAATATCAGAATGATATTACTTTACAAAGTTGTTTTGATTCTCATAAGGGAAAAACCCGTTCCGTTATGCGGCGTGGTCTTGTGAGATATCCTTTATTAAATCAAGTATTAAATTGTTTTACTCATACCAGTCCCATGACTGACCCGGAGTTTATTTTGTTGTTTTCCCTAAACTCTTGGGTGCCTAAATTTGTACGGGCAGTCAAGTAGTCGGGATTTACAGATATACTTGAAGAGCTGGAGCAGGAGGCTTCTGGATCATATAGCTATAGTTTATTTCCGCTGTGTTGTAAGTGCTGTACTCTGATAAGTGTTATTGTATACATAACTGTTATATTTCAAAGTTATGTTATCTATTATATGTTATTCGTTCCGCTGTGAGGTTCGTGTTACTCTGATGTTGTGTTCTTCTTCTTCTTCTTCTATTCTAAGTTTCTATCTTATCTATTCTCACCCTCTAATTTCTTTCATTAATTACCGGGATTTTTCGATGTTTTGGTTATCGACATCGAGCTTACGTCGATAACCAAAGTCACCGAAAATCCGGGTTACTACACCCTCTCCCCAGAATTGACGATTTGTTTGATCAGCTAGTAGGAGCGTCTGTTTTCTCCCAACTCGATTTAGCGACCGGTTTTCATCAGCTAAGGGTGGCTGAAGATAGTATCGATAAAACGGCATTCAGAACCCCAGACGGCTTCTTTGAATGGCTTGTCATGCCTTTCAGCTTGACAAATGCACCTGCTTACTTCGTGGACCTGATGAGTAGGGTATTCAGAGATTTCCTCAATAAGTTCGTAGTGGTCTTCGTAGACGATATCCTTATCTTCTCAAAGAGTGAAGAGGAACATGCTCAGCACTTAAGGGCAATCATGGAAACTCTGCGAGTCCATCAACTAAAAGCCAAATTCTCCAAATGCCACTTTTGGAGAGAAGAAGTGAGGTTCCTTGGGCACATAGTATCCAAACAAGGGTTAGCAGTGGACCCTGCTAAGGTAGTGGCGGTACAGGATTGGAAGACACCAAGGAATGCAACTGAGGTCCGAAGTTTTCTAGGACTAGCAGGTTTCTATCGAAAGTTCATAAGGGATTTTGCGAAAATCTCAGCTCCGCTCACGAAATTGACCAAGAAGAATCTAGTGTTCAATTGGGACTTGGATTGCGAGTTTGCTTTCCAGCGACTGAAAAGGGCTCTTACAACAGCCCCAGTTTTGACGTTGCCAGATGGAAGCAAGATGTTCACCGTTTATACAGATGCATGTGGGACAGGGCTAGGCGCCGTCTTAATGTAAGAAGGAAGGGTAGTAGCTTATGGCGGGAGGCAGTTGAAAGTGCACGAAAGGAACTACCCGACCCACGATCTTGAGTTAGCTGCCATCGTCTTTGCACTCAAGTCTTGGCGACACTATCTCCTAGGTGAGAAGTTCGAACTTTACACTGACCATAAATCATTGAAATATCTTTTCTCGCAGAAAGATCTTAACTTGAGGCAACAATGATGGATGGAGTTTCTTGCCTCGTACGATTTCGAGATCTCCTACACTCCGGGCAAAGGCAACGTAGTGGCAGACGCGTTAAGCCGAAAGAAACTGACCTTGAGCCCGCTGTTTGTTGAAAGACAAAGCCTAGAGTTTATAGCCAGCTTCGACTTTAGGCCTTCCTCCGATTTTGTACCAGGCTTGCTAGCATCTCTCGAAGTGCGCCCGACTTTAGTGGACTCAATAGGGACAGCACAACGCGAAGACCCCCAGCTCATGGAAACGATTGATAAGCTAATTAGGGGTGAGACTTCGAGTCACCTCAACAGATACTCCATCGACGATAAGGGTTTGCTAAGGCGAGACGGAAGACTATGCGTCCCACAGACAAGGGATTTAGTAAAGAAGGTTCTCGAGGAAGCACATCACTCCAAGATGACGATACACCCAGGCGGAGATAAAATGTACAAGGACATAAAAAGAACTTTCTTCTGGAACGGCATGAAAAAGGACATGGCAGAATTCGTTTCTAAGTGTATGGTGTGCCAACAGGTTAAGGCGGAACAGAAAAAGCCTGGCGGACTGCTACAACCTCTAGAGGTCCCGCAGTGGAAATGGGATAGCATCTCAATGGACTTCATCGATGGGCTGCCTAGGTCTAGGAGAGGCAACACTAGCATTTGGGTAATAGTGGATAGGCTTACTAAAAGCGCCCACTTCTTACCTGTCAAAAGTAAAAGAACTGCCTCATCTCTAGCATCTCTTTACCTCAAGGAAATTGTCCGACTCCACGGAATACCATCCAGCATTGTTAGTGACCGAGACCCTATCTTCACAAGTGAGTTTTGGAGGAGTCTGCAAGAAGCAGTAGGAACACAGTTATGCTTGAGCACAGCCTATCATCCCCAAACTGACGTCCAAACAGAAAGAGTGAACAGAGTTTTGGAGGACCTTCTAAGACTGTGCGTCCTTGACTTCGGAGGGACATGGGAAGACCATCTTCCTTTGGTGGAATTTGCCTACAACAACAGCTATCAAGCAACCATCGGAATGGAGCCCTTCGAAGCTTTATATGGAAGACCGTGCCGATCGCCCACTTGTTGGTGGGAGTCTACTGATAAGCTCATACTTGGACCAGATATGATCCAAGAGACTTCAGAGAAAGTAGACTTAATACGAAGAAGGATGAAGACGGCCCAAGACAGACAAAAGTCCTACGCCGACAAGAGGAGGACCGACCTTGAATTTGAGGTTGGGGACAGAGTTTTTCTTAAGGTATCTCCGCTAAGGAACGTTGTTCGTTTTGGAACCACAGGAAAGCTAGCACCAAGGTTCGTAGGGCCATTCCCTATCATCGAGAAAATTGGGAAAATGGCATATAGATTAGAGCTACCCGAAAAGCTGGCCGGAGTTCACAACGTTTTTCATGTTTCACATCTCTGAAAATGTCTACATGAGTCTGCTGAAGTGGTAGAGCCAAATATCCTAGAAGAAGCTGAAGTGGAGCGCGAAGCAACCGTAAGGAAAGTTCCAACCCGCATATTAGGAACGGAAGTGAAGAAGCTACGCAACCGCGAAGTCAAGCTCGTCAAAGTTCAGTGGAGCGACGCCGAGGGAGACGCGACTTGGGAAACTGAAGATAGAATACGCACTGCCTACCCTTTTATTTTCGAGGGTACATCCTTGATCTTTCTTTTTCCTTAAGTTGCGCTTTTATCTATCTTTTTAGGTATATTTCCTCGACCTTATCTTTTAGGTAGAAGCCCTTTGGATCAAAACATGTAATTGAAACATGTTATGGATGATGGTTGCAAGTGGTTGCAAGTGATTGCTAGTGGTTGCTCGTGGTTGCATATACACACACAATCTAGGTTTTAGATCGGCTCAGTCACTTCATATTGCATATGCATATATGTTTGCATTCGTATATGGTTGAACTTTAATGTGTTGTCATATGGATGTTGCATTTGTATGAATGATTGTGCACTCATGTAGAATCATGAATAGGAAAATTTGCATACATAATGGATTCATGGCACCTACATAATTCGCATTAAGGAGGTCAACTGAATTAGTAGACCGCCTGATTTTGCATTAGATAAGTACATGTACACACACACTTCGCATATGATCATGAAGCATTAGAAGTCTTTTAAGGACAATGGATACTCGTGTTTGATGGATGAGTAGATGGATGTTTGGATGTTAGGATATATATTTTTCCTAAACTTGAAGATTTCGGGGACGAAATCCTTTTAAGTGGGGGAGAATGTAACACCCCGTGTATTCTATAACAGTGAAATTCACAAATTAAAGTATAATTAATTACAAATCAAAGAATTAAGGGAAACGGGCTGTGCCATTGTGTTCGTCTCGGAAAAATACGTTAAATAGAGTCCGAGTTTTCCAAAATCGGAGTCCGTATGACCAAGTTATGGCCCGTCAAAGTTTTCAGAAAATTTCAAATTCAGAAAATAGCTCGAAGATTCGAATTTCAAACACGCAGGGAGGCAGGGCGGGAAAGTTCCCGCCCAGGACAAGTCGACAGGGGTGTCGACTTGCCAGTCGACACCCCCCCCCATGTCGACTGCCCAGTCGACACGGGTGTCGACTTGCAGGTCGACCTGCTTGGTCGGCCTGGCTGGCCTGGTCTGTGCTGGGTCCGAATTTCTGAGGCTTGCTTTGTCACGAGGGCTAGGTGTCAGCTCCTGATTGGTCTCTCTTTCGAATGAATGGCTACGATTAACCCAAGCTACATCGACTGTCCTAATCAATTCATAAACTCTATAAAAATGACCCTAGACTCTACCTAATCTATTCATTCAAAAATAAGAATGAGGCCATCATGCTGCTGAGGAACGACTAGGAGTAGCCACCAATTTGAGAGACAATTAGGAGACAAACTCTAAAGCATAAAGCAACTACAAGTTAAACTTAAACAAATCAAATCAATGCCTACATCAAAGGAATAGCATCTCCAAATCCAGAATTCAGATTCCTGAATTGAAGAATTCGTCACACGATTGTAAGTAGAGTACTATTCCGATGAGAATAAATAACTGTGTTTGATTTGTGTAAAATGAGAATTACACTTGATTTGTGGTGATAGTAATTCATATTTGTGCGTTGCTATGATTCTAATCGATTTGGAATGTTGTGATATAACGATTGGATATTCGCAAGTATGTAATTCATGATAAAAACTACATGTTTGCGGTAGTTTATTTGAGATTCATGCAACTATACGATTGAATATTCGCAAGTATGTAATTCATGTTGAAGCTACATGTTTATGGTTGTTTAATTGAGATTCATGCAAGTATGTGGTTTTGCTACTATGCCAACATAATGTATATTTTTGTACAAAATCACTTTGTGTGTAATTGGATCAAATTTGGGGTATTATGATTCATATGAAATTATGTTGGAATTGGCATCATGATCTATGTATAAAACCATACTTTTGTATTAGAAACAAAAGTAAGCCTCTTTGTGAACTTATGTTGATTTTATGAATATGACTAGGCTATGTTTGGTATTATGCCTAATTGAAAAACATGTTAGGCCTATATTGTTAACAAGAATTATATGATAATCTATGTGACACATAGCTAAGTTAGATTTACATTCCAATTGCAAGTTTGCATGAATAAAGTAAAAACCATGATTTCATGTTTAGGAATATTTATGCCATGATTACATGAATAGATCAAAAACCATGATTTCATGTTTAGGAATATTTATGCCATGATTACATGAATAGATCAAAAACCATGATTTCATGTTTGGGTATATTTGTGCCATGATTATGTGAATAGATTAAAAATCATGATTAAGTTGGAATAATTCTAGTTGAACTATACTTTTGTATTAGTAACAAAAGTAAGCCTCTTTGTGAACTTATGCTGATTTTATGAATATGACTAGGCTATGATTGGTATTATGCCTAATTGAAAATATAGGTTTATGTTGTAGTTAAGACTATGTGTCAATAATGATATCTAATTTAGTTAGATTCTTAACTTAACTACAAGTTTACATGGTTTGATTCATGTCACTTATGCTTTATGACCAAAGTATATGTTACCACAATGCAAGTACACCAGTTTCTATTTTGTAGTTCCAACGTTATGTTGCAAGTTCATGCGTTCACATTCCCCTTTTTGTGTATATAATCACGTTTTAAGCCTCCCCTTCTTTCACGTGGCTAAGTTGGGCTTAAAAGGCTAAGCCCAACATATATTATAATAAACGAACGTATTAAACGGGGGAAATAGCGTTGGGCCAAATTAATTAATAAATGAAAATATAAAAGTAGATGGGCCTAAATTCAAGAATGGGTTGGGCCCATGATTGGTGTAAACCTTTACACCATTAGCTTAAATTGATTTTGAATAATGGGCCGCAAATATTTACATATAAGAAAATAAAGAAAAGAGACAAAATATGTAAATGTAGAAAATACGATGTGTTTAACCCGAGGTTGGATTGAGTTGTGATGTAAACCTGCCCGGAACCGCCCGGCTGTCCAGTAGTCACAACAATACCTATCCAATGTGGGTGGTTAAACATGGAACCCAATAAGGACCCGAGGTTAGACTGAGTTGTGGCGTAAGACTGCCCGGACCCAACCGGCAACAGGCAGCCACAACAATACCTGTCTAATGTGAGAGGTCAAGGCTTTAATAAGACAATTAAGGCTGAGTCAGGATTGATAGGATTAAGTAAATTATATTAATACTTAATCAAGATGGAACATGCTAAACTAAACAGACTGATTGGGGGTTAGGTTTATAACACACTTAACCAACTTAGCATGTTGGCTAGAAATAGAAAAACCTAGTAGTGGGGGACCCTTTTCAGCAGTAACCCTATAAGGTATCATGATACCCTGAAACTAGGCAGGGTGGGGCACGATTACTGGGCTGACTGTAAGAGGTCAAATCGACGGCGGTGGTGCAGCAGTGTAGGTTCTAACGGGGTGCGGGCGTGCACACACTCCGGCGCAGAAAAATAAGGCACTGGGCACCAGTAGCATACCTGTGCATTCTAGGATTGTGTCGGGCCGCCACCATGGGACCTGATACACCCCATGGTGGGACCAGCATAGGTAACTACAACATCGGGGGCCGTAAGACACATGTAACTATGCGAGTAGGAGCCGATCATCATAAAATGGATCACTTTACCCTGATTATGGGGTGCCCGTTGGGAACTAGTTTATATGGGTACAGAGATTAATATGGGGTACGATAGTATATTCGACCCTAGACAACTTAACTAAGTTTATGGTGCTTTCCCATTTCTAGTTTATACTTATCATACCCAGTTCTTTATTCATAGACTGAATAGTCCTAGACTTACTCAGGCTTTATGTCTGACTCTACTTTTCTTTCGTCTTCTTTTCTTCCGTTCCCCCCCCCTCCCCCAGGTCCACAGGGAGGGAATAGCGCAGCTTGACCAGCCTTCATATCCAGCTTGAAGAGAAAGAATGTATTGCTTGGATCTTTTCGTTTTGGACTATGGCTTTGGACAGCAACTATGAGACTTTTGCAGTTTATTTATGTTTTCCTTATGCTTCTTTAAATAATGTAATCAAGACAGTTATGATTTTGGAAATATTGTAAGACAATTATGGCATGGTTTGTGTAACACATATTTTAATGAAATAAAAGTTGTTGTTTTCCGCTGTTCAAAAATATGTGTTCTTATATCTGTCTTGTATATCTGTGACTTATACTTATAAACCTCCACCAAAATTAGGGCATTCCCTTTGAGAGTGACCCTAACGGAGGTGGGGTGTTTCATAAAACTTCAAATCTGCAGCTTATTTTTCAATGTATTAAACTTTATACTTGCAGATTGCACTTATTCTACGCTAAAATAGCATGTATCATTTTAATTTAATTGGGCTTTCTTCTCATTTTGTATCATAAATCATTTGAGATAATATTCTGTCTGTATGAACCCACTTTAGCAATAATGAGATACAGTTGTTCAAATGACATAATATTTGTAATACACAATGATAAACACTGACATTGTTACAAGGGTAAAGTTGTCATCTAAAATTAAAATGTTCTGATGGGGCGGGAAAAGAAATTACCGGGGTGGCAATAGAATTAGTCTTTTATTTATTCACGATAACAATTGTAGCATACAACAACGATCAATAGCTACCACTATTCCAACATTAGTCCATAATATTGTTACTAATTTTAAAGATGGTCTGCGAGTGATTTTACACATATCTATATAACAAAAAACATTGGTTGGTTATGGAAAGACAAAGAGGGGTTGAGATTTAATCTAAACAAAGATATCAAACAGCTGGAAATTATACATGCAGCCTTATTTTATTTGCACAAGAGATTTATGCATCCCTATGTACTTCATTACCCATGTTTCATTTCCACACGTCATAACTGTACTTTGCACGAACTCTTCCTTCTACTTTATTCCCACCTGACCCATTTCTCATAAAAATAACTACTTTATTCCTCCGCTTCTTTTGTATAACAACCGAATCATATCCCCACTATCAATTCTCTCTTTAAAGCTACATAAGCATCATAGCAAAATGACTAATTCGAACATTACCGGATCCTCTCATAGGTATGTCATCCTCTCATTTACGTTTTGGTTCTTCCCGACTATGTTTAACTGTTGTTAGCTATGCTCTTCTACTCAATAAAGGATGTGGCATACTTTCTTTCATGTATGTTTCTCTGCATAAATAGGCCTTGGCTTTCTTGATGCTGCCAATGGCAATGCGACTGCAGTCTCACATATCTATAATGTCGGTTTTTGCATCTAATATTTTTAAGTTTAAATGGTTGATACTTTATGTGTTTTGAAGTATTTAACACTTACATATCAAACATGTTGTAGTTGCCTTTTTCCTCCATACTAGGGGACAAGACTTTATTTCATGTTCTTTTACATGCTTTAGGTGGTCACCTTTTAAAGGACACGTGATATGTAATGCTTCATATGTATTCGATTGATAATTATGTCAATTCTTAGAAGCATATATCTGGCCCCTAATATGGATCTATAAATAATGAGCAACTATTTATGTTTACCTTAAAACACAGAGTACGTATATAAGTTGCTAACATGATTATGTTATGTCAATACTTCCTTTATTGATAATAATTTTGATTGCTGTAATTTATTTGCTTAATGAACACATAAGTCTGTATGAAATTAATAACTAAAATGATTTCAATTATAGAGATTAATTTCTAATAAATGGAGTTAATTACCCTTTAAAAATTTGCTACCAATATTTACTTTCTACATTAGCAAAGAAACATCATAAAAAGTGTGTACTACCACTACAACAAATATACCATATTACAACGTGCAAAAACGTTGTAAAAAGATTTTACAACGGTGGAGCCACCATCGTGTATTAAGAAGTTGTAATATACTTATATCTTTTACAACGTTTCTACACCGTTGCAACACCGTTGTGAAATAGGGTATTTAACAACTTTTACTCACGGTTGTGATAAATCTTATTACAACTCTTTTACACCGTTGTAAATGATTTATTACAACTTTTTTTTGCTGTTATAACTTATATACACCTTACTAATATAAAGAATTCATATATATTAATAACAATATGATTCAATTTCAATGCAACAAATATAACTATACGGAATCATTCATATACATTAATTAACATAATATTCGATCAACATAAACATAGTACATCACCAACTAAACCCGTCACAAAAAACATAACCGTTTCAAAATACATACAGCGATCTAATACAAAAGATACATAAGAAAGATAGAAGCTTTGTCCACAAAAGATACATAAGCATACCCTACGAAAGCACTCTATTTGAAGGCAACGTAATTTTTATTCCAAGCCGCAGTTGATCCAACAGCTTCTCCAATGGTAGTCATTTCGGAATACGGCTTCCACAAGAAAGCTTCAGGATCCACCGCCACATCAATCCAAACTTTCCAACCTTGCGGTCCATGGTGGCACTGCAAAAAATAAAGTAAATTCAATAAGTTTAATATAACAAGAAATTGATGCTTGAAATAAAAAAAATTCAAAATAGTACAGGAACATTGACTCAAAAACTGAAAAATGAGTCTACACCAAAAAACTCAGTACAAAAACATAGACCTAAACAAAGGAATATTTCCAGAACCTATTTTGCAAACATGGCCAAGAAAGAACAAGAAACTTAGCATATAACTAGGCATATATGTAATTACAAAACTCAATTTTGATTTTGCTACAGCAGGAAAATACAAAGTGTACCCAATTACGCTAGACCCTCTACAAATGAAATAAGAGAACAAAATTTCTTTCACAATAGATAAATAATAATTGAATTTCAGAATCATAAAATCAAATTGAATTACTTCTAAAATGTTGGAAAAAAATTTAAGTCATTGCAATATATTACTTGTTTTTGTTACCCTTCAAAATCTGAAGATGCTTCAGTAATCCCAACTCATCAGGCAAACTTGAAAGCTCGGTAGATGATATATTAAGCTCGGTAAGAGAAGTCAAGCTTCCCAAAGTAGATGGTAAAACAGTCAATCTGTAAGTGAAAAAACATGCAAAACAAGTTACACATGGATTATTACAGAAAATCAACGTCGATTAGACCAAAATAAAGGCACCGACTATGTTGTGAATTGCGGCACCTTAAGAATAGGAGTGCAACCGCTTCTCTAGTCATCCTATTACAATCTACAATAACTAAGGCTTATACATACACCTTTTTCTAATTGTATTCAAAACCACATGTCTGTGATACGCTCAAACTCTTGTCACAACAACAAAATGGGCGAAGTAACTAAATAATAGATTCCAACAATGCTAATGCAAACGATTCTAATCATAAAATGCAGGTGGATACGGTGATCTACTCAATTCAGACCAATTCTCAGAACAGGAGCGAGCCATACAGAACATGCAAGAAATTCAGACGAGCAAAACAACACAAGAGGCCAACTGTGAAATGGGATATTTTAGCTGCTCTCCTGAGTGGACAGAAATGTGTGCGGACATAACAAATTAACAATCAGAGGTTGCCCAGAAACATGAAGGACAGGTATTTTCCTAAAAGTATTCAAAAGATCTCTCAGGTAAATTAGTCCAAGGTGTATGAAAATAAAGAATCAAACGAAACAATAGAACATTTGCTGACTTGCCATGGAGTAACCTGTAGCCATAGGGAACACTAGTGGGAAGAAAAAGGTTACCTTAAAGCATATGACTGTTCTTGAATGGTTGCAAATTTACATGTCATTTAACTTTGATAAAAGATTGCTTTATTCAAAGGCTCAACGTTCAACTTGAGCACATTTTATTCATGATGAACGTGCATTTGTGTAACAGTATTAACAAATATCCAAGCTTATCGTAAATTACAATATTATTTAAGTTTAACAGAAATATTATCCTACATCTAACAGATAGAGGGTAAAGGTATAACCTCTATATTAAAATAACCCATTAAAATAAAGACAAAGACATAATTTCTATAATAATGTGTATTATGTTTCATTTCTAAGGACCTAAGCCTTTAACTATTTCATACAAGATTTTGGCTTGTTTCCTGGTTAAACAATGTGAACCATTTATAAAATGTAATATATGTCAGTTAAGATACTAAAGGACAACCAGAGTTGGCCCAAGGGTAACAAATGCCCTAGACGAACTGTTTATTCTTTCATTTTTGTTGCCCCGTTTAAAAAAAAGCAAACAACCAAACACAATTTCCATAATAAAATTTAAATAGATCACAAAACATTGTTTAACCAGTCATTTCAATAGCATCTAAACAAAAATCAAATATAATATCATAACAAATTAATGCGCACTAACGGAAGCAACTTCTTCGTGCATTCTTCGAAGAAAACTCGTTTATTAACTCGTCATAACTGAGCTTATCCAAATACTCATTTTCAATTGAAATAATTTCTAAGCCACTTAATCTCTCTTGTGACATGGTGGTTCGAAGATACGTTTTTATCAACTTCTGTTTTGAAAAACTTCTTTCCGCTGAAGCAACTGTGACTGGAATAGTTAACAGAATTCGATAAGCAATCCAAGCATTTAAAAATCCACTAACATCACGATAAGATTTCAAGAAATTAAGAATATCGATTGACATAGTTATCTTCGATGGTAGAATTCTTTTTAATTGTCGAAGCTCAAGGAATAACTCTTTACCACATATATCTTGTTCTTCATTATGTTCCAAAAAACCTTCTAATTTCATGCAACTTTGCTTCAATTCTTCATCATCTATATTTTTGAACCTTAAATTTAACAAAAAGCCAAAAGTTTCTACATAAAGTTTGAATTGCTCAAATCAATCTTTAAGTGAAGTCAAAGCTTGGTCTATTATGTGAAGAAAATAGGAAATTCTAAAATTTTCTTCAAGAGATTGTGGATTGTTATTCTCAACCATATCTTCATCAAATCGTTTTTTTCTTTGCACTACTCTCTTTTCAAGAAACTTTGGATCAATGCCAACTTCATCTGCAATTTCTTTTGCCTCCTTCATCATGATTTCAAATCCTTCTTCTCTAAATTTTTCAAAAAATTCTGCAAGTCCTTCAATTTTTGTAATTGCATCTTCAATATCAATCTCTTCCCGTTGAAGTGTTTTTCTTACTAGATTAATGTTTTCTAATATTGTGTACCAAATACACAAACTAATTAAGAACTCGAAATTTTCTAATGCATTTTGGCACAATCCTTTAGCCTCCATCATAACAGCATCATCTTTCGAATTATTTGCAATATCAATTAAAGCATCCCTTAGCTCAGAAGTTTGAGTTCTTATTGCTTTAACACTTTCAATGTGGATTTCCCAATGAGTTGCTGATAATGGTTTGGGAGTCAAACCCTTCACATAGCTTTGAAGTATTTCCCATCGTTGAATTGACCTAGAAAACAGTGTATAAATTTTTTGCACATATGAAAAAAAAATATCTAGCTTTTGTACATGATTTTGCCATATCACATAGAGCAAGGTTAAGGTTATGACACCCGCATGAGATGTAGAAAGCTCTAGGATTGACATCAAGTAATCTTTTTTGTACACCTTGATGTTTACCTACATATGATTTAATTAAAGATATCATATTATAATTGATAATCAATAATCCAAATCGAGCATAAGATAAATTTTAATTTAAAATTATACCTTTCATGTTTGAACCATTATCATATCCTTGACCTCTCACGTCATTAATATTAAGTTTGAGATCAACCAAAATATTTTCAAGTTCTTTAAAAAAGCCAAATCTAGATGTATCATCAACCGTAATGAAACCAAGAAAATATTCTTCCACTTTGATATCATTTGCATCATCAACATTCACGACTCTAATGACAATGGACATTTTCTCTTTATGGCTCAAATCCGGAGTACAATCAAGGATAACAGAGAAGTACTTTGCTTTCTTTATTTTCATAACCATTTTCGCTTTTAATTTTATGGCTAAGATAATGATTATTAATTCATTTTGAATTTTATGGCTAAGATAATGATTATTAATTTCATTATTCTTCACCCGTCTAAGATGTTTTTCTATAATTGGATCAAATTCTACTATGAATTCAATAATCTGACAAAAAAGTCCATTATTCTTCTCATAAATCTTTTCGTTTGATCCATGAAATGGTAAGTTATTCCTAGAAAGTGTTTTGACAAAACCAATTATCCGCACAAGTACTTTTTTCCAATGTTGTTTCTCTTGATCAATTTGAGCTTCCATAGCTTTATCAATTGTCGCTTTCTGTTGAAGTCCTCTATGCAAATCGATCCATTTAATAACATTTACGTTGTGCAATGGGTTACTTTCATGCTCTCTTAGTTTAGTGGATAAATTTTGCCAATCATCAATCCCTTCACCGGCTAGTTTGGATGTTTTTTGTGTGCTCTTAAATAGCTTGCAACAGAAACCATAAACTTTATTGCATTCATTTGAATACACAAGCCACTTTCGTTCATGTTCTTCTACACGTGGATAAAAACCAATATAATGTTTAGAAGTAAAGTGCCTGCCATTAACTTTATTTCTCGGAAAAGCATCATTTTCTTTTAGAATTTTAATTGGACCATGTTGAATTAGCATAATTCGTTTTGCATCGGTAATTTTTCCCCATAAACCTGGATCATAATTTATATCAACATCCTTCTCAAGATCAAGTGTAGATATATCATCAACACCTTCATTAATAGCACCAACATTCACATCATTCGTCTCCTCCATATGTTGGTTTTCGATCTCTACTTCAACAATTTCATTTATAGGCTCTTTGTCTTCATGAATATCGATATTAAAATTATTGTTCTCATTCTCCAATATAGCTTCTTCATCTTGACTCGAATTTGAAGTTTGAGATCTTTTATTCCTTGCTTCAAATAATTTTGAAATAGAACAGACCAACGATTTTGCTTCATCGTCTTTGCGTTGCTTTCTCTTCCTATTTTGAAATCCGGAAGGTTGTTTTCGATTCCTATCTCAAATTTAAATTGACCATAATATTGTAATGCATAAATACTAGCATTATACATTTACAAGGTTTATAAATTTCAATTTTTCTCAAAGCATAACTTACAAATTTTAATTGATTAATTATGTGTACGACAGTTTCGCAAAATTAACAATATAATTATTATTTAATGAACAATAAGTTATGTAATCAACGTATATTTATTAAATAAAAAAATAATCCGTAAAACGCAGAGAATTAAATTAACAATGATAAATGAATTTGTCTATTTTGCAATCAATAATAAACTTTTAATTATAAGTTTAAAGCCCTTACATTTTTTGTCTTCAAAACTTGAATCTTTCTCCATCAGCATTAATGTGCTTGCCTGTTAACCAAAAAACAATAAAAAATGAACTGTTGAATCAAAATCAAAAGAGTGCAATCGACAAAAAAGAAGAAGAAAAATACAGGATATCGCAAAGTGAACTAATAAGTTTGCATATGGATATCGCCAAAAAATAAAAATAAAAAATACAAGATATCGCATATGGATATCGCAAAAAAAAAAAAAAAAAAAAAAAAAAAAAAAAAACAGGATATCGCCTATGGGTATCGCAAAGTGAACTGTTGAATCAAAATCAAAAGAGTGCAAAAAACCACTTTCCTTGAACATTGTCACTAAACTACTGCACTTCATCATTTAAACTACTGCTCACTCTTCATACCAAACTCCAATACCAGCATCAACAAATACATACATATCACCTAAAAAAAAATTCCTAACCACTAACAAATACATACATATCAACAAATACCAGCATCAACAAATACCATTACCAGTACACATAATGTTTCCAAAAAAATTCCTGACCACTAACACTTGTTTCCACCTTAAAAAAAAGTTCACGAGACTACCAAAAAGAGTTGAACGGAAAGCATTACATTAAGCATAACATATCATATCAATAAGGAACCAAGAGTAGACAGGCGACAACATCAACAAATACTAAATTGATTTGGCCGATCACTGTATTTTTAGGCTTTTAGCATAAATTACTAAATTAGGATTAGGAAATCTGTACACTATAAAATTAGGGCTAGACGCCTATACCTGAATCGGCGACCGCGAGGGGAGGGCATCCGCGAGGGGAGGGCGACCGCGAGGCGAGTGGATGGCGACATCGCGATGACCAGGAGCAGAAACGATAGGCGAGATGCGAGAGAAAATCGATCACGAGAACCTGAGAAGCAGTAAATTTCTGATTCCCCTTCGCTGTTTGATGCCCTAGACAAATGTCTAGGTCGCTTGGGCTTTGGGCCGGCTCTGAGAACAACATGCACGCAACCATAAATCAAAACAGCATTAGGCAGGGCAAACTAAAAATGTTTTCAAGATTCAATAGGGGAATAAAATGAGTGAAGAAACAACTATTTTGTGTATTACATATGTAGAATGTTTTCATTATACTGTCATCTTTTGTAAACCCAAAATTTTGATTAACAAAGATATCATGAAATCCCTGTTAACCGGAAGATGACATGTCAACTTAACATAATCCTTACACTGCATCAGTTTGACAACCTTCTCTATTAAAGCACACTTGTTTTAAATAGATAATGTATTACATGTCAAATGATTCCCTTCACCAAACACTTATTGGCTACACAAAACCAGTTCAGTACTTCCTAAAAATGTTTTACTAAATATATTGAAAAATAACAAGCAAATAATAGTTGATACTTGTACCAAAAAAATTAATATAATGGACTGCCAATACTGTCACTACATTTTATTACACATCTTCACAGCTCACGTATGCTAAGACCCCTCTTATTCCCATATATATTTATACTCAAACTTCTCTATTTCTTCGAAGCCCTGACATGGTTCCAAAATCCAAAACAAAAGATATTTTTTCTTTTTCTTTTTTCAAACTAACCTATCTACTAAATGTATGGTCATCAATTTTAGTGAATATACACTATTATACAACATCACAATTCACAAACCAATCAATATGAAAAATAAAACCTTCTGCACATATACTAATGCACTACATTCAGATGAATCTACTATTGTAAATACGGCATATTAAACTGAACAGAGTAGTTGTGTAAGCCAGACACAAAAGTGTGGAAACTACACAACCATAACTCCATCAAGTTTCGTGTCAACATGAAAGATGAAGTGGAATCCTATGCATAAACCAAAATACAAGAGCACATATGAACCCAGTTTTCTATTTTAACCCAACAAATGCCAAACTACGACAGACAACAAACGGTGAAATGTAGTAGGAAACAACCTTAACAAATTATATTCAGTGTATGCGACGTACAACACTTGAAATAGATTTAATCGTAAGGCGAACTTACGTTCGGTCCGGCGTTTGATGGCGCAGAGCTCGACGCAGTGATGATGTGTGATGGCACAGAGTATGACTGAATTGGAAAGCAAGCGGTGATGATTCTTATAGCTGACGTTAGGTGGATGGCCAAGGCGTGGGCTGCTACTCACGGTTTCAAGTCCAGGAGAAGGAGATGGCTTTGGTTGGGGTGGCAACGGTGGGTTTCAGTTCAGCAGAGAGGGGCGTTGAATGGTGAAGGAGCTACGGTTTAGGTGGCGCTGCAATAGTCGACGGTGGCCACGGATTCGCTGAATGATTTTAAGGATTTGGGCAAAAGAAATTTTGGCTAAAAGAGGAGGTAAAGGTGGCGATCTGGTGGTAACGGCTCCGATGAACGGAGGATAAAGGACTCGAACGACAGTGAAGCGATGGATTTAGCAAATTTCGATGGCCATGGATTTGGGTATTTAATTTTGGAAAAGGGGATTAAGGAACATCGATTTGGGGAAGATGAAAAAAAAAGAATCGGCTGACAAAAATAATAAAATGGAATGGAAAATATAAAAGGAGAGGATGGACGCGGTGCTAAATAAGGGGACACACGTTTGAATCTTCAGCACAACTTTTACAGGTGGTATAACATGGTTTAAAATTTGAACAAGTGGCCAATTCCATTAAATAATTATTCCTATGTATAAAATCTAAAATACCAAGTCTACACAAATAATAATTTCAAATACGTCTCTAATTCCAAATACTTAAATAAAATTTAAATCAAATTCATATCTAAAATAAAATAAATTATAAATAAATATCAAGTTTAAATTAAATAAATAAAAAATTCATACTTTCTCAAATAATATTTCCAATAAATAATATGAAAAAACAGCTAATGCCTAATTAAATACAACTATTCAGATTTAAATAAAATTTTAAAACATACAAAATTATTTAAATAAATTCTAAAATAAATTATTATATAACAGTTAGTATGAAAATATTAATACAGTAAAATTTAACAAAACAAATTTAGAAATAAATATAAGGTTTAAATTCACACTTATAAACTAAATTAATTCAAAACCAGGTTTTAAATAAACTAGATTTCAAATCAAAATGAAAGATCAAAAAATTCTAAATACTAAATTAAATCAACTAAAAAAAAAATGCCAAAATTATGGTTCGTTACATAGTTGAAGGTGGCGCAGGAGGCTACGGGTACCGATGCTCTCGTGGGTGGCGACACAGAAGACTGAGGCGTCGATGCGGAGCCAAGGCAGTTTTGAGTTGGTCTGAGAAGAAGGATACGAGGTGTAACACCCCGTAATTCTGTTAATATTAATATTTACAAATTAAAGAATAACTAATCTCAGACGTGAGAATTGTGGGAAAACGGGTTGCGCCATTGTGTTCGTCTCGGAATTCTAGTGGAGATAGAGTCCGAGTTTGCGGGAAACGAGTACCGGATGAAAAAGTTATGAAGGAACGAAGTTTGGTGGCAAAGAGAAAAAAAATGCACTTGCGCACTTGGGAAGTGCGCTAGTACAAATTTACACTAGCGCACCTGCTAAGTACGCCCAAGCCGAGGCTGGAGTCTGCACAGCTTTCTGGTTCAGGCTGACCCGTGTTGTTGAGTCCATTCTGACTCCTTGCTGAGTCATTAGGGCTGACTCATCACCCTATCATAATTGAATGGTTTTGATTAACCCTAAGAACATCCGACGGCTAAATTAATTTATAACTCTATAAAAAGACCCCTATACATAAACCCTAAATCAGAAAATAAACAAAGACCATGGCCGTCATGCTGATATTTTGAGACCTAGAGCAGCCGCCATCAAATTAAAGATAAAGAACAGCAACCAAATCAGAACTACCCAACCCTAACAACGATTCTTCATCAAAAGAGCGCTAATTCGACTCTCTTTCTTCTATAATTGTGAATATGATAGTCTTAACAAGATTATAATCATTTTAATTAGGTTAAGTCATGAATGGATTGTGAGTAGATGATGTGAATTGACATATGCTATCATGTATGTTATTAATCCTATGCTATGTGGTGATGATATACTATACATTGTAAATCATGCTATGATGATGTTATGTATGTTGAAAGTTTCTATGCTAAGTGGCGATGAATCATACATGTAAAAAAAACCATGATGTTACTATCTATGCTAGTTAGTTCTTATTAAATAAATCATCATGTTTGGGCTATGTTGATCTATATGACAAGTTACATATGTTGATTAGAAAAGTTATGAACATATGTCATGACATCTATTATGACATCTAGAACTATGCTATGACATATGTGATATCCTATGCTAGTTCACACCATCATTATGTTGCTTATAAACCCCATATGCAAGTTTATGTATAAATTTGGGCTATGATCATATCATGTAAATTGTGACATTTAACAAGTTGACACCTTTTGATCCTTAACATGTGTAGTTTATGCAAGTTTCACCCCTATTATGATTAGATTTATTTTAATTGTCTATATGTTGTGATAATTTATCCTTGTACTATGCGTTAGACTATTCAAGTCTAGCCTATATTATGCGTTGAATAAGCGAACGTATAAACGTGGGGTAGGGGTAATATTAAGGATTTAATAATAAGATGTTGGGGTGCAATTGATATGATTTTACATACCATGAGTGGATGACCATAATTGAGTCAATTATGGACATCAATAAAAGTGGACTTAATTATTAATTTGGATAGGGAATTATTAAAACTGGGGTAAAAGATTGAAAGTTATCAATCAATGCTTAGGACACGAGGTTGGACTCGTTTGTGACGTAAACCTACCCGGAACCGCCCGGAAAATCCAGTGGTCACAAATGTCAGCCCAATGTGAGAGGTCCTAGGCCTAAACTAGAGCATAACAGTTGTAAAAACAAGAGGTTAGACTCTTTTATGGTGTAAGACTGTCCGGACCCGCCCGACAAATCCAGCTGCCATAAATGCCAGTCTAATGTGAGAGGTCTTTATGAGGTTATGGCCTGAATGAATTAAGAAATACTGAACCAGATAAACAAGTAAAGTGGGACATGGGGGTTAAGTAGGTGCCTTGGGTGGCATGAGGAATATAGTGGGTGCCCTTAGTGGCATGTGAAATACGATTAGTAAGACTTAACAAAACACACATGTAAATGAACATGACTAAGAGGGTTAAGTGGGATATATTAATGACAAGCTTAGGTGGGTAGCTTGTGGGGGCCCATTTCAACCAGTATCCCAAACGTATCTTTGTGGGCTTGACCCAAGTCGAGGACGGGACACGCATACTGAGTTTGACTATAAGAGGCCAAAACGGGGAGCAGTGGCAATGCAAGTCCAACGTGTTTCGTATGCGTGTGTGGACCCGGGCTGGTAGGTAAGACGTTGTTGCATCGTGTAGATATAAGCCGTGCATTCTCAAGTTGTATCGGGTTGCCACTTTAGGGGAGTGATACACCCCTCTGTGGGGCCAGCATGGGTATCTACGAGTAGGGAGCCGATCGAAAGTGGGTAGTGGGGTACACCTAGTGGAGATAGGGGCAGACGGCACCTATGTAGTCAGCTAGGGGTACGTAAGGCTATTTATATTGTTTCTGTGTGAAGCAAGTGGGATCAACCTTTAGGGTGACTGGTGCGGTGCAGTGTAGTAATGTGCGGTGCAGTATAGTAATTATTCGTTAGTAATTAGGTATGCCTTTACCGTTATCTTAAACGCTATCTTTATCTTCCAAATAGTTCATAGACATTTACTTGTCTTCCAGCTTATGCCTTAGTCTAATTATTTTGATAATAGTATTGTTAGAATTATCATACTCGCCAGACTTTATGTCTGACCCCGTCCGTTTCTATCCTTTTCCCCCTCCAGGTCCTCAGGTTGGGCCTAGCTCTAGTGGAGTTTGATTGGATTGCTTTATCTCACTTGGAAAGCTTGGACCGTTGAGGTAAAGTCCAGCTTGTTATTTTTTTTAATGGCTATTTGTGTAATGGGATTATGTATTTTGTTTTTATGAAGATGGATAATGTACTTAACTCTGATTAATGGTTTTGTGATGTAATAAACACGTTCCGCTGCAATAAAATGAAGCTTTAGTTTTCAAGTACTACTAATTATCTGTCTTGTTGTAATTTTTCTGTTCTATGTTCACTTATAGCCTCCATGGAAGTTAATGCATTCCCTTTGTGAGTGACATTAATGGACATGGGGTGTTACACGTGGTATCAGAGCTTAAGGTTACCAGAACAGATAAAAATACTTTAGAAAAATAGTTGTTTTTGGAAGAAATGTTTTCAAAAACATGTTTTAATGAGAAATTTAAAGAGGAAGTTTTTATGAAAAACATAATCCCCAAATAGCCATCTTTCGAATTCTCCATTTTGAATCTTTCCTTTTTCGTTTCAGCATGGCTAAAGATCTTAACCTACCTGACAGTGTAACGATACCAGGATGGTATAGGAGGCTATTAGAGGCTAGGGCCGCTGCAGGTCCAGCAAATGTTCCTCCACCACCAGTTGCACCCATTCCTCCTCCTCCTCCTCCTCGCATATATACTTTTGCAAAGACGTTCTAGGAATTCAAAGCTATGGGTGGAAAACCCTTTCAAGGGTCAGAAACGTTTGTGGAAGCTAGAGATTGGCTTAAGGAGATGGAAGAATTGCTAGAAATCTTTGAAGTAGAAGAAGGGAGGAGAGTTCGTTTAGCAGCTTGGTTGATGAAGGGAGAGGCCTCGTTTTGGTGGGAGGTCACTAATGGGGAGCGTCCTGTTGACTCTTGGGCGGATTTCAGACGTAGGTTCGATGCAAAGTTTCTCTCTAGGGCGGAAGAAAATCTATATATGGAAAGGTTCTTGACATTGAAGCAAGGAAGCTCGTCAGTGAAAGAATATGTCAATAAATTTAATCAGTTAGCAAGGTTTGGCTTGGACTTAGTAAACACGCCGAAGAAGAAGGCTCTGAGGTTCGTTAATGGCTTGAATGAACCGTTGCAAGGGTTGGCTATGACCCATATCCCGATGGGGGCCACCTTTGAGAAGTTAGTAGAAATGGCGCTTACGCATGAGGAGAAAAGCGCTAAAGCTGATAAGGCACCCGAGAAGAAGGGGGATCAGAAGAAACCACAACAGCAAAATAAGAAGGGTGGTAAAGACAATAACGGCAAGGGAAAGAAGAAATGTTTTAACTGTGGGACACCATGCCATCCCAGCAGGGATTGCCGAAAGAAAAAGAAAACAGACTGTTTTCATTGTGGCGATGCGGGACATTTAGTGAAGGACTGCCCAAAGAAGGGGCAGAGGGCAGGAGCTACCTCGGGAGGACAGGTTCAGGCTCTTATGGCACCAGGGCAGGCAAGGGGACAAGTTCAGGCTCTCGCTGTCCCACCGCTGCAAGACCGAGGTAGAACCATTTCGGTTGAAAGCTTGGTTTTTTTGTTTGATCATCCTGTCCTTATTCGATTCGGGTGCATCACATTCGTTTATCTCTACATCATTAGTTGAATCACTGCACTTAAACACCAGTTTAGTAGAGGATCCCTTAGTTGTTTCGAATCCAATAGGGGGCTCAGCTTATTTGTCCATGATATGTTTGGATTTGAAAATTTCCATACTTAGCGTTGAATTTAGATGTGATGCTTATGTGTTGGGCTTCACGGGCTATGGGCTAATTTTAGGAATGGATTGGTTATCCAGAAATGGGGCCGTTCTTGATTGTGAAAGGAGAGTAGTTAGGCTCGTGACTCGCCTTGGCAACACTCTCGAAATATTCTGTAATCCCATAAATTCGGTTATGCTAAGTTATCTAGAATCGCTTGACGCGTCTGAGGAAAATCTACAATCTGTTAGAGTGGTCCGAGAATATTCGGATGTGTTTGAGGAGGTAAAGGGCTTGCCTCCGAAGCGGGAGATAGATTTTCGAATATATCTTGTGGATAATGCGAAACCAGTATCTTTGCCAGTACGCCACATGGCTCCACGTGAAAGGAGGGAACTCGATAAGCAAGTGAAGGAGTTGCTTGAGAAGGGGTTCATAAGACGAAGTATATCGGAGTGGGGTGCTCCAGTAGTATTTGCCACGATGGAGGATGGGTCCCTTAGACTGTGTGTGGACTATAGAGAACTTAATAAACTTACTAAGAAGAACAGACACCCACTGCCGAGGATTGATGATCTCTTCGATGAGTTAGTTGGCGCCTCAGTGTTTTCGCAGTTGGACTTAGCCACTGGGTTCCATCAGTTGAGAGTGGCTGAGGATAGCATAGACAAGACTGCCTTTAGGACTCCGGACGGTTTCTATGAATGGTTAGTGATGCCCTTCGGTTTGACAAACGCCCCAGCATATTTTGTTGATTTGATGAGTAGGGTGTTTAGGGAGTACCTTAACAAATTTGTGGTAGTCTTTGTAGATGACATCTTGATCTTTTCTAAGGATGAAGAAGAGCATGCCCTACATCTTAGGGAAGTGTTGGAGACCCTACGAGCGCATAGCCTTAAGGCTAAATTTTCTAAGTGTCACTTCTGGAGGAAGGAAGTACGGTTCTTGGGGCATGTGGTTTCCAAAGAAGGGATAGCCATGGATTCCGCGAAGGTGGTGGCCATCCAAGATTGGAAGGTCCCTAAAAATGCTACCAAAGTGAGAAGTTTCTTGGGGTTGGCTGGCTACTATAGGAAGTTTATCAAAGACTTCGCAAAGATATCAGCTCCATTGACACGTTTGACGAAGAAGAACCTAGTTTTCACATAGGACGTAGATTGTGATGATGCATTCCAACGTTTGAAGAGAGCTTTGACTTCAGCCCCAGTCTTAGTATTGCCAGACGGGAGTAAGCCGTTTACCGTTTATACTGATGCTTGTGGGACAGGACTAGGCGCAGTATTAATGCAAGAGGGTAGGGTAATAGCCTATGGTGGAAGGCAGTTGAGTGCGCATGAGAAAAATTATCCTACACATGACCTAGAATTGGCCGCTATTGTTTTCGCGCTTAAGTCTTGGCGTCATTATCTTCTTGGCGAGAAATTCGAATTATTCACTGACCACAAGTCTTTAAAATACCTATTCTCTCAAAAGGACTTGAACTTAAGGCAGCAAAGGTGGATGGAGTTCTTAGCATCCTACGACTTCGAAATAGCCTATACCCCTAGCAAGGGTAACATGGTGGCAGACGCCCTAAGTAGAAAAAGATTATCCTTAAGTCCTTTGTTTGTTGAGCGGCGAAGTTTAGAATTCATTTTGATGTTTGACTTTAGACCTTCCGTTGACTTCGTACCCGGTTTGCTAGCATCCTTGGAGGTCAGACCTACGCTTTTGGGACGGATTGGCGAGGCACAGCGAGACGACCCACAGTTAGTTGAGTTAGTAGAAAAGCTCAAAGGAGGGGAGTCATCAAGCTATCTCCGTAGGTATACCCTAGATGATAAGGGTTGGTTACGTAGGGACGGTAGACTTTGTGTACCAAAAGACGATGACCTAAGGAAGACTATTCTTGACGAAGCACATCGTTCGAAGATGACCATTCATCCCGGTGGGGACAAGATGTACAAAGACATGAAGAGAGTTTACTTTTGGGCCGGCATGAAGAAAGACGTGGCCGAGTATGTCGCTAGATGCTTGGTGTGCCAACAAGTAAAAGCGGAGCAAAAGAAACCCGGTGGGTTGCTTCACCCATTGGAGGTTCCACTATGGAAATGGGAAAGCATCTCGATGGATTTTGTGGATGGATTACCGCGATCAAGGAAGGGTAATACGGGAATTTGGGTTATAGTAGATAGACTTACTAAAAGCGCCCATTTCATTCCGTAAAGAGTAAGAGGACTGCTCCATGGTTAGCCTCCGTATACGTTCGAGAAATAGTTCGTTTGCACGGTGTTCCTTCTAGCATAGTGAATGACCGCGATCCTATTTTCACTAGCGAATTTTGGAGATGCTTACAAGAGGCGGTAGGGACTCAGTTATGTTTGGGCACCGCATATCATCCTCAGATAGACGGCCAGACCGAGAGGGTGAATCGCATTCTAGAGGATCTGTTGAGGCTATGTATCCTAGACTTTGGGGGTACGTGGGAAGAGCATCTTCCATTGGTGGAGTTCACATATAATAACAGCTTTCAGTCCAGCATTGGTATGGCACCATTCGAAGCACTTTATGGACGACCTTGTCGTTCACCTACATGTTGGTGGGAATCTACGGATAAGATCTTAATTGGGTCCGATATGATTAGGGAGACTTCGGAGAAGATCGACTTGATTCGAAGGAGGATGAAAGCAGCACAGGATAGGCAAAAATCTTATGCGGATGAGAGGAGGACAGATCTCGAGTTTGAAGTTGGGGACATGGTCTTTGTCAAAGTGTCTCCATTACGGAACGTTTTTCACTTTGGGTCTGTTGGGAAATTAGCACCAAGGTTTGTAGGGCCGTTTCCTATTAAGGAGAAAATTGGATAGATGGCGTATAGAGTGGAGTTGCCCGAGAGACTTAGTGGTGTACACGACGTAATCCATGTGTCACAATTGAGGAAGTGCTTGCACAGGACCGTGGAAGTGGTAGAGCCGAACTTGCTTAGAGAGGTGGAGATAGAGCGTGATGCGACGAGCTCCTACGTGCATTCTTGGGTCAGAGATTAAGAAGCTGAGAAATCAAGAGGTCAGACTAGTCAAAGTACAATGGGGAGATGATGAGAGCAACGCTACTAGGGAGACAGAAGAGAAGATGCGTTCACGATACCCTTTCCTTTTTGAGGGTATGTCCTTTAATTTCTCCTTTATCGCTTAGCTTGTACTTATCTTATCTTTAGTATATCCTCTCGCTAGTATCTTTGACCTTTAGTTAGGATAATCCTATGGTTGAAACATGTGTTTGAGACATGTTATGTATGGTGGATGCAAAGTGGATGCAAGTGTTTACTAGTGGTTGCTCGTGGATGCATATACACACACTATTAGGCACCAGATCGGCTCAGTTACTTCATATTGCATATTGCATATATATGGATGTATTTAGTAAAATGGATGTATAAAGGTTGTATTATCATATAGTTGCTGCATTCGGGTGGATGGTTGTGCACGCATATAGAATTAATATGTATCATTAGGAATCTTTTGCATACATATTGGACGCATGGCACTATAATGAATTGCACTAAGGAGGTCGACTGAATCAGTATACCGCCTAATTTTGCATTAGATATGGACATATACACACACTGTGCATATAAACATTAAAGCATTAGACGTCTTTTAAGGACAATGGATGCTGGTGTTTTATGGTTGAGTAGATGGACGATTAGATGGTAGGATATACATTCTTCTTGACTTGGAGATTTCGGGGACGAAAGCCTTTAAGGAGGGGAGAATGTAACACCCCGTAATTTTATAACATTAAAATTCACAAATTAAAGTATACTTAATTTTTAGAAAAGAATTAAGTGAAATGGGTTGCGCAGAGAAATATATATATATATTGATATATATATATATAAAGATTAAAAATTAAATAATTAAATATGCGAAAAAGTTCAAAACAACGAATTGGGAGGGGGAATAACCGAACCGGCCCATTTTTGAGGTCGACCCAAGCCCCGATGGGTCGACTAGGGGTTAATCCAGGGTGTTTGGCTGTCAACCCGTGGGCCGATTCGCTCAAATGCAGATTTTGCATTTGATTGGTTCTCATGGTTCAGGGTTAACCTAATGGTCCTAAATAACTTCCTACACCTATAAATACATCCTAATGCTAACCCTAAACCTAATTAAAATAGAAAAGTTACCGTCATACCATCACCATGGAAATCAATGGAGCCGCCGCCAACTAAGAAAGAAGAGAAGCAAATTCAATTCTAATTCTCTCAACCCTAAAGCAAAGCAAAACTCTCTCTTTTCTTCTCTAAATTGTGAGTATGATGATCTTAACAAGATTATTATCATTTTAATTAGGTTGAGTTATGAATGGATTATGAGTAGATGATGTGAATTATCATATATGTTGTTGTAAACCCCTTTTGCTATCATGTATATTGTAAATCCAATGTTATGTGATGATGATATCTTACATGTTGTAAATCATGCTATGATGATGTTATGTATGTTGAAAGTTTCTATGCTAAGTTGTGATGAATCATACATGTTAAAAAGGCCATGATGTTACCATCTATGCTAGTTAGTTCATATTAATTAAATCATCATGTTTGGGTTATGTTGATTTATATGACAAGTCACATATGCAAGTTAGATTGATTAGAAAAGTTATGAACATATGCCAAGACATCCATTATGACATCTAGAATTATGCTATGACATATGTGATATCCTATGCTAGTTCACACCATCATTATGTTGCCTAAAAACCCCATATGCAAGTTTATGTATAGATTTGGGCTATGATCATATCATATAAATTGAGACATTTAACAAGTTGACACCTTTTGATCCTTAACATGTGTAGTTTATGCAAGTTTCACCCTATTATGATTAGATTTATTTTAATTGTCTATATGTTGTGATAATTTATCTTTGTGCTAGGTGTTAGACTATACAAGTCTAGCCTATATTATGCGTTGAACAAGCGAACGTATAAACGTGGGGTAGGGTTAATATTAAGGATTTAATATTAAAAAGTTGGGGTGCAATTGACATGATTTTGCATGCCATAAGTGGATGGCCATAATTGAGTCAATTATGGACATCATTAAAAGTTGACTTAATTAATAATTTGAATAGGGAATTATTAAAACTGGGGTAAAAGATTTTAAGTGTTAATCAATGCTTAGGACACGAGGTTGGACTCGTTTGTGACGTAAACCTGCCCGGACCCGCCCGACAAATCCAGTGGTCACAAATGTCAGCCCAATGTGAGAGGTCCTAGGCCTAAACTAAAGCATAACGGTTGTAAAGACACGAGGTTAGACTCTTTTATGGTGTAAGACTGCCCAGACCCGCCCGGCAAATCCAGCTGCCATAAATGCCAGTCTAATGTGAGAGGTCTTTATGAGGTTATGGCCTGAATGAATTAAGAAATACTTAACCAGATAAACATGTAAGGTGGGACATGGGGGTTAAGTAGGTGCCTTGGGTGGCATGAGGAATCTAGGGGGTGCCCTTAGTGGCATGTGAAATACGATTAGTAAGACTTAACCAAACACACATGTAAATGAACATGACTAAGAGGGTTAAGTGGGATGTACTAGTGACAAGCTTAGGTGGGTAGCTTGTGGGGGCCCATTTCGACCAGTATCCCAAACGTATCTTTGTGGGCCCGACCCAAGTCGAAGACGGGACACGCATGCTGGGTTTGACTGTAAGAGGCCAAAACGGGGAGCGGTGGCAACGCAAGTCCAACGAGTTTCGTATGCGTGTGTGGACCCGGGCTGGTAGGTAAGACGTTGTTGCATCGTGTAGACATAAGCCGTGCATTCTCAAGTTGTATCGGGTTGCCACTTTAGGGGAGTGATACCACCCCACTGTGGGGCCAGAACGGGTATCTACGAGTAGGGAGCCAATCGTAAGTGGGTAGTGGGGTACACCTAGTGGAGATAGGGGCAGACGACACCTATGTAGTCAGCTAGGGGTACGTAAGGCTATTTATAAAGTTTCTGTGTGAAGCAAGTGGGATCAAACAATAGGGTGACTGGTGTGGTGCAGTGTAGTAATGTGCGGTGCAGTGTAGTAATCATTCGTTAGTAATTAGGCGGGCTTTACCGTTATCTTTAACGTTATCTTAAACGCTATCTTTATCTTCCTAATAGTTCATAGACATTTACTTGTCTTCCAGCTTATGACTTAGTCTAGTTATTTTGATAATAGTACTGTTAGAATTATCATACTCGCCAGATTTTATGTCTGACCCCCTCTATTTCTATCCTTTTTCCCCCCTCCAGGTCCTCAGGTTGGGCCCAGCCCTAGTGGAGTTTGATTGAATTGCTTCATCTCTCTTTGGAAAGCTTGGACCGTTGAAGTAAAGTCCAGCTTGTTATCTTTTTAATGGCTATTTATGTAATGGGATTATGTATTTTGTTTTTATGAAGATGGATATTGTACTTGGTTATGATCTATGGTTTTATGATGTAACAAACATGTTTAATTTCCGCTGCAATAAAATGAAGTTTTAGATTTCCAAGTACTATTTATTATCTGTCTTGTTGTAATTTTTCAGTTCTATATTCACTTATAACCAACATGGAAGTTAATGCATTCCCTTTGTGAGTGACATTAATGGACGTGGGGTGTTAAAACTCTTTTATGGTGTAAGACTGCCCGGACCCGCCCGGCAAATCCAGCTGCCATAAACGCCAGTCTAATGTGAGAGGTCTTTATGAGGTTATGGCCTGAATGACTTAAGAAATACTTAACCAGATAAACATGTAAAGTGGGCCATGGGGGTTAAGTAGGTGCCTTGGGTGGCATGAGTAATATAGTGGGTGCCCTTAGTGGCATGTGAAATACGATTAGTAAGACTTAACCAAACACACATGTAAATGAACATGACTAAGAGGGTTAAGTGGGACATATTAATGACAAGCTTAGGTGGGTAGCTTGTGGGGGTCCATTTCAACCAGTATCCCAAATGTATCTTTGTGGGCTCGACCCAAGTCGAGGACGGGACACGCATACTGAGTTTGACTATAAGAGGCCAAAACGGGGAGCGGTGGCAACGCAAGTCCAACGGGTTTCATATGCGTGTGTGGACCCGGGCTGGTAGGTAAAACGTTGTTGCATCGTGTAGATATAAGCCGTGCATTCTTAAGTTGTATCGGGTTGCCACTTTAGGGGAGTGATACACCCCACTGTGGGGCCAGCACGGATATCTACGAGTAGGGAGCCGATCGAAAGTGGGTAGTGGGGTACACCTAGTGGAGATAGGGGCAGACGGCACCTATGTAGTCAGCTACGGGTACGTAAGGCTATTTATATTGTTTCTGTGTGAAGCAAGTGGGATCAACCTTTAGGGTGACTGGTGCGGTGCAGTGTAGTAATGTGCGGTGCAGTATAGTAATTATTCGTTAGTAATTAGGTATGCCTTTACCTTATCTTAAACGCTATCTTTATCTTCCAAATAGTTCATAGACATTTACTTGTCTTCCAGCTTATGCCTTAGTCTAGTTATTTTGATAATAGTATTTTTAGAATTATCATACTCGCCAGCCTTTATGTCTGACCCCCTCCATTTCTATCCTTTTCCCCCTCCAGGTCCTCAGGTTGGGCCCGGCTCTAGTGGAGTTTGATTGGATTGCTTTATCTCACTTGGAAAGCTTGGACCGTTGAAGTAAAGTCCAGCTTGTTATTTTTTTTAATGGCTATTTGTGTAATGGGATTATGTATTTTGTTTTTATGAAGATGGATAATGTACTTGACTCTAATTAATGGTTTTGTGATGTAATAAACACGTTCCGCTGTAATAAAATGAAGCTTTAGTTTTCAAGTACTACTAATTATCTGTCTTGTTGTAATTTTTCTGTTCTATATTCACTTATAACCTCCATGGAAGGTAATGCATTCCCTTTGTGAGTGACATTAATGGACATGGGGTGTTACACGAGGGCTAGATTAGAATGGCTAGAGTTGGTGACTTCTGAACTTAACCGCAGGGCTTCAACGGAACAGGGTGAGGCAGAGAGGGTTTGCGCTGACGACTAGGAGGCGAAGCGGTGGCTTCCGGTAAGATAATGGAACAATGGAGAAATTTAGGGATTCAGGAAAAGTGGTTTTTCCGGTTTGCGGGACAAAAGAGGAGAGAGCGGATGACATTGAGTACGGTGACAACGCGCTGATGGTTGTGTCAGTGGACAGTGGAGGAGCGACGGAGAGGCAGATCGATTTGGGGATGGCGATTATTTCTAGAGGAAGAGAAAAAAAGATTTGACCAAAACTGATTTGGGAAAACAAATGAATTGGGGCAGAATAAATGAATGGCATACGGTGAAAATAAAAGGACGGACGCGGTGAGGATCAAAACAACGAGGACATGAATTAAACAATCTCTGAACCAAACGGATAAATGGCAACCCATTTCTTTCAAGTTAAACAAGTGTAAAATCAAATAACAAATATATTTTTAAGTAAATCATTTGTAATACCATGTATATACAACAAAATAGGGTATTCAAAATATCTAAAATATAATTCTAAAATATAATTTGTAATACTATGTATATATAACAAATATGCACAATGGATGAATAGAATTTTCTATTTGTTTAGTTATTATTTATTTTCAAACAATTTTTTTAATTAATAGTTACTATTATTAATTACTTTTTTAAATTTAAAAAAAAAAATCTGTCAAAAGCACAAACAAGCGATTGTGATCTGCTGAACAAACAAGTTGCCAAAATTATATTTACTAAAACTGCTGAAATAATTACTACCAAAGCAAATGTTACTTATTAATAATAGTTATTATTTAACTTTTACTTATTTTTACTTAGTTATAATCGATTATTAATTATTAAAAGCATTAAGTATTAAAAATAAATTACTACTTATTAAATATTAATTATTTAATAATAATTAATAAATATTATTGATACCTAAGTTTATTATTAATTATTATTAAATATTAATATAATTAGTTATTAAATATAGATATATTATAAACATAAAGAACATGCATCTATTACAACTAACAAAATGAAGAGTTGTAAAAATATGTTTATTACAACTTTAGGGAATTGACTGTTGTAAAAAACATTTATTACAACTGTGCTTTACCACTGTTGTAAAATTAAAGTTGTAGTATGGTGTTTTTATGGTAGTGTACTAGAACATAATTTAACATTTTAACTAACTATTATGTATCCATTTTATAATTTTACCTTTATTTCTACAAATTTTAACTTTTCAATACAGTGAATTTATCCTCCAAGATGCACAAAAAACAGTTTTTTTTGTCAGCATGGGGCACATGGCTTATTTTCTAATGTAACATCTTCAGGTACATCCTTTACGTGTATACAGGTTGTTATTAGAGCTAGCAAATCATTTTTATCGTAATATATAAAACTTATGTTTGTATAGGGAAAAACATCTTCACTTATCCATCTTTAAATACTTTTAATCCGATATACATCTCTATGCTACAAAGTCTTGTGTACCTCATGCTCTGCATTTATGGTTGATTACCCAAATCTAGCCACAATGATTTTCGAACATTAATTCATGCTCCTACAAAAAGTTTTAAAAAAATATCATTTATTAAATCCTTCTTTTATGAGGGAAAAATACATTAAAACTGGAGTTTAAAATTGATAACATAGACTCAAATAGGCAAGATCATTCACTTTATGGCATTATTAATTAACTTCAGTTAAATCAAGAAAAATAAAAATACTCCACGTCGGAATGTCCACTTCAACTTGCGTTATTTGCCAGAGAAAACCAACATTTAATGAACTTTAGTATATTCCTTAAGTGTTGCTTTATTTAGTTTATACTAATTCATACACAATTATGGATGGGTCTTATTTTTGTTAACACATTATGGGATGTCAATAATGCATTATTACTTTAGTCCCTCAAATGTCAATCTGATAGTAGATTGATTTTTATTTCCTTAAAAAGATATTCAAAATTATTTCTTAAACATGGTATATTTTGAATATTACCAAAAAGAAAAGAGAAATTCCTTTCTGCAACATTGAAATTGACGAGTAGAGGTGTATGTCCAAGTTTCCTACCTCAATTTTCTTTCTAGTTCTATATTTTGTTAAGCATGTCAATTAATATTTTCACTATTGTTATAGTCAAGGTTATAAATCTCGGATATCGGTCAGGTTTCATCTCCAGGATTTTATAGACTTGATCTCGTATCATGGGAGATCTCGGACGAGATAAGTCTAACTCGGGAGTTCGTCTCGGATTTCCATCTCGGGTATGAAAGTTCATATTGGAGCAATCTCAGGGTACATGATATGTTAAAAATGATACTTTTACAAAATAATTTTTAAGAATGTTATTAAAAACATGGTAACTTAAACTTGAACTGCAAAATAACTTTAGTATTCTTTATTTTGTAAAAAAACATTCATATTCTAAATCGTAATATGCTCAAAACAAAAATATTGTTATACATAAAACATTTAAAGGATCCAAAATGTTAAAAAATTCAGCATATATAGACCCTAAAATACATAATTTCATAACTAATATGTATGTGAAAAAGACGAATATGAAAATCATTAGCTTTGTAGAACATATATGAGCATATAATATGGTCATTTAACATGCAAAATATAAAATAACAAAAGATTGTCATGGCTAGATTTGAGTTTTTTCAATTATTATTCTTGTTCAGACATAGATTTAAATTTTAACCAAAAAAACTAAGTTCTCGGATGATATTCCAGTAATTTGTCTCAATTGATATATCGTTTGATATCGATATATCTCGGCCAATATATTCGAAAGGAGATTTAGAATGATATTCGTTGTTTCATTTCGGAAGGAGCCCAAAACGAGATCTTGGAGGAGATCCCGGGCGATATTTGCGAGATTTGAAACAATGGTTATAGTGGTACGAATATGCAACACATCTGCGTATTGTTGACATACGCAGTATGGAAAATTACAAATTTACAATTGCTAAGATGGTTGATATGCAAATTTATCAAGTCAGTTCTATTATTACTCTAATTTGACAATATATATTCTGATCAGCACTTAGCTAAAACATGAGTATCAGTGATATGCTTTTATATATTGTACTTCATATGCAACACATTTCAGTTTTCATAATAATTTCCTACTACCATATTTGTTCTTTCTTCAATATTACCTTCAATTTTCAGTTTTATCAAAATATCCAATTACCTATTTTATTCTTTGTTTAAAGGTAGATTACACATTACACACATAGATGGAAATGTCAATTGTAAACAATGCACAACAAGAGGCAACGAATTCTTTTTACAACCTCATCATTTGTGGCGACATTTGGGAGAATGGAAATGTTATTGTTTCTAAAATTGTAGATATTCTACATGCATATAGGTTCAATGTCATTGTATTTGACAATCATGTAAGTATTTTTCTTCTACATACATACTTACATATTTTAATTTTTAATTAGTGATACGTAATATTTACCCAAATTTCAAAAGGTCCGACATGTTTATACAAAAGAACCTATGAAATTTGCATGCAACATATGGCCAGTACAAAGACCAACCATGGGGAGTGAAGTATGGCTTTCAATATATGTTCCTATGCTCCTTATATTTTATCATCAATCCTACTTGCATTAATCAATTCATGCTCTAGACAAGGGATAATGTTGTGGTAGAACACAAAGAGAATAAAAAAAATGGCAGACTATTGAATGGCCTTTAAGAAATGTTTCGGTACACCCACCATTACTAGAATTTTCTTCTATAAAACAACACCATGTTAACTTTAACCACCTTTTATTTATGCATATTTGCAACTTCGCTTGCATTCAGCGCATTGGAGTACGAATGTGATCATCGACAACTACACATTTTTACGTGTACTTAAACAGATGCTTAAATGCCGGGATGATTAAATTTGAAGATGTTATTACTATTTGCTTTTATGAAAAATGTGCTTTTTTGGTTGTAGAAAATTTATTATTTAGTGATAGTTGTTTACTTTTAATATCAAATATCATACCCTGAGAGGTTCTGAGTTGATCGTTCACTTGGGAAGAGCTATGATTTTCAAAGTATGTCATTTAAGTACAATGCAAGTATTAAATGCGTGCATGCAACATGTGTTAAATGCACATTGTTTAATTGGTATTAAATGCATGCATGCAATTGAGCAGAATAATTTTTTTGATACCACTATGCATGTCTATCCATTACTTCCATGGCTGAAAAATATCATGTTCCCACTAAAGTCTGAAAATAAGGCAATTAACGCAACACGTTTCAGTTTTCAGAATAATTTCCTACTATCAGATATGTTCTTTCTTCAATATTAACTTTACTTCTCAGTTTTATCAAACTATCCACTTACCTATTTTATTCTTTGTTTAAAGGTAGATTACACATTAAACATTGATTTGAACTTGAATGAATGGCTTCTATAGCTGGAGTTATGTTAGGTATGGTTATGATGATGCTTTTAGAGGCGGTTGGGCATAGTCATATTTAAAAAGTGTGGCTATTAGCTATACATGCATTATTTACTTCTTGCTATACATGTGTTATTTACTTCTTGCTGCAAAATTTAGTTTATACAGTAGAATCCTAACACATACATATATCACTTACATTATATATCTTATTACTATACAATATGTTCTCACCGCTTATTGATGCATGCAAACTAAAACACTTAAAATTCTATGCTCTCTTTCACTCTAGATCAAAATGAGTACGAAGAATTTGTGGAAGATGAAATATTATGAGATGAATATAACAATTTAAGTCATCAATCTCAATGGACACAAAGAAGGACAAGTCCATGATTACTCTTGATTAGTGTCATGGTCAACTAAAATCTACTCAATGATAAAAGCCATAATGGTGTCTGTCATCAATATTAATGAACTACTCTAGGTTAATATCATGATCAACTAAAGTCAACCCAAAGTCAAAGTCACTAGCAAGTGTTTCGATTTTTTTTATTACTGGATCAGGGATGTTATTTATGGAAAATAAAGTTGAATATGGATGATACTAAAAATTTAACCATTATAAAAAATTTAAGTCCAAAGTAATATAGTTCTTAATAAAGAGAAACTGGCGTAAATAAAAGCCATAACTATGTAACGCTTAACAATAATGAAATTGGATTTTATTGAAGCCAAATAAATGATAAATTCAGCTAAAATATCATGTCATATGCAAAGTGACATGTGAACATTAATATTTGAATAGCTCTAGATTAATCGTTGGCCAAATTTGGATTGATTTTGGAAGGTTTATACTATAGAAGACATATTTGAGATTATATCCATCTTTCTCTCATTTATATCCACTGTGTAAACATTCCTAACCCGAATTAGAAACAATTTTTTGCCTCCTTGTCCCAGTATTTATTGCATAAAAATTTCCCCTTTTCTCTATCATTTACAAAATCAATTTAGATCTAACCATTTTTTAATATCCCAAGGTCAACGGTACAAAGGCTATCACTCTTTTGAATCGAAAAGAGTCACAAACGGACAATCATTCTTTAATATGTACTTCAAGGCTTTGGAATCAAGTTATGATCCTCTTATATGTTGATGATTTTAATATAATGTTTTAATGAGTAAAAATCGACTACCATAATACATGCATACATACATATATACATACATACATACATGCATATATATATAATATGTTGCCTTCTCTAAAAATGATTTATGTAATTTGAATTGTCTATTACATGAATTGGTTTGGGTTTTTATTCAGCAAATCAAATCTAAAATTTGTATATGATTGAACGATGTTTTTGTTATATATTTATGTTTTACACATAGTGTAATTCTTTTAATCTAAAAGTTCGTATGTTTATAATAATTGATTGGGTTAAATCAAAACCGAAACTTGAATGTGATTAATACTATGTTTACATTTTAGACCTTTGTTCTAAACATTTATATCAAAGTGTAATTCTTTAGGTTTGAAAGTTTGCATGTGTTAACGATAAAATTCGTTAACACCCAAAATCATGTAATAATAGTGAGGAAGCCGAAAGGTTAGGGATCTCTTGCTCACTTCATTTTTATAATTTAAGATAGACATCCCTACATCAAAATTATCAAGGGTTTTTCTTAACTAGCATTTTCCATGGGGGTTTTTACAAGAATTTTAACTTGTCTCCTCTAGCCTTCGTCGGTGTCGAAGGCTAGGAATAAGCTGAGACGAAAGCACCTTTAGTACCTTCTCATATAATCTCGGCCTTTGATATAGATAGGGCCTGAACATTGAAAGCTTCTTGATAGATGGTTCCGATGAAGTATTTAGTCAAAATATTCCCCATTGAAGGGTGATTTTATCAAGTAAGTGAAGATCATTGATTTTAATCATGTCATAAAGCCTATCAACAATTAGCCTCTCGAAACATTCCGAAGGGAATGATTCGATGTGCTTCGATAAACGCATTCGTTGACCCTCGAGGCTGAGAATATTCTTATCGAACTTTTTCCCTTTAAGGACTTCTGGCATGACTTGATGATATATCAAATTAAAAAAATAGAAGTATGAATAATGTGCAATTGACTATTAAGCTTGCTATTATCCAAAATGATTGATCTCCTTCTCAAAATTAGTATTCTCAAACCAATGATAATTGATCCCCATTGCTAGTTTATTCATTTCCAAATGAGATTACAAGGAATAAGAATCCCCAAACTGATTTCTGGTATAGGATTTTCACTTTGCAATTTAGTTCATAAATTTTGAGATAGGAAAAATATGTCTTTATTCTGAACCCCTAAGGTCATATTTAATGTAATAACCCACCCGAAATGGGCCTAAATTTTGATTTAGAAAAGGCCTATTGGAACTTAAAGCGACTCTAAATAGGTTGTTGGTTCCTATAAGGATTAACTTAAAACAGATGTACAAACCAATCTAAAATGGAAATCAGAGCTCACACAACAAAAGGGACAAAAAATAATAACATAAATATAAGGTGTACCAATTATTAAAAACCACAATTCAAAAATACAACATGTCTCAATCTTCAAGGTACATCATTATTATTCATCCCAATTACATAATAATAGTAGTAAATAAGCAATAGCCACAATAACTAGATCTTCAAGAGGCTCCACCTCTAAGAGATCATCCTCTATCCCTAATCACTTGTCTCACATATTTTCCTGTTAATGTTAAGAGGAGGGAGGTCAAAACATAAACTTCTGGTGGATGAAACATAAGTAAGTTAAGAAGGTTATTCCCTATAATTGACAGTTGTAAACTTTTCAAGTTATGTCTTTGTAATAAGCACACAAGGAAAACATATACGGCGGACATCCTAATAGTCACCTAATACCCCCAAATTAAGGGTGGACATCTTCTTATGGTCACTTAATACAATATTTGTTTAGGGCGGACACCTCTCTAGTCACTTAATACCGAACGACGGACCTCGTGCCACTTAAGACCTTGTTCTAACGTTAATACATTATAAGTGATAGCGCGCTTGTAGGGAGAGAAATAGTAACGGTTACTTAATACCGGGATGTGGATCAAGAATGCAGCTTCTTAGAAGAAGAACCTCTTGGCGAACCCTCCTGTTAATATCTAGTTGTCCCTACGGGTGAATTTCTAGTCACTAATACTTCCCTTAGATGGTAATTCCTTAGGCATTGCATACAATATTCGTCCTTAGGTCAGCCTTCACCACTCTCCTAGATAAGAAGCAGACACACTTGGAGAACCACCCTACACAAATTATCGTCTGTTATGACCGTTTGATACCTTATTGAAGAAAGGCAGATCCAACAACCATTTACTTCTCAAGGGCGACCCAAATGACTTAGGTCTTGAACTAAGGAGTGAACCTTAGGGACAAACCCATTTGTAACCACTTAATACCTAATAAGAGATAGTTCAGCCACTTAATACCTTTTTCCTAAGTAGGGCTACTTTGCACACAAAACACACACACACACACACACACATATATATATATATATGTATGTATATATGTATGTACGTATGCATGCATGCATACTAGATATCTCACATTAGGCTGAAACGACCCGAACTTCCCCGGTCTCCGAAGAGAAGAGAAAGAACGAATTGTTTTGAGAACACGACAAAATAGAACGCAGACAGAAGAACATTGCATTGTTGTGATATACAATGAGATGTTCTTCCGTGTGCGTTCTATTTTGTCTTGTCCTCACAGTAATCCGTTCTTTCTCTTCTCTTCGGAGACCGGGGAAGTTCGGGTCGCTTCATAGGCCTACCACTTGTAGATGTTGGATTTTCCGGGCGGTTCAGGGCGGTCTTCTACTACTAGTTAGGCCTAACCTCGCATCATATCATACTAATTATAATGGACCATTACACCAAGACCTATCACATTAACCAGATTTACTTGTAGACGCTGGATATGCCGGTCGGTTCCAAGCAGACTTCTAATACAAGTAACGGTTAACCTCGTGTCTGTGTGTCATTAATATTAATTAAGTCATTAACTCACACACGTACAAGCATACAATTCCTATGGGGGCATTTAAATTTAATTCTTATTCTAATCGTATTTATAACGCACTAAATACACATTTATGTACGTTGATTACATTATAGAAATAAATATAAGTATAAAATTAAATTTAGCAAATGAAATTAACGTCTTTACCACGTATTTGAAATGTCTATCCTATCAAATTCTTAAGGTATACAAGTCAAATTTCCTATATTTTCCTCAATCCATAACGAAGTGTGTATATGACATTAAAATGGGAAAAATATCGACAATAACATATAAATTTGCAACCAAGGTTTTTGCTTGATTACTATAACAACAAAAGATGAACATATCATCAACCATATACGTTTATAACGTCTATTTTGAACAGATTTCTTTTTCTGATGTTTGTTCGTATGCAAAACATTAATATTTGGATATACACCTATTGAATGTACGACTATCCAAATTTTAGTCTTTTACCCTAAAAACAAAACATGTGAATTTACATGAATAATATAATAAAAAGGACCTAACTCAATACGAAAAATCTAAACGATATAGAAAATCATATAAAAGAATCATGTCCTTTTACTATTACAACAACCCAAAACCCAATTCTAACTTTATTGAACATTTCTATGAATAATAAAATAAACGGAGGATTTGGGGATTTAATCATATTTTCTTTTCGTATATCCCAAATCCCCTAAGGCACAACAATCTAGATCCATAACTATCAGACTATAGAAGATAGTAACTTAGTTAGATTCCACTCGCAAAGTTACAAGAAGAAGCATCAAGAGAATTGAATGGATAAAATTATGGATTTGGCCTTCAAGAACGAACAAGCTCCAACCTTTCAAATATAAGAATCATATATATTAGAATTCTTATATGTATGATTATAAATCTCGGAATAATTCCAAATCTAAATAGAATAGGATAGGAGAAATGAAAATAGATTAAGAAGAAAGAAGAAGAACCTATTATCTTTTCCGAAGATCTAGCAATGGTAGAAAGGCAAGGCGGAGGCAACGAAGAAAATGGAGATAGGGTTTAGAATGAAGGTTTGAGGGGCTATTTATAGCTGTTATCTTGTATTTGAACCATTAGATTAGTTTGATTAAATCTATACAGTCCAATTGATATATAATATAAATAAGTCCCTACACAAAAATACCCTTATTGGGCTATCCAGTAGAAGGGTGGACGACACCCTCGCTAGGAGGGCAGTCGACCTGGTAGTCGACACCCTCCTAAAGGGGCGGTCGACCTTCCTTTTGGAGTAAGGCCAGGAGGTAATTCCTCCAGAACATTACTTTTTCTACTGCTTCTTAATTAATTTCTTTTATTTCTTCCCTTAGTTGGTTTATTCATGTCCCTACTGTGTGTGAATACATACACATAAGTTTGAAATGAAAAGGAATATTCCTTTCATTGTTATCCTATTTAGTATATTTCAAACTTGTATGTATTTTTATTTAAAATTCAAACCTTTGTGTGTTAATATATACGTACAACTTAATGAATTAATAATTTATGCATACAAACTCCGTTTTCAGTAAATAAAATATGGAAATAAATCGAAATCTCGCCACCAACGCAATACAATACTTTCATGACCCAATTCATAATTGTCCAAAATTCTATTTTCATCCTTTTAATTTTATTACAGTTTATTTTTAAATTTAATTAATCTATTTCTAAAATAGATATATTTTATGGAGTGTTTTATTCTCTCCCCCTTATTAGAGATTTCGTCCCGAAATCTTTTGAAGGGGCGAGGAACCCAACTTGCTCTAAACAACCATGATTTTAAAAACATCCATAACTCATAATGATTATGAAAAACACACTTGCTAGTTGCTATAATGAGCTTAGTCCTACCATGTAAGTGTAATAAGTGATGCAATATGTATGCAAAAAATCCGAACATGCATTTAATTCTATATGAGTGCCTAATGCATTTATGTCACATCCATACCCTTCAATCCAACCTGGAAACCACGTTGCAACCAAAAAGGATAAATTAGGGAAAATAATTACCGTGAGAAAAATTCTGGATGATTAAGTCTCATCTTCCCCTTAGTCTCCCATGTACTCTCTAAAGGGTTATTTCCCCCATTGAACTCAGACAAGTCAAAAAGATTTGTTGAGGATTCGTTTGATTCTGTGCTCCACGATCCTTGTGGTGGCACGGGGCAGCTTAGACTCTAACTCAAGGCTTCCTATATCCCCAATATCATCAAGCTCGAGTCTCTCGGCAGAATCATGAAGGCATTTGCGAAGATGGAAAACATGAAAAACATTGTGGACTTTCAACAAATGCTCAAGAAGTTCAACTCGGTAGGCCATCTTCCCAATCCTATCCAAAATCTTAAAAGGTCCAATAAATCTAGGAGCTAGCTTCCCAGTTTTTCCAAATTGAATGGTCTTCTTGAGAGGAGAAACCTTAAAAATACCAACACTCTAACATCAAATTCCAATTCTCTCCTCCTCCTATCAGCATATGACTCTTGCCGGTCTTGGGCACCTTTCATTCTCTGTAGAATCAAAGTGATAATCTCTGTGGACTCACGGATAAGGCCAGGTCCGAGTAAAACCTTGTCGGTAGTTTCCTACCAATAAGTTGGCGATTTGCATGGCCGCCCATACAAAACTTCGAAAGGGGCCATACCAACCTTCGCTTCATAACTATTACTATAAGAAAACTCGACCAAAGGTAAGTGCTACTCCCATGCTCCTCCAAAGTCAACTATTCAAGCTTTGAGCAGATTCTCCAAAACTCTATTAACTCTTTCCTTCTGGACGTCTATCTGCGGATGGCAGGCAATGCTTAAACTTAGTGTCGTTCCTAATGCTTCTTAAAGACTCTTTCAGAATTTGCTAGTAAATAACGGATCTCTATCACTCACAATAGTAGTTGTAATTCCATATAGCCTAATAACTCCTTAATATACAATTGGGCTAATAAGATAGAAGCCTGGTTCTTCTTAATGGGAATAAAATGGTCACTTTTTGTTAATCGGTCCACTATCACCCAAATGGATTCATTCCCTTTCTTACTATAAGGAAGCCCATCAATAAAATCCATATAAATGTGCTCCTATTTCCAAGTGGAAACCTCCTACAGTAACAAAAGTCCTCCAGGCTTCCCTTGTTTTGTCTTTACTCTTCTGCAATTTAAGCATCTAGAAACAAACTCTACAACGTCTCTCTTCATTCCTTCCCCATAGAAACTCCTCTTTATATCCTTAAAGATTTTATCACCTCATGGGTGAAAGGTCATCCTTGACGTATGACACTCTTCTAGAATTTCTTTCTTAATATCCAAACTCTTAGGGACATAAATCTGACCATCACTTCTCAAGATATTGTCACTATTGTCAATAGGATACCTACTGGAATGGGGGAAAGATTATCTTCTAGAAACTTCTTCCTTTAACGCCCTCATCTCCTCGTCAAGGTCTTGTTCATCCTTGATTCTTTCAAATAAAACGGGTCTTATATCTGTTGCTCCAAGAAACCCTTGAGTTTCCTCATACGGTGGTTGCAATTAAACCTAGAGAGAAACTCTAACTACCTATACTCGGAAATCGTAGTAAGGACAATGTGTTTCTGACTCAAAGCTTCAACCACGACATTACCCTTTAAAGGGATATATTGAATGGAGAAATCAAAAGATGCAAGATATTCCATCCATCTGTGCTGGCGAATGTTCAGATCCTTTTGAGAGAAAAATGTTTAAGGGATTTATGATCTGTGAATAACTCAAACTTCTCACCAAGAAGATAATGCATACACATCTTGAGAGAGAAAACTACTGCAGCTAACTCCAAATCAAGGACGCAGTACCTTTTCTTGTGATCTTTGAGTTGTCTACTTGTAGGCAACTACTCTACCCTCTTTCATGAGGACTACTACTAACCCAATCCCATATGCATCGATGAAAATAGTAAACATCTTGGCTCTGTCCAGTATAATCAAAATAGGTGCACTTGTGAGAGATTCCTTCAATCTCTCAAAGGCATTACCACACTTCTCAGTCTATACAAACTTTTGATCCTTCTTAGTTAGTTGGGTTAGAGGGGTAGTAATCTTTATGAAGTCCTTAATTAATTTTTTGTAATAACCTTCTAACCTAAGGAAGCTTCTAACCTCAGTCGCATTTCGAGGTATCTTCCTTTCCTGAACGACTTCAACTTTAGTGGGGTCTGCTGCTAATTCATTCCCCAAGACAATATTCCCTAGAAACTTTACTTCTTTCTTCCAGAAATGACATTTAGAGAATTTGGCTTTAAGTTGGTTATCTCTTAGGACTCATATGACCCTTCTCTAGTGATCTTCATGCTCCTTTGAAAAGATAATTATATCATCTACAAACACCTCTACGATCTTATTAAGTATGCCCCAATATACTCTACCGATCAGGTCAACAAAGAAAGCACGGGCATTTGTCAATCCAGAAGGCATGACCTCCCACTCGAATAGTCAACCTCGTGTTATAAATGCCGTTTTGGGCTTACTCTCTTCTGAGATCCTTAATTGGTGAAATTCAATAGCCAAGTCTAAGTGGGAAAATATTTTGGGCTCCTTCCAAATGATCAAAGTTGTCAATTCTAGGCAAGGGATACCTATTCTTTTTGGTTAGCTTATTAAGTTCTCGATAGTCAACACACAACCTTAAAGATCCATCCGACTTCGTGGCAAATACTACTGGGGCACCTCACTATAAGGTGCTCCTACAAATGAATCCCTTCTGCAATAATTCCAAGATATGCTTGTCTAACTCTCTCCTTTCTTTAGGAGCCATATGCCTCAAGGGCAATGCTATAGGCCTCACATCCCTTTTGAGGTCTATTGTAAAAGATATCTCTGGGTGGGGGTGAGAGTCCTATGACTTCCTAAAAAACACCAGGGAACTCACATATAACTGGTACTAAGGAAGGTCCTTCAAAAACAGGAGATAGAGAAAATATGGTCGAACTCCTACTCCTTGTCCTACAAGGAATCTTTATGTTGCAGCCTCCATGGCTTCTCAAACAAACTATCCTTCTATCATAGTTAAGGACGACCCCATAAAATGATATCCAGTCAATACTCAAAATAAGACCATACCCTTCAAAATCAAGCACAGACGCGTTGTGAAAGAAGTTGACATAATTGATGTTTAATAATAGGTGTTTACAAACAATAGAAAGGTGCATAACCCCTCCGATAGGATTGGACACCTCAATCGAAAGGCTAGCAAAGAATAAGGGAAGTTTCAAAGAGAGACAACAACCTTCCTAGAAATAAATGAATGGGTGGCTCCAGAATCAAATAAGGTACACAAAGAATTCCCTATAATAGAAATTATACCTTCCAGTGCGGGTTGTCTCTGATCCCTAAGGGGATGACTACGAATTGACACAACTTCTAATGCATAGTTATGACCTCCATGTGCCATCCTTGGTTTTGGGAAGTTCTTCGCTATGTGTTCATCCTTGTGACAATTGAAGCTTTTCCCTTTAAACACTGTCTTCACCAAGTTTACTCTACATTCCTTTGCTTCGTGGCCTTTCCTATGGCACCTAGAACAAGTCCTGGCTTCCTTCTTGAATTTACAACCTTTCTTCTTCTTAAGCCAGAAATTCATTTTCTTATTCATCCCATCAATGGAAATACTTTCTCCTTTATTAGTTGTCTTAAGTTCCTTAACGTTTTTAGCAGAATATAAGATTGTTGTCTCAACCAAAGCCTCAAATGTAGCTCCAAAAGTAACTTTTGCTAAAAGCATCTCCTTCAGTAATGAATTCAACCCCTTCACAAACCTAAGGGCTTCATCCGTTGAAGTACCTGCTAAGCCCCTTCCAAACTTAGACAAATCAATAAATTTTGCCACATACACCTTCTAAACCATTTCTCTTTGCTTTAGATGGATAAACATTTCCAGTTGTAGTGTCTTTTCTGCAATAGTTAGGAATTTGTTCTTAAAACAAGTCATAAACTCTGCCCTAGTGAATATTCTATCCATGTTTTCTTAGGAGAATAGGTTCCACCACTCCAGGGCCTCCCCTTTCAAGTGTCAGGCTGCTACCTTACACTTTAATTCGTCTTCTCATTGAGTAACCTCAAAAATCCTTTCACGCTCTGAGATCTAAGCTTTCGCATCCACAAAGTTCTCTGTCCCCAAAAAGACCTTGCCTCCCAAGCCTATAAAATCTCTACAAAGGAGAGGGAAACTGAGTTCTTCTTCAATGGGACAAGCTGCTGGTTCCGTTGGGCAGGATTAGCAACAGGGACTTGTTCAACAGTTCTAAGATACTATTGGAACCATTCTGGCAAGTAATGAGGCCTTACCTGGTTTCCCTGTTTGGGTTGATTGTCGACTATATCCACTATCTGATAAAGGAAAAACCTATATTAGATTTCCTATAATAGTATTAAGGCCCAAAAGAAGGATAAGATTGCCTTATATAATCGCGTATGTTTTGGAGTATAGTGTGTGTGTGTATATATATATGTAGTTTTGAAAAGCCTTTTAATAATAAATATGTCTCTCATATGTATATTTACCCATAACCGGATAACCTATGCTTTGATACCAAATGTAAAATCCCACCCGGGATAGTCCTAAATTCCAACCCAGAAAAGGCCCATCGAAAGATAAAGCCTCTCTAAATAGATAATTAGTTCCTATAGGGATTAACATAAATAGATATACAAAGCAATCTAAATCAAAAATCAGAGCTCACACAGCGGATGGGACAAAATATAATAACATAAATATAAGATGTACCAATCACTAAAAATCACAATTCAGAAGTACAACATATCTCAATCTTCAAGGTACATCATTATTACTCATCCAGTTTCATAACAATACTAGTAAATAAGTAATAGATACAATAACTAGATCTTTAAGAGGCTCCACCTCCAAGGGATCATCCTTCATCCCCAATTAATCGTCTCACCTATTGTCCTGTTAATGCTAAGAGGAGGGAGGTCAGAACATAAAGTTCCAGTAAATGAAACATAAGTAAGTTAAGAAGGTTATTCCCTATAATTGGCAGTTGTAAACTTTTCAAGTTATGTCTTCGTAACAAATACAAAAGTTAAACATATAGGGCGAATATGCTAATAGTCACTTAATACACCAAATTAAGGGTGGAGATCTTCCTGCGGTCACTTAATACCATATTTGTTTATGGAAGACACCTCTCTACTCGCTCAATACCTAATGGCGGACCCCATGGCACTTAACGCCCTGTTCTAACGTTAATATGCTATAAGTGATAATTCTTTTGTAGGGAGAGCGTAACGACCCATATTTTACTTATCGCAAGAAAATATTTTTATTTTATTCTCTGAGGGTTGGATCATTATCATATTTTGTATGTTTCTTATGGGGATGTGAGACATATCCATAATTTTTACCAATTTTATTTGTGACAATTTTGCCCCTGTTAGTCTTGTACATGGCATAATTTTTGACTCGGATCAAATCAAGTGCTGAGATCTGCCTCAAAGGAAATGATGATTCTTATTCCGTAAAGTGTTCGCATTAAAGTTTTGGCTTAGCAGTTTGGGAGGAATCATTGTTTTAAGGTTTCACAGTTGGTTGTTCAGGTTTTTAAACCCATAATGGGATGATTTGGAGAGGCCCATTATGGGGCTGGTTGAAGGCAATAAATAGAAGGTAGGAGGCATGGAGAATAGTTTACTTTCTCTATTCTCTCATTTGGGTGAGCTTACTTGTTCAACCAACTACACCTTTCCACCATTAGAATCGAAGATCGACATCATTTGAAGCTAGATCTGCATCAATCGAAGAGAGGGTTCATCGAATCGAAGAGTTTAGAGCAAATTATTCATTTTTCGGAATCGAGATTTCATCATTTTGTTTTGGAGAATTGGTGAGTGATATGCATCTCCCACACGAATTCAAACAAGTATATGAGTATCTTGTTTTTCATCAAATTTTGAGTTATTTCACCCAGATCTACGCCATGTAAGTATATTTTCATATGAATCGCTATAGGATCTAATCTAGCAACTTAAAACTGGTAATTTCTATATATTTTCATATGTTTATACAAGTTAGATCCATAACTCTAGTTCATATATTCATTTATAATGATTTTGATAAATTCACATGGTCATGGTTGAGAAATTCGTCACTTTGATGTTTGTTGAAGGTTGATTTTGATGTATTGGTTAGATCCAGTGTTTTGCATAAAATTTTGAATTGAATTGGAGTTAACTTGGGCGGGAAAGTGGACAGGTTGATCGTAACTGGGCATGGCTCAGTCAGAAGTTTGGATCGGTCCGACTTCTTTCCCAAGAAATCACATGGCTTAGTAACGGCATGGTCCGGTAGCAGTATGGGTCGGTTGTATCTTTGAGAAATGAATCGGTCGGGTTCAAAAAGGTCGGTCTTGGCTCAAGTGGGACGTTCGAGATGTTTTGGACCGTTCATCTTTGATGGGTCAGTCGGAGTTTGAAGCAATGATGGGTCGATCACGTTTCCACGAGATGGATCGGTCGGATATCCTGGGGCATGGGTTGGCTGCATATGGATCGGTCGAGTATGGGTTAGTCGAAGCTTTCATGGTATGGATCTGTCGGCATATTGGCATGGGTTGGTCGAGTAGAGGGTGATGGATCGGCCAGTTCTCTTGTGGAATGGACTGGTCCATAGTGGATCAGCATGTACTAAGGGTTATGGCCGCGCTTTGAAATGCTATGATTGATGGCATAAATGTTGTGGTTTGTTTTCATAGTGAATTGTTGAACGCTATGGATTGATGTTGAACCTTATATTCATATTATTTGGTTTAGTGATGATTGTGACTTCTAAGAGAGTTCGAGTAGGAATGTTTGAAATGTTGAGATGTGTTCGTTGATCGGTGTAAAGCAACAAATGTGGAGACAACTCAAAGGTCGTGAGTTGGTGGATAATGGTTGCTCGAGAAGGTCACTTGAGCAATAAATAACCATCAAGGTTGGATGACTAGAGATACTGGAGTCTAAGAGATTATCGTTGTCAATGGTTCTAGCAGGCTTAAAGCAGAGGTACAATAGAGATGTCTAAAAGACCGGAAGGTTGCTGGTTGAGTACCCTAGGTATCGTTGAAAGGCCTAGGTACGTATTCGTAGAAAGGCATATGGAGATTCTGCTAGAACCGGGGTTACCATTAGCCCTTGACGTATGGCTAGGTTGGCTGTCATACGATTAGCGATGGTTTAAAAGCAGGATTGGTGGTGATAGCCAGAGTCAGTCATGAGTGTTTAGTTGTTTTATGTATCGTCTTACGTAAGTTGTCTGAGGTCGAAGGAGATATTCCTTGGGTGCTTGTCTGATATTGGTTTAGGCCTCTGAGGCTTGTGCTTGAGGAATGTTGAGCTCGACTAGGGTGGCTTACGTGAGATATAACTAATTACTGTGATTATTTTCGAATGAATGGTTGTGCTGAATGCCATGGAATAAATTGTTGTTACATTGGTTGTTGGATTGTAAACGCTATCATTGTCAGATGTGGAGAAGGCAAGGTTGGGTTCTTCTCTGGCACTTGGTTGATTGGTTTGTTAATCTACCTATTCTCATATACTATGTTGATGATGTTAGATAGTTGTTTTATCAATCACAAAGACTGTTGTCTAACTCAAGGTTTTATGTTTCCCTCTTATTACCTTGGGTTGTTCATTTGGTTGTAGATGGGCAGACTGAGTAGCAGGTGGCAGGTGATACCTTAGTCAGGACGATGTTGTTGTTCGATGGTGAGCTGGAAACTTAACTACCAGTTTTATTACTATCTAGTATTTATGTTTCCGTTGTCTATTATTATTCTATGAGTGTTGTAATGAGGCTTCATGTGCAGACTTTGATGTTTCCTATGGTGTTTGGATGATCTTTCAGGATGTTATGAAAGTTTCAAAAGTTTGTTATATGATGTTTCACTATTTCTACCTTTCGTGTATGTTCTATTATATTTTATCCTTGCGCTGTGAGTTATACGACAGGTTCCGCATGTGTTTACATACTCTGATGATCGTCCATGGCTGTTTGGCACACCTTTCAGCGCATTATTCCTCTTGTTTAGTGCAGGGGTTATGGATGGTCGTCACAGAGAAAAATTGTAACGACTACTTAATACCAGGCTGTGGGTCAGGAACACTGCTTCTTATCTGAAGAACCTCTTGGTGAACTCTCTTGTTACTATCTAGCTGTCCCTACAGATGAACTCCTAGTCTTTTAATGCTTCCCTTAGAAGGTGGTTCCTTAGGCCTTGTATACATAATTCGTCCCTAGGTCAGCCCTTACTAGCCTCCTAGGTAAGAAGCGGACATACTTGGAGAACTACCTTACACACATTTTCGTTTATTTGGACCATTTAATACCTTATAGGAGAAAAATGGACCTAACAACCATTTACTTCTCAAGGGCAAGACCAATGACTTAGGTTATAAACCAAGGAGTAAACCCTAGGAACAAACCTAGTCCTAACCACTTAATACCTAATAAGAGATAGGTCAACCACTTAATACCTTTTTTCCAAGCAGGCCTACTTTGCACACACAACACACACACACACACACACACACACACATATATATATATATGCATACTAGATATCTAACATTAGGCCTACCACTTGTAGATGCTGGATTTGTTGGGCGGTGGCGAGAAGCTTCTACTATAAGTTGGGCCTAACCATGCATCATAGCATACTAATTATAATGGACTATGACACCTAGTCCTTTCACATTAACCAGATTTAGTTATAGACACTGGATATGTCGGTCGGTTACGAGCAGACTTGTACTACAAGTAATGGTTAACCTCGTGTCTACGTGTTATTAATATTAATTAAGCCATTAACTCACACACATATAAGCATACAATTCGTATGGGGACATTTAAACTCAATTCCTATTTTAATCGTATTTATAACACACTAAATATGCATTTATATACGTTGATTACTTATAGAAATAAATAAAAGTACAAACGTAAATTTGGCAAACGAAATTAATGTCCTTACCACATATTTGAAATGTCAATCCCATCAAATTATTAAGATATACAAGTCAAATTTCCCATATTATCCTCAGTCCATAACAAAGTGTGCAAATGACAATAAAATGGGAAAATGTACAAAATAACACATAAACTTGTAACCAAGGTTTTTGCTTAATTATTATAACAATAAAAGATGAACATATCGTCAACTATATACGTTTACAACCTCTATTGTGAATATATTCCTTTTTTGATGTTTGTTCATTTGTAAAACATTAATATTTGGATATATAGAAATTAATACGTTTAAATCCTATATTTCAAGGAATAGAGATTTAAATCTATTCAATTTATAACTATCCAAATCTTAATCTTTTACCCAAAAACTAAACATGTAAATTACATGAAAAATAAAATAAAAAGGAATCAACTCAATACAGAAAATCTAAACGATATGGAAAATCATACAAAATAATCATGTCCTTCTTTTACTACTACAAAAACCCAAAACCCAATCATAACTCGATTGAATCTTTCTACGAATAATAAAATAAATGGATAATTGAGGGGTTTAATCATATTTTCTTTTCGTATATCCCAAATCCCCCAAGGCACAACAATCCATATCCATAACTATCAGATTATAGAAGATGGTAACTTAGTTAGATTCCACTCACAAAATTACAAGAAGAAGCAACAAGAGAATTGAATGGATAAAAGTATGGATTTGGCCTTCAAGAATGAACAAGCTCCAAACTTTCAAATATAAGAATCACATATATTAGAATACTTATATGTACGATTCTAATCCTCGGAATAGTTATAAATATAAATAGAATAGGATAAAAGAAATTAAAATATATTAAGAATAAATATGAAGAACCTACTCTCTTTTCCAAAGTTTTAGCAATGGCAGAAAGGCAAAGCATAGGCAGTGAAGAAAATGGAGATAAGTTTTAGAATGAGGGTCCAAGGGGCTATTTATAGTTGTGATCGTGTTTTTGAACCGTTAGATTAGTTTGATTAAATCTGGATAGTCCAATTGATATATATTCTAAACAAGTCCACACAAACCAACCCTCACTGGGCTATCCAGTAGAAGGGTGGTTGACACCCTCCCAAGGGGGGAATCGACCCCCCTAATGGGGAGAGGCCAGAAGTTTTTCCACTATTTCTTAGTTAATTTCTTTTATTTCTTTCCTTAGTTAATTTATTCTTGTCTCCTATTATGTGAAAGGGAATATTCTTTTCATGCTTATGTTATTTAATATATTTCCAGCTTATATATATATATTTATTTATTTGAAATTCAAAACTTTGTATATTAATATATACACACGACTTAATTGATTAGTAACTTTTGCATATGGACTATGTTTTCAATAAATAAAATATGAAAACAGATCAAAATCTCACCATGAATGCAAGTACAATACTTTCATGGCCCATTTCTTAATTGTCCAAAATTACATTTTTAACCTTTTAATATACAGTTTATTTTTAAATTTAATTAAACTATTTATAAATTAGGTATTGTTTACAGGGTGTTACATTTATAGATATGGGTTAACCTTTTTCCCTCCTTTTTTTCTTTCATTTGTCTCTCGTGCATGTGCTGATTTCAAGGCTAGGCAGAAGCGGTTCTAATACTCTTGTATTTTTTTTTTCGATACAATTCGAGGGAAGAAACAGAACCCATTGTAAGCTTGACTTGAACTCACCGAATGGCCTTTAAATTATTTGGAGGGTAGCTCTTATCATGAATAAATGATTGGTGCTTGCATATGAAAGATGCCTCTTAAGGTTCTCATTTTGATGATTCTGAAGGGTTGCATTTCCATAAGAAAGCTTTCCCTATATAGCGATTTTTTTTGGATTAAATGGTCGGGGTATTCCATTCAAATGAATCGAAGGAAGCCATTTGGTCTAAAAGGCGTAAACTCACTTCTTCTTGAGTGATATGAAGGTTTTTGTCTTCATTGGTTCAGAAGGCGCGCTTTTCGGCAAAGCTAAAAGGGCTTATCCTTGTTAAAAAGGCATGCGTTGTTTTGTTTACTTCTTCAAGGACGATGGGATGCTTTCACTTGCTTCGAAGGTCTTTCTCTCCCTCTATTCTTTCTTGGTAGCCTTGTTTTCGTCTTTATGTTGATCTCGTAAGGATTATCTTCTTAAATTTGGATATTTCTTACAATTTCACACATTTGATTTAATATTTCTACAGTTATTCCTCGAGTATTAAAGAAGGCTACTTTGTCGCTTCCTGAAAGCTATATCTTCTGGCTTTTGCAATCCTTCTTTCATGCCATCTGCGCTGGAGGATATTTTGGTTAATATTTAGCCTTTCTAGTATGAAAAAGTCTTTTGTTCTTTAGGAACAATTTTATAAGCCCTTTTGCTTTATTTACCTGCAAATTTACAACTACTAGCATTTTATTAGCTTATAAGGAAACTTCATGGGAATATGTATAGGATTATAGTATATATTGTTTTTGTTCGGTTTATAATTAAGGTTTCAAATTTCGAAATCATATTTGAGTGCTTTCTAGTCTATAATAGAATAATAAAATTCCAATTTTTGATGGTTAATGCAGAGCTCATATTCGAGTGTTATAAACTTAAAAGTGTACCCCTCAAAATGTTAGGAAAATCATAACTTCCTACTACATTAGAAGGACAAAAGACTGAATTCAGGTGTTTAAACAATGAAAGTTTAGAACATCCATTCCTGAGAATAATAGAAGTTAGAAACCTCCTTCAGGAATATTCAAAGACCCAAAACCCAGATTTGAGAACTTTAAGTAATAGAAGTCCATAAATTCGCTTATAGGAATAACATAAGACCAAAACATGTTTCAGTAATAATTAGAAGACACAAACCCGATGCATGTATTTTAAATAATAGAAGTCCATAAATCTGGTTTTGGAAACATAGAGGATCGAAAGAACTTTCGATAATAATTAAAAGACTCGAAACCATGATTTTGGAATTTTAAATAATGGAAGTTCAGAAATCCATTTCTAGGGGTAATAGAAGATCAAAATATGTTCCAGTAATAATTAGAAGACTTGAAACCCATATTCGTGTATTTTATATAGTAGAAGTCCTGAAATCCACTACTCGAAATAATAGAAGACCAAAATCTTTTTTGGTAATAATTAGAAGAGCCGAAACCCAAATTTGGGAATTATAAATAACATAAGTCCAGAAATCAACTTCTGGAATAATCGAAGATCAAAACCACTTTCGGTAATAATAAGAAGTCTCAAAACCCAGATATGCGTATTTTAAATAATAGAAGTCTAGAAATTCACTTCTAAAAATAATAGATGACTGAAACCTCTTTTAGCAACAATTGGAAGATCCAAAACCCAGGCTCTTGTATATTAAAAAATAGAAGTCCAAACATTCACTTTACGAAATAATAGAAGACCAAAACCTCTTTGTAATAATTAGAAGACCTGAAACCCAAATTTTTGTGTTTAAATAATAGAAGTCCAGAAATCCACTTTTGGAAGTATTAAAAGACTAGAATCCTTATTTGGTATTTGAAATCGAAATCCAAAACACATTTATGTCTTTTCTTAAAGTAGAGGTAAGGCATGTTCAGTAGAGGTAGGGCATGTTCTATTTTGGTACAGAGGTGGTGTGACAATCTCCCTATACCATTTGCATGTAATAAGGAAATATTACGTGGTATGCATGCTAAGCTGATTTGGGCCAACCATCTTGAGTGATAATCAAAACTAGACATCTCGTATATCTCACAATGCATGGATCAATTATAATAAGAAATATAGACAGTAATGTATCAAAATATGATATAACAACAAAGCAGTTTAAATATCACCAAATAACAGAGTTATGTACATGAAATCCAATAATTTCTGAATACATGTCATCCACACTACAAACTCTCAAAGTATGCTCGTAACAGTGGAAAGAAAATATGTTCAAAGATATATACACTATAGCTCCTCTAAGCTTGTCTCCGGCTTATCATTCGTGTAACTTGACCGCTATCTAGTCTACTTAACAACATCGTCGATGAGTACCTAAGACAATAAAATGAAACATAAATCCTTGGGTCAGACATCAGTCTAGCATGAGCGTATGATCTATCATAGACCTTACTACAAAAGCTATAGATAGACAGGTTAAGTCTCATACCTGACCTCTTCCAACTATCAAAGATTCAACACAAAATAATCAAATAGTATATGCTACTCAAAGAAGTAAAGCTACACAATGCAAACAACAGAAGAAGTGGGCAAAGTCATAAGATAAGATAATTTGTCTAGCCTCCATGGCTCCCATTCTTTATCTCTTTCTCTAATCCTTAGAAGTCATAGTCTACCCATGAAGTGAAGCCAAGAATAACAAAGAAACCATAGAAACCATCATCCAAATCCTAACTATCACCTTATAAATCCATGAATACATTCATACTCTTATGGCAACCCCAACCAAGGAATAATGAAAATTCCGGTTTTAGTAAAAACTCCATGTTTCGCCAACATGTACCCTTCCAGGCTAGGTTCACCACCCAGGGTACACTATCTTACCAATCCTAATGGGCATCTCCACGATACCCTTGCTTTGAATCCTTCAAGAACACTCCGAGCTATTAACATTTCCTTGGCAATTCACTTGTAGAGTTACTCCTCTCTGTCAATCTAAAGCTTGAGTCCTCCTTAACCAATCCATTATGTCACAGTATCGTTCCACACGAGCTACGCCCATCCTTACAACATCGTTCGCCATGAGTTGTATCTATAATCTCGTCCACCAGGAGTCAATCCTGCACTATCATTCACTATGAACTACCTCACTGCCATGTAGCTACGTTCTCCTCATGCTAACCATAGTCTAGCTTTAAACCACTCCCCATCCGAATCTTCAATCGAAGAGTACATTACGTGATCATGTCATAACTCTCAACCGAGAATCAACTATCAAACCAAGGCCATTTGTACAATTACCAAGCCTCCAGCTTCCTCTCCTATGAACCTCACGGCCATACAAATCAATCTGACAGATCGGTACTGGTCCATAGGATAAAGACCGATGCTGGTTCATGTACTTTGCTAGTTTTTGGTTAAGTACTTTGAATCTCTAAAGTACTCTTCCCTTGGGTTCCAAATTCAAGCTGATTCATATCCTACCGGTCCATCATAGCTCCTTGTTGATTCATACTTAGAAAAATTCTTTAAGTCGCATGCTAAAATCAATTAGCCTTAAACCTGACCAGTAGCCTTCTCTTGCACCTAAGAGTCAATGCCAAAATTTTGGAGGAAAAATATTGCTTTCCATGAATTGGTGCCAGTCCATAGAGCATTGTCAAATACCGGTCCATGTAGTTAGCGCATTTTTATCCCAAAATTTTTAAATGTCTTCCTGCCGTCTTTCAGAGCCCAACCCCTAACTTTCGTGCGATTCCGACTAACTATGCTTTGTTTATGCTCCAATCTTCGTTCCAAATCCTAATTTCAATTATTCTAATGCACAAAACTAAGTACAATCATATGAATCAACACTCATATTCAAACACTTGAATTCATATAAAACATAAAACAATCATTTACATGTATATATCTAGTGTCAATCTACATGATAATAAATCTAAACTTATCATTTTAATCTGTTTAACATTAGTTATATTATCCTTATGGTTTCAAAACTGTAATGAGGATAAATGATCATGATTTGGTGTGATCTAACATGTAAATATGGTAAAATGCCTAATCTAAGCCTATGATGTAATATAGCCTAGTGAGAGATCAAAATCACTCACCAAGTCGATGAATCAATGTAGCTCACAATGAATATGGATTGGGATAGCAAGGAAATGAGTATAACAACCCCTAAATTATGAAAAATATGTATATCAATGAAGATCTAATCCCTTCTAGATGTTTAGAGGAGAATAGAAGTGATTTAGAATTTGTTTTGAGGTTTTGAGAGGAAGAACTAGAGGATCTTAGTTCTTGTTGCTTCTAGTAAAATAAAGAAAAAAGGCTAACTTAATCTCTTCAGTCCTTATTTATACTACAAGTCATTAACCCTAATGGGCTAACTTGATCAACACACTAGCTGCTAACTGAATCTGCCCAGTAGGCCTGAAAGCTAAAACCTCTATATTTCCCAAATACTAAACCAAACCGTTAACGTAACCACTCTATAGAATGACCAACCAAAAAATATTTTTGATTGCATAAGTTTGAGCATCTAATTCTGCACCAATCAAAAGAAATGGCTAGAACACAAGAAACTCAGGGGTAAAATGGTCATAAAACGACAAAAAATTAGAGATGTGTAAAACATCCTAACTAACCATATATCAAAGTAGAAGAATGATAAGATCTCGCGTGAATTAAATATAATTATTTCATGATTTATTTAATGATCCTTTGATATGTAAAATATGTGTCGTTACATTCTCCTCCGTTAGGAATTTCGCCCCCGAAATCCTAAATCAACACAAGCTATCCTGTATGTCAGCAATCAATCTAACATGAAATCTCGAATCCATCAATCTATGCAAGCAATTTCTTAACCTAACATGTGGAATTCTAATATTATAATATACGATGAAGCAAGTAGCCACGAAAAATGGGACATACAATCCAAAGAGTTCTGGATACACCTCCCTCATACTCTCCTCTGTTTCCCATGTACAATTGCCATCATCCTTGCTCCATCTTATCTTAACTAGCTTAACTACCTTCCTCCTAAGATCTTGAAACTTTTGGATTAACCCTCTAAGTTTTTAAGCTGATTTAATGTCACTATAATACTTGAATCATGAACAAACTTTTGTAGACAAGATATATGAAACACATTATGCCCACTTGCCATCTTTGAAGGTAGATCCACTCCATATGCCAAAATTCCTAGTCCTCTTGGTGATCAAAAGTAATTTGACAAACATTAGAGCTAATTTACCCTTCTTTCCAGACCAAATTACACTCCTAAGAGGTGAAACCTTAACGAATACCATGTTGCCAACCAAGAATTCCAAATCTTGTCTTATCTTATCTTTACAGATCTTCTTACGATCCTGAGCTACTTTCATTTGCTAACGAATGTTCACTATCTTGTCTGAAGTCTCTCAATTCAGCTTTGGCCCAAGTATCGCCTTCCCTGCCGCTTCCTACTAACACAAAGGTGTGTAGCAGAGTCTTTCATACAATGCCTCATAGTGTGTCATGCCGATACTCGCTTGATAACAATTGTTATAATCAACTCTACCAAATTGAAGTGATTATCCCAAGACCCTCCAAAATTCAAGATAAAGCTCTAAGGAGATCTTCCAAAACTCGATTCATCTTCTTAGTATGTCCATCTATCTGAGGATGATAAGCTCATACTCAAATGTAACTCGATGCCCAACATCTCTTGTAGACTTTTCTGGAACCCACTAGTAAATAAGAGATCTCTATCACTTATTATTCCTCTTGACACACCTTTGAATCAACAATTCCATTTCATATACCATTCATCCAACTTTGGTGTTGTTCTTGCAGACTTAACAGGTATGAATCTCAGTTCTTGGTCAATCAATCCACTATAACCCAAATACTATCATAACTACCCTAGTCCAAGGTAATCCATCAATAAAGTCGATAGATATATATATTCCTATTTCCATTTTGGGACCTCTAATGGTTGAAGCAAAACCACTCGGCTTCTTCCGCTCAACTTTCTCAATTTTGAGAATTCATACACTTCGAGATAAACTTTCCCATATAACTCTTCATACCTTGTTAATAGCAAGTCCTTTCATATCCCGGTACTTTTTGTTACCACCAGGACGGATAGCCAATCGAGAATGATGACATTCCCTTATTTCTTTTGTGACGACCTGAAATCCCCCTTACGGGAAATCCCGGATTGCTTTGAGGACAAGACGAATCAGAACACAAACAGAAGAACATTTCATTGTATATTACAATAATTCCATCAGAATACAAGAATATACAAAGTATGAATAAATATTACACAGAATATATCAGAGATTTAAATTACATTACTGCAGCGGAAAATAATACAAAACACAACTAGAAGTAATACACGGATACAGAGCTTTCCGAATATCGGTTCAGCTGTAAATCAGGATCCTATGAATATAAATCTGCAAAACCAAAACTACTAGCAACCCGTGTCAAAATAAGGGCACCCAGAGTTTAGGTTAAAATAATAAACTCCAGGTCAGTCATGTGACTGGTGTGAGAACTAAAACAGTTATTAATCTTTATTTTAAAGTTCGGTAAATCAAGGGACCACGCCGTATAACACGGAACGGGTTTCCTCCCAAGAATACCAGTGCATAAAACAACAACGCAATGCTAAATAAAGAACAATGAAGCTATTATAAGACCCAGGTCCCATCACACAATGCAACGCAAGCCGGAGGATAGGGTTTTTACCTTATAATAGCCAAAGAATGCTTGATACGCTAAATTTCATGTTTTATTATTGCTATAAGTGTATAGTGTCAAAACAATTTCAATCATAAGTATCAATCATAGACGGCATAAGTGCCCCATACCACTATGTCGCCATATATAGGTTCTACAATCAAAATCGCAATGTCACGTATTGGAAATTGGATTTCCATCTGTGAACCGAGGCAAAAGATAGTCCTCACCGATTCGAGATGCTCTAGCCCGTGTCTTAGGATCAGAGCTCGAGTGACCCTTGGATCGTCAGGGCCGGTCCACCGATGTGGATTAAAATGCCTGAACACTGCGTTTCCCCACCCTTTGGGGCGTCAATGAGCCAAATCAAATTTTCAAAAAGTCGCTATGGAATTCCGTTATAATTTATAACGATTTATTTATATTATAAAAGGATTTTTAATATAAATTGAATAATGATTTAATCTGGATCTGAAATGTAGAGTTAAAAATTCAGATAGGAATATTTTGGAGTCGTATGATATTCTATGTGAATATATGCAATAATATTAATTTATTAATATTAAATTTAATCATTTTTAAATATATTAATATTGAAATTGGTTTATTTAAGCCTTAGAAAATAGTTATTTTTACAAACGACCTCCGTTTTCGATAAAACTAATTTTGTTGGAACCAGAATATTAAATTATTACTAAATTTCAATTTTCGTTATTTTTGGAGTCAGTATGTGGCCATAAGGGATTTTAATGTGAAAAACATTCGATAATGTGACTTTAAAAATACGTTGTGTGAGCAAACGGGCTAGGAATTCGATGAAACCATTTTCGCTGGGTCCGTAAAATCGAGCTATAAGTGTGTGTCTATTTTCAATGAAATTGGATATCGTTTGTGACTGCACAGACTTTTTAATGATAAATACGAACAGCGAGGGACTAAAAATCAATATAATAATTGATTTAAATAACATTATAATCTCTCTATAAATATAACCCCAATTTTTTCCTAACCTAGGTCAAATTAATTTTCTTTGGTCAATGGAAAAAATGCGCTGACACTTCTATTTTCTTTCTCCAGCAATTTCATGATTTACTAAAAAGGGAATTAAATTATATAAATTTCTAAAATTCATAGCATACATATATTTGAATTGTTGTTGAGAAGCTCTTCAACCTAGTATGAGTTTTATAAAGTTCGGATATACTTTGCGTCACACGGTGAAATACAGCGTGTGTTTTGTAGATGCTAGGGTCGGAGAAATCAATGAATTGAAGCATTTATGTTTATTATGATGGTTAGCTTTGGATTCATGAGGTCAAGTAGCATGATATGGCAAGTTTTTGGAAGAAATGGTGATAATAAAATTCGCGTCTTACTGTTGAGCCTCGAGAAAGGCTGGAGAACGCAATGATTATGATGAGCACGAGTTTGAGGAATTTGGGATGGAGGCGAAGTACTCGCAAGTGGGAGGAGAACTGTAGCCTTCGTGTTTGATTCCGTGTAGCGTGATGGGAGAATGGCTTGAAGGAAGTTCAACCACGGTAGGAGTACTACACAGCGTATGATCTGAAGGGAGAAGAAGAGCAAGAAGCAGTGCTAGTTCTAAAGGATGGGAATGGGCCGAATAGAAAATGGTAAAGCCCACTTAAAATTTTATATATAAGTTTAATCTAAAATTTTAAATAAGTGGATTAACTTGTAAAATATATAACTTATGCATACATTATCAGAATTCAGCGAAACAAGAACCGTTGGGATTGTATGGACGACGGCTACACAATGGAACTGACTGGGAGTGAATTGGAGCTCATTACAATTTATGGTGGAATTAAAACGCCTGATCAAATATATTGAACAGTTATTGTTATTTAGTGAAAAACCACCAATGTGAGTAAAGCTCACTAACTCTGCCAGTTAATATTTTTATAACGTATTTTTTAGAATTGATAAATGATAATTGATTGAGATGCGTTGATTGTCTGGATGAACTGCCAATTTATTGGTTGAAATTATACATCTAGTAATATATATATTTATAAATATATACCTATAATCAAATATTGATTCTGTTTATCAGAATATTTCATACTGAAATGAAATCGATGTTATTTATATTGTTTAACATCTGTGGATGCAGGGAAATAGGTTAGAGGGATCCAACTTAATACCTCAATTTTTGTAATACTGCTTTTTCATATATTATCTGTGATTGATTATGATGACACTGGTATTGTTATTTGATATTTTAAATACCATAAGAAATATCGGAATGTGAAAAAGGAATTTTCAAAGTGTATATTGAAAATAAAATATTTATAGAATCAAAGGATTTTATAAAAGGAATTATTTATAAAATAAATAGGATTATAAATTAATTATTTGGGAAATAAATAGAATTATAAAAGGAATTATTTGTAAAATAAATAGAATTATAAAAGGAATTATTTGGGAAATAAATAAAATTATAAAAGTAAATTGATGAGATATAAAAAAATTATGAGAAGTTTGTTTAAAGTGGGTATTAAATAATAATCTGTTTTTAACAGATAAATTGAGAAGATTAATTTATAAATAATGTTTTATAAATTAAGTAAATTATTTATCAATGAATAAATTGGATATATAAGTCAGAAATTAAATGAAGAAATGGAAATCGGTTTTAACACCGATATTTTTATGGAATGTAAACATAGCATTTATAAAGGGATCTATAAACGAGATTATAGGTGATTGGAATTGAAAATAAGATTTTATATGAATAATTCTATAAATAGAAGTATAAATAGAATTCGGAAAGGGGATATTATTTTTAAATGCAAAATCAAACTAAATTGATTATATAAAAGAAATATTATTCACATTCGATGTGAATAATGGATTAAAATAAATATTTTATAAATGAAACATTTATAAGGAAAATTGGGTTTTGAAGCAGGAATTAAAATGTGAATTTGAATGAGATAGGAAATAGGGTCAAAAAATATTAGTTATTTGAATAAAGTTAATCGAATAGAGTTAATCGAATATTAGTTATTCGAAGAGAGTTAATCGAATATTAGTTATTCGAATAGGTTTAACCGAATATTAGTTATTCGAAGAGAGTTAATCGAATATTAGTTATTCGAAGAGAGTTAATCAAATAGAGTTGATAAAATATTAGTTATTCGAAGAGAGTTAATCGAATATTAGTTATTCGAAGAGAGTTAGTCGAATATTAGTTATTCAAATAGAGTTAATCGAATATTAGTTATTCGAATAGAGTTAAATCGAATGTTAGTTATTCGAATAGAGTTAATTGAATATTAGTTATTCGAAAAGAGTTAATCGAATATTAGTTCATTCGAATGGGAGTTATCGAATAGAGTTTATTCGAAAGAGAGTTATCGAATATAGTTTATTCGAAAGAGAGTTATGCATTGAAATTTGATTTTATCGAATTTGGGAAAGTATTATTTACTTTTCGATTTTTAATCAAAATTTATTTATTTATAAATAAATTGTTTATTCAGTTATTTAGTTAAATTAAGAATAAAGGTTATGTTTTTAAGTTAGATATTTTGGAAGTACAGATCATAACGTTATCGTTATGATAAATGTTTTCATAAAAGAATTGGATTCGTAAGCTGAATACAAGATTTGCGTAAGCAAATAATTTGATAAGATGATAAGAAACAAAGTTAAGGAAATTAGAAACTAACTGGAGATTAGTTATGTTGAACAGCTTTTTGTATATCGATCTATTGTTGATTTTGGCCTGCGGGTTGATATTCAGGGAATTGTTCTCTTACTAGTTTACAGTTAGAGACTGATAGATGTGGGAGATTAATGATGTGTGAATAAGAAAAATGGAAATGTTTTCCAATGTTAATAACGTTTATTTTCTAAATTTAAAAATAAGGATTTAAGAAAATGGGGAAAAGAATAAATTAATGATAAATTAATTAAAAGGGAAAAATGTTGATCGATGATTGGTCGATAAAATTTCCATTTGGAAATAAGATTGTTATGTGTATGGATGTTTTCCTTTGATAGTTAAATAACCGATTATCAAAGTTTTGACCATTTTTCCATTGTCAATATGGAGAGACCGGGATCAGATTTATTATCTGAAAACCACTTCGTATGGGCATTAGCGTTTCGAATCGAATATGATAAAGATAATTGAAGATGGAGTTTATGCAAGTGCTGTTCTGGCAATCCTAGGTAGAAATTGCATAAGATGGATTTACAGAATAGTACCTTCAGTTTGTCCAGTCCTAGGACAACCTATATGGAAGAATGTCTGACAGAGCATATTTAATATATCATGTAAGTTGATCTCTTCAAACGTATTTACGTTTGGTGGTGGAGGAATGCGTTTCTCTTAGTTGTATACCCGTGGTATTTTTAGGGAAATCAATTTGTGATTTGGCGGGTATGACGATGTGACATTCAAAGTAAATAAAGGTGTGATCTGTACGTATGATCTCTAGCATCACAACCAGGAAATGGTATGAAATCGGGTAGGTCGCATGGCTAAGTGGTTAGCTGTTAATTAGGGTGTATGTTCACCTGATCTAGAGAAATTTCATTTATTTCTTTAACCTATTTTGATGCTGTCCCTTTCGGGAAACGGTTGCTGATCCCAACCGTTGGTGATAATACATTCGGTACACTCAAGCGAAATGAGTGACCGGTCATGTTTAGCCTAGGTTGCAAGATATTCTTGTTGAACCTGGTGTATTCCTCTCTAGAGATATACTGTAGGAAGGTGGTCCCATACCTTGCCAGTTGAAATTCATTACCAAATAAGCGACCACGGGTTTTGATTATATATTATGTACGTGGAACATGAGATGAAAGCGTTCTGTTAATGATTATTAATTGTGGTTGATAGACACTATTATAATATCAAAAGAGTTTTAATATTAAGATTATCGTTTCTTTCAAAAGGATTTTGAAAGTTAAATCAAGTGTTTTGAATTTTCATGAGCGAAAACCCGTTCCATGTTATACGACATGGTCTTATGAGATATCATTTATTTTCTCAAACTGTTTTAAATTTGTTTACTCACATCAATCCCATGACTGACCCCGAGTTTATTTTGTTTTGTTTTACCCTAAACTCTTGGGTTCCCAAATTTGTATGGGCAGTCAAGTAGTCGGGATTTACAGATACGCTAGATGGAGCTTGGAGCAAGAGGCTTTAACAACATTTTCTAGCTATTGTTTATTTCTGCTATGATGTAAGTGTTATACTCTAATGATGATATGTATATACAAATGACCGATTTGTATTTCAAAGTAACGTTGTATACTATATTTTATTCGTTCCGCTGTGAGATTCGTGTTACTCTGATTCTGTGGTTTTCTGTTCTTCTTCTTCTATTCTAACTTTCTTTCTTTCCTTCTATTTCTCACCCTCTAACTTCTTTCTATTAATGATCTCGAATGTTCGATGCTAGAAAAATTGACATGGTTTTATGATGATTTTCTGGGTCGAAAATCCCTGTTCGTTACAGTGGTATCAGAGCTGAAGGTTAACTGATTACCTTGTCTCTATGGCGTGACTCAGTAGAGATGGGGTTAGCAATACCCTAGATTGAGTTTGAGTGTATATATATGAGCGCGAATTTGTTATTTGATATAAAAATGGTTTTATATTGTGGAGATTTATTAGTTGAGTTGTTTATAAATCCTGGTCAATCAGTTTGATCCATACTATAGGTAGGAGTTTCTAAACACTTGAATACGATGAACCAACACAATATTTTTTTGAAATAAGGGTAAATGGAATAATTTTGCCCAAATTATATTTTGATATAAAGAAATTATAGATATTGGAAATATTATACTTTATTGGATGTGTTAGTTGTTATTATAATCGAGTAAGATTATAAATTAAATGGTTATGTAAATAGCCAATCAGAATTCATATAAATGTAATATATGTAATCAGATTGATTAAATCTGAAATTAAATCAGCATTGGAACTAAATTCCTGAAATTGGGAAAAGTGTTTGTAAATGGACTTTGATTAAATATATGGAAATTTTAAAATCCTGGGAGATTTTAAATTGTTTTACAAGCATTACGAAGGGTATTTTGAAATATATTTCAAAATGGAAATATTTAATTTGAGTTTTGAATAGTGATATAGTTTCGAACTTACTTTGATCGCTGGGAAATAACTCTGATGATGCTGGCCACCTCATCAGTGTTCATTTTCGAGTTCTAAGTGATGGATTACTACCAAAGATATTCATTTTGAATTGGTTTGAGAAAAACTAGATGTTTGACTCCGAAAAAGGGATATTTGATTTTTGAAAAGCTAAGCTGTTTAAAAACTCACAGAAACAGACTGTTTGAATTAAAACAAATTAAAAAGGAATTTGTGAAAACAAATTGGAACAGAATTAAAGATAAAGTGGGAGTTGAATCGAGATAGAATGATATCAAAAAAATGGATTCTTCAATATAATTGGACTTAGGGAAGTAAATGGTTTGGTTTTGAAATAAAAATCAAATTTGAGCTCTAAGATGAAGATAACTAATTGGACAAAGAAATTAGTTAATGTGACGACAAAGAATTTCGCTCGGTCCGAACCAGTCGCTAAACCGATCCAGGCCGTTCGAAACGCCCTATCGTTTGAGAATAGGACAAAACAGAACGCATACAGAAGAACTTTTCATTGTATATTACAACAATGCATCAGATTACAAGAATATACAGAGTATAAATGAATATTACACAGAAATATCAGAGATTTAAATTACATTTAAATACAACGCAGCGGAAAATAATACAATACACAACTAGAAGAGATATACGGATACAAAGCTTTCCGGATATCATTCCAGCTGTAAACCAGGATCCTGTGAATATAAATCTGCAAAAACCAAAACTACTAGCTGCCCGTGTCAAAATAAGGGCACCTAGAGTTTAGGTTAAAACAATAAACTCCAGGTCAGTCATGGGACTGGTGTGAGAACTAAAACAGTTATTATTCTCTATTTTAAAAGTTAGGTAAATCAAGGGACCACGCCGTATAACACGGAACGGGTTTCCTCCCAAGAATACCGGTGCATAAAACAAACAGCGCAATGCTAAATAAAGAAAAATGAAGCTGTTATAAGACCCAGGTCCTATCACACAATGCAATGCAAGCCGGGGGATAGGGTTTTCCCTTATAACAGCCAAAGAATGCTTGATATGTTTAAAACAAATCATTTGATACTATTATAAGTGCATAGTGTATAAAACAACTTCAAATCATAAGTATCAATCATAGGCGGCATAAGCGCCCCATCCCACTATGTCGCCATATATAGGATTACAACTAAAACCGCAAATGTCACGTATTTGGAAATTGGATTTCCATCTATGAACCGAGGCAAAAGATAGTCCTCAACCGATTCGAGACTGCCTAGCCCGAGTCTCAGGATCAGAGCTCGAGTGACCCTTGGATCGTCAGGGCCGGTCCACCGATGTGGATTAAAATGCCTGAACACTGCGTTTCGCCGCCCTTTGGGGCGTAAGCGAGCCAACGAATGACTCCATCGGACCCGGATCGTCCGATCTAACCGAGGCGCCTCGCAACAGCAACAACCACATAAGTCAAACTCGTCAGGGCGTGTAAAACCACTGACGCCACTTCTAGCTAGGAGGAAACGCAGGCTCTCCCTGAGGTCCGTCTCCCGTTTTTGGTTCATACCTGGTGTGAAACACGCGAGGTAAACGTTACACAAAGCTACGCCACAAAGGCCGTGCTTTGATCATCAACCACAAGACTTTGCTTTTCAACAGAAGCCTTGATCATTTGCATCTTAGCATGCCACACAGGCAAACCATCCTATGTCAGACACACAGTCCATTTACAAGTCCGTTCTGGGTCTGAACGAAACCGGAGGCACCTAGTACCCCGCATATCCATCGATCTCCAAGTACGTCTGGACGATCACCAACTGTTTCCATCTTCTTGGGTGTACAGCCCAATCAAGATCATCAGTTATCACCCAAACGACGTGAAGACCTCCGGTCTTCGAACATCGTCTTCATCTTCGACTTATCGTCGTATCAGTTATTCAGAATGGGATAAACCCGGTCTTTCCGAATAACTCGTGTATATTTTAAATAAGTGTTACACAAACACAACATACGTCTCATTCCAATTCATCAGTCACTAACGGTAAATTAATCAAGAGAATAATTCCCCAAATATTAACCCCGAAGGCCGAAACCAACATCAGATCAATATCCAGAAAACCATTCTGCTTGGCTAACCGACAATTAGTTTCTAAATTTCCCATTCATAGGGAAAGGTTCCCATTAATTTTATCAAAGATAAATTCTTGAATTTATTCTTTAATCTATTTTTGAATATCAATTCAAACTAGTCGGGATTAGCGAACCTTACCGAAGTAATCATTTGTTTTCATTTCCCAATCCCAACCTATTCATCCCATGAAGTAAAACTGGTTATACTTCATATCTAACACCACGGTGTTATCGGTAAATTCAATTACCATTTCACGTTCAAATCTAATTAAAGATTCAACTATCGCCTGGAGCAAAACTGGTGATACTCCATTCTCGACCATTTCAATCTAATTAAAGATTCATTAAAACTCAACTTAGTTTTAATCGTTAACTGGGTTAAAGAATCCGTGTCATTTAAAAACACAGTTCACGATAAACCCAAAAATCAATATCGATTCAATTCCAATTAAATGTTATTTAATTGGTACACTTCATTAAATCTAAATAAAAAGATTTAATCTTTTCTCAACTGGGTCCAAGAACAGTGTTAGTGAAGACACCATTCACGACAAACCCAAATCGCATTCGATATTCAATACAAGGCTCTGAATAGAAAATATATCGGCTTATATTCAATATCGAATTCTACGACTAACAAATGTCGTATTGGAAATAACGATATAAATATATATCTTTCAAATTTCCATAACAACACCTGTATAATCACGAATTCCAACATCGAAATATTCCGAAGACAATTTCGATTTAAATCCACTCCAATGCAATCATTGGATATTTTGGTTATTTTTAAAACCCTTTTCAAATCCAATTTATTTATTTAAAAATAAATAGAATTATAATTCTATTTCAAAACTAGTTCATTTCGATAAAAATCTATTTTTATCTTTTCAAACATGGAGTTTTTCATCCCAATTCTGCTCAAATCATTTCTTATGATTTTACACAAATTATTACTATTTTTAATAATTTTATCAAGGCCCGTACAGTCGATTTCCATCAACGGCTATCGAACTGCACTTACAGCGACCTTTTTCAAATTTGATTTGGACGTATCTCCAAATCCAACTGTTAGATTTCAAATTTCTAACATTCATTAGAAAGCTCTTTTCGATACGAACCCAACGGTTCCGGTTTTAGGAGAATCCGACGGTCGGATCTCCCGTAATGTCCGTTTGAAATCAATGGTCGAAATTCGCGAACTGCCGCGGCGCGGCGCGTTCTATTCAGGCCATTATATTATATATATAATATATATAATATATATTTCGTCGATTTCTATTTAAAACGAATTATATAAATTGTTTTAAAATTCGTTTCAAAAGCAATTTCAACTTCCATTTCAATTCAAATCAAAATTGAATTCTTCTTTATAAATTCGTTTTAAAATTCATTTCTATTCAATTCAAATTTCAATTCAATTTGAATTCATTTCAATTCGCTTTCAATTCCATTTGAATTCGTTTTCAATTCATTTCGAAATCGTTTTCAATTGAATTCATTTCGAAATCGTTTTCCATTCATTTCATTTCGAAATCGTTTTCAATTCAATTCATTTCGAAATCGTTTTCAATTCAATTCATTTCGAAATCGTTTTCAATTCAATTCATTTCGAAATCGTTTTCAATTCAATTCATTTCGAAATCGTTTTCAATTCAATTCATTTCGAAATCGTTTTCAATTCAATTCATTTCGAAATCGTTTTCAATTCAATTCATTTCGAAATCGTTTTCAATTCAATTCATTTCGAAATCGTCTTCAATTCAATTCATTTCGAAATCGTTTTCAATTCAATTCATTTCGAAATCGTTTTCAATTCAATTCATTTCGAAATCGTTTTCCATTCAATTCATTTCGAAATCGTTTTAAAATCGATTCAAATATCGTTCACGTCAAAATGGCGTCAATCTAATCAACACGGCTTCATAAATTTCTATTTTCAAATATTCTATTTCAAATATTTCATTTTCAAAATAGTTGTTATTATCAAAATATTTCGTTCAACACATGACCAATCTCAATGAATGAGTACTGTCAACACATGAACTTTTATTTTATATCGATAAAGATGTAAATTTTTAATATTAAAATATTTCGTTCAACACATGACCAATCTCAATGAATGAGTACTGTCAACACATGAACTTTTATTTTATAATATTCTTTATTTTTCAAATTGGAATGAGGCCCAATCAATTACCATATAAAGTTAATTATATGGATTTTCATACAACACATGTATATAATAGCATTGAAAATAATCAACCATCAACCAAAGTGCACTACACTGTATAAGCATCAAATATAGATATTCAACGCTTATAACAGCCTGTCAATCAATCGATCGACATATTTAATCAATCAGGATGAGTGAACTTCAAATTCCATCCTAACACCCGTGTGGGGTTTCAAACAATCAAACACAGATTTTATTTGTGCAGTTGGGCGATGTGTAAAATTTATCGACCCAATCAATATCAGTCAAATAGGTGTACATAAACAAACCGTCCGGTTTATAAATGAATATTTTATTTTATTCACTTCACGTTAAAAATTATATTTTTAACGATAAAACATTTTATTTCAACCTATGAATTTCTATTCAATTCATTTCCAAAATAAAACGATATTTTTATTTTTCTAACATATTTTAGAAAATTTTGGCGGCATAACGACACGATACTAGAAACGGGACAAGGCCTAGCCTTATCCCCGGTCTAGTGAAGGCCCACGCCATTCACTCATCAATCAAATCAATTTCATTTTGCAAACCACAAAATTTGGAGTAAGAGTCTAACCTAGCCTTACTCCTTCGCCTTATAACGGCGCACGTCTAATCCTAACCAATTTATCGATTCGATTTTTCACACCACAAACCACATTCAAACCAATATCGCAATCAATCACCAAACAGCCAAACAAACAAGTCCATGGTCTGTGGACGATTGTGTCGGGTGCTACTAAACACCGTCTGCATCCTAGTATATATATATATAACTAGAAAAAGAAATTGAAAGGTGAGAAATTCTCACTGATAGCTATCCTAGCTCCACGGCACTTCTAATGCAGGAATTCTTCGCCAACTCGCCTTTTGTCGCTTTCGTTGTCCGCTTTCACTACATATGTACAAATCGAATTTTACTTCGCTATTCAATATATAAAAATCGAATTTTTACTTCGCTATTCAATATATAAAAATCGAATTTTTACTTCGCTATTCAATATATAAAAATCGAATTTTTACTTTGCTATTCAATATATAAAAATCGAATTTTTACTTTGCTATTCAATATATAAAAATCGAATTTTTACTTTGCTATTCAATATATAAAAATTGAATTTTTATTTCGCTATTCAATATATAAAAATCGAATTTTTACTTCGCTATTCAATATATAAAAATCGAATTTTTACTTTGCTATTCAATATATAAAAATCGAATTTTTACTTCGCTATTCAATATATAAAAATCGAATTTTTACTTCGCTATTCAATATATAAAAATCGAATTTTTACTTTGCTATGTTATATAGATAAAAATTATATTTTTATCACGCTATTTTCCATATAAAGATTTCTCTTTTCTAAAATAAAGATTTCACCTTTATAAAAATATAGACTTCGCCTTTCAAATTTAAAGATTTCGTCTTTATAAAAATCTCATTTTTATTTTTTCTACACATATAAAGATGATATTTTTAATCTTCCTATCATGTAAAAATTACATTTTTAATCCTCTACCTAACCAAAAATCATATTTTTACATCATCTATATAGTAAAGACTATATTTTTAATACTTTAAAAATATAAAAATCATATTTTTATTACTTTAAAAATATAAAAATCATATTTTTAATTCGAAAACAAATGCAAAATTCCTTTTACAAACAAAGCTAATTTCATTTGAAAAATCTATGCCTTTCATAATTGAAAAATCAATGCCATTTATGTATATATATATATATCTATATATATATTTTTAAATCAATTTTAATTTCAGTTTTATAAACCATCCTATTTAGTTAAATTAAAATTAATTAAACCTAATTGAAAACTCACCTTTGCCCCTTTTTTTTTTCCGGTTTTGCAGCGTAGGGGGGGGGGGTTTGGGTTATCGGGTCTTGGGGTTGGGCGCTTTTCAGAGGAGGGGGACGGTGCCGAGGTCGAGGAGAGGGCGGCTGAGGGGGGGAGGTCCTTCGCGCCGCCTCTGGCGAGGAGGGGGGGTCGCGTCCTTTGGTGTCGCGATTTAGGGGAGGCGCCTTCGGGAGCCGCGCCGCTGGTGAGGGAAAGGAGGGAGGGGGAAGAAGAGGAGGGTGGGGGCGGCTGTGGTGGCTACGCCGCCTAGGCGCGGCGGCGAAGTCTGGTGGGGCGCGACGCCCCCTTCCTTTTTCTTTTTTTTTTTGTTTTTTTTTTCCCGAGTGAAATGAAATTTAGGGGGGGGGGGGTTTAAGGAGAATTTATATATTTATTTATTTTATTATTTTTCTTTCAAAAAGTTACTTTTATTTTCGAACTCGGATTCGAATCCACCGACTGCCGTCCCTAGCGCTTTACCCCCATTCTGAACACAATGGGATATGTATCGTAGGCTGATTCGACTGTTTGAATCAGTTTCCGTTAAATTTACATTTAAATCACTATATTGGATTTTAAACGTACATTTCAAATTACCGGGGTCACATACGAACTTTAAAAATTCCTGAAAAATATTTTCTAGCTTCGTATTGATGATACGGTCCTAACAAAACTAGTTTCGTCGAATTCTGAGACCGTTGGAAAAATGGCCAATTTCCAGTCGATTAAAATCAACTAAAACTGGTCAAACGCGTTTTCCTTTGCCACGCTCACATATTGATTCGAAAAATTATGAAATTTGGAATCTAGCAATAACTTGACATCACGGACCCAACAAAAGTGGTTTCGTCGAAATCCGAGGTCGTTTGCAAAATGTCCATTTTTAAGGGCCTTATATATATATAAATTCCACAGCGACTATTTCTAATTTTAAACTGGACATATCTTATCATTTCTATGATGAAATCTCAGTTTGTTAACTTACTTACAAAGATATAGTTATACTGATTCAAATATTTCTTGTTTCGTTCAATTCTGACTTATATTGAATTCTGTATATTCATTTGAAATTAGAAATCGAATTTTCGAACTACCGTGCCATTTTCAATTCCTTTTATAATTATATATAATTATTATATATTCTAACGACGACGTATATAATATATACGTCGAATTTCAATTTAAAATAAATTTCTCGTCGATATTATTTAAAATAATTCATTTTAAATAATCAATGTTCGCTAAAATTGCCAAAATAAAATTTTCAAACTGGCTCGCATTTTACGGGTTGTTACAATCTCCCCCACTTAAAACTTTTCGTCCCCGAAAAGGAACAAAGTCGAAAGTGGTTTGATTAACCAACTCTACTTTCAATTTGGCTTCCATTCTCTAACTCTTTAGTTTCTGAGAATTTTCAAAACTTCAAAAATTTGGCTAACACCTTAAATTTTTGAAAAATTTCGCCATAACCTCCCCTGCAATGGGAGCATCGGGGAATTTCAAATAGCTTCCCCGGTCCTTCAGATCTCAAAAAGAAAAAGAAAAAGCCAAGCGGCTAGCCAATAGGCTCACAAAATCATCATCACCCAAACAAAACAGGAAATTATAGTAAACATGTACCTATTTGTCGGGCAAACAAATTTTATCCTCTGGCTCTAGCCTCCTTGCTATGACCTGTTCAATGATATACATGTATATGCAAGCAGATGCGACCAAATTTCAATACAATTTAATATTTGATTCAATTAGGCATAATGGCTATAAATTTGCAAACAAATAAACAAACAACACAAACATCAATCAATTAGTGAATTAGAGTTTTAAATCCATAAATTTTGATACATATACAAAAATCATGTTTTTGATGCCAATCCACAACAATAAGCCCTATCTAATTTTGGTTCTCACACCAGTCAATAGGAAATATATAGATGTTACACATTCGTCACTCGAAAATAAACTCTGATGATGATATATCAATCATCAGAATCACCCCCGGGCGACTAGAGTGTAATTCTATATCTATCCAGTATATTAAAACTTCAAATACACGTGGATCAGACGTATACGCAAAATATTTATATACTGGACTATCCATCTCAATATAAATAAATAATCAAATACGAATAGTTGATTTAAATTTTCAAAACAAAATTGTTTTCATTTTCAAAAATATACTCTTCACACTCGTTCTAGGATACTACTGATCCCATCTCTAACGAGTCATTCTCATTGGATATAGCTAATCCAATATCTGATGAATTCTTTCGTATGGTTCAAATGTGCCTTGTTCTCTGCTTTGTAAACCAAAGCTCTGATACCAACTGTGACGACAAAGAATTTCGCTCGGTCCGAACCAGTCGCTAAACCGATCCAGGCCGTTCGAAACGCCCTATCGTTTGAGAACAGGACAAAACAGAACGCATACAGAAGAACTTTTCATTGTATATTACAACAATGCATCAGATTACAAGAATATACAGAGTATAAATGAATATTACACAGAAATATCAGAGATTTAAATTACATTTAAATACAACGCAGCGGAAAATAATACAATACACAACTAGAAGAGATATACGGATACAAAGCTTTCCGGATATCATTCCAGCTGTAAACCAGGATCCTGTGAATATAAATCTGCAAAAACCAAAACTACTAGCTGCCCGTGTCAAAATAAGGGCACCCAGAGTTTAGGTTAAAACAATAAACTCCAGGTCAGTCATGGGACTGGTGTGAGAACTAAAACAGTTATTATTCTCTATTTTAAAAGTTAGGTAAATCAAGGGACCACGCCGTATAACACGGAACGGGTTTCCTCCTAAGAATACCGGTGCATAAAACAAACAGCGCAATGCTAAATAAAGAAAAATGAAGCTGTTATAAGACCCAGGTCCTATCACACAATGCAACGCAAGCCGGGGGATAGGGTTTTCCCTTATAACAGCCAAAGAATGCTTGATACGTTTAAAACAAATCATTTGATACTATTATAAGTGCATAGTGTATAAAACAACTTCAAATCATAAGTATCAATCATAGGCGGCATAAGCGCCCCATCCCACTATGTCGCCATATATAGGATTACAACTAAAACCGCAAATGTCACGTATTTGGAAATTGGATTTCCATCTATGAACCGAGGCAAAAGATAGTCCTCAACCGATTCGAGACTGCCTAGCCCGAGTCTCAGGATCAGAGCTCGAGTGACCCTTGGATCGTCAGGGCCGGTCCACCGATGTGGATTAAAATGCCTGAACACTGCGTTTCGCCGCCCTTTGGGGCATAAGCGAGCCAACGAATGACTCCATCGGACCCGGATCGTCCGATCTAACCGAGGCGCCTCGCAACAGCAACAACCACATAAGTCAAACTCGTCAGGGCGTGTAAAACCACTGACGCCACTTCTAGCTAGGAGGAAACGCAGGCTCTCCCTGAGGTCTGTCTCCCGTTTTTGGTTCATACCTGGTGTGAAACACGCGAGGTAAACGTTACACAAAGCTACGCCACAAAGGCCGTGCTTTGATCATCAACCACAAGACTTTGCTTTTCAACAGAAGCCTTGATCATTTGCATCTTAGCATGCCACACAGGCAAACCATCCTATGTCAGACACACAGTCCATTTACAAGTCCGTTCTGGGTCTGAACGAAACCGGAGGCACCTAGTACCCCGCATATCCATCGATCTCCAAGTACGTCTGGACGATCACCAACTGTTTCCATCTTCTTGGGTGTACAGCCCAATCAAGATCATCAGTTATCACCCAAACGACGTGAAGACCTCCGGTCTTCGAACATCGTCTTCATCTTCGACTTATCGTCGTATCAGTTATTCAGAATGGGATAAACCCAGTCTTTCCGAATAACTCGTGTATATTTTAAATAAGTGTTACACAAACACAACATACGTCTCATTCCAATTCATCAGTCACTAACGGTAAATTAATCAAGAGAATAATTCCCCAAATATTAACCCCGAAGGCCGAAACCAACATCAGATCAATATCCAGAAAACCATTCTGCTTGGCTAACCGACAATTAGTTTCTAAATTTCCCATTCATAGGGAAAGGTTCCCATTAATTTTATCAAAGATAAATTCTTGAATTTATTCTTTAATCTATTTTTGAATATCAATTCAAACTAGTCGGGATTAGCGAACCTTACCGAAGTAATCATTTGTTTTCATTTCCCAATCCCAACCTATTCATCCCATGAAGTAAAACTGGTTATACTTCATATCTAACACCACGGTGTTATCGGTAAATTCAATTACCATTTCACGTTCAAATCTAATTAAAGATTTAACTATCGCCTGGAGCAAAACTGGTGATACTCCATTCTCGACCATTTCAATCTAATTAAAGATTCATTAAAACTCAACTTAGTTTTAATCGTTAACTGGGTTAAAGAATCCGTGTCATTTAAAAACACAGTTCACGATAAACCCAAAAATCAATATCGATTCAATTCCAATTAAATGTTATTTAATTGGTACACTTCATTAAATCTAAATAAGAAGATTTAATCTTTTCTCAACTGGGTCCAAGAACAGTGTTAGTGAAGACACCATTCACGACAAACCCAAATCGCATTCGATATTCAATACAAGGCTCTGAATAGAAAATATATCGGCTTATATTCAATATCGAATTCTACGACTAACAAATGTCGTATTGGAAATAACGATATAAATATATATCTTTCAAATTTCCATAACAACACCTGTATAATCACGAATTCCAACATCGAAATATTCCGAAGACAATTTCGATTTAAATCCACTCCAATGCAATCATTGGATATTTTGGTTATTTTTAAAACCCTTTTCAAATCCAATTTATTTATTTAAAAATAAATAGAATTATAATTCTAGTTCAAAACTAGTTCATTTCGATAAAAATCTATTTTTATCTTTTCAAACATGGTGTTTTTCATCCCAATTCTTCTCAAATCATTTCTTATGATTTTACACAAATTATTACTATTTTTAATAATTTTATCAAGGCCCGTACAGTCGATTTCCATCAACGGCTATCGAACTGCACTTACAGCGACCTTTTTCAAATTTGATTTGGACGTATCTCCAAATCCAACTGTTAGATTTCAAATTTCTAACATTCGTTAGAAAGCTCTTTTCGATACGAACCCAACGGTTCCGGTTTTAGGAGAATCCGACGGACGGATCTCCCGTAATGTCCGTTTGAAATCAATGGTCGAAATTCGCGAACTACCGCGGCGCGGCGCGTTCTATTCAGGCCATTATATTATATATATAATATATATTTCGTCGATTTCTATTTAAAACGAATTATATAAATAGTTTTAAAATTCGTTTCAAAAGCAATTTCAACTTCCATTTCAATTCAAATCAAAATTGAATTCTTCTTTATAAATTCGTTTTAAAATTCATTTCTATTCAATTCAAATTTCAATTCAATTTGAATTCATTTCAATTCGCTTTCAATTCCATTTGAATTCGTTTTCAATTCATTTCGAAATCGTTTTCAATTTAATTCATTTCGAAATCGTTTTCCATTCATTTCATTTCGAAATCGTTTTCAATTCAATTCATTTCGAAATCGTTTTCAATTCAATTCATTTCGAAATCGTTTTCAATTCAATTCATTTCGAAATCGTTTTCAATTCAATTCATTTCGAAATCGTTTTCAATTCAATTCATTTCGAAATCGTTTTCAATTCAATTCATTTCGAAATCGTTTTCAATTCAATTCATTTCGAAATCGTTTTCAATTCAATTCATTTCGAAATCGTTTTCAATTCAATTCATTTTGAAATCGTTTTCAATTCAATTCATTTCGAAATCGTTTTCAATTCAATTCATTTCGAAATCGTTTTCAATTCAATTCATTTCGAAATCGTTTTCAATTCAATTCATTTCGAAATCGTTTTCCATTCAATTCATTTCGAAATCGTTTTAAAATCGATTCAAATATCGTTCACGTCAAAATGGCGTCAATCTAATCAACACGGCTTCATAAATTTCTATTTTCAAATATTCTATTTCAAATATTTCTTTTTCAAAATAGTTGTTATTATCAAAATATTTCGTTCAACACATGACCAATCTCAATGAATGAGTACTGTCAACACATGAACTTTTATTTTATATCGATAAAGATGTAAATTTTTAATATTAAAATATTTCGTTCAACACATGACCAATCTCAATGAATGAGTACTGTCAACACATGAACTTTTATTTTATAATATTCTTTATTTTTCAAATTGGAATGAGGCCCAATCAATTACCATATAAAGTTAATTATATGGATTTTCATACAACACATGTATATAATAGCATTGAAAATAATCAACCATCAACCAAAGTGCACTACACTGTATAAGCATCAAATATAGATATTCAACGCTTATAACAGCCTGTCAATCAATCGATCGACATATTTAATCAATCAGGATGAGTGAACTTCAAATTCCATCCTAACACCCGTGTGGGGTTTCAAACAATCAAACACAGATTTTATTTGTGCAGTTGGGCGATGTGTAAAATTTATCGACCCAATCAATATCAGTCAAATAGGTGTACATAAACAAACCGTCCAGTTTATAAATGAATATTTTATTTTATTCACTTCACGTTAAAAATTATATTTTTAACGATAAAACATTTTATTTCAACCTATGAATTTCTATTCAATTCATTTCCAAAATAAAACGATATTTTTATTTTTCTAACATATTTTAGAAAATTTTGGCGGCATAACGGCACGATACTAGAAACGGGACAAGGCCTAGCCTTATCCCCGGTCTAGTGAAGGCCCACGCCATTCACTCATCAATCAAATCAATTTCATTTTGCAAACCACAAAATTTGGAGTAAGAGTCTAACCTAGCCTTACTCCTTCGCCTTATAACGGCACACGTCTAATCCTAACCAATTTATCGATTCGATTTTTCACACCACAAACCACATTCAAACCAATATCGCAATCAATCACCAAACAGCCAAACAAACAAGTCCATGGTCTGTGGACGATTGTGTCGGGTGCTACTAAACACCGTCTGCATCCTAGTATATATATATATAACTAGAAAAAGTAATTGAAAGGTGAGAAATTCTCACTGATAGCTATCCTAGCTCCACGGCACTTCTAATGCAGGAATTCTTCGCCAACTCGCCTTTTGTCGCTTTCGTTGTCCGCTTTCACTACATATGTACAAATCGAATTTTACTTCGCTATTCAATATATAAAAATCGAATTTTTACTTCGCTATTCAATATATAAAAATCGAATTTTTACTTCGCTATTCAATATATAAAAATCGAATTTTTACTTTGCTATTCAATATATAAAAATCGAATTTTTACTTTGCTATTCAATATATAAAAATCGAATTTTTACTTTGCTATTCAATATATAAAAATTGAATTTTTACTTCGCTATTCAATATATAAAAATCGAATTTTTACTTCGCTATTCAATATATAAAAATCGAATTTTTACTTTGCTATTCAATATATAAAAATCGAATTTTTACTTCGCTATTCAATATATAAAAATTGAATTTTTACTTCGCTATTCAATATATAAAAATCGAATTTTTACTTTGCTATGTTATATAGATAAAAATTATATTTTTATCACGCTATTTTCCATATAAAGATTTCTCTTTTCTAAAATAAAGATTTCACCTTTATAAAAATATAGACTTCGCCTTTCAAATTTAAAGATTTCGTCTTTATAAAAATCTCATTTTTATTTTTTCTACACATATAAAGATGATATTTTTAATCTTCCTATCATGTAAAAATTACATTTTTAATCCTCTACCTAACCAAAAATCATATTTTTACATCATCTATATAGTAAAGACTATATTTTTAATACTTTAAAAATATAAAAATCATATTTTTATTACTTTAAAAATATAAAAATCATATTTTTAATTCGAAAACAAATGCAAAATTCCTTTTACAAACAAAGCTAATTTCATTTGAAAAATCTATGCCTTTCATAATTGAAAAATCAATGCCATTTATGTATATATATATATCTATATATATATTTTTAAATCAATTTTAATTTCAGTTTTATAAACCATCCTATTTAGTTAAATTAAAATTAATTAAACCTAATTGAAAACTCACCTTTGCCCCTTTTTTTTTTTCCGGTTTTGCAGCGTAGGGGGGGTTTGGGTTATCGGGTCTTGGGGTTGGGCGCTTTTCAGAGGAGGGGGACGGTGCCGAGGTCGAGGAGAGGGCGGCTGAGGGGGGGAGGTCCTTCGCGCCGCCTCTGGCGAGGAGGGGGGGTCGCGTCCTTCGGTGTCGCGATTTAGGGGAGGCGCCTTCGGGAGCCGCGCCGCTGGTGAGGGAAAGGAGGGAGGGGGAAGAAGAGGAGGGTGGGGGCGGCTGTGGTGGCTGCGCCGCCTAGGCGCGGCGGCGAAGTCTGGTGGGGCGCGACGCCCCCTTCCTTTTTCTTTTTTTTTTGTTTTTTTTCCCGAGTGAAATGAAATTTAGGGGGGGGGGGGTTTAAGGAGAATTTATATATTTATTTATTTTATTATTTTTCTTTCAAAAAGTTACTTTTATTTTCGAACTCGGATTCGAATCCACCGACTGCCGTCCCTAGCGCTTTACCCCCATTCTGAACACAATGGGATATGTATCGAAGGCTGATTCGACTGTTTGAATCAGTTTCCGTTAAATTTACATTTAAATCACTATATTGGATTTTAAACGTACATTTCAAATTACCGGGGTCACATACGAACTTTAAAAATTCCTGAAAAATATTTTCTAGCTTCGTATTGACGATACGGTCCTAACAAAACTAGTTTCGTCGAATTCTGAGACCGTTGGAAAAATGGCCAATTTCCAGTCGATTAAAATCAACTGAAACTGGTCAAACGCGTTTTCCTTTGCCACGCTCACATATTGATTCGAAAAATTATGAAATTTGGAATCTAGCAATAACTTGACATCACGGACCCAACAAAAGTGGTTTCGTCGAAATCCGAGGTCGTTTGCAAAATGTCCATTTTTAAGGGCCTTATATATATATAAATTCCACAGCGACTATTTCTAATTTTAAACTGGACATATCTTATCATTTCTAAGATGAAATCTCAGTTTGTTAACTTCCTTACAAAGATATAGTTATACAGATTCAAATATTTCTTGTTTCGTTCAATTCTGACTTATATTGAATTCTGTATATTCATTTGAAATTAGAAATCGAATTTTCGAACTACCGCGCCATTTTCAATTCCTTTTATAATTATATATAATTATTATATATTCTAACGACGACGTATATAATATATACGTCGAATTTCAATTTAAAATAAATTTCTCGTCGATATTATTTAAAATAATTCATTTTAAATAATCAATGTTCGCTAAAATTACCAAAATAAAATTTTCAAACTGGCTCGCATTTTACGGGTTGTTACAGTTAATTGAATGTAGGAGAGAAACTTAACTTGGTTAAGCATATTGGGTTGGTGAGATAGGAATTTGAAATCGAGAATGGAACTCGAGTTTGAAATGGAATTTGACTTGGATATAAGCGAATGATTAGGTTTGAGGATGAATACTGATTGGAGTTTGATTGAGATGACATTGGTATATGCTGAATTGGTAGCAGATGGAAAGGATATAATGATATGCCCGACAAAAAGGTACAAGTTTATATTTTATATGAATATGAGATTTTTGAGCCTATTGGGCAAGCCACTTGGCTGGTTGATTTTTTTATGGATTGGAGAAGGCCTAGAGAGGCGAGTTGTAGTTGTATCGATTAGCTGTACAAAGGAGGCGCTGGCGAAATTTTCCGAAAAATTAAAGTGTTAGAATTTTTTTGAATTTATGAAATTTTTTTGTAAATAATAATAATTTAATAATTTAAATGAAAGTAATTGGTTTAGTTGAAACTGGAGTTAACAAGTAAATAAATAATTTTACCCAGTTAATATGTTTTGTTTTCTAACTTAGCAATTTCGAGGACGAAATTATTTTAAGGAGGGAAGAATGTAACATCCCGTATTTTTATGATATAATAATTAATTAATTTAATTATTTAAATAGTGATTTAGAGATTTAAATGGTTGTTTAATTAAATTATATTGAATATTAATTAATATAAATAATAGAATAATATATTTATTTCCGAAATACTAGAATTCACAATATTGTGTGAATTGGATTGTTTATAATATTTAATTCAGCTTAGAGTTGAATTATAATAACGAGTTTATTATTTAAATGAAGTTTGAATGTATTAATTACAATATAATTTAAATTAGGCTCATAATGGCGCAACAGTTCGTAATTTGGCGATTCGAACTTTAAATGAATATACATAATCCGTTTTAAGTCGGATTTCTGTGAAATAAGAAACATTCAGAGCAGGTGAACTACATTTTTTCTAATGGAAGAGAAAAATCGAGATTTCATCATGTAGATTGTGAGTTATGTCCAAATCAAATTTTCAAAAAGTCGCTATGGAATTCCTTTATAATTTATAACGATTTATTTATATTATAAAAGGATTTTTAATATAAATTGAATACTGATTTAATCTGGATTTGTATTGTAGAGTTATAAATCTAGATAGGAATATTCTAGAACTGTATGATATCCTATGTGAATATATGCAATAACATTAACTTATTAATATTAAATTTAATTATTTTTTAATATATTAATATTTAAATTGGTTTGTTTAGGCCTTAGAAAATAGCTGTTTTTACAAATGACCTTCGTTTTCGATGAAACTAATTTTGTTGGATCTGGAATATTAAATTATTGCTAAATTTCAATTTCTGTGATTTTTGGAGTCAGTGTGTGGCGTATGGGATTTTAATGTGAAAATAATTCGATAATGTGACTTTAAAAATACGCTGTGTGAACAAACAGACTCGGAATTCAACGAAACCAGTTTCGCTGGGTCCGTAACGTCGAGCTATAAGTGTCTGTCCATTTTCACTGAAATTGGGTATCGTATGTGACTGCACAGATTTTTAAATGATAAATATGAACAGTGAGGGACTAAAAATCAATATAATAATTGATTTAAATAATATTAAATTCTCTCTATAAATATAACCCTAATTTTTTCCAAACCTAGGTCAATTTACTTTTGTTTGGTCAATGGAAAAAATGCGTCGACACTTCTATTTTCTTTCTCCAGCAATTTCGTGATTTACTAAAAGGGAATCAAATCATATAAATTTCTAAAATTCATGGCATATATATTTGAATTGCTGTTGAGAAGCTCTTCAATCTAGTATGAGTTTTATCAAGTTCGGATAACCTTTGCGTCGCACAGTGAAATACAACGTGCGTTTTGTGGATGCTAGGGTTGGAGAAATCAATGAATTGAAGCATTTATGTTTATTGTGGTGGTTAGTTTTGGATTCATGAGGTCAAGTAGCATGGTATGACAAGTTTTTGGAAGAAATGGTGATAATAAAATTCGCGTCTTACTGTTGAGCCTTGAGAAAGGCTGGAGAATGCAACGACTATGATGAGCAGGAGTTTGTGGAATTTGGGATGGAGGTGAAGTACTCGCAAGGGGGAGGAGAACCGTAGCCTTGGAGTTTGATTCCGTGTAGCGTGATGGGAGAATGGCTTGAAAGAAGTTCGTCCATGGTAGGAGTAATATGCGGCGTATGATCTGAAGGAAGAAGAAGAGTTAGAAGTAGGCCTGGTTTTAAAGGATGGGAATGGGCCAAATAGAAAACGGTAAAGCCCACTTAAAATTTTATATATAAGTTTAATCTAAAATTTTAAATAAGTGTATTAACTTGTAAAATATATAACTTATGCATAAGTTATTGGAATTCAGCGAAACAAGATCTGTTGGGATCGTATGCTCGACGACTACACAATGGAACTGACTGGAAGTGAATTGAAGCTCGTTACAATTTATGGTAAAATTAAAACACCTGATCAAATATATTGAATGGTTATCGTTATTTAACGAAAAACCACTAATGTGAATAAAACTTACTAACTCTGCCAGTTTATTTCTTTATAACATAATTTTCAGAATTGTTAAATGATAGTTGATTGCTATGCATTGATTGTCTGGATGAACTGCTAATTGATTGGTTAAAATTATAGATATAGTAATATATATATATAATAATATATTGATTCTGCTTATCAGAATATTTCATATTGAAATGAAATCGATGTTATTTATATTGTTTAACATCTGTGGATGCAGGGAAACAGGTTGGAGGGATCAAACTGGATTCCTCAATATTTATAATACTGTTTTTTTTTCATATATTGTGGTATATGTAGTGATATATAATCTCTGAATGATTATTACTACACCGGTATTGTTATTTGATATTTTAAATACCATAAGAATTACCAGAATGTGAAAAGGGAATTTTCAAAGTGTATATTGAAAATAAAATATTTATAAAATCAAAGGATTTTATAAAAGGAAATATTTATAACATAAATAGAAATTATTTGGGAAATAAATAGAATTATAAAAGGAATTATTTGGAAAATAAATAGAATTATAAAAGGAATTATTTGGGAAATAAATAGCATTATAAAAGTAAATTGATGAGTTATAAAAGAATTATGAGAAGATTGTATAAAGTGGATATTATATAATAATCTGTTTTAACAGATAAATTGAGAAGATTAATTTATAAATAATGTTTTATAAATTAAGTAAATTATTTATCATTGGATAAATTGGATATATAAGTCTGAATTTATATGAAGAAGTAGAAATCGGTTTTAACACCGATATTTTTATGGAATGTAAACATAGCATTTATAAAGGGATCTATAAATGAGATTATAGGTGATTGGAATTGAAAATAAGATTTTGTATGAATAATTCTATAAATAGAAGTATAAATAGAATTTGGAAAGGGGATATTATTTTTAAATGCGAAATCAAACTGAGTTGATTATGAAAAAGAAATATTATTCACATTCGATGTGAATAATGGATTAAAATAAATATTTTATAAATTAAAACATTTATAAGGAAAATTGGGTTTTGAAATAGAAATTCAAAAGGGAATTTGAATAAATAGGAAATAGGGTTAAAATAATATTAGTTATTTGAATAGTGTTAATCGAATATTAGTTATTCAAATAGAGTTAATCGAATGTTAGTTATTTGAAGAGAGTTAATCGAATATTAGTTATTCGAATAGAGTTAGTCGAATATTAGTTATTCAAAGAGAGTTAATTAAATATTAGTTATTTGAAGAGAGTTAATCGAATATTCGTTATTCGAATAGAGTCGATCGAATATTAGTTATTCGAAGAGAGTTAATCGAATATTAGTTATTCGAAGAGAGTTAATCGAATGTTAGTTATTCGAATAGAGTTAATTGAATGTTAGCTATTCGAATAGAGTTAAATCGAATGTTAGTTATACGAATAGAGTTAATCAAATATTAGTTATTCGAAGAGAGTTAATCGAATATTAGTTATTCAAAGAGAGTTAATCGAATATTAGTTTATTCGAAAGGGAGTTATCAAATAGAGTTTATTCGAAAGAGAGTTATCGAATATAGTTTATTCGAAAGAGAGTTATGCATTGAAATTCGATTATATCGAATTTGGGAAAGTATTATTTACTTTCCGATTTTTAATCAAAATTTATTTATTTATAAATAAATTGTTTGTTTAATTATTTAGTTAAATTAAGGAATAAAAGTTATATTTTTAAGTTAGATATTTCGGAAGTACGGATTATAACGCTGTCGTTATAATAAATGTTTTCATAAAAGAATTGGATTCGTAAGCTGAATACGGGAGTTGAGCAAGCAATGATTTGATAAGAAGATAAGAAACAGAGGTAAGGAAATTAGAAATTGACTGGAGATTAGTTATGTTGAACAGCTTTCTGGGTATTGATCTGATGTTGGTTTCGACCTTCAGGTTGATATTCTTGGAATTGTTCTCTTACTAGTTTACAGTTAGAGACTGATAGATGTGGGAGAGTAATGATGCGTGAATAAGAAAAATGGAAATGTTTTCCAATGTTAATATCGTTTATTTTCTAAATATAGAAAATAAGGATTTACAAAATGTGGAAAAGAATAAATTAATGATAAATTAATTAAAAGAGAAAAATGTTGATTGATGATTGATCGATAAGATTTACATTTGGAAATAAGATCGTTGTGTGTATGGATGTTTTCCTTGGATAGTTAAATAACCGACTGTCAAAGTTTTGACCATTTTCCGTCGTCAATATGGAGAGACCGGGATCATATTTATTATCGGAAAACCACTTCATATGGGCATTAGCGTTTCGAATCGAATATGATGAAGATAATTGAAAACGGAGTTTATGCAAGGGCTATTCTGGCAATCCTAGGTAGAAATTGCCTAAGATGAATTTACAGAATAGCTGCTTCGGTTTGTCTAGTCCCAGGACAACCTATATGGAAGAATGTCTGATAGAGCATATTTAATATATTGCGTAAGCTGATTTCTTCAAACGTATTTACGTTTGGTGGCAGAGGAATTCGTTTCTCTTAGTTGTATACCCGTGGTATTTTTGGGGAAATCAGTTTTCGATTTGGCGGGTATGACAATGTGACATTCAAAGTAAATAAAGTGTGATATGTACGTATAATCTCTAGCCTTACAACCAGGAAATAGAATAAAATCATGTAGGTCGCATGGCTAAGTGGTTAGCTGCCAATTATGGTGTATTGTCACCTGATATATAGAAATTTCATTTACTTCTTTAACCTAATTCGATGTTGTCCCTTTCGGGAAACGGTTGTTGATCCCAACCGTTGGTGATAATACATTCGGTACACTCAAGCGAAATGAGTGACCGGTCATGTTTAGCATGGGTTGCAAGATGTTCTTATTGAACCTGGTGTATTCCTCTCTAGGGATATACTGTTGGAAGGTGGTCCCATACCTGGATAGATTGAATTCATTACCCAATAAGCGTCCATAGGTTTTTAGTATATATTATGTATGTGGAACGTAAGTTGAAAGCGTTCTGCTAATGATTATTTAGTTGTGGTTGATAGACACTATTATAATATCAAAAGAGTTTTGATATAAAGATTATCATTTCTTTCAAAAGGATTTTGAAAGTTAAATCAAGTGTTTTGGATTTTCATAAGCGAAAAACCCATTCCGTGTTATACGGCATGGTCTTTTGAGATATCGTTTACTTTCTCAAACTGTTTTAAATTTGTTTACGCAAACCAGTCCCATTACCAACCCAGAGTTTTTTTTTGTTTTTTTTACCCTAAACTCTTTGGTGCCCAAATTTGTACGGGCAGTCAAGCAGTCAGGATTTACAGATATGCTAGACGGAGCTTGGAGCAGGAGGCTTCAGCAACATTTTCTAGCTATTGTTTATTTCTGCTGTGATGTAAGTGTTATACTCTAATGATGACATGTACATACAAACGACCAATTTGTATTTCAAAGTAATGGTGTGTACTATAATTAATTCATTCCACTATGAGATTCGTGTTACTCTGATTCTGTTGTTTTATGTTATTCTTCTTCTATTCTAGCTTTCTTTCTTTCTATTTCTCACCCTCTAACTTCTTTCTATTAATGATCAGGAATGTTCGATGTCTGAAAAATTGACATGGGTTTTATGTTGATTTTCTGGGTCGAAATCCCTGTTCGTTACACCTCGGATATAGCTATATGCTCATAGGGTCAACATACTGACCTGTTTGTAGGTCCGATAGTACTGGGAAACATATTGTTCATGAATAACCAACCCACTAAAGTAAGTGTGGATCATCCCTGCTACTAAACAAGGACTCACCAACGTTCGAGTTCTAAGGCATTTTCTAGAGTGTCTCGAATCGGTGAGGAAGATCCCTTGCCTTGACTCATGATGGAAATCCAATTTCCAATACGTGACTTTGCGGTTTTAGTTGTAAACCTATATGGCGACATAATATATGGTAACTATGTCGTCTATGATTGATACATTTATATTTGAAGTTGTTTTGACACTATGCACTTATTTTAATATTAAAATGATTTATTTTAAAGCGTACCAAGCATGTTTGGCAATTATAAAGTAAAACTCTATCCTCCATCTTGCGTTGCATTGTGTGATGGGGACTGAGTCTTATAATAGATTTATTTTTCTCAAAGCATAATGTTGTTTACATATTGTTTATTTCAGAGTATGCATGGGAGTCAACACGTTCCGTGACGTACAACGTGGTCCCGTGATATTTTCTCATTTTAAAGGAAAGTTTTATTAACTATTTTAGTTCTCACTTCAGTCCCATGACTGACTCTGAGTTTATTGTTTTCGCCTAAACTCTAGGTGCCCATATTTTCCACATGGGTAGTCAGTAGTTTTGGTTTTGCAGATTTCTATTTAACGAGATACTGGTTTACGGCTGGAGCTACATTCGGAAAGCTTTGTATCCGTGTATTTTTTTCAATTGTGGTAGTTGATGTTTTCCACTTTGCATTATATTTATGTATATATATATATATTTCCATTGTTTTGTAATTTGTAAATCTTTGATATTGTTTTCCCGCTGTGTAATATTTATTCTTACTCTGATATATTCTTGTACTCTGATGTAAATTGTAGTTATAGCAATGAAATGTTCTAACGTTTGTGTTCTGATGTGTCATGTTCTCAAAACAATCTGGGCTCCTCCGTCTCTTCGAGGATCGGGGAAGTCTAGGTCATTTCAACATTCTTTCCTTTTCCCTTAGCAGTCGTTGGAATAGAAGAGGTAGAAATTGCATGCAAAGCATAAGCCTTCACTACCTGCTTGTCCTTCATAGGTTTTTGACCATCCATCTTAAAATTGTCCAACCTTGTCACAGTTAAAGCACTTTTTCTCACCCTCCTTGATCAGACTCTTGTCAACAAAGTGCCCTTTCTTGTGAGAGGTAAAGTAGATGATCTTGTTAAAGTCACTCTTCTTATTAGGCCCACCATTTTCCTACTGCTTTTATTTCACATTCCACTTCTTCTTATTATCTTCACCGCTTTACTGCTACTTTGGTATACCCGTGATCTCACAAGCAACTTTCTTCAGAAACATACCCTTGAGTCTAAAGGCTTTCTCAATCAATTTCTCGAACGGGTCCTCAATATGATCTATAAACTTCTCTCCTAGATACTCATCCAATCCTATAACGAACTTCTCATTCTTCTGATAATGGGTTTTGATAATGGAGTGCCTATCTTTAGAGAGAGCCTAAAATTCAATGACATATTCCGAGACTATGTTATCCTCTAGTTTTATCTCGGTAAAATTCTTAAATAAAATAGACTTCTGGGCAGTACAAATAAACTTGTTTCTCGAATTTAGCCTTAAAATCCTCCTAAGTAATTTGATCCAATGGGGGTAATAAGAATTGTACGGTTCCACCAACTCATGGCTCTACCTTGAAGCTGTTAAGAAGTGGGCTTCCTCTTCTTAGCATCATCAATCCCCAAGTCTCCTAAAATGTGAGCACAAGTGTCCAACCACTCTTGGACCTCAATAGCAGACTCTGACCCACTGAATGGCTTGCCTCCCAAAGTAGAATATTCCTTGCATAGCTTGGAAAACTCCTTTCGTGGTAC